>PDXC01000003.1:2400000-3000390 GCA_004156035.1 Alternaria tenuissima
TCTCGCGCGCAGTGATGAGATGATCGTTTGCGCGTGTTGCAACTGTGAAGATGGCGTCGCGCAGACCGGGAGCAGATGCGCCTTGTCGGAAGACGTCTTCTTCGCGGACGTTGGCTTCAGCCATTACATCGAGGGGAAGAAGTACGGCGCCTTGGGTTGGGCCAGATTGGCCTGTCATGGAGTTGCTTGTACCTAGTGGCTGTTGTGGAGGGAAGGCGATGAGTGGGATGCCGCGTAGTACAGCGGCGATACCCATGGCCTTGCCGATGTGCGATGCGATGTGGTCTGTGGTAAGGGAAGCTTGAGGGAGTGCCGACAACGTCAGATATAGCATTGTTGAGTACGTGTTCTCCGCGTAGCTCTCCAGTGCGGTCAAAGTGGGGTATGGTGGGTTGCCTAGATACTGTTCCCTTGTATTGATGATGCGGTGGAACCAGTTCTTGCTTAGCCGTGCCTTTCCATCAGATCGCTCGTGTAAATCCTCAGCCGCTTGTGCTAAGAGAATGGCAACTGGCTCTTTCGGCGGCGTGCCAGCTAATGCCTTGGTAACAGTATCTCTCCAGAACTGCATGCGCATCATGCCAATTGTGGGTGTACTGGTGGTATCGGCGACGCGAGCGACATCGACGTTGAAGGCGCGGATAGCGAGGTAGGCATCTCGGGAGGATTGTGGTATGAAGGTTTGGAGGATATGCGAGGGTGCATCGTATGTTCTGACTAGGTTTGCGCAGTATGCTCGAGCACGTGCGATTTCATCTTGGGAGGGACGAGCCGCATCCTGCAGACAGGGCGTAGTGTGGAATTGCCTCCGTCGTGGGCTGGGGTAGTTGTGTATGCGCCGAATGGGAGCTGTGCGGAGCCTGGGAAGTGGCATTGAAAACTTTTGAGATAGGGGAAAACTATTGTACAAGGCAAAAACTCATGGCAGACCAGACAGAGGGTCAAGGAGAAATTGGGCAGTTGTTAAAGAATGACGAGATGTATGCACAATCTGGGGTAGACACAATTGCGCGTGGTAAGGCGCAAAGAGTGGATGGCGACTGGCTGGTTGTATGACGCTATCACGTCGATCACCCGCAGTCGCCACGTGAAAGCGCGTCGACGCGTCGAATTGCATGCAGAGCGGCGAATGCGCAACACCAACAACGACATCGCACAACACCATGGAGTCGCCACATCCCGACGAGAGACCTGCAAAAAAGCCCCGATTCTTCATAGAAGATGACTCTTCACCTCCACAGGTCCGCTCAAACCCCACCGACCCTCCTCCTCCTCCGTCGTCCCCGCCACTATATGGCGCAGGAAGACCAGACGAAAGCAACGGAAACGACGAGGAGACTGATTTTGGTAGCTTCGATGTCGCCATGCTCCAGGCAGTTGTAGGAGAGCTTTCGGCCACTGTACTACGGAAGCTGAAGGACGTGAGCGGCAGCAATGTAGAACGAGGTATGTAAGCAGATGAGCGACTTCAGGCGTATGGCTTACAATTGGCAGCAATAAACCTCTATCTAGACGGTTCGTGGAGTAAAATGTCACCGCCAATTCCTGCTCCCATCTTCCAGCCCCGCCGGCAGCCCGTCCAGATGACAATAGCGAATGCCATGAAGCGCACCGATTCCGAAATGTCAACCGCATCCACACCAGGCTCGGGGACGTCTACACCAACAATACTGCGAGAGATGCCTAGCAAACGATATATTGGTTCCTTCGGTGTTGCAGCCTGGGCCACCAAAAGCGGAAGCAACTTGCTGAAACACGACGAGATGATTCGGATCGAGCGTATGAAGCCACAACCCAAATTAAACAAGGCGAAGAAGGTTATCCAACTCAAGAAGCCAGACATCATAGTCAGGTTTCTGAACGGGCGGGGCGAGGAAGTTGGCAGGTTGGACAAAGACTCCGCTACTTGGGTGTCGGTACTACTCGACCAGCAGGTCTGCTCTTTTGAAGGCTCGGTCGTGTACACTCCGGACAAGCTACGGACCGGCGACACCATATATCTGCAGCTGCGGGCTTATTTTATTCGCGCGGCATTCGACAAGCGACAGTTTGCCAAACCGGACAACAACCGAGAGATCAACCTGTTCGAGCAAAAGGAATCGTCCGATGAACGAGACCTTCGCCTGCGTCAAATTGGTTTGGTCAAGCTTTTTGAAAACATCAACCTCCAGCCAACACGCGAGAACGAGACGACAGCGAAGCATAAGCGACAAGGCCTACTACAAGCGGCAGAGAGTGAGGAGAAGAAGAGCGATAAACCAAAGCCGAAAAGTGGCACACCAGCAACGCCGATGACGCCTGCCGATCCTACATCTTCACCACCTCCTGATGAAGCCGAAGAAGGAGAAGAGCTGGAACAAGACCAGCTCGACTCGCTGTACAAGAAGGCGCAATCATTCGATTTCAACACTCCGACCATGGAGCCAGCCAGGACTTTCCGCATGGATTTGCGAAAGTACCAGAAGCAGGCACTATACTGGATGGTCAGCAAAGAGAAACATCAATCGATAGAGGATAAAGAGACCTCGATGCATCCATTGTGGGAGGAGTATCAATGGCCAGTACAAGATGCAGACAACCAGCCGGTAACGGTCATTGAGGATCAGACCATGTTTTACGTCAATCCCTACTCCGGCGAGCTTTCGCTAGAGTTCCCAAAACAGGAGCAGAATTGCCTCGGTGGTATACTCGCCGATGAGATGGGTCTCGGCAAGACTATCGAAATGCTCAGTTTGATCCATACACATAGGACAGAAGTCGACGACGATACATTGGCGACACCGAAACGTCTGCCGCGGTTGCAAAAAGCGAGTGCTGATGTCGAGCCTGCGCCATACACTACGTTAGTCATAGCGCCCATGTCACTACTTGCGCAATGGCATAGCGAAGCTGAAAAGGCGTCCAAAGATGGTACGCTGAAGGCTATGGTCTACTACGGATCGGAAAAGGCTGTGAATCTGCAAAAGCTATGCTGCGCATCGAATGCAGCTAATGCGCCCAACGTTGTCATCACGAGTTACGGTACAGTACTGTCAGAGTACAATCAGGTCATTGCGCAGGATGGAAATCGAGGCTCACACGGTGGCATTTTCTCGCTCGACTACTTCCGTATCATCCTTGATGAAGCACACTATATCAAGAACCGACAATCGAAAACAGCAAAAGCTTGCTACGAACTCAGCGCAAAACATAGGTGGGCGCTTACTGGAACCCCCATTGTCAACCGTCTCGAGGACCTGTTCAGCCTAGTCCGCTTCCTCAAGGTCGAGCCATGGGCGAATTTCTCCTTCTGGAAGTCGTTCATTACGGTTCCTTTTGAATCAGGCGACTTTGTGCGTGCTTTGAATGTGGTACAAACTGTGCTAGAGCCATTGGTACTTCGTCGAACCAAAGACATGAAAACACCTGACGGCGAGGCCCTGGTACCACTGCCCCTACGGACAATCGAGGTTGAGAAGATTGTGTTATCACAGGCTGAGCGTGACGTGTACGACCACATCTATCTGCGAGCAAAGAGCTTCTTCAGTGCCAACGCAGAAGCCGGTACACTGATGAAATCCTACACGACAATCTTTGCCCAGATTCTGCGACTACGGCAATCATGCTGTCATCCTGTCTTGACACGCAAAGCGAACATTGTCGCTGATGAAGAAGATGCTACGCTAGCATCAGATCTCGCAAATGGATTAGCAGATGACATGGACCTCTCTTCTCTCATCGAGCGCTTCACAGCCGAAGGCGATCAGGATGTCAATAAGTTTGGCGCACACGTCCTGAAGCAGATCCAGGATGAAGCTGCAGCCGAATGCCCGATTTGCTCGGAAGAACCCATGATCGAACAAGCAGTTACTGGCTGCTGGCACTCAGCGTGCAAAGAATGTCTACTAAACTACATAGCCCACCAGCGCGACAAGAACGAAATCCCCCGCTGCTTCAACTGCCGCGAACCCATCAACGCACGCGACGTCTTCGAAGTAGTCCGCCACGACCATGTGACTGAAGATGACGAGAAAGAACATCCCTTCGGCCTCCGTGCCTCCGTATCACCGCCTCCCTCTACACAAACCCCCCGCATAAGCCTACGCCGCATCGGTCTCTCCGGCTCCGCAAAAACTCAAGCCCTCCTAGGGCACCTCAAGAAAACTCGCAAAGAAGAAAAAGGTGCCAAGACTGTCGTTTTCTCCCAATTCACATCCTTCCTCGATCTCATCGAACCGGCTCTAACACGAGACCACATCCCCTTTCTCCGCTTTGACGGCTCCATTTCACAGAAAGAGCGTGCGCGGATACTGGCTGAGTTTACCACGTCGCATAAACCTTACGTTTTGCTACTGAGTTTGAGAGCGGGTGGTGTGGGGTTGAACTTGACGTGTGCGAATAAAGTGTTTATGATGGATCCGTGGTGGAGTTTTGCGGTTGAGGCGCAAGCTATCGATCGAGTACATCGGATGGGGCAAGAGAGGGAGGTCAAGGTTGTGAGATTCTGCGTGGAGGGGAGTATTGAGGAGAAGATGCTTAGGATTCAGGAGAGGAAGAAGTTTATGTAAGTTTGAGGAAGTGATGTTGGTGGTTGGGTATATGCTAACGTCAGACAGTGCGAGTTCGTTGGGTATGATGAGCGATGAAGAAAAGAGAGTACAGAGGATTGAAGATATTAAAGAGTTGTTGAGTTAAAGGGCAGGTCGGCTGGAGAGATATCGAGGGACAAGGAAGAGATGTTTTTGCATGGATATACCCTTCTTTGGCTGGCCCGAGGCCTGGAACTGGAAGCTTCGAGATCTAAGCATCTCTGTCGAAATACTCACGCGTGCACATGAACCGGTATTGGTTTTTACATGACTCTATACATGGTCTACATAATTGCCTGCCACGTATTCTGTGGACGGTATGCTTACAGTTTACCGTATGAAATGCTGTCGCAATGCAGAATCACTATGACAGGACTGTGAACACGGCAAACTATTCACTCGCTATTCACAGAATGGTTCTAATTTGTGTCGATTCTTCGTACCCAGAGATCCATCCAATTCAACCAATAAAACCTATTCTCCCAGTCATCTCCATACGCATCCGCCATGAGCTCATCCTCGAGTCCGTGGTCATCAAAACCATCTTCCGCTCTTTCATAATGGTTTGTGAGAAATCGTGCGACCGCTGGTGATGCGCGATCGCTCAATGAGTATTCTCGCTTCTCGACGTCGACTGTCATGATATCGCATATTATGGCCGCTGGACCTTCAGTTGGGTCTTTCGAGAACAAGTCCGCTACGATTTGAACCAGTGGCATCTGAACGGGGAGGAAAGCTGTGACTACTAGTGTACCGGCGTCGATCGCTAGGAGACCTTCTGGATCGGATACGAAGCTGATGTTATCGCCGTCATTGGATAATCTCTTTAAAATTTGATGATCTTTAATCTCGTAGTTGGGGTCTTGTAGCACAAGCTTTATCGCAGGCCGATTCGAGTCAGTTTGGCGGTAAAACTCGTTCAGAGTTTGTATGATGCTGAAAACGGCCATGTACTGGATAGCCGAATGATAAAACTTCTTGTTCAGATTCAGCGCACCCAGTCCAAAGCACACGACCTGTGTAATCGGTGCACATCTCTTAGCTGTTTCCTCGAATTCTTCACGAAGCTTCCTCCTTGAAGAGCTCTCTTTCCAGAGTCTTTTCGTGTGCATCATAGCTGCCCAATATTCTTGGATCTTAGCAGTATTTTGGTGTTCATTCAAGTACTGCCGATCGAAGGTTATGAACGTGTATGGTGTGTCGATGCAATCATTTTTGCTATCCTTGTTGTACTCTCGAAGCGCTCTGATCTGGTCAGAATGTATACCATATCGATGCTGGAACTCAGGATGCATCTCTACCCGGGAAAGATATTCAACCTGGATGAAGTTGGAGTTAAGATTGTTGTTGTCCAATCGCCAGATCTTGTAGCTATTGTGATTTAGCCCGTAGCCATATAGATTTTGAGAGTCTCTCTGAGCAGGTCCTATAGAAAACCCTTCACGTATCTGGTCAACACATAGTTTGACATCGTTCAACAGTCCGCGCGTGTAGATTGGTCTGCGCCTATGTTGATTCTCTTGGGCAATGAGATCAACGGGGTATCCGAAGACGATCTCCAAATCTTCTTCATCAGGGTCGTCCAGCAAGTCGGAATTTGTATTCTCTTCGTCGTCGATCCCCTCACCGGAATTATCTCCCACAACGGAAAGATTTCGAAGTCCATCAATAACATCTGCAGTCAACTTGATGGAGGTTTTCCTTACACTACTCAAAGACATCCAAAACGAGTGTTGTGAATTTATCGTCCTTGGATAGATTGGCAGAATCGTTCCCGGTTGATTGGCGTTGCCATTTCGTCGTGGTGATTTGCTTGTGGGCATGAAGGTAGCAGGGGTCATATTAGATCGAAAGCGAGCGTACCCAGCGATACAACATGACTTCTTCACCCTGTTCAGAATACTCTCTCCTATTTGAGCGGCATTGTGAAAGTACTGCGAGTCGCAATTCTCTTCCCTTTCAGATTGAGACATCGTGAAAATCGGTCGGGGATGGCCCGCGAAGATGGCTCGAAGTTGTAATCGGGATAAGTAGCGATATGCTGTGCACTGTTTGGGTTTCCAAGAGGAGAAGAATTCAATAAAGCTTTTACACGGCTGGTGCATTTCCGCTCATCCTTGTCTTATCGTGGCATGAAAAGCCACAAAACCCAACCGCAGCTCGCACTTCGCTAACCTTGGTAGAGTCATCAGTATCCCAATCAGCAATCGTGGCCTGCTTGTAGGCTTATAGATAAATTTTAGAGAACCGAGAAGCCAGCTTCATGTTCTACCTATTGGTAATCGCCTACTCAACCTCTTTAAGCATGATGAGTGCGACTGATGTCTTTTTCCAAGTCACCAGTACCTTCTGTCAGAGGCCTTTCTGTGGGATGGATAGCCAATAAGAGCGGACTTCTCAGAGCCGCTACCATGCGAATTGCCGGACGGCCAGGATATTCGAAGAGCTCATCATTACTGCTGTTCGATACAGTGCTGTTGATGACCCTTTCGACGGCTGGAGCGCCCAAGGCTGACCACCCCTACCTCATCGATGTCGACCCGGAATCATGTTATCGGCGCATCTTGTGTCTGCTGACGCTCCCTCTTCAATATTGCCGTAGCCTGATGCTAATCAAGAAAAACAAATGGGAACCTTACCTGATCTTCGAGGTTACCGAACACCAAGCGGCTTGCAAATTGAACATGGCTGGCAGATAAAAATGACTCCAACATTTACCTTGATGGAATATCGAAGGTGAGTCTGTTGAAACTCTGAATTGTACGAATTCTTGTGTGCGGCCAGCTCTAGGCTCCTGTCTCGCACTTTGTGTTTGGCGTCCATCCCTCCAGATCGCCAAAAGCATGGGCGCCATGCATACGAGTGTGCCGTGGTTCCGCGAGAAAGCACTACCTACATAAGTTCCAAGGCATTATCTTCCAGTCATCATGGTTAATGACGTTGCTATCACACGCTTGATTGGAGTTGACATACAAAGATGGCGCCGCAGAGATGGAGCTGTATTTATGATGGCGAGCGCGCGATTATTTGAGACGGGTTGTCAAGTGCGGAACGAAGCGGATGTCGCACTAACCCACTGAACGGCGATGTCGACGACGGCCACCTCAATCTTGGAAGCTATATCTATCCCGTTACGAACTCTCGAATGCGAATGCGAGCTCTACCCACTTCAGCGAAGATTTTGATTCGATATCGTCTTGATTGAACTGGGTATAGTGTGGGATCATCCTTGCGTGAGAAGATTCTCCCGACCCACCAACGAAAGCATCGTCCACGTACCTCACATCGCATTCGCGTTCTCCCTCATCCTGCGGCTTGGGAAGACTTCGAGACGGTCCGTTGCGACGATAGCCTGATCGGTCGGTTCATCGTCGAGGCCCAAAGCTCTGGCCTCCGGTCACGTAGCCCGCTGCAATGCCACGCCTCGGCCACAAAAAGTCCGTAACCGTCACCCCACCCTTACCAATTGCCATCCCACAAATCAGTAACATCAAGCCGTTGCATCCCCGTCCATCCCCGTTCGATATGTCAAGCTCTACATGTGCTCTTGTCTAACCTAGTTCCTTCTTATAGATCACGGTTAGGCTGCCGACAATGCAAAGCTCGTCACGTTAAGGTAGGGTGCATCATATTTAATCAAGCACTACATGCTTATATAGAGTCGATACTGAAGTAGCTCAGTGTGATGAACTCAAGCCGTGCACCAATTGCGCTCGCCATGGCGTCCCGTGTAGCCTCGTCGTATGGGATCCCAATACATACCAGCCTACCGCTTCGGCATCTTCCGCAGCCTCTTCATCGCGACGTACGAATCAGTCACCGCCCGAACGATCCATAGCTGTACGACCCACAAACTGGCGTTTCGCATACTAGAGCTTTTCTCATTGGTGTAACAGGACTCTTCGGCATCTTCAACGCCTGCCGCTCATACAGGCTACTCGCGCAACCCGTCGACCGCAGCCGGAGCAAGGGCCGTGTCGACAATATCGGAGGAGGATTCCTCCGACTCTGATGCATACCCCTTCTTGTCTAGATATATACATGCTGGTCAACCGTCTCAGTCTTCACTATGGCTGCGAGACTTGGAACTCTTGTAAGTCGGCTTAGCTTGGGCAAGAATTGTTACCAATTATCTTTAGACATCACTGGACAACGGAGGCGTTCGATGGGCTATCTCAGAGACCTGATCTTCGAAATATGTGGCGAGTAGAGGCTCCTAAACACGCCAACGCGCACGACTATTTTATGCATGAGATTCTAGCCTTTGCCGCGCTGCACAAGGCGTACCAGCAGCCTTCAGATCAACGCCAGCCATACTACGCTTGCGGTATACACCACCAGGATCTTGCGATTCGAGGTGTCCGCGAGAGGCTCCATAACGTTACAAACGAAGAGGCTCCGGCGATTGTAGCTACGTCAACGCTTCTGACTTTAAGCGTCTTTGCTTCAACAGGATTTGAGGCTCAGTCCGCACCCACTACTGCAGTAGTAGACGGCATCGATAGCATCATGAATGCCTTCCATCTTATGCAGGGTATGGGACATGTTCTTGCGCTAGCTCAGGCCGCAGTGAGACAGTCTTTTGTCGGCCCTATGTTGAGAGATCCGACAGAACCTACTGCATCTCAACCGATGCTACAAGAGTTGAAGGACCACTTGCCTGCACTGACTGCATTTATCGGAAACAAGACCGATCTTCCGGAGGCTGAACGAAAATTATATCTCACAACCATGGCATACTTTGAACCAGCTCTTCAAATATCGTTACCTCCTCGGGTCGATAACCGAGAGCTACGTTTCCTGTTCTTTTGGCCTCTCCACTTGGACCCAGAATTTATGGAATCTCTTCGACAGCGGAGATCAGGCGCTATCGCCATTCTGATGCATTTCGCGGTTGTACTTCTCGCAGCTGAGCCTCGATACTGGTTCATGGAGGACTGGGGCCATCGTGTGATGAAGGCATGCCAGAAGGTCATCGATCAAAGCTGGATACCTGCTGTACAGTGGCCTCTGTCGTTTCTCGACCAAGTTCCAACATGGGATTTGTTCGCGAATCTTACACGCCAAGGACAGAGTTCTGGACCGTTGACGGACACGTCATCTACATTACGGCAGCCGACAGTCATTCCTCAACAAGAGCCTACCCCTATGGGATCTTCCGCTTCCCACGGCGAGGCGCCGCAGCCCTTCTCTTTACAACTACAAGGCACAAAGTATGCCGTTCAGATGGGTAGCGCAGTCGACGAACAGGTTCCAGACGAGGACTAATCCCTAGTTCTGCCTCCACATCATGCAGTGGCTAGGCCAAACATAACAACCCAATGAATTTGCAGCCGATGCTATATTGCGCATGAGCGTGGCGCGATTTTTCACCCATGATCACGATGTTGCCGTGTTATGGACCTGCAGTTCTCTAGCGGCAGCAAGCAGCGAAACCTCGGGTACATCCCAAGAGGGTGGTGCTCCCGGCTAGGTACCCGCATTAATAGCGGCAACTCGATGCACACCACGGCCGGCAATGCGAAAGAGATCGACGGGCCAATAAGTACTTTATTGCGGCGTAGGCGTTGCAATTCCAATTACTCTAACACGACGTCATTGCAAGCTACATATCATGTGTAGGACGTCAATACGAATGAGCATGTAATTATCAGCGCTCCGATCCTATGATGGCTTTGCATCGCATCTCGCCCACTGAGCAGCCCGCATGCCAAGACGCAACTCTCGTTTTTGCAATATATATGCCGACTTGTATGAACGCCCGCCACTACGTTGCTTATACGAACGCTGTCCAGGCAGGCTTACACGTGCCGTGTTTCTGCTCATCGCAAGATTCATCGCATGTCCATTACCCACCTAAGCCCAAGCACCATCTCAACAACTCGCTCATGCGATCGGTATGACTATGGAGAATTGCCACGTCAATATCGCTCAACGACATCCCAGGCTGACTTTGCCTTCCATTGCACCCAATATGCGACCCGTGTTCTGTGTGACAGCCCCCAAAATGCTTTCTTTTCGCTTCTCACTCACGATCCAGACCCGTGCCGCTTTCTCACGTAAGTCGTATGCGGGGCTACTGCACGGTACTTTAGCCAGCCGCTGGAATGACTGGTAACAAAGAACGGTGGCGTATACTGCGATCCCATGAGTGCGCGCCTTCCTCTTTCGACATAATGGAGAATGGGGAATGCTGAGCCTCATTGTTGGTGACGAGACATTTTCATTGTTGTCTGAGAAGGTATACGAAGGTGGAAATTCGATCAATACCTCTATGAATGATATCGATAAGTCCCGCGTCCTCGCGCTGCGGTCAAAATAGCGACAGCAACAGCAGATGCAGTTCTGATGCTTCCACCATGTGCCCTGGTCAACGTGGATGCGCATGCAGCGACGATCCTTACTGCGACCAACGCGGCAATTCGGTATTGCCGTCGCGAGTCAAATGGGAACGATGCGCATATTGAAGATCTTCAGTAGTGTTCTACCGCTCCTACATGTCGGAAGCTAGAAGATCCGTTCTCTAGGATGCAGCCACTGGTGTGGGGAGCATACAATATTGTACGGTGGGGCTGCAGATGCAGTACTGTTTTTACGATGCTGTACCGCATGGGAATCGTAATGCGTACTACGCAAGAACGTTCGATTGTTGTGAGACGCCGGAAAATCATTGAAAGGTGCTGATGCTGTGAACTTTGTGTCCTGCGCAAAGATGGCAATGCGATGTACTATTACATTACAGTCATAAAGAGTGTACTAGTGGGTATCTCAATCATCCAATCGTAATAAACACCATCAAAGAAAGATCAGAAATTGAACTTGAAATGTCGTAGTTTCGGATGAAAATGTTAAGGAGGCAAAAAGCATGACACAAAACAATCAACCATCTAGAAAAACAGGAAGAATGTGCAATCAAGAAGTCGCCTTCACCTCCGCCAACATGCAGCCGCAAACGTCGACCTTCAAGCTGGTGACATCGGCCTGTTCGGGTCGTCTTCACTTCTCCGCCAGCGTTCTAGCTCTTCAGGTGTTGGCTGTGAGACCGCTGTGCTGTCGCTTTGGATAGTGGTGTCGCTCAATCCCCTAGTGTGTGACGGCCGTCGATGCATTGTAGATTCCTCCGCATGTTCAGTGTTTCCAGATTGTGCTCCTGCCTTCGCTCTAGCAATCTCTTCCGCAGTAGCTGGCGCACCAGGCTCTGCTTCTGATTTGGCCGCATCAGTACTAGGCTCCGCTTCTGATGCGTTCTTATTCGCCAATACTTCATCGATGTTTGTGGAAAGTGAATTGTCGCTCGGACTTCGACTGTGCGGAGGTTTCTGGAACGGTTTCGGGTCTTCGTTCTTTTTGGGCAAGGAGCTTATCGCATCTTCACCGGGGAGTTCTGCAATTGGCGTGCGCGGTGTGTTGTTGCCGGACGAGCCGCGATCGCTGGGCCCACCTTGACGTCGCGTTCTACCAGCGGCGAAATAGTCGACAGTTTCACGGCCTTGGGGGGGAGGGCTATAAAGCTCGGCAGGAGTGCTTTCGGGTGAC
Organism: Alternaria tenuissima; assembly: GCA_004156035.1. NCBI lineage: Eukaryota > Fungi > Ascomycota > Dothideomycetes > Pleosporales > Pleosporaceae > Alternaria > Alternaria tenuissima. The sequence continues at coordinate 2,412,105 of PDXC01000003.1, forward strand.
AATTCGCTGATAGGAGGAATAGACTTGTGGTCAGCGTTGTAGTAGCCAGTTGTAGAATCTTTCGGTGACTGGAGAGTTTCAGAACCAGTGAGCTCTGAAATACGGCGATATTTGATCTCAGTGCCTGCATAGGTTGTATCGATTTCAGAAGGCTTCTCCGCTTCTTCCTCCGCCTTTCGCTTCTTCGCCTGCCGGCGTTTTCGCCACAAGAAGAAGACGCCTATGGCGACTATAATGAAAGCGCCGACGATACCGACAACAATCCCGGCAATCGCACCAGCCGAGAGACCACCTCCAGAGCCAGGATCGTCTGGGACGGGTAGCCCCGTAAAGTCTCTGTCGAAGATTGTGACTAAACTCGGATTTGGCATTGGATCAGGGAATGCGGCTGGAGCAACGGTGAAGTTTTGGTGTTCATAATCGACAACGATATACGCCTCTTGCAGGAATGTGCGCCCTAGCACGAGCTTTCCATTCTCTGTGCGTCTTATAGGAAGGTATCGTGTCTGACTGGAATAGAACGGCCAACTAGCTTGTTGATCCAGAGCCGAGTATGGTAGGACGATGGATGTAAATTTTGTGCTTTCGACGTCAGGATTGGCGCTAATCTTGAAGGTAACACTCGCGTCAAGTCGTAGGTTTTGCTCGTGCGATGTCTCATTGACAGTGTATAACTGGGTATCTCTGTCGAATGTCAGACCGAAAGCGGTGACAAATTCATCGCATACTTCGTCCGGCAGTATAAGGTATGGAAACGTGGAGTCGATCGTAGCAGGGAAGCCTCCTGTTTTGTTGGTGAATGAAAATCGGTTGGCTTCGAGTTCCTGGTCAGGCTTGTAGGTGATGGAATTGACGCCCACAGCAAGTGTGTTGTTCTGCTTGCTGGGCATACTAATTGAGACGCCACCTTGCTCAGACAGCCGTGTTCTATCGTAACCACCGAATACCAAGCTTGCGAGGTATCCGTTGTTGTTGTTACCTGTACTTGTCAGCGTTCGGGCTCTGTGGATGGCAGTAGTAAACACGTGTTTAATCTGCATGATGTACTCACGGTAGTAGGCGCCAGCCGTGTATCCAAATGAGCGACTCGCAATCTTGTGCGCACCTCCGTACATGTTCTCAATGAAGTTTGGCCTGAAAGCCCCGGGCGGACCAGTGGAGCCTACTGCCAGTCCCAACGAGCCCATAAAGAAGTTGGAAATGGCATACTGCGTGACATATTGAACTGGCATGATGAAACTTTGTGGTGAGCTAGCGCCCAAACCCACATTATCCTCCCCCCAGATCGCGTTTGGATCTCCCTCCACTGTGATATTATACCACTCAGGCAATGGAAAATTGTAAATTCCTACTTGTTTCCATTGGGGAGACTTCGAATCATCGAATCCTAGAGACTGACTGTTGCCGTCCGATCCGATGCCGCGATTTGCTGCGCATTCATCCTCGGTGGGAGAAGTGCACCAGTCAACTCTTTGTGGTACTAAGGTAGTTCCCAAGGAGGTGGATATGAGCACCTTGAAATTCTGGCCATTGCTGCTGTTCGTACGGTCATCGCCGATATTGATGGGGAATGTTGACCACCTTCCGTCGTTGCCTTCCCAATCGCCGCTGGGACTCAGGACATAGGGCGTGGGGGGAAGCTGAATATCCTCAGCGCGCTTGTGAGAGAACATCATAGCAACCTAGCATTGCGGATCGCGACAAACCGAAGGGCGTTCGATTGATAAGAATAAACTAAAGATAAGTACGGGCACAAGGCGTAGAAAAGACCAACATCATGTCAGCTACTATAGACAACTAGCGGCAGCCTCGACTCTAGGTCAGCTGAAGCTGGAGGTGCGGCAATACTGAGATTGAGCCGCGACTCTCTTACACAGTGCGCACCAGCACTCAATAAACAATAGTCTAAACGTCCTCATCCACGCTGCTTGGATCGGTTAAACATCGATTCGCCTGGCCGTCAAAGGCGCGTCAAGCCCATCTGCTTATTGTGGGTGCAAAGCGCCCGTGCCTCAGGCGGGGTAGAGGCACGGTATCGCCAGGGCGCCCTGAGGTTGCATATTACCTGTGGAAAAGAAACACTGTGACTGGATATGGCGACACCGGTGAAGGGGCACAGGTTGTGTGGGCGCCATCTGTTGTCCTATTGGGGGAAGATTCAGTATAGCGGGATCGCGACAGGCATTCCATCGAGAGCCTGGATGGAAATCGCTGTTGAGCAGGGCCGCAGAAAGGCTGCATGCTGAGGTGGCTGGAAAGGCAGACCTCGAGAGAGACCTTGACAGCCCGCGGAAAGGCGTTGGAGCTTGACTGGATACAGTCATTAGGGCCGCTCGATGATCTTACTCAGCGGGAGCCAGCAGCCCAATCGCGCGAACCGCTGCCCCACTGTCCCGTAGAGCACGGCCCTCGGTTCTCACGTGCATGCACCTCCACCCACACCTTGCATCATGCCCTGATCACAGTCACTCTTCTTGTCACCCTGCACAACCACTCCCTATAAGAGACGCGTTCAAACAGGCTCTTATGCTAGGGTCGTGTAGCCAGTGCGAGTGTGGCGTTCGATACCAGTGGATCAGTGTAAGGGCCGCCCTTCTACTTCCAGCATACTCTTCATTTCGGCCCCCATTACACTGCCTTCACTAGGATTTTGTTTGGCGCCAGAGCCTATCGCTGGTGATTATGGGCTGCAGGACACTAGCCTATACGAGGGAGCTTGCTAGCTTTATGCGGCCTCACATGTATCCATGTCAGCAATCGCCATGGATGGGACCACCATGGATGGGATTCTCAACTTTGCTCCAGACCTCTGGGTAGGATAACGTCCCGCCTTACCTACGGCCTTCCGGCCATTGTCATCATGTGGATCGGATGCGACACTACCTCTCGGGTATCCACCAAGACATTTGTGGTCTTATTCTGCGGCTCTGGCTTTGGTGGCAACCTCTCACCATTGAGTCGTGCCGGCTGTATTGCTTAAAAAAGGCCTAGGCAATCTAGTTTAACTTCGATGCTGCGACCAAGCCCGGGCGTTCTTGAACGGCAAGCGGTCAGGTAGATCTATGCCTTCGGCTTGGTTGTTCTGCTTCCGGCCTTGTGTGTACACACCCTAGTGAACAGGATTACTGTCGAAGCTCGAGTAATCCCAGCCTCGCCAAAGAATTCGTATGCCCAGATGCTGCCGTCATATGCAGGCCGGTTGTTAGCTTCGTCATCGTTTTATAGTTACCCGTTCCTGCCTACTTCCTTCCCCTTCCCGAGCCTCCAGCCCATCTTCCGTCGCAAGGTATGTGATGCTCCCTTTGGTACCCCATTCTTGTTGTTCTTGATCTTTGTACTATTTCAATTGGAGACGAAGGCATCTCCTCGCGAACAACACTACATCCATTTTGTCGCGAGAGCATGGACTTTGTTCTGTTTATATAGCGCTTCAATCCCTCTAAAACCCCATCACGTGTCTAACTTACTTATCCAGCTCCAAGCCGTGTGTCATTCGTTCAACCGGCGTAGCAGTCTGTCGCTTCAAGATGCGCACTTATTGGCCTCTCTTTCTGGCTTTGACCGGGTCAGCTCGCGGACAATATAACAGTACAGTTCTGGGTGCTCAAGCCACGCCATCACCGCCCTCGTCTTCAGCGGAAGCTGCTGAGGAGACCTTCCAGGCGCAAGGTGGAGGTTATGGCCAGGGCAGCACTTGCAAGACCACAAGCACGATATACGAATATGGAAAGCCTTCCACCTCTACTATCAAAGTTACTGTCACATCACCTCAGACATGCCCAAAGCCGGTCACCAAAACCCAGACTGTCACCTCGTCGCAGGGATACGGTGGCGGCTATCCTGTAACTGTCACAGTCACGTCTACGAAGGAAGTCACCAAATCTGCCGGAAACAATCCTTCCCCACCAAAGACAATCACTGTCACTTCTACGAAGGAAGTCACCAAATCTGATGGGTACAACACTCCCCCCAAGACGATAACTGTCACAACTACCAAGTCTGGTTATATTACGGTCACTTCTCCTGGATACTGCGCAAACCCACCTCCCATGACTACTACAAAGGTATGTTTGCCCTTGAGTTGTACTTGAACACATACTGACTGAGAAAGACCAAAACTCTTACTGAGTCAGCATCTTGCCCTGTTAAGCCCCCCGTGACCGTGACTCAGGTGAACAACTCCACCATCACAAAGGTACTTTCCCTTCTCGCAATGATTCCAGGTCATCACTGACAAACTAGACCGAGCATGAAACCGTTACGGGGCCCACGACAACAATAAACAACACTATAACTCAGCTCACAACGCTGACACTGACTTCGACAGTGGTCACAGTAAGTAGTCTCCAGGAATTTCTTTTGGCTTGTTGGCGCTCTACCCATCCCGATCACATGCCATGGTGTCGCTTGCTTGTTCCAATCATTCCACCTGCCGCCTCTCTGTCCAACCGCAAGTCGCTTGAGTCCACTAACATGCTTACAGCTGGTCCCAACTACCGAAATCAGTTACACAACGACCACAGACTACAAAACTAAAACGGAAACTGATACTACCACAAAGACCGATACTACAACGGAAACCGACATCACCACGAAGAGTGACACCACCACGAAAACCGACACCACCACGCAGACTGACGTTTCTACTACGGTCAGCATCTCTACGTCTACCTACACCTCTGTCACCACTTACTCTACTACACTCACCGAGACTAGTACGCTGACACTACCGGGAACCACTTCTGTCACAACAGAGACAGTCGTCTCTACAGTCACGGCAACGCTTACCCTGACTGACTACATTTCCGTGACGCAGACTGTTCCTGGACCGACTGTGTCAATTCCAGGCCCAACAGAGACTACAGTGCAGACAGTTTCAATCCCTGGTCCAGTACAGACAGTATCAGTGCCTGGGCCTGTCGAGACGGTATCAGTACCTGGACCAATCGAGACCATCATCAGTTTCCAGCCGACAACGACAACAGAGAGGATCAGCATAACGACAACCTCTCTCACAACTAGTATATCTACTTCAGTGTCAACTTCGACAACGACAGAGTTCATTGTGACTACTTTTACTCAATCTGGTACCACAATCACTAGTACCGAGACAGTCACCTCTGAAGTGTTGATCACGACTACGTTCACGCAGACTCTGCCAACAACTGTGGTTTTGACATCTGATCGAACTTTCACCCTCACAACTCCAGGCCCTACGCAGACCGTCGAAGAGACCGACACCGTTACCACGACAGTTGAAGAGACGGATACTCTTACTCAGACAGTAACCGAGGTGTCCACTTCACTCAGCACTCTGACCCTGCCACCACAAGTCATCGTGACTACGACCACCCTCGAGGGTGAGACTTCAACAATCACAACTCAGCTCCCGCCTAGCACGGTAGTATCAACGATCGTGTCGACTCTCACTTTCCCGCAGGTCACAGTGACTTCTGTCAGCGTCTCGCCTCCTGAGACCGTAATAGAGACATTTACACAGCCAGGTCAGATTACTACCACGACTTTGACTCTTCCCGGAAGTACGACAACGTTCACGACGCAGCTCCCTGCAAGTACTGTGCTTTCTACCATCACTCTACCTGGCGACATCACAACCACCACCGTACAGCTTCCGGGCACTACATCCGTTATAACCACTCAGCTTCCTGCGAGTACTGTAGTTTCTACCTTGACGCTACCAGGCGATGTTGTCACTTCCACAATTCAGCTTCCAGGAACTACTTCCGTGGTCACGACTCAACTTCCCGCGAGTACCGTAGTTTCGACACTGACGCTGCCTGGCGAGGTCACGACATCGACTGTCCAACTTCCCGGAACTACATCTGTGATAACTACCCAACTTCCCGCGAGCACCGTGGTCTCGACAGTAACGCTCCCGGGTGACGTAGTCACTTCCATGATCCAGCTGCCTGGAGAAACCTCCATCGTGACTAGCCAGCTACCAGCCAGCACTATTCTCTCGACGATAACTCTACCTGCTGTCACTTCTACGGTGATCAGCCAGTTGCCGGGAAGTGTTTCGACAAGTACCCAACTAGCAACTGTCACCTTACCGGGATCGACAGTTTTGAGCACTATCTCCCTTCCAGGCTCGACCTCGGTATCTACTGTAACCTTACCTGCAACGATATCGGTCTCTACTATCCTGATTACCCAGTCATTCGTTACCACTCAAGTTCAGCCTACGACAATTGTGCAGACGTTGACCCCGAGCTCATCCTCCACGACGCCTGCATCTATCTCTTGCTCTAGCGAATGTCAGATCAGTGTTACCGCGACCATACTAGAGTATCCTGGAACGGTTGTGACTAGTACTACGTTCATACCAACTGTCACTCTCGAGATCTACACAAATGATGCGCAACAGGATGTCAGCTCTTCCCTTGTCACCAACCCACTACCGCCTCAAACACCCACTACAATTACTTGGGAGTACTCTGGCGTGCCCCTGACTTACCCTACAACGTACCTGGCCTACGAAACATTCAGCCATCTTGAGGTTGAGGCGGTAGGGTCGGCTTGCGTTACTGAAACCGACACGTTGACATTGCCAGCACCTACGAACTACGCTTCCCTTATTGTGCCCTTGAGCGAGGTTCCTAATACAGCATTCGTAGCGCCGACGGTAGTCGACTATCTGAACCAACAGCCAACCATCACTGCTCAGCTTGGCCAGACTATTGGTCCAGATGCATGTGATCCAGCGTCCGGTGACGGGGGTTTTGCGACCGCCGTTCAATCTCCACTTGGGACTACCACTGCTTTAATAAGCCAAGAAGCCCTCTTTACAGCAACTGTTAAAAAGCCGACAGCACAGTCCCAGGTTTTGCCATCTTCTGAAGCTCCAGCCACTACAAGCACAGCACCAACGAGCAGTGCTGCTCCCCCAAGTTCAGTGCCGCCACCACCTCCCCCAACTTCAAGTAGGCTACCCCCTCCACCTCCTTCTTCCAGCGCAATTCCAGTTCCTAGCAGCTCGCCACCACCTCCATCGAGCGTGGCACCACCACCTAGTAGCCAAGCGCCATTGCCATCTAGTACTGTTGTCCCACCATCCAGCGTTGCGCTCCCACCGACAAGTATCGCGCCTCCGTCAAGCAGTATTGCTGACTCCGCATCTGAAGGTCCATCGCCATCTCCCATTCCCTCGTCGTCTGCCTCGCCTCCACCCCCCGAACCATCAACGGTTCCTGAACCATCGACCGTCGTCGAACCTTCTTCCTCATTGGAAGCTCCCTCTTCTGCGCCTCTCTCCTCGATCCTGGTATCAAGCCGCACGTCTACGCGCTCGACTACTACTTCGGAAGGCAGCTCATCTGTTTCTCAGAGTTCAATGTCTGAGTACACTGGAGGTGGTGCCTTGCCAACAGGGCATATCGCAGGTTTACTCCTCGGAGCTGCGGGCCTTGGTCTGGGGCTGTTCTAGTCGCTTGATTGGGAAAGTAAGGACCAGTAAATACTTTTCAATGTTTGATGTTTAATGCAATAATGCTCGACAATGGGCTGGTGCACACCTCTACGGATGTGTTGGATGTAATGTTAGGCTCAACAAAATGCTTCATTTCTACCAATCTAATATGTGAATACCCTTCCATCTCATGTCACGAACATATTGCTATATGCTGAACTGCTGTATCGTCTCTGCTAAAATTACTTACCATATGAGGTAGTGGCCGTCCCTACGCTCTTTCCACAGCAATCCTCCGTCCTTGCCCCACTTCGTGCCCTCTCCTCCAAAACCCAACAACCTTATCTCAGCCTTGCCGTACCCCTCACCCCCTCAACCCAAGTGACATCCATCAGATCCAAGCCTCCAATACTACCATCCAGCTTAGCATCTTCATCTACAGCGTTCATCCAAGTACAAACGCAAGCTAGACGTGCAAGCCAAGCTTTTCCCTTCAGCTGAGTTGTTGAGCGCCACAGACAAACGCCACCAGATGCGGAGATGGGCCGATGACCACCCAAATCCCGGATCCGTGGAGCGACGTTGACCTGCGAGGCGACCCGCGCATGCAACATTCTCGGTGCGGGTTCGCCGGATATGGAAGTAGCGGCCGAGTACGAGACCGTTGGGCGTTGTTGGTGGTGTTCTGTGGGCTGAGCTTGGCTCTGGTCCTTCGAACAGCACATGTTGCTTGGCGTCGGAGAGGTGATTGCGAGGGAGGTGTAGCGATCGTGAGTGGGGATATGGGAAAAGTAATACTGATACAGCACTTGGCATTCTGCGCGGTTGACGTGAGTCGTGACGACGCATGCCATTATGGCGATTTGATACGTCGATTTCACTTTCCCGGATGGATAAATGTCAAGCTCGAAGCCTTGATATCGAGGACGATTCCGAACACCCAATCCTGGGTTGGTGTGGCTACAATTTCGCAAAGATGTGAACGCCATGAATAGCAAAACGAAGCATTAACATCCCGCAGCTTTGGAGGTTAGCGAAAGAGCCAGCCGGAGACACATTAACCAACTCCGTCGTGGTATCTGGCCGCACGACGCCTTTCATATGAGCAACGTAAGTTCTAGGGTCCAGAAATTTGCAACGTGTACAACTCTCTTGAAGCTATGGGTATGGATCAATGAGCTACAACGACGGCAGCAGCGACAAAGGTGTTACCGATCTTCTTGTATCACTGAGGAAGGCCGTGGGCGTACGTCATGTTTGTGGTATTGGTCCTGGCATGTGTGTCCAAGAATGCGCTCTTGATCGCATATCCATGAGCCAGCATGGTGAGACTATTTCTGGTGACCGTTGCAAGTTCCTCCTAGCAGTTCGAACTTGTAGACTTGCACATGAGATCTGGGACGGTTCATCGTCAATGATACTCTGCAACTCTTGGATGATCTGGCAAATGCTTTCTTCTTAAATTTGACGACACATGAGTGGTCTTCGAACAATCTTGCATACTGTTCCGACACCGTTGCTTAGCACTCTTTTTGTCTCATGTCTGCTTCCTTCTTGAGCTTTCGTAGCTTGGCTTACCTTGCGTTGAATCTACCACGACATGGCAGTAGCAGTTTCCCAGACCTTTGCGTTTTCTTTTCCGGCCTGTCGAGTCAATCAATTCATCCAAAGTCTTACCGCCTCTGTTCACAATCGCGGTGTCGGTGGAAGCTCCCATATTGAGTGCCACCTCACACGCCCGCATATGTACATCGACTTCGTCTTCGCCTCCGATCTCCAATGCGGTTAAGTACATGGTCTCAATAGATAAAGCGTTGCCGGCTATGTTGACAACGCTTTGTTGCCCTTCCACTTCCTAGAACGCATCGTCTGCGTCAGGCAATCGGATCAAAATAGTGGCCGGTCATTCGTGACAGTTGTCTGATGTCCCGCTGCGGAATAGGCCAACAATAGTCCATCCTACAATCCCTCCCTATTCTTATGTACATATGAATCTGATCACATCTCTTTAGCAGCTGTAGTAGATCTTGAGCGCTTCCGCATTTGTTGTTCGGATCTCGCTAGTGATTACGTCTAATAGGCGGTCAGTATATCTCAACGTGTCATAGAATTTGTATTGGTTCTTTGATTGCTTCCTCATGGCGACTCTAGTTGGGAATCTTTTGATGAGACTGGCAGAGGTTAGAGGACGTTTTTTGACCAGTATCGAATTTACAGGGCGATTTGAAGTGTGCTACGCAGAATTCTGCGCACTCCTGTCAGATGCTGATTGTTTAGAAGAGGACGTGTCTTGCGCGGGTTCTGCTTCTCTATGTGCGTTCTCCTGCTGCTCTCACTGTTTCCCGGAACTCATGGTGTTGGATTCTCATATTAGTTGAGGTATAGTGAAGAATAGTGAGAGTACTCGATCATAGCGCTGTTAGAGCTTGCGTCGAAAGTTTTACGGAGCTCGCGTTTAAGGTCCTGTGGAGAGTCGTGAAAGTTGAGCGGAAGATCGAGAGCCGGAAGATATGAGCAAGCGCGTGTGGCCTTTACTATGATAGGAAGATACTCTGACTCTTCAATCAGCGATAATGGCATGATAGGTACCAGCGACCAAGCCTATTAGAGTATCTAGCTGTAGAGAGTAACGCGCAAGGTGGAAGTTTCATCGCTCCGACAGAAAACCTATATTCGATAGTGATATGCTAGATAGAAAAAGTACGAAGAAAAACTTATCATGTATCACGACTAACCATAGAAGGATTATTATACTGTTGGAAGCATGAAAAACGACGACGATTCAGGATAGGTTTGCGTTCGTAAAAAGTCCAATAGTGATCGTGGCGCCAAAACGGTTTCAGACTTCGCTTTTGAAAAGGTGGCTGGAAGGATGAAGATAGGAGAGAAGGAAAGACTAGGAGAAGAAGCGATTCAAAGTTCTCGAAGTTCAGACGTGTGGCAACAAACACGATATCCATTCGAGATGTGAGGATTCATATACACACTGCTCTCAAAAACGCAGGGTCGATAGCTATGCTTTTACCATACTATCCATACCTCTCCAATACTTCCGCAATCTTTTCCCTCACGCCCTGCTTTCCCTCATACTTCTCCAATAGCTTAGCAACAACATCCTCTCTCTTCTGTCCACTGGCTTCTCTCAGAATCTCTCCCTCCTTCGGCAATCCAATCCACGCGTGCGGGTACTCTTTGTAATCTGTCTCGCTAATCAGAGGCAATGGAGCTCCTTCACTTCCAGCAAAGAAAGCATCCACATCGTTGTTCTTAACGTCCTGCAGAGTGTTGGGTTTCCAGTTTGGACGCTCCTTCTTGCGCTCTACCAGACGTGCTGTTACGCCCTCGACGAAATCGGGGTGAGCCATGAAGCGGGAGGCGATGTCGTATTCTTTCTGGAAGGTTTGGGCGATGGACCATTGGCGGCCGATGCGCATCTGACGGAGAGCTACAGAGACAGAGATTGGCGACCGGCTGTTGATAGTCTGAATAGTCTTGTCGGCCCACTTCTGGATCTCCGGATCGTTGTGCCCAGTCTTGACCTGCTCAAGCGATTCCATAATGTTGCTGATACCCGGCTGGTCGTCATGGAAGACGGTGTCGATGACCTTGCGCAGTTCGCCCGAGATGTGTGGTCGCTCGGCGGGAAGGCCAGTGCTGAACTCTTCAATTGTAGCGTTGATGATCTTGAAGCGCTTGTTGAGATCCATGTAGTCGGGGAATTGTAGTTCGGCGAGACGCGCCTCGAGTTGCTGGAGAGTGGAGGAGTGAACGTAGTGGGTTGCGATGCCGTGGTAGAAAGCGTCCACGCCCTTGAGCTGCTCAGATGTGAGGGCGAGATACGTGCCGAGAGCGCCTTCCATTCGAGGAAGGAAGAAGGATGCGCCGACGTCTGGAAAGAAGCCGATGGTCGTTTCGGGCATGGCGAAGAGGGTGTTCTCGGTCGCGATTCGGAAGGGTGCGTGTATCGAGAGTCCAACACCGCCGCCCATTGTGATGCCGTCCATGAAGGCGACATAGGGCTTTGTGTATGTTGCGATGAGGTGATCTAGCTTGTATTCCAATCCAAAGTAGTCTGAGCTCATCTGTTGTCCTTTTGCTCCTTCCTTGTTCCACTTTGCCAGGGCAGCGACGTCTCCTCCCGCGCAGAAAGCGCGGCCGTTGCCCTTGATTATAACGACGCCCGCCAGTTCCGACTTTGCCCACTCTTGTAACCTCGGTATGATCTTGCGGGCCATGGAGCCATTGAGCGAGTTCAGCTTCTTCGGCCGGTTGAGCTCGATGCTGCGTACGCCGTAGTTGTTGGTGAAGATGACATCATCGGGGTCATCGTCTTGCTGCGCTTTGAGAAGGTCTGCGGTGGGTGTGGCGTACTGTATAATTGTCAGGTCTGGTCGCGTATAGTGGGCTGGAGGGGCGGCTGTACCTTCCTTGACCCGCTCATCCAGGCTGGATTTGTGATCTTTGCGCGCAATGGCATGGCTTTTGTCGTGCTTATCCGCGAGACGCTGCTCAGCGGCGTTCTTGTTAATGTGCGGAGAGACATGTGTGCGTGTGTAGATGAATGCGCGACGATGATGCAACTTTCACAGCTTCTGCCGACGAACCTCGGGTAGTCGCGCAAGACGGCTACAGGACAACCAAGTCGTCAATTGATCTGTTCTAGCAGAGGGAGAGCACGTGGGAAGCCCGAGAAGATATCAGTCTGAAAGTTGACATATATTTACCGGCAAATGTCTTCCGCCCGCAATGCTCCATCGCTCTTTCTCAAAGTTGTCGAGCTCGGATCTCCCCCTCACATGATTGGACGATGCGCTACCATTTCGCGCTAAGAAAATGATTTGAGCCTCGCCATCTCCAGATATCATCGCCATCTCAAGCAATCGCATCCCTTCGTTCCTTCTGCATCGTGTGATCGGGTCAATCATGTCGAGCTTTTCCAGAGTTTTCCTGCGCACTACGCGCTCTGCTCTCCAGTACCAGCGTGGTGTCTCCCCAGTGCAAAATGCTTTGGGCGCGCAGGGCACCAGCAGGTGGATGAACGGTGTACGGAACTACGCCGCCTTCACTCGAGACAAGCCCCACGTCAACATTGGTATGCCTCGTCGAATCTGCTTGCCTATGACTATACTAATGGTTTCTAGGTACCATTGGCCACGTTGACCACGGAAAGGTGCATCGCCGCTCACCCCACATCTCCGCCATCATCACGACTAACACGTTATAGACTACCCTCACAGCCGCCATCACCAAGCGACAAGCAGAGAAGGGCTACGCCAAGTACCTCGACTACGGTTCCATCGACAAGGCTCCCGAGGAGCGAAAGCGTGGTATCACCATCTCGACCGCCCACATCGAGTACCAGACCGACAACCGCCACTATGCCCACGTCGACTGCCCCGGTCACGCCGATTACATCAAGAACATGATTACAGGAGCTGCCAACATGGACGGTGCTATCATCGTCGTTGCTGCTTCAGATGGTCAGATGCCCCAGACCCGTGAGCACTTGCTGCTCGCCCGTCAGGTTGGTGTTCAGAAGATCGTTGTCTTCGTCAACAAGGTCGATGCTGTCGAGGACCCGGAGATGTTGGAACTCGTCGAGATGGAGATGCGTGAGTTGCTCACCAGCTACGGCTTCGAGGGCGACGAGACACCCATCATCATGGGTTCCGCTCTATGCGCCATCGAGGGCCGCCAGCCCGAGATCGGTGTTACCAAGGTCGACGAGCTGATGGATGCTGTCGACTCATGGATCCCCACTCCTCAGCGTGAGACCGAGAAGCCTTTCCTCATGGCTGTTGAGGATGTCTTCTCGATTGCTGGACGTGGTACCGTCGTTTCGGGCCGTGTCGAGCGCGGTATCTTGAAGCGTGACGCTGAAGTCGAGCTTGTCGGCAAGGGCACCGCGCCAATCAAGACCAAGGTCACTGATATTGAGACCTTCAAGAAGTCGTGCGAGGAGTCGCGCGCGGGTGATAACTCCGGTCTTCTCCTCCGTGGTGTCAAGCGTGATGACGTTCGCCGCGGTATGGTTGTTTCCGTTCCCGGACAAGTCAAGGCTCACAAGAAGTTCCTTGTCTCCATGTACGTTCTAAGCAAAGAGGAGGGTGGTCGTCACACCGGCTTCGGCGAGAACTACAGGCCGCAAATGTTCATCCGAACTGCCGATGAATCCTGCGCACTTCACTTCCCAGAGGGTACCGAGGATGCGCACGACAAGCTAGTTATGCCCGGTGACAACGTCGAGATGGTCTGCGAACTCCACCAGCCCCACGTTCTAGAGACCGGTCAGCGCTTCAACATGCGTGAGGGTGGCCGAACTGTTGCTACTGGTCTGGTTACGCGTGTTCTCGAGTAGATTAACGAAACCCAATGAACCCGAAGAAGAGGCGAATATCTCCGGGGTGGATTCCAAGAAGCCTTCTTTGTAAAATAATTGTGTTGGACATATCCCGGCTCTCCGCTTCTCGATTACCCTACATCATGTACTTTAGCAGCACGACAAAACGGATCTAGATGGGAGGCGTTGACTAAACGATGAACATGGAAGAATGTAATGACCTTTGACAACAGTCGCCGCTGCAACCCTGCTGAACAATCGCTAGGTCTCGACTCTCTGATAAACAACAAATGTTGATATGTCTTAACGGCGCAATTGGGCGGTACCGGAAGCCTTGGCGCGAATGATCCACCACTTGCCAGTACTGGTCAACGTGCTTTCTTCTGCGACTCCACCTGAACGACTAGATCACCTCCAACATGGAGACACCCGTTCGGCTCCATACCACCGCATGAGGCTTCTCGAACGCAAATCACCGTGTTCAGGCTGGGCCTTACTTCCAAGGCGCTGCGTGCTGGGTTTAGTCGGCCGATTTGATATCACTACAAAGGCCCGGGCCGAATTTCGGGCGTTCCTGCTACTGTAGCGTTCACGTCAAAAGTGCCACCGGCTGTGCGTTTCGGACGAGTCTACACTGCGCTGTTTTCATCATGCGGTTCTCCAATGACCCTTCCAGGAACAACCTAGAAACGCTTCTCAACATAACGCGCGTAAACATGCGTCGAATGTCGCACGTTTAATTTGACCATCATCCATGGACCAGGAACGGCTCGTACAGATCAAAACCTTGCGCACAACTAACGACTCATGGGTGAAACTAGTTGTGCTTCGTGGTATAGAGCGTCGCGTATCTAGTCCCTGCCTTAGCCCATGAAACGCATGAGGATCTGGAGCTGTCCCTGCATCCAGAATGAACGACAATCAAAAAATCGTTCGACATGTCACCTAGCCAAGAAAGTTTTGGTCAGTCTTTTAAGGGTGAACCTCTTTACAGCTAAATTTGGCAGGGAGCTCAACTACCACAGTCGCCCAGCAACCTCTCATTCCAAAGGTTAGGTCGGCATATATGGATCCTGATATGAGTACTGGTTGCAAACAGGAAATTCGTCTCGAGACAAGTGAGCCATCACCGACAACCGGGGATACCCTCATCCAAGCTAGATCGCACCTTCTTCCCAGCAGATGTGTCTTTGCACCGGCACGTTTCAACGTGCTAACGCCCATTGGCAAAGCTTTGCGACTCGGCCGCAAGTACCGCAACGTGTTGATCGCCGTTGATGCGTTGAGCTGGTTAACAGCTCACTGGCATCGGAACCCTACGTTTCCTTCCTTCTCCGAGGTCCAATCACAATCCATCGTGTCTCGTTGGCTACCAGGACCAGGTGTCTACTGGCCTGAACGTTGCTATAATCAGGAATGAATTGCTCGGGTGGAGATACTGCGCCAGCCCCGTTCCTGCTAGACCTGCGCTCGTGGATTGTCAACCGAGGAAGATCCGCAGGATTGCGCCGGTGTACCTTGTTACATTTCACAAAAACGGCTATCACACAACGGTTAGCATGCTACGCAAGCATTGAATAGATTGCGGATAGGTTGCAATCATGCAGGCGTGGTGACAGTATAGGATCAGCTATGAAAGGTCTTGAAGGGGGATCAAGGGACTCGCCGAAGATTACATGGTATGATGTATGCGACTCTCCGAGTGGTCGTCGCTGATCGTCTCCCCAGGTAGACAACCGACCCGGCCGAAGTACCAAAACATCATCAAGCGAAAGATACCGACCCCATGGGGCATTTTGACACAGCCTTGGATCCTTACCGGGAATCACCGTTTGGAAACCACGTGAAACCATTATCTAGGATCGGATAAGACGTCACACTGCGAGGAACCGGCAGTATGTCAAGGCAGGCGATCCCCGACCACAAGCGGAAAGCTGGGGCCAGTAGTGCGCCCAGTAATCCACCGGTCCTTTCATGCTCCGCACCAGGCGAACGGCCCTCGCCTTGGAACGGACAGGCCTGATCCACCTGTTCGAATGCTCGCTACACCGAAAAATCGTCCGGCTCATTAGTCATATCCCACCTATCGATACGTTGGGGTATCTCGAGGCTGTTTTCGTGGGATGCCATGCTATACAAGATGGCATTTACAAGAATAGTACCTCAGCTCAACTATGGCCAAATTCCAAACTCTCTTGGCAGGCGGTGCAAACTTACTTTCGGATCTTTTCCTAATTCCAGTGGTCGCCGTACGAGCACGTTCACATGCTTGCATCTATAGTTACCCGGTGGTATACAAACTTGCAAAGGTAGCCTAGAAGAAGCGGGGCTCATGCTGAAGATAAAGACGATTGCCATATGTCGTTAAGCAGCCGCGTATCGAGTGTGACGCCTTATGTTTCGGATACTGCTGCGGTTGGTGTGGCTGCAGCATGTAGGCCCGACCTGAAGTCGCTTCCCCGGGAGAGCCGATTTCGTCTGTCCTTGCGATAATTCCTCAGCCACTAAGTGCAAAAGCGAATCTCACTACGTCTAGAGCCGCTTATCACAATGGCGGCACAAAAGGGCGGATTTCGGGGACCGATCTAAGCAGCTAACAGTCTCATAGCACGTAATGGCTCGTGTATGCGACTGCTTCGCAATTCTCCAAGTCATCCCACGGCAGAAAGTAGTATGGTGAAGTGGAATGACCCGACATTACTCAGGCACAGTCCACTCGCGTCATGGGTATAATGCTGACTGGTGAGCCCCGCTTACATAATGTAATACCGATCCGGCAAGTGCTTAGTTACACAGGTCCACCTAGTCTCCGTCGCTGACATAGCGTCCACTATACACAACTACGCCAGCAGCGCAGGGTGCCGGTGAGGCTGGAACGGCAATCTAGGAATTCGCGGTGCGAGACATGCGTCGAAGTTTACCTCCCCAGGGATCCTTGCCCCGCTTTGTCTTATCGCCTGAACCTGGCCGCAGCGGCCTAACCCGCCGCACATAGCCTTAAGCCCCAGCATCCTCATCCTACATCAGTCATCGGTACGTCGACTGCGCCATCAATCACGACTGCCATTCCAATGAGCAACGCCGCTTTGATCGCATGCACAAGATGTGCCATATCCAAGGCACGTTGCGACCGCAAGGTGAGTACCCCAAAGCCACGCGCCTTAGGCCCCCAGCACGACACCTAACACAACAACAGGTACCATGCTCGCAATGTGTTGCAAGAGGATATGTTTGCCAGCCACGTTGTACCTCGCGCCGGCCGCGAGCTCCTCGAAAGTCGTCGGCACGAAATCTGAACCAGACTTCAGCAGAGCCGACCAGCACCATCAGCTCCGATGGCAGCCATGTCCCAGGCATGGAGCAGTTTACCGGCTACATGGTACCTGAAAACCAGTCACAGAATAACGATATGTTTGCGTTCAATACGAATTTACCTCAAGGACCTCTGGATCTGGGCGGCTACGATGATTTCATGGGCTTCTCATATCCCGGTGCGCCTTCCAATAGCGATGCCATGGATACGAGTACATCCAACAACCTCTTCACCTCCATGCAATCTATGGATATGCACGGAAGCGATCCCCAGTTTTCACCACATGCAGCGGGCGGCCAGATATTCCAACAACACCATATGCCACATGTCTCGAATCAGCCACCGACGCCACCAGATACAACGCCCCGGACGACAAAAAGCGTTCCCGCTAGCCCGCCACCTGGGATGCAAACCCCGTTTAGTCCAAAACGCTACCCTCAAAAGAAGCCTACAGATAGACCTGCAACACCGGATGATGTACTTGCGGAGTTGGTGGAGCTGCTCGCTCAGCCTGACGCGTGGCACGGACTCCCAGGTAGCAACAGCGATTCCAGTCAGACCCTCTCACACGATGCACGCGACCGCATCGTCGCGACCGTTCAAGTATTGCTGCAACGTGCACTACAAAGCCGCTACTCACCTACAACACCAAGCCAAGGCCTCTTTGGACGCATCGTAGTACTGCCACCGTCCCATGTACTTATGCACTTTATTGAAACCTACGCAAGTCGCATCGACTCCATCCAACCCTATCTAGGTCTTGCTGGCTCTTCCGTTGTCAACATCCAAGATATCCTCCAAATTGATACGGCAGATGTTGGCATACTGCTGATAATTCTTCTGATTGCGCAAGGCGCCATGCTCACGGACCATTCCGAATCTCACATACTCGCGAACGGCTTGATAGAAGTATGCAGGATCGCGTTGGATGATGTTCTTGAGAACCGAAGCATATCGCAGCCGATGATTGGAGGTATTGCACTGCAGTTACTAACGCTTTGTGCACGAAGTGGTAAAGACTCTTTTGCTTCGTACGCTATGTCGAAACGAGGTCAATATTTGAGTGTAAGGGATTCATGTTACATATCACTGCAAATAGGCTCTAACATACGCAGATGCTGAAGAATTCCGGCGTTCTGCAACCCGAACAGACCCTGCATAACCCGAAATCCGACGGAATGGAACTTTGGGAAAGATGGAAAGAACTGGAGCAGCGCAACCGGTAGGACCCATTTGTTTCCCCATGGGGACGTTTCGCTAACATCTTCTAGACACGCGTACGCGTGGGTCTACGTAGATCTCGAGATCAGCTTATTGCACGACCTTCCACCAATACTCTCAGTTAATGACTTGCAAGTCCCCTTGCCGCAAGATAACGACCTATGGCATGCCCAGTCGTATAGCGCTTGGCTCGAGCACTCTGGCGCGAATGGGACCAGGTCGGGCCCCTGCAATCCCGCGAAATTCGGTGCTTGGCTGGAACAACAGCAACAACAAGGTGCCAATGGAGCTCGCTCTGGTCATATGACTCCATCGCTCAACGGCCTCTTCCGAAGTTTCCTCCAGGGCCGAATGGGTGATGATTTACCTCTGCATCACCTTCGTCTTCTCCTCCATCCATTGCAAGCCATGGTGCTTGAGCAGCAGCAACTCTTGCGAATTTTCGATACCGATGAGCCGTCCAACCGATATCGCGTCCTTTCCAAGATCAAGATTTTGGGTCGTTTGCAGGAGACGCAGGATTTGCTCCAAGATTTGGGAACGCTTCTAACTCGGCGCTCCAAAACCGCTGCTGTCGAAGATGACAAGGGCCAGGTACACTCCACTGACTTTGTGAGCATGATTATGCTCCATCTGGTTAGCTTGAATGTTTTTACTAGCATCCCCGAGATTGAGAAATGTGCCAAGGAAATGCCACCCGCTTCGGACGCGGCCCGTGCGGAGATGTGGCGGTGGGCACGCTATCCTGAAGGGGAGAGCTATGTTTTGTTCCATGCCGGGCAAATATTCCGACTGATCGACGGGTTACCAAAGGATGCGCGACCGACCTGGTGGCCGGTAGCTTTATACCGTGCCGCCATGTCGTGCTGGTCACTCCGATCTTTGGAACGGCCTTCTTCGGCATGCGCCCAATCGCTCGAAGTCTGCATTGACGCCTTGTTGCCCGCTGAGGAAGAGTGCTTCCTTAACACGACTACCGGTACACCGGTCGTCACCCTTGGCGATAAGAGACGGCTGCCCATTCTGGAAGGCAACAACAGCTTGCAATACTGTATCAGCAAGTTGGCAACACACCCTACACATTGTTCACGTAATGTTCTTGAGAAGGCTAGGTACTTCTTAGATAGATGGAGGTCATGATCACACTGATCCGGTGCCGGCGTTCTATATCAGGTCTGGAATTATATCAGGTATTGGGAATTTGGTTTATTAGAACCAAAAGGAAATGAGGGATGTCATTCGGAAACATCACCAACCGGCGCTTTACAAACTGTTCATATACCATTCCTAGTACTTGTTCTAAAGGTAAACACTGTCTTTATAAGTTCGAGCGGTCAAGACGAACTCCAGCAGATGCCACTAGGCTACATTATTCAAAAGTATTTGGTAGAAATAGGGATTTCGTATTTGTCACCCACAAACCAAAGACAAGGAAAGACCGAAAGGAAAACATCGCCGAAAAATCTACCCTACAAGTTCTTGGTAATACCAGGACTGGCTTTTTCCAGAATCTCGCTCAACTCCTTCCAGATCCTCTTACCAAGCTCGGCACCCTCAGCACTCCTCGCCAGTGGTGACGGCTCGGAGACATGGTCGTCAATGATATATTCGCCCTGGCTGTCGGGCAGTGCAGTCGCATTCACCAGCAACCGACTGCCAACCTCCAGCGGTCGACCCAACAGCTTTTTGAACACCACTGGTGCCAAACCCATGTCCTTGACCAACTCAGACTTGCAAAGACCAGGAGTAACGCAGTTGATGACCACGGGGTACTTCTTCTTGTCTTTGATCAAGACCTGGGTCATGTGTCGAATGAGCAAGATTTCCATTAACTTGGAGACATTATACCGATCTGCCATATCTGCCTTCTTCTCGTCGTCCAGCTCCGCGAAGATACTCTCAGCGTTCTTCTGCGGAAACTGCGTCCAGTGGTGCACCTCAGACGTAACAATTGTAAGATACGGCTTGGTCTTGTGGATTTCCGCGGATCGGCGCAGAATAGGCAGCAAAAGCAGCGCGAGCATAAATGTCGAAATGACATTCACGGTAATATGCGCCTCATGTCCCTCCAGAACATTGAACTTGCCTTGTGCGATACCTGCATTTTCGAGCACGATATCGATACAAGGCAGACTCTCGCACTTCTTCGCAAAAGCTTTCACGCTAGCGTAGGAGGACAAATCCAGTTCCCACACTTGCAGAACACCGGTTCGCTTAGTGCTGGCTTCAATGTCACGTAGAGCGGCTTCGCCTTTCGACCGTGTTCGGCAAGCGATAATCACGGTTGAGGCGCCGCAGCGCACGAAGTGGCGAGCTGCCTCTTGTCCAAGCCCGGTGTTTGCGCCGGTTACTATAACCGTTTTGCCGGTGAAGGTTGTGGATTCGGGGACTTTGGGCGTGTAGAGGAGTTGCGATTTGAGGAATGCGGGAAAAGATGACATGGCTGCTTCTGCGTGTGGATGATTTGGGAATCTGATTCGTATGCCTTTGCGTATGCAACTAAGCTAGTTGGCGAGCTGAGCGTGTTTCGCACAGACCGAGAGGATTGATAAGGTGTGGTGAGATTCGATCGTGAGTGTGAGTTTAGTCAGGCAAGCAGCAATCGAGAACTTGGTGGAAGAAATACGATAACAAGTAGGGCGCACGTTCAACGACATTGACGTCAAGAGCAAACAAAACAGTCACGGATTAGTCAGACTCGGTGTCCGGTACTGCGTCGATTGACAGCGCGCAGTTCCTATTGTCCTTAACTTTCTTGCTGATTGAGTCCTCGATACGGATGCTAGCCTCGTGTTTGTCGGAGGTCCGTCGAAAACACAGAAACGGTTAGCGTGCCCTATGCACGGTGTTAGGCCACCTGCCATTGGCTCTATTTGGAACAAGGTTTTGTCCGTCCGCCCTTGCAGGGAAGGACCGATCATCAGCCTCAGCCGCAAATAGCGGGTCTCGTGTCAGGGCAGCCTTACTGAGGCTTAATCCTTCTTAATGCTTACTGACCACGCGGTCCACCGGTCGGTGGTCACGACTCCGACGTCGATGGTGAATGCTGGTATGCGGGAGCTCCGATGCTGAGGATGGGTACCGATGGATGGAGAGCCGACTTGTAAATGCGATGCGCGGGATGAACGGAGCGAGAGGAAACATCTCGGTGGTCTTGGTATCGAATGGAAGACTTGGTGTTGAAGTAAATGCAGAAGACGATGTGCGTTGGGATGAGATATAAACGTCCTTTAGCCACCACGACAATTGAATCACCATCATCATCAGTCATCCATCTTCTCGCCTTTTGATCTCTATCTCAATATCACTTGAGTTTTACCACCCCTCTTTCAAACCCACCTTTTTCCCGATAAACTTTCAAACCCGCCAATATGCTCACTTTCCAACACCTTCAGCTCGGCACCCTTCTCCAAGCCACTTTCCTCCTGGGAATGAACACGGCTCTGTCCACCATCTCAATTCCCTCCATTCTTGAGTCGCCCTCCCCCATTCTTGCCATTCGCCAATGGCACACGCAGTTCCGCTCTGCGCAGATTCCTGCGACCTCTCTATCAGGATCCAACTTGATCCTCTCCGCCATCATGACATATGGCTCTTCCCAACGCTCAGGGTTGTTGGCAACGCCCACAATCCTGTACGGCGTCGGTAGTGTGCTTGCTTTCCTGATCTTCCCATTCACGCTGCACTACATGAACCCGCTCAATGATGTTCTTATTGAGAAGTTCAAGAACCAGCAGGATTTGCATTACGCGGATCTTCCGGAGAAGGGCAAGGGTATGCAGACTGCGAGGGTAAGTTTCTCTTTTCCCTGTACTTGCGAAAGTGGTTGCTAATGTTTGGTGTAGGATCACGACAAGATCGCTTACTGGGGGTACTTGAACCGTGTTAGGATTGTTCTTTACGCTGGATTCGTTGCTGTTCACGCTGTTGCTCTCTTGGCTTAGATGTGTGGGCGAGTATCAGCTGGGGGTGATCAGGCAGAGATGTTTGTAAAGCGAGATGGCGATCTTACATCGGGGGTAGGGGGAAAGAATGCTGGCAGAGGAAGAGTTTTGTTAGATGTGCGCAAAGTTGACGTTGCGGAAGTTGAAAAGTGGTGTTTCTCTTTGTTAGTATAGTGCTATGACTTTCTTCATTTGCTACATGTCTTGGAGGTTGATTTCTTACCGAGACTAAGTTTGAGCGTTATAGCAATCATACATTGACTTTTCTTTTGATCAAGACTCGAATAGTGACTTATTATCTATGTATCATGCGTCCTGCTTCTGCTTCTGCTTCGTTTGACCTGCGCAAGTTCAAGAACGCTGGTAAGCTAATTTCTGCCCACGATTTGTGGTGTCGTGGGAAATTTTATGTGGGTGAGCGCCCTAGACACAGCGCTACGTCTAATGTTCTCGTCTCAGCATCATGGAAACTTTGAAGTTGGCGATACCTAGGTAGCTAGTGAGTGGGTGCGATGATGGAAAAGATAAGGATATCGCAGGTCATTCGACTGCAGTCTTCATCACGCAGCAAATCAAGACGCAGAAGTTCAATGATGATGAAGATAATATTGTATATGGTAAGAAGAGGTACGTAAGTCAGTATACGCGGAAAAGTCGACGGCGCCGCCAAAGAAAAGACAAACCGAGATAGCTACCTAGCCAAGAATGCAACGCGAGAAGTGATTAAGCGAAAGAGTTGTAATGGTTGAACAGACCCTTTGGATCGTACTTCTTCTTGAGAATTCGGAGCCTCGGCAACTTCGCCTTGCCGTAAACCTGTTCAGGCTTCTCGATACCACGAGCATAGTTGGGGAAAACATTACCCTCCGGGTTTCCACATGCAGTCATCATGTCATTACGAAGCTTCTTCACGAAAGTGTCCACCGTGTTCGTCTGCGCAGCGGTGACGCCCTCTGGCAGGTTGAATTCAAAGAAGCCGTACGACACTGACTTGCGCCAAGCGTAGGCAGTCGAGTCATCGCTGATAGTCGCGGTAACGCCAAGACCAAATTTCTCTAGAAGCCAGAAAGCATTACTGACATCGGGATTGGCGAGAAGGAAGTTGATGTATTTGGTGTATGTGTCAACCAGCGTAGACACAGTGAGGGTGTTGAGTTGGTAACCCCACATGTCGGCTCGGACACCCTTCTGGCGAGCGAACACGTCGCCTCCGAAGTTAGCAACGTACACCAGCTGGTTGTAGGGCACAATGGTGATGTTGCTAGCCCTTGGCTTCTGATCGATGAAAGCCTTGATAGCGGCATCGCCCTGCTCCTTGTTGCCGAAGTAAATCGCACTAAGATCGATTGAGGGGACATTGTTCCTCAGAGAAGAAGAGATCGATATGGCAAGCTTGTCATCCTGACTTCCCTGATAAGTCTGCAGAATTTGAAAGATAGTGGCGTTCTTCTCCGCGTCGAACGACATATCGGCGTTGTAAACCATGCCATTGTTGATGGTGTCGTAGATGCGATAGGTCGCTGATGTGACCACGCCGAAGTTGACGCCTGCACCTCGCATGCCCCAGAAGAGGTCGGAGTTCTCAGTAGCCGACGCCGTTAGAATTTGGCCTGATCCGGTTACCATTTCCACGGAGAGCAAGGAGTCAATTAGAAGTCCGTGTTCGCCGGTCAAGGGTCCAATACCCCCACCCAAGGTGACGCCGATGATACTTGGTGTGGAAGACCCACCGGATGCTGGAGGTTCTGTCAGTACACGTGGGGGCCTTTCAGACCAATCGGGGACTTACGCATCATCTTGCCAGCCGCATACAGGGGATCGTACATATCAGCAAACGTAGTAGCCGCTCCAATGACCATGGTGTTGGCGGAAGCGTCAACTTCAACCTTCTTAAAGTTACTCAAATCAACATTGAGTGCATTCTTTAGACCACCAAGAGTGGTAGTGTAACCGTGGCCACCGCCTGTTGCCAAGAGAGAGACCTTGTTCTTGGACGCATACTGCAAGATCTTCTGTACGTCTCCCGCTGTCGCAGGTTTGGCAGCAACGGTGTAAGCTGGTTCAGCTTTAGAGTAGATGCTCCAACGTTGCGTAAAATCGGTTGGGTAAGAAGCATCGGTGGTAGCAACGACTTCCGATCCGGTAGAAAGAGTGGATGACAGGTCGGTTAGGATCTGTTGTGAGGTGACTGCAACTGCCTGTTGTGTAAGGACAGATGCGACCAGAACGAATGATGCCAAGAATGCCATAACGATGGAATGGTACAACTAGCCGCTAGCAATGCAATGCAGGTGTAACAAGGATGAATGAAGCAACGATAGTATCACTACACAACGTGGTCCATCTGGTTTATAAGCTGTTCACGACTCCAGCTCAGGCCGTCCTTCGGGCCATCTCCTAGAGATGGCAATAATAGGTATTGAGACGATAGAAGGCCAACTCCTCAGCCACGACGCCTCCACGAAGCCATTTCCGAAACATCCATGGCAAAGAAGGGCCGTAGTGACAGACTCGAGCCATATTCTGCCTCGAAGCTTGAGCCACTGATAGTGTCTTAGACCTAGGTCTTACACTAATGCAACCTAACATGCGCAGTTCATGCAGGCAACCGTTCTCAACACCAGTGGAGTGGGTACCGGGTTAACCGTCAGGGCAATACGCAGCTTGCATTTGCCTACTCTCCCGTGCCTGGGTCGTATTTCAAGACATGGAAGTACGCGCCACGCGAATGAGATCATGTGCAGTCTGGAGCCAGGGTAAGACGGATGTCCGTCAGTATGGTACTTCACGATCGCGCTCTCCATTCTTGGAGTGGTGCTCGGCGATGCTACTGCTGACTGGCCGGCGGAGTACCGCGCTCTCATCAGAAGCGAACTATTGGTGACCATTATAGATTACGATCTAGTAAATACCCGAATGATCGAGGGAATGAAGGTGCTGATGTCGATATACGGGAGCTGAGAGCTGATGCATTGTGCTGCAGGTCGATGGAAAGTGTAAGGCATCCCAAGGTTGCGAGCTTTTGGAGTTGGCCAAGACTGGTAGCGCGGGGGTAGCACGTGTCGATCTAGCCTACTTGAGCCGAACTTGGAAGCGGCACATTGATCCCCAACCCCTGACCACCATCACGGCGACTATGAAATGAAACTACCACAACATACGGCAACTCCGCGCCTGACTGTATTACGGCTCTCCACCATCGTTTGATGTATCCGATCGGTCGTCGGCAGTTGCAGCACCGTTAGGACGAGCTTTCGGGCATCGCGAACATGGATGCAAGTTGCGCGACAAACGGGTCGCGGTATGGCTGACATGCCTGGAGACAAGACGCCGGGAACGGTCCGAGAGGACGTGTTCGATAGAGAGATGCCAATCCGGAGTTGGTACCATAGTGAAGTTGACTGGAAGGCCTGGAGCAGAAGAGCATGATAGTTAAAAGCGCTCTGGACTGACCACAAATTGGTATCAGTTCACTACCTCATCAAGTTGTCTTTCGTTTGACTTTGGCAATCATGTCACAAGCAAGTGTTCAATCAGCCTCCCAGGCTGTGCTTTCTCTCTTCGTCCCTAGCATTGCCTTTAGTATCATCGGTGCCATTCTTGTGTTTGCCGTTCGCCTTCTGAGGAACGACCCAAAGAAGGGCAACTACAAACCACTGCCGGGTCCGAAAGGTTAGTTCTCCTAGCCTAATGCTGGCAGACTTGCTAACATTGACATGAAGGTTTGCCATGGATCGGACCTATCCACAAGTTTCCTTCTCAGCATGTCTACAAGAAGTTTGCTGAATGGGTATGACGTTATCCAGTCCTATCCATGGCCCAGCTAACGCTTGCGCAGCATGAACAATATGGCCCAATCTACCAGTTTACTCTCTTTGGAGTGACCCATATCCGCATTAATAGCGAGAAGATGGCCCAAGATATTCTTGCAAAGCGTGGAGCACACTACTCGAACCGTGCGCCTACACCCAATATTCCAGGCGCCAAAGTCGATGCGGAATATCTCCCCCTTCTGGACAACAATGAGGCACTTACGAGACATCGCAAGTTCGCTCACCAATGTCTCGCTGAGACCTACAACTTCGATATGTTTGGATTCACACATCTGGAGATCACGCGGATGATGTACATGTTGATGAAGGACAACCGTAACTACCCTGACTTGGCTGAAGAGTTCACCCATCGAGTGAGCGCTCGTCTCGCATGGGAAGACCCTACCCTGAGTCGTGGTCTGAACCAGAGCTCCGCCGGTCTACTCTCGGCCATCTCTCCAGCGGGTCAGTTGCCGAACAGATTTCCCGTGGTCCAGAAGTTGCCGAATGCTATCAACCCATGGTACTGGAGAGAGAAGGCCCGCCACGATAAACAAAGAGAATTCTGGGTTGGTGCGATGCAAGCTGTCAAAGCCAAGATGAACGCTGGTATGGATGGTCATTCTTGGTCTCGCACGTTCCTCAAGGAGCAGACGCGTTTGAAGTTCCCCAGTGGCGTTCCGGATGACAAGGAAGGTGCATTCGCAGTTGGTATGCTTGCGATCACAGCATCGCTGCCCATGTCCTCGCCCATCCAGACGTACTTCCTCGCCATGTGCCACTACCCTCAATGGCAAAAGCGACTACAACAAGAGATTGACGAAGTCTGCGGCCCTGACCGTCTGCCCACATGGGCCGACGCACCGAAGCTTCCGGTACTAAGGGCGATCGGCAAAGAGCTAATCCGCTGGAGGCCCCCAGTCCCCACTGGTGTACCCCACGAGGCCGAGAGGGACGATGTGTACGACGGATACTTCATTCCCAAAGGTGCGCTAATTCACCCCACCGAGTGGGCGCGTCGAAGTGATGAGTCTATGTACCCCAACCCAGAGGAATTCAACCCCGATCGGTACCTGAACCCAAAGTACCCTACCTACAAGGAACCCCTTACAAAGTACCCCAACGTCATCAACCATCACGTTTTTGGTTATGGTCGTCGCAACTGTCTCGGCATGGAGATTGTAGACTACCAGTTGGTCACCATCATGGGTTCCTTGGCCTGGGCATTTGATGTCACAAAGAAGAAAAACAAGATTGGTATTGGTACGTATCGCGCTCTGTGGCATATCAAATTCGTACTAACAAAATGCAGACATCCCTGTACACACATTCGAGTGGACAGACTTGCTCATCACTCGACCGGAGGTTTTTGTGTTCGACATCAAGCCAAGGAATGAGGTCAAGGAGAAGAAACTCGTGTCGATGTTCGAGGAGGCATTGGCAGCTCATCCTGATCTTGCTATCTGAGTGGGTCTTTGTCTAAAACTCTTGGGTATTGAGACATTACCACCTTCGTATCATGCCATTAGGCTTGTTCCATATCCTTGCCACTTTTCTTTTGAGTAGTCTCGCTCTTTGAGTACAGAATATCATATCTTTGTTGTGTTAAATCAGTCTCAAAAGAAGTCTAAGCATTCGCTTCACCACCTAAAGGTGTACATTCATCTCGCGCTTAATACCCCTGAACATATCGCATCACATACGCTTATTATCTCCAACAGGTTACTCATTTCCTAATACGAATTCGGTGTATCGCCTCTCTGGTGTCATTCAATTCCATCTGCTCATGCCTTGGCTTGGGCGAGCATGCCTGTTACGGACCTTCAGTTCGGCCTATAGATCTCTCTGTGGATCTTGCGAAGAACAAAAGTAGCTTATTTCATACATGTGACTCCCAAATACCCTCAGCGATCACGATGGATGTCGCCAGCCTTTATCATCGAGCCTACAGAATGATAGCTAGATTCTGTGCTTATCTATGCTGCCTCAAATCTCTGAACTATCACTTAAGCTAGGCGGAAGAACGCCAATTCAAAATCATGACCATGTTTCGATCTTCGATGGTGCTTTCACCTGAGGTTCGTATGTCGTAGCAATGCATCTGTCATGTTCTAAAATTGACACTACCTTCCAGC
Source organism: Alternaria tenuissima (assembly GCA_004156035.1). Classification (NCBI taxonomy): domain Eukaryota; kingdom Fungi; phylum Ascomycota; class Dothideomycetes; order Pleosporales; family Pleosporaceae; genus Alternaria; species Alternaria tenuissima. Next base: position 2,440,299 of record PDXC01000003.1, read on the forward strand.
AGGCCACGCGCACTTCAGGTAGATTCCCAATGCAAGCGCGCCCATCATACATGCTCTGTCAATGATTTCCGGAAAACCAACGGGGCGAACATTACAATAGGCTTCATGGACTATAAACATGTTGTCTGCGATGCGCGCTTCGAGCTGATCACACGCATCAGTGAAATGACCGGACCAACGTGAATAGGACGTCCGCGAAACTTCACTGCGGCTCCTACAGCTGAGAGAAAACACCCATAAGCCCGATGCGGTCAGCGCAAACATTTCGAGCGCAGCTGACAAACTCCGAGGCCTTTGTTTGTTGAGTTGCACCTGCCAACGCGGACGTCCGAACCAAGCTAAACTACTTTTGGTGGAGAGCAGCACGCATGTCGGACATCCGCGCAGAGCCTCCAAAATCACCCTTTCCCGACACCTACCAAGCACTTTTCGCATAGCTGATTTTCGTCCGTACCCGTTTCCCGGAGCTTAGCCAAGTATAGGAGTTCATGACGCTACGGCACGCGTAAGACTACTATTTGGCTATTAACATACAACGAAGAGCAACATCACAACCACAAACACCACCACCATTCTTCATTCCTGCAAACAGCTTACAGCCATATTGCAAACATGAAGGAAGGTGTCGTTACGCCACCAGACTCGGAGAAGGATCTCCAGAACGTCGAAGGCTCGCTCAACACGGAGGAGGAAAAGGCAGAAGAAGCGCATATCCAGTTGAGTAAAGGGCGATTCATACTTGTGCTCGTCGGACTGGTCTTGGCTATCTTCCTCGTAAGCAAGCTCCACAATCGTGTAGAAGACAGATTTTGACTAATCATCCTTGCAGGCTTCCCTCGACTTTGTAAGTAACAAGCTCTTTCTAATTCAGCTTCAACGTGGTGACTAACTGAACGCGTAGACTATCATCTCAACCGCTATACCCAAGATCACCGATGAGTTCCATAGTCTTCAGGACATCGGTTGGTATGGTTCGGCCTTTTTCATCACCACCGCGGCGACTACCGCGCACTGGGGACGACTGTACACCTTCTTTCCTTTGAAGTGGACATATCTCACATCCATCTTCTTCTTCGAGTTGGGCAGTGTGATCTGCGGTGCTGCGCCCAGCTCAACAGCTCTGATCATCGGTCGTGCGATATGCGGTATTGGCGCCGCCGGTCTCTTCTCCGGCTCGTACACCATTATCGCCGTTCTGGTGCCCTCAGCAGACAGACCAAAATACAGTGGACTGATGGGTGCATCGTACGGTCTTGCCAGTGTTGTCGGCCCCTTGATTGGTGGTGCATTCACTAGCCATGTATCCTGGCGCTGGTGGTACGTTGAAGCCCTGGATATGTCTCTAATCCCACTAACACCCTCACAGCTTTTACATCAACCTTCCCGTAGGTGGTGTATCATGCCTTTTCATCCTCCTCTTCTTCGCGAATGAGCCACCCAAATCTCGTCCCGACTGGCGTGGCATGCTTCGCCAGCTCGATATGCTTGGTCTCGTCCTCATCGTTGGCGCTATTACCTGCTTCATTCTTGCTCTACAATGGGGTGGTGTTTCGAAGGCTTGGGACAGCGGTGCCGTCATTGGCACTCTCGTCGCATTCGTCGTATGCATGATCTTGTTCGTGATTGAACAGTGGTGGCTTGGCGAGAACGCTATGGTTCATAGTGTCATGATCAAGAGGAGGACGATCTGGGTCGGATCGATGTTTTCGTTCTTGATCAACTCCGCCTTCTTGGTCACATTCTACTACTTGCCGATTTACTTCCAGTCTGTACAAGGCGTCTCAGCTTCGACGAGTGGTGTCCGTACGGTACCGTTCATTCTCGCTGTCACATTCTGCGTTGTAATTGTCGGCCAGGTCATCACGAAGACCGGGTACGCATATCCATGGATGATAGTGGGAGCCGCCATCACTACCATCGGTTCCGGTATGATCTACACTTTCGATACCAACTCGCCTGCCGGAAAGTGGATTGGCTACCAGATCCTGTGCGGTATCGGTGTCGGAGTCAGCTTTCAAGTTCCTGTCATGCTGATCCAGGCTACAACGAAGGATGCTGATGTGCCATTAGCAACAGCCACACTGCTATGTAAGCTCTCCACGACATCATGTCTACACCCACGTTGCTAACAACCAATGTAGTTATCCAAACTCTTGGCGGTGCTTTCGGTGTCTCGTCTGCCCAAGCTGCGTTCCAGAACACGCTCCTCAAGCAGCTCGCCATCACGGCACCTGGACTTAACCCACAGATCGTCCTGGATGCTGGTGCTTCAGAACTCAAGAGAGTTATTCCTGAACAATTCTTGCAGGGAGTTCTCGAGGCTTACGTGTCCGGCTTCCGGGAATGTTTGATTGTCGGTATCGCATTCGGCGGTGCTGCATTCCTTGCCGCGTTCGGGTTTAGGTTCACGAACATCAAGAGGACGGCCGCGGCGGAGGCGTAGAGGTGGGAAATCTATGCAGTAGAGTCTGGGTAAAGAACTGTTTCTCATTTGAATAAGGCGTTGGATAGGATATTAGCAACATCATCCTAGATTGTGATATTAGCATATTAGCGAGCGTATAGGGCTCTACACAGGTCCACCAAAAGCATTCCATTGGCCAAGTGCACCCCAGTCAACCGCAGCATCAGTCAAGTTTCCACTTCCGCTGGTACCAAGTCCCAATCCCAGGCCTGGAAACTCCATACCCTCAAAGCCATCCAGCCCAGGTCCAGAGAAGAGATCAAGGTCCAGGTCCAAAGTCTGCTGATCACTCGCTGGCGTGATCTCTTCCACGAACTTGGAATCCAACACTGTATCTATGACCTTCGTGAAGATTTTGCTTGCTTTACGACAAAGGTTGTAATTTGCCTCGCCATGTCTCGCTCCGGAGTTCTCCATATGTGCGGCAGCGTCAAGGTGTGAGATAAGTACACTCAGCATACGAATGATTTCTGCGCGAGAAATCTCAGCGGGAAACTGCTGGCCTGTTCGATGTTGCTCGCGCAATGCATTAGCTAGAACCGAAGCCGCAGGTACGCCGAACAACAACAAGGCATTCAGCATGTCGCGGTGAACGTCGTATGACCTGTCACGTATCGTACCGAGAGTCAGCGTGTTGGATAGGAGATCGACCGAAACGCGCAACAGAGCCGCGTTGAGCGTCAACGGGCTGTAATCGAGGAGTTTCTGGATCATGAACTCGTTGTACCAGTGTGTCAGGTGAACAATGCACAACATTAGACAGACTACTGAGGGTATGTCTTCTTCCCAGCACGTCTTCCAATAGCGCATATGCTTTGGTAGCATTTCCCAGGAAGCGCGTATACGCTCGGATATGTCTCTACAGACTCATTAGTCACAGCTCGGATGTAGTCGCTATGGGAAATGTACAATAGTTGGGCTTCAGCATTCGCGTCGATTTTGACGAGCGAGAACTCCAGAATTTCTTCACGAAACCGTAGGGATATGTGACGCAGGCGCTGTGGTTCGTTAGTATCAGGGTTGGACTATGTCATTGGAAGACTTACGATCCAGGATGCCCTCAACCACCTTCCTTTGGTATTCCAGCCGTCCGTATCTAACGCTGCTATAGCCGAATTCAGCCTCGCCTGATCACCGGTCACTTCGCTATCGGCTAGGTCGAGGGGAAGTTTGATGTCAGTATGCCTCTTGCTTATACGAATCGGCCGACCGAGAAAAGTGGATATTGACTTGTCCTGGTTGTAGGATGAACAGAAGACTCTGCGACGTGTTTCCGCCAACCATTCCGGTGCATGATCGCATTTCTTTTCCTGGTGAATACCCAATGCATATATCTGCGTCGATAGTTCGCCGATACGTCGCCATCCAGGTGGACCTGAGTAATGTCAGACCTATGTTCCCAAATGATGATCTGTGCTCCTACGTACCAGCATATCCACACATCATGATGGTGAATAAATAATTTTCATAGTACATCCACACTGTCAAATCGTTGACTGTCGCAAGCATCGTGGTAAGAAAAAGACAGGTTGTGCTGGCGCGCAGCAGCTCATCGGCGAAGCGCGACTTCATGTCTTTGTTATTAGGATCATTGAAAATATCAGGAACGAAGCCGAATGTAAGCGACCTCCCAGCTGTCGCTAATAGGAAACCAATCAATTCGAATCGCAGATTTTCACCCGAACATAATGTGTGAAAGTCTCCAGCTTCGAGCGACTGTGATATCGTAAAAGGGCGCGCTGTTGTCTCGAGCACTTGGCTTATAAGCTGGGAGTTGGGCGCTTTGCGTCGCAGGTCATGCTTGTCAACAACGGCTTCCAACGCGTTCACGGCGTCGACTTGGAGCTGAGCAGGTATCACACCTGCTTCATTGCTTGCGTTGTACCAGAGAACAAGCTCTTTGATCGAGTTGTAATGCCGAAAAGTGCTTAACACGTCACATGCCATCTGGTATCGCATAGATTTCGATAGTGTGTGCTGATGTGTGAGTTCGCGGTCTGATCTTTCTGACGCGACGGATTCTTCACGTTCCCGTAGTTGGCCAGGTTCCTCATCTTGAGGAAGAAGAACGGCGTATGATCCAGGGCCAAGAAATCCAGGATGATAAACGTCGGCAGCAACAGCATCTGCAAGTTTGTCACCTTGCGCAGGAGACGGTGGCGCAAAGGCGACAACAGAATTCGAAGCTTGCTTTGGGGGTCGCCTACTGGAGTCAAAATCGTTACCTACAGTGGTCTCTCGGGCTGTTCGTACTTTCTCTTGGGAGGACGAGATTCGCCTGTGCGTGACTCATCGGTAGTTTCACGCGGCCTAGTGAGAGGCGCTGGATGGTAAAAGCAGCGGTCTTCGATACCACGTTGACGACATCGATCACATTTAGGATGACCATGATCACATTTTGTTTTGTTCAACCTGCATGGTTCGCAGGATGCTGGCTTCCCATTGCGCCTGCTGCTGCCGGCGTCCCTGTTGGTTCATTAGCGCATAAACAATTGCAGACTAGGTAGTCGCCCTACATGTTGACGTTCGCGCCGATGGGTACATGAAATAGTTGAAGTATCACCTATTCGTGACATACTATATTGCGCAGGCGTCAGTGAGTCCGTCATGTTGAGTGGCTGGGCGCAAGCAGGGAAAACGTGTGACGCGGGCTGCCTAAGGTGTGTTATCGATAAGCAGCGCGTGCAGTTCGCGCCCTTTCACAGCCACCACACATGCATACTATTACACCTGCAGATATGCATCATAGTAACAGCCCAAACTCAGCCTCAGCCTAATCTGGAGGTGTTCAATATGGATGCATCTCAACATGCCGTCTGGTCGACGGATGACCATCTCCATCGTCTTCGTGAATGCCCAAGACGAAGCGTACTCGTTCGACGACGACAGCAGGCTACACTGAAGTCGTTAAGGCATGTCAGCTCCTACTTCGCTAACGATGAATCATATGCCTTCAACCTCTGAAATCCTACGAACCGACCTCGCACGCACACTAGGCTTTCCCAATTATCCACACGATGCCGCCGCCGAACCGTACCTTAACTACCTCACGAACCGATGCATTGGTAGCGATACAATGGAGGCATACATCAGGCTTCTCATCAGGGTAGTCAAATACTTTGATGGAGTTCCAGCTGGTTCGTCGGTGATGAGGAGTATTCAGGGGTTGCTAGATGTTGAATCTTCATCCCCTGCTTACATACAACAGAGCCACGAAGACGTCGAGGATACTGTGCTATACGTTATCGGCACTTGGACGCTACTTCTGAGCTCATTCATTCATGTTCCGTTGGCTGGTGGTCTTCGCAAGGTTACGGCTGCCTACAACCTACGGACTCATGGCAGCGCCTGTGGAAACCAACCCTATGGAGAAGACTTGGCTAGATTGGTCCTGCGCAGTGGCCTACTGCCAGTTCCCATCCACTATCTGCCCCCAGACCACACAATTTGCAAGAACGGATCGTTCCAGAGTGCTGCAATGCTATCGCCCTTCCCGCGACCATTGTCAGCTTCGTTTTCGACCAGCCAGGTCGACGCTGGAGCGTCTGCCTCTACCTGCATCGACGACGACCTACAAAGACGCGTGTCATTAGGCTTTTTGCACGACTTGGATTCTTTGGAATCACTTACAATCGACGCGACGCGGCTCAATGCTTATACATTGAACGTCTTCGGAGCGGTGGATATCGCATGGACGCACAATGTTTCCAGGCATCTATCGCTATCGAAACGTGACGGGCGACATATTCTTGAGATCTTCAGCCTGCCATGTGCGCTAGATGCTACTTCCCTCAAGCTGGGCGGCATTACCAATGACCTTGCTCAAGAGATAAGGGAGACGTACGCCTTGTTGTTCAACGCGTCCCACAAGATTCCACGCCATACAAAGCTTGCGCGAATTTTGGGTGTCGGATCCTTTTGCTGGTGCCGTTTCTGCTCGATGCGACGACACCGCAATCATGCCATTATGAGTTACAAGAGATTCAGTAAGCATCGTACGCTAGGCGCGAAGAAGGCCCAACGAACACACAGCTCTGAGTATGACCCTCTACTGGTCAAATTGATGAGCAGTCAATCTTCTGAATGGACACCGGATATGTTCCCTCACCTCTGGGCTCGAATTATGATCTTGGAAGAGCATCTCGAAGAAGCCAAACCTTGGAGCGTGTGGGTTCTGTTCCGTGATCGCAGGGATACTCTACAGTTCTGGACATTCTTGTGGGTTCCTCAAGGCTACTTGCTTCCACGAGACTGACTTGATACAGCTTTGCTACCATTGTTGTTTTCCTGACGGTTCTACAGGTTTTGCTTAGTGTTGCACAGGTTGTAGGGTCTTTCTGGCGATGAACGGAATCGGAACGCTTCAGCCTCGTATCACGGGCGGCTAACCTGCATTCGTAGGTCATGCGATCACGGGCACCGCCGCTCGCTTATATGGTGTCGTGAGTGGTGGCGATAAAGAGCACCACGGCCATGCAGCTTGGCTTTTGCTCAGCCTTGCTCTTTCTTCTACATATTAGAAGAGAAACGGCTGCCTGCATTCGTCGTCCCATTTTTTCACATTCTTCTCGCGTGGCGTCATCCTGAGGAAAGTGATGGCTGCATGTTCGAGTTCATGCTAGGTACATCAGTATCATGCAGCTCTCACCTGAAGGCGCGAGCTATCGCCGAAACATATTGGATTATTGCGCACGTTCATATACTCGCACGCTTTTCTTTGGTCATCATTATAGATTTCTTGCAGAGCTGCTCCGAGCCGACGAGACACATTTACCCAAGCAGTACCATGACCTTGAAGCCCATTGTCTAGCACATCTGTGTGTGTATGGACTACCTTCCCATGACGCTGAGCAGTACCCTCGACGTGGCTACAACTACCACCAATTGCAGGACTTGGTCAGTCTACCGTCTCCAGGCAGAGGCCAAGGACAGGTTCTTTTTCTCAATGGACACCTGCCTGGTTCGTGGATATCTGAGGTGGGCGCAAAATACGGTATCGCGCCTGAATTCTTTCGACGACACATTCATCTTTGGCGCTCGACTCATGGGCCTGTTCTCCACGCCATCGCTAGAAACCCATCTGCTACTTCCAGCAAAGGACTCGTGCTTCGTCTCAATACGCAGGGATATTCCATCAAGAACAAGCTTTCTATGAATCCTTCGAGTGGCTTCGTCTTGCAAGCGCGACGAAACCTTCTTCCTGACGACATCGAGTGGATGCCGAGACGTTTGCCTGCAGCCCCTGGTGGTTCATATATACGAAAACATACATACCTCAGCAACCTCCAGTTTGTCATCGAACAAGATATATACATCACCATTGAGACAAATGGTGATGGATGGACTGGTAAGAAAGCCTTGCGAATATGAATCCCGTTCTATCCTTATTTACCCGTGCATCAGCAATCTTGTGGACGGACGTGGGAAGCCGAGATCTCTCCAAGAGCCACGAATATCATCACTTCATCGAACACATGACAGCGAACACTAAAACAGGACATCGAGACATCCGTCTGTTGCCTGTAAAGGTACTCGGGATGGAGTCAGCGATCAAGCACTCATGGCCACTACCTATCTTCGATAGCCACGACCCCAAGGCCAATGATGGTTCACTCTTCCAAACAGCTTCTCATCTGCCTTCTGAGCTACATATCATGCTTGATGATCATGCGATTGCTGGTCAAGACCCTCTGTACGCTCTTGCACCCGTACTCCTCTTCGCAGCTGCCTCGGAGAACCAATTGCTTTCCGCTCTCCAAAGATGGCACGACATCATTGTTTCCACCAAATGGGATCAAAAGCTCTCGACTGAACACCTCGAACAACTCATACTGCACAAGAACCTCTTGGATGACCATGCCAATCGACACGAAGACGTCCTACGGTTCATCAAGTCACCCATACTAGCTCGATGGGCGACTAGCCTTACACCAGATCAGAATGCTGTAGCCCAGGAATCCAAAGGTGCAGTCACAGCCGATTATGAGTTTCTGGTATCGCGATACCGCCAGCTCTCGTTGCACTACCAGGAAGCAATATCAGTGCTGGTCAGCGCTACTTCGCTCGCAGAATCGCAGAAACAGATCACGCTCGCTACTCAGGTTACGAAGCTTACTATACTGGCGACCATCTTCCTCCCACTCTCGTATTGCACTTCCATATTTGGCATGAACTTCATCGAGCTGGATCACTTGAGTATATGGATCTGGGTGTTGGTTACGGTTTCTGTTGGACTTGCCACATTTGCTGTGTATCAGTGGGATGAGAGGCACAGATGGTGCGAGCTCTGGTCTACTTTTGTTAAGGCTGGGTGTGTGCGCTGGACATACGGTAAATCAACGGCAGTATAGATATGGCAATTCCAATAAGAGGGTGACATTCGAGAAATGAGACCGGTGTCGATGCATGAACAAAAGGTTGCTATCAAACTATTTTGTACTTTTTGAGCTCAGCAGGAACTTCAAATGCCCCGTAGAACGCCACTCTCCCCAGTTGCAATCTCCGTTCGAGCGCAGGGCCTTCCATCTCGAAATTCTGTACATGACCACTGCGCTGCACGAAGCTTTGGAAGCCCACAACGCCTGGACCTTCTGTGCCATCCTCTCTTATCCCATCTGCATACAGTGCGGTGCCACTGTGACCGTTTGGTGGAGTGAAGTCGGGATGTAAGCGGTACAAGAGTGCACGCGACACGAGATCTTTCCATGTTGACGCATCGTGATCTTTGAGGGTCTTTGAGTTACCTGCTGCAGCCTTCTGGTTGAGAAAGATACCTTCACCTATGACCAGAACATCTGATGGGCGACTGCATTTGATGGTTTTTCCCAATCGAGAGCTTTTGGCATCAGCCAGAACTCTGACACTTGATGTCTGCTGGCGAAGCGATGCCCATGAATTGTGGTTCAGCCACCCAAGGTCGGGCACTGGTGACGTAATGTCCCCCACCGTAGAAGGGGAAACTGGCTTGATGAGCGTTACATCGTGACTAAAGCCATCTGGATAGGTTCCAACTCTTTTGTCAAACGTCTTGTCGATTGTTCCAAACTAGAGAGTTTCTCAGCATACGTACGTATTAGAATCCCCCAATCATGACATCTGACGCCAATGTAAGGCGATGCCGACTATTTACCATGTACTGACCTTTTGATCCCTAGCACAGATGTTGACATGATCATTCCAATCGTCCTTTAGTCTTTTCAGCTGATCATTGCGCCATAAAGTAAGCACGACATCTCTATGCGACTTTGCCAGTATCGCCTCAGTGATGATATGCGTGCTCATTACTAAAAATTGTACTCCTTCTCTCGTTACTCTGAGACCAACCCGGCCAGCGTAGTTCTCTTTTCGATGGTTAGACACAGGGCGTGCTTCGATGAAGTCGTTGAGTTTGAGTGATGGATCTTTGGCCAACGGCTGGGGCGGGAAGCGAATGGGCCACAGGGGACCGGACTTGTGGCTAGACATTTCAAGCGATGTTGAATAAGATCCTAAGCTGCGAGTCTGAGTCGTACCCGATAACATAGTAGGTTCCAAAGTTTGCTCGATATAGCATACCTTAAGACCGCCAAACGTGTGAGGAAGATGAGAAGACGCCCACTTGGTATTGAAATTGTCTGGTACAATGACTTGCAGAAGGCCGTTGATCAGGACGTAGAACCCAATAATACCCTCGAAAGTGATGAAGATATCTTGGACAAGTTCCAGCGATAACTCGGCACTACAGTCAATGGGTGCTCCATGATAGGGATCGAATGGCGGAGAAACCCCGTTAGACGGTGGCCAGTGATACTCCACAGGAAGCACTAATGGTGCCTTAGCTATTGTAAGCGGGTACATGCGAGGTTCATTTGCCTCGAGTGGTGTACAAGTCCAGGATCCAGTTCCGCCACTCAGTTTGGAATGTGGTAGGTGATACTCGACATCCCATTTCCAAGTTTGCGGAAGAAGATCTCGAACCTCTTTCCAGTCTCTGGTCAAAAGTGGTGCAGGTCTCAACTGCATGAGCACGTGCGGACGTTGCTCTGATAGTTTTCCAGGTTTGCTCGCTGACTTCCTCCAGGCTTCTATGTCCCTTTTGCGTGTCTCTACTGTTCCGTTCGGCGCAATGGCTGGGCCTGTGTCGGATACCTCGGACACGTCGATAAACTCTGGAGATATCGGGTCTTGTCGTGTCTCGCTTGTTGATTCCATCCCCGACCTGGGAGAGGTAGGATGTTGCGAAAGGTCTGGAGATGACTTCAAAGCAGAGTACCTCGGATCAGGTGCAATAGGCTCGTCTTCATGAGCTCCGATTCTGGGTACAAGTTGGCCAGCTAACGCCCCTGTGCTAGATATATATCGCGGACGTTTTCTGGGTCGGCTGCTGGGAAAAGACGAGTTGGAGATCTCCGTTGATACATTTGGTGAGATTCCATGGTTTTGGTCAAGCCTGGCATCATTCGCATCATTGGTTCTAGTCTGATGTGTAGCTTCATCCTTTTTCATCGCAGCTTTCAAACGTGCTTCTCTAATCCTTCGGCGAGCGGTGGGCATGTTGTGCTTTGTCTTTGAGTCTTCGGATCTTCTATCAGCAGTGAAGAGGAGCGCCGCATCTTGTTGTGTTGGCTCATTTGAAGCAGTCGATAGCCTGGGCTGGCGCTCGGTGGGTAGTCGTTGACCTGGGAACATGAAACTATCGTCTGCCGCGAAATAATCGCTCAAGTTCGGAGTCGCAGGGGGTGATGACATCTTGAGGAAAGAATCTAGGTATGCTAAAGTCGCGAGGTAGTTCGTCGACCGTAGTCAGAAGTCAAACAACAAGGCTATGGCGAGCACGATTTCCTTCCTGAGAGAGCTACGAGCATGTTCTCTTAGACGTGGGTCTCTATGAAGAGCTCAAGCAACCCACCGGAATGTAGAAATGGCCCGGAAAAGCGTGGAAAAAGTTCTGCTAGAGGAAATGCTGCGTGAAGAACGGCTCTCGACTGAAGCAGCTGAGTAGGCAGATAGGCTGCGCCACTAGGTCAGTGCGTACATGCTGCAGGTGAGAGCGCGTGGCACCGTATAATCGTCCTCCTTTCCGGTATCTACGGAAAGCAGCCACCCTATTGGGCTAACCAACATGCAATATATCGTCATTAGATATGTGCTTCATATCATATGAACGCTCACGCTATTAGTGCCGACAGGCCTTTGATTCACCATACCATCAAGATAAGCAAACCCGCAAAACATGTATTGCGCCTTCCCACCAGTTCCAATGTGTCTCGATATCATCGGACACGTACTTTCCGATGCGACGATCACGTGTAGTTGCGATAGCGCATCCGAGGAGCCTTTCCATCGCAATGAAAATGCTGAACTTAGGTTACTGAAAGTCCCACACTGGCCTACCAAAGGCACATTCGTCTGCACTCTTTGACTGTTCTGGCAAATCATTGGAAATTCATATGGTCAATACCGCTTGATGGTCAGCCAAAATGATGGCCAGATATGTGGCGAAATTGTGCAACAGCTGAAGTTGCTGGAACGGGTTGATCTTATTGCTCAGGCCGAAAGACGGCGATACTGCGGCAGCCGTGAGGAAAGATCTGGTAAGCTGAAGAGTACCGTCAAGACTAGCTGCGAAGGTGTGAAGATTGCGTGTCCATAGGTCCTTCAGTTTCGTTTTCCCTCTACTGAGTCAATGGTGCTATTGGCAAAGTTGAGCTGGTCGTGCGATTCATCAAGTGTGATCACATTCAGGCTAAAGCCAGACAGCGGTAACGCATTGGTATCCATGTCGATGCTCCACATCGGCTTCGTGTTGCCTGCGGGCTTCCACGGCATAGGCTTACAAAATCGGAATGAGCTACGCAGGAGCATTGGAATATCCCAACGCAAAACTCAGGACGGCTCTTCTTTCCCCGTAACATGGAGCAGTACACCAGCCTTCTCGAAGTTCACGAGCGCTGCCTCAATCAAATCACGGTATACTTGAAGTGTCGACTTGCTGTAATCTGGATCAAGCATATGAACTTCCTTGGACAGCTTCATCAAGCCTCGCAACCCGTAGATATTGTCTCTGGTATCCAGACACCCATAGTTGGATGCGAGGTAAAACATGTTAAGCCATCGCGTCGGCTGCGCAATCGATTCAGATATTGTCGCGACCCACCAGCAGTTCGCAGTAGAAAACCCGTACTCATCTGAGAATGCAGGCTCCATTGTGATATAGCTGGCAACAGGATCGATCTCGTTCCAAACTTTCTTCGCATGTCCGGCGTCAATCTCCCGATGGAGGTTGGCGCTAATCTCCTGAATCACCCAAACATGGATGGAATGAGGATGGGAGTACAGCCACACCAGCCACTTCCGCGTAGTATCCGTGACGATGTCGATTTCGTTCGGTAAGGGAACATTAGCTCGGCACCTGAGCAGGTATGCCTGATATGTGTCTTCGCCGACTCTGTGCTCTTCGATCGAGATGCCGAGTTTATCGCAAAGGAAATGGGAGACGATTCGGATCGCGTTGACGGCTGTTGCGGCATCGTGGTCTTCGATGTCAGCTCCAAGCCAGATTTAGACCTATTACACGTCCTCGTAGATTCTTTCCATCTGTCTCACTTGCAGGCCGCGCTCTGGTATATGCCTTTGGTTGATGCTAGTTGTGATCAGCTCAGGAAACACAACGAGGCTCCATCATCACTACAGCCCCCAGAAAAGGACTCACCATAACGCATCAGCCCACAGGAATCGCGACTTGCCCTTATGACGGAAATGCGACAAGGTCGTGTGTAAATTCCGAGTGACCTCAATGATATGTCAATCGCAGAACACAAACGCCCTCACTGCTACAGTACTAGATCAAAAGTTTTGCAACGCCAAGCTGCCGAAGCGCCGAACCACCATTTTGGGCAATGCTGTTTTGGGTGGATAACTCACCCAAAACAACATCTTTTTCAATGTTTCAAAGCAGGATTTCATTGTCGATAGCTAGTACCTTGTATGCCACCCTTTGGCTTTGATACAAGCTTTAAGGCGGCGTGGCATAGACAATATGAGGGACTTGATCAGAGCGCTGGGGATACTCCGCCAGCACAATTTCAGCGCGTTACAGAATCTATCCCACTCATCTTCAGCCCTTGAGAGGTTGTTGTATTGCGGGTATCGAAGATGGAGAAGCTTTTTGAGATGCCACCAAAGGTGTTCAATTAGGTTAAGATCCGGTGAGTACGGTGGCCATTCAATAGGTTGGATCTCGTGATTTGCCATGAAGTTTGCAACCACCTGCGCCGTGTGTATCCTCGCGTTATCGTGCATGAAGCGTTGTGAAGGCCTCCAGTGAGGCAGAAGACCTTGTTGCAGCGCTTGTATGTAAGATTGGGCGGAGTAACCACCACGGGGAGCATCAGGATCTCGCTGCATTATGATGAGATCGCTCCGCCGAGGATACCCACGTTCATCGAGCCATATTGCCGCCCACACCATCTGGGCAGGTTTGCCTCCAGTTGTAACCTCTGTAAGCATCCTTGGCTTCCATTTCTCGTCGTTGTAGCGAAAGCACCACTCAGTATTGTGGCTAGAACCCTTCTGAATAGAGCACTCGTCAGTGAACTTGAGCGTGCGTCGACGCCACGCGAAATGGAGATACTCCTTGCAGAAGCGTAAGCGCTTACGAGCGCGCTGAAGGGTCAGCTTTGGACGCTTTTTGCAGCGGACGTGTAACAAACCAGTCTTACGGAGGACTCTGTACAGCGTGGAGCGGCTAGGTGGCTCGGATGGGGTCCCATTGGGTGGGTGTAGTTGGGCGACCTTTTGGAGCTCCGCGTACGTTATCTTTGGATTTTTTCGGACAGCTCGATACACCAGCTTACGCACGTGCCTCGACAGTATTTGGGGACGTCCGCTGCGTGGTTTGTCTTCTGTTGTGCCCGTTGTGGTGGCCTTCTTGATAAGGCGCGATATGGTGGATTTCGAGCGCCCGCACGCGTCCGCCACCTCTACCATCGTACAGCCAGCTTTCCACATCCCGATGGCTATATTGCGCTCGGAAAGACTCATATTTGGCTTACGCCGTACATTTTGCGATATCTCACGTCCAAAAACACGCGGTGTTGACATAGTTATAGTGGGTTGTTGTTGTGGTGGTGGTGATGGTGGGGGAGAGATTTGGCGCTAGCGTTGCAAAACTTTTGACGCGTAATTGTAGATCGCCCTACGCGTAAGAGACAGCCTCGTATTCCAGTAGTGACTCCCAGTCAACCGTATGGAGCTGCATAGAAACGTTATCGTTCGATCAGTCCAGGAAGAAGATCTGAGACCCTGAGATACTTGTCGCGAGACAGCATGTCGTAAGTGTAGCTACCGCCCAAGTCGGACGGAATAGCGCCTGCGGAATGAGCCATTGCGGATGAAGTGGAGAATGACATCAAGTGGGGCGGTGGACGAAAGCTTATGTGCTTCGGGTTACGCGCATCTCCAGGAGCCGTCCCCCACGATATTTACTCCACACCCAGCTTTCAAGATTCCTTCTACGATGAAGGGCGGCTGTTCATGCGCAAAAATTGGTGCTGTGCCGTAATGCCGCAGGTGACTATCTAGGTATGGCGACAAGGCGATGGCTGTCTGTGCGCACGCGCTGTGCGCACGAAGCGACGATTCGGCTGTCGTACGAACATCATCCTCCGGAAGTGTTAGCAGGACACCAGGTCATCATTGTCCGTCATTCGGAATATGGCGCTTTCTGCATCTTCAACAGCCCTCCGCCAGACAGCATGTCGACTGACATGGTGGACACCAGCCTTGCGTAGAATCGCTTTTGCCACGTCCTAGTCTCCATGTCCTAGACGCGCTTTCGCCTCTTGCAAGGCTGTTCAAGATGAACACCAGAATAACAACGAGTTGTTCCAATATACCTTCGGTCGATGGATGTACATGAAGCAAACTGCAGACCACGCATCGATAGGCCGACTAACATGATCACCTAGTTCCAACGAGTCTCTCCGCATGGCCGAACGGCGCATGCCTTTTAACGTGTCTGAACTCAAGAAAGTCGCTGCGAAAGCACTCAACAAACCTGTTGAAGACGTCAAGATGTTGAGAAAGATTGCTGAAGGTGGCTTCAACCGTATCCTGGAGGTGACCATGAATGATGGCGCATCGATACTCGCACGTCTTCCTTACCCGTTAACCGTACCACGACGATTAGCAGTAGCAAGTGAAGTCGCGACACTAGACCTCCTTCATACGAGCGGAATACCTGTACCTCGGGTTCTAGCTTACTCGACTGGTAAGAACGCTGTTTCCGCAGAGTACATGTTGATGGAAAAAATGCCAGGAAAGCCGCTTAGTAGTGTATGGGTTCACTTGACCGAGAGGAAAGATTCAAGATCTTGCATTAAATAGTCACCATGGAAGCCAAGCTGTTCGCTATGGAGTTGCCTGCCAGTGGCAGCATATACTACTCTCATGACTTACCTCCGACGATGCCCCGCATAGACATACCTGGATTCGACAACGGCCTGTGTATTGGTGCATATGAACACTCAGTATGGTGGTACGGCGAACGCAAAGATCTGGATATCGACCGTGGTCCTCATACTAATCCTCAGCACGTCCTTCGGAGCTTCGCCGACAAGGAGCTAGCCTGGATTCATGCTCACGGTCGACCGCGCTACCCGTTCGATCGTGAATACATGGACTCATTCGAAAACAAGAAGCAAGATCCTCAAGAACATGCGAATTCGCTAAAAGACTATTTGAGTCTTATACCTTACCTTGTACCCGCAGGCTCAACATCGCACACTCCGACACTTCGACATCCCGACCTCAGCCTCAACAATATCTTGATAACCGACGATCTCACCATAACTGGTTTTATCGACTGGCAACAAGCCATGGTCCTCCCTGCTTGGCTGACCGCCGGCATACCACCAGCCTTTGAAAACCACGCGGACGAGGGCTCACGTGGTCTTCAAATTCCAAAACTCCCGGATGACCTTCAGTCTATGGACAGAACCGCACGCGCCAGGGCAGAAGAGCAATACCGACGTCGACACACACATTTCTTCTACCTTGCCTTAACTCGTCAATTGAACGAGAAGCATTGGCGGGCTTATATGGGGCACGACGAAGCTTTCATAACGCGTAACATGTTCCTCCAGGCTGGTATGATTTGGCAAGGCAATTATGCGCATCTCCAAATCGACCTCTCACAGGTCGTCCGGAATTGGTCAGTCTTTGCGTCACTCTCCGCCGACGGCAGTATACCGACATGCCCAGTCGTCATCGAAGAACAGGAGATGCAGAGAAGGGAAAACCTCGGAATCTCGCTCAAGGAGGGTGATGTGTTTAGGAAAAACATGTCGGAGATGATGGGCGTTTTACCTGACGGATCTGTATCGCACGAAAACTTCTATGTGGCGAAAGAAAGGGAGAGTATGATCAGGGAAGGTGTTCGAACTAAACTCAAAGACGATCCATTGGAAGCGGAGAGAGTGCTCCTGGCTTGGCCTTTTCAAGACTTTGACGAGGATGAGTAGAGTGATTCTGCACACATGTCACTTGTATTGTATGCGTGTCCTTGTATGACACAAGACAACGCGTTATGTAGAGAAGATAGAGATTTCCACTCATCATGCGCCGATGCTGTCGAGTTCATGCCTTTCGCAATGTAATCCCAGTATAGAAGTAACCCTAACGCCCTCAACGCCTCCATGTCTGATGCTCATTTCATTGTATGTACAAACGCCGCAAATGCTAAAAATTGGATCGACGAGGCTGTCGTCTCTAATCCTCATCGACGTGCCTCTCGGCATTCTGAGCATCTAAGATACCGTCTCTGCACTTCTTGCAGACAAGCAAGGCACAAGAATAGCATTCGTATGCAAGGCTAAACTTGACTGGCGATTCAGAAAAGATAGTCGATGGTGTCCTGTCGAAATCACGAAGCGTTGAGCCCTGATCTTCTCGCGTTGGGATGATCTTGCTGGAAAACGCCTCGTCGGATGCTCGGTGCCGGAGTCCTAGCTCTGAGGTGGCGATGGTGTTACCATAGGTATCTACTACTCGTTCAGAAGAATACCGAACGTCTTCCATCGGGGAAGGCTCGCGTGCTGGTACGCTTTGGGATAGCGGAAAGGACAAGGTGTGGCGGAGATGAGGTGCTGTTCCGATCGCGCCATGGGCTTGAAAGAGTCCACGTGGGGGTACATATGCTCCCCGTCCTCGTCCCCATCCCCGCCCTCGTCCTCGACCTGCGGCCATTCCCCGTGTGATTCCTCTATCCGCTCCCCTCGCGCTCGCGGGTACAGTCCTCACGTTCGTGTTTGTGTTTGACGCCGCATTGGGTGGTTTGATCTCTGGATGTATCGCACACCAGCATTTCACACATTCCATCTCAGTCGAAGGGTCATTGTTCAGCGCTTTGGCAATGGTTATTTTGCATGAATCAAACCCGTGTTCGCAGTCCCATGAGCGGTCTTGATAGTCTTCTGTTGGTTCCTCGCCGAAGTTTAGATTCTGTCGCTGCCAGTAGCGGTGTCCTCCGCCGTCAAGGTTGCGTGGTTGAGAGGCTGGTTGCGGGAGTGTAGTTTCTGCTTCTCCAGTAGTACCTTGAAGCTGGGGCGCTTCATTAGAAGCGTCAGGTCCTTCATTCGTGTTAGGCGGGAGTCCGGTATCATCGTGTTGTTCGGGCGACACATCTTCGTCTTCATCTTCATCTTCATCTTCATCGAACGACTCGTCATCATAATCGTCTTCCTCGCCGCAGCCTCCGTTGCAATTGTTGTAATCTTCCATGCAGGCGTAGCAGAAGTGGGCACCACATCGACACTCCATATCTAGGTATAGGCGCAGGAAGTTAGTGTATGTCGCATACGATCTTCGTGCAGGTAAATTACTTACGGTTGCACCCGAACATCCGCTTCAATCCATGTCCACACTTTGGACACTTCTTATAGCCCCAGCTCTTCAGTAGTTCTGTAGTCTCTGCATCGATGCCGAACTCAGAGATGTTGCACAGACTGTCCGGATGAGCGACTTGACGGCAATCAGGGCAGATACCCGTTTCGCAGGTTGGACATGCGATAGATTTTGAGGTTGGTGTTCCGATGCCCGAATCTGTGCGCTTTCCTTTCCTCTTTGTTGCTTCCTCTGGAAGAAGTCGTTCTGGAATGAATGTCGAACATGTTGGTATCGGACAGTAAAACGGATTTGGTGTGAGCCACTCCTCGTACTTCGATCTGAACTCCGCAAACTCCTCCCCTGTCAAATGCGGCTTTGCGTGATGAGGTTGGATCTGTACACAACACCTCGGAGGCATGCGAGTGGTGTCTTTGCAACATTCCGTGAACATCCTCTTTATGCATGATCCACAGTATGCGCTTCCACATTCTCTGCATGGCTTGATAACCTCTTTTGCATGCTTCACATCCTTGGACCTCGGTAGCTGAGTGCAGCATACGATACACTGCACTTCCGTTTCTTGGACAGGAACTGGTGGCGCTGGTGCTGGTGCTGGTGCTGGAGAGGGCGGGGCCATGGCGACTGCGGGCGCTGGATCAATGTCGGTGCCGGCGTACTCGATGGACATCAAGTCACGTTCTGCTTGAGCAAGGCGAAATTCGGTAGAGATCCTGTATATTTGTTCCATAGCGACGGAAGCTGCAGATGTGGACGACAAGGCGGGCGCGCTGTTGCGTCTTTGCGCATTGGCGGTTGTGGTGATAGAAGTTGCAACGTTGATATCGTCATAGGCGAAAGTCTCTGGTAATTGTGGAGTGATCTCTTGGCGACCTTTTTGCGCGTTTACATGGTCGATGTCGTGATGTTGGGCAGTCGCGACCGGTAAGGCAACAGCCTTCACCTGCGGTCGTACCGCGCGAGACAACTTAGAACCCATGATGATTGAGATGGCTTTTGCAACATAGGATACATGGAACGCTCTGGAAGATGCGGCTTAAATGGAAAGCAAACTTCAATTCGATACGGGGAAGCTTGACTCAGAAAGGCTGTTGACTCAAAGAAAGGCGTTGTGTTGCCTGCAGGCAGCCTTGCGGCGTTGACAGCCATTGGCTTGACCAAGACATCAACAAGACACCCCACATTTGACATGCGCATCTCAGCTGCGACAAGGCTATGATGCCTGGAATCGCAACTTGCGTGTCCTTCACGCATGTTGGTTGGATAATTGGCGTTCATATGGTAGGATCTGGGTGTAAGAGAACGAGGCTGAGCACGTCATCTAAAACTAAGCCTCAGCCCTTGAACCACGCTAAACGACGCCGATACCGACAATACCATAACAGCCATAAAGACGATCTTCTTCCGCCCTTTCTCGTGTGAACAGTGGCGCATGTGGGTGATGATGCTAGGTGTCCTGTGCGCGATCGACTTCTGCATTGACCAGCCACTTCTACCTGGCGCTATACTGAGTTTAGCATGTCACGAGACCATTCTACTCTGACGTCTCTACCCAGCCTTTAGAAGAACCACAATTCTCCCCTAAATCTAGATATGGTATGGCATAACGTCTACTGGTACACACTCGCGAAAAGATTGTGGACAATTAATCGTCTACCCTGCTGATGGATGGCTCGGCGCAAAGCCTCTGCAGCTTCGGCTGACACACCACATCGCATAGATAATGCAAGTGTTGACCGACCAGAGTGACCACTGCCGATATGATGTCAGCTGTGGCTGAAGTGGCATTGTGCTTGGGGGAATATAACAACGGACTCTTAGGCATCCATGGTCTGGTCCATTTCATGACTTGTCTGCTTTTCTATCACTTGTTTTGTTGACAGATACTGCGCACAATGAATTCTACCCCGCCAGTGCCTCTTCTTCCGATCAGGCCCATGACGCGCTCCGTATCACCATCGTCCGATGGGGATAGCCTCGCGCCGTCAGGACAAACTCCAACTCGTCGGAGCTTCGACGCAGAAGAAGCACAGGATCCGTTGTTGACCCAGTCTGGTTAGCCGTAACTCACTGATTGGGGGATAGAATGCAATGCTGATTACAATTCCTTGATAGAGCAGAATACGGTCGCAGGGAATTCGAGACGTTCGTCCGCACCCTCAACCAGAAGAGGCACAACAACAGCACAACCCAGCCCTACTTTACTCACAAAGGGCAAGATCAAACATGCTTTTCCAGGTCTTGTGAGCTGCGCAATTTCTTGGATCCTTATCGCAAGCTTCTATGTCCTGGTATGGCTTCACAAAGATCGAGTAATTAGCCCCCACACAAAGTCAACTTTCGATGCGGCTATCGTGGGGCTGGGTATCGCGTTCGGCTTGAACGTCGCAAGCGGTCTCAAGGGTATCGCGCTTGATCTTCGGTGGTGGATTCTGAACAGTAGAAAAAGATCGGGTCATGAGGTATGTCGTGCTTGCTCTTCGATTGATGAGCACTTAAACGGCTGATCCAACGAGCTAGGTCGATTCCATAATTCACTGCGACAGCTTGACACAGCTTGCGAGATTCATGTTTGTTACCCAAGAGACGAAAATTAGGTTCATCTGCGGTTGTTGGCTATTGTTAAATATTGTCAGTCTCTCTAGCTACAGAGGTGGCGCATACTGACACTTCCCAGCTGGTTCAAACAGGAATTGCGACTCTAAGTCTGACTTTATCCGGAGATCCAGGGCCAGCGGACATATATCGCGAAAAAGGTCTATCAGACATGGCAGTCGCGAATCTAACGAGATTTGCACCACATCCCTCGCGATTCCACAATCGAAATTTTGTTGAACGTCTTGCGGCCCATATACTCGGGGATATAGGAAGCAGCTATAATTACACCATGTTACCCCAAGAAGCGCTGAGCGGCACTCCCTGGGCTCAGAATCCTGCAATGTTTTGGAATGCGACCGACCATTGGGAGTACGTATTCCGTGACTCAGCAGTTCTTGACCCTACATCGGCGGAAGAAAACGTACCCCTGAAGGCTGTTTCGATCTATACGGATGATGTTGCAATTGCGTCTGGATCGTGTCGAACACCGACGTTCTGGGTCAGTGAAACTGACCGTCTCCTGGTGATCAACATCAACAGCACTGGAGACGCCGTATACTTTCCTTCCTCTTTGCTTGAGTCTATCCTCTATCTTACCACGCCTGTTCTTACAACACCAACCGCCCAATGCGGACCAGGATGTGGTAATATCAAAGTTCTTGAACAACCGGCTGGTCCACCTGTTCCTGGCTCAACGATGTCGAGTTTTGGGTTCTTTTACTATGACTGTAACATAACGGTATCAGCACCAAGATATCTCTCGGCTACAAACGCCGCTGTCGCTGCTCAAGCAATTGCACTTTCTGGGCAGCGCCATCCAGAAATATTCACATTGGGACCGGAGACGAGTGAATGGGGGTCTTACACCTATGGTATGACATTCGGAGAACCTCAAAACAACAGCGTAGTAGGGATGGCAAGCCTGCTTTCGCGATTCGCTATCGGCGTAGTTGCAGCAGCGGCAGAAACGAACCCGAAAGCGATCGTCCCTGGGCATGCGCCAGCACAAGGAGTCAGGATTCAGCTGCGTAGTCCGGTGCTATTCAGTCTAATCCTCGTATCCATCGGCCTGATCCAATCGTGTTTGTTCGTTGTCGCGGTAAAGTTTGGTTGCAGGTTTGAGGTTCCTATGGTCGTGATCTCTCAGCAAGATGAAATTCGGAAACACTTTGTCGCTGAGCCTGCAACCTCTTGAGCTCAAAGTCACTTGACCGGTGCATGAGAATGGATTTTCTGGGAGGCAGAGGTATCTCCGGTGATGCTTTCCTATGTCGAGTAACCGATGTTCGGAGACACCGGCTGCTCCCGTGCATGAGTAGCTGTTCAGCTCAGATGTGGCGATGGAGACGCCAATCTGCTTTTGGCTTAGAGTAAGAGGGGTCCAAATGGCGCACCTGGGACTCCGGGCAAACTTCGCATTGGAGTTACTGGTCGCGACAACTATTTCGAAATACATCGTATCGAGTACAAGAAGTGCATGGTGCCACCTTGAAAGTCAAACTCAAAAGCTAGGCTCGACTGCGGGAATGAGGATTCGGCTCGGTGTAATACGATGTGACCGTGCCGAGATGATAGGGTAATCTTTGGCAAACTTTGCAAGAGTAGAGGCTCTTCAAGTCTCCTTCACCAGCTCTCGTGAAATGCGCAAGTATGCTCGTATTAGCATCTTTCCATAGAGCTCGTGAGAGTTTGGTAGACTGCTACAGCTAGACGTAATGTGTGCCATGGAGCGGGGTATGTAGCATGAGCGACTCATGCAAGACGTCGGAGGAAGACGACTTCTAGACTGACCACAGTCAGCGGTATACCTTAAACGCGCGAGGCTATATATTAGCTTCCACGTTTATTAAGGTGAGATCGTCACGCTGAGAGACGGGTTCTTGGGTATCGCTAGATTATTCTTAGGACGCGCAGCGAACCTGGCTAGTTATGCCTCCAAGTATCAGAGTTTGCAAGCTACCGATGTACCCTGAGGCGAACTTGAAGTCGAAGGTACATCACACGATCTTCAACCCGGTGACTAACAGAGCGGCACAGCCAAATTTCGCGGAACGCTGGTAACATGCCGAACGACTTACCGACGGATCGCGGTGCCGCCTTGTATCGACGCGATACTGCTCTAAGGTAGAGGAGTAGCACAACTGGGTCAGCGTCGGAGACAGGTTACTCTGACAAGATACGTGACGTGAGTGACTTTCCCATGTACTACCTACCGTGTGGGGCAGTCCACGAGAGCACCCTGGTGCTTACTAGATCACCCGGTGGAAAAGTTCTCAAGCGCACTCGATCGGTTGCTAACTTGCTGGAAACCAAACGCCGAGGTAGGAGTCGGAACGTTACTGTGAGTTTACGAACGGATCCAATTCCGCAAACGGTATTGCCGAAGATTCGCCAATGTATAATGCGGGTGCTCCATGAAAATACTGGGTCTACCCCGAGGAGCTATACCGGCCGATTGTACAGCCCAACGGAGTATCGGACCTCACATCAGGCGCTACCATGTAGTTGCTAGACACCAAGGCTTGCGACTATGGGGCGCAGTTCGATGAAAGCTGGCATACGACATCGACCCCGCACTGCGTGTCTTGCCCTGGGCTTGGAGGTCGTGGGCCAGCCAAATAGCTCGCCTCACGCACCCCCAATTCCCTAGCTTGGCTTTGTTGTGGCGTTCGGAAAGGGCTTTCGAGAGGAGCTTATATGCACGTCCAGGGTTGACGTAGGTATATGACGATGTACACGGCCGGGGCAATTGACTGCGACCGTGCACACAGGTTGAGCGCGACGGGACAGAAGCAATACTTCTGCTCTTCCCTTGTGGAGCTTCCCTGACGTGATGCAGCTGCATGTAGGCCATGGTCGCTGCATATATGCAGGACGTTCGACTGAGCAGAGAGCATGTGATGGGGCTTCCAAGGAAACATCGGGGCTAGAAGACAGAGCGGACGCCCCGGATTGAGCTCCATCGAGTCATTGAGGGCACCAAGGGCGGAGATCAGCAGGTTCTGCACATGCTCCCCGCAAAAAAAGAGCCAGCCGCTTGCGCCTGGGGTTGTGACGGTGCATGGTGCTAGGGGACGGGTAGCTGGGGAAGCTATGCCCTGCCCTTGTCACTTGCTGCTCATCGCAGTGAATAAAGGCTGCCATGGTGCCCGTGAAATTTGGCCTGTGTCTGCGAGCGCTCTCAACTCCTACTTACATGTTAGCACAGTAAATTTCATTATTACTGTGTACTTGTACATCTCAACTCGCGTTTCCCAGCCAGCCAGACGTCATGCTGTGGCTTGCACAAGCATTATTGGCGGGCCTTGCCCATGCCCAGGTACGTTTATTTGTTTTGTAGCTACGCCTCACAACAGCATTGTCGCTGCGAGATATTCATGTCAAAGCTGCGGAAATGCTGCCTGACTTTGCGCATCTATTTGTTGCTCTTTTCCCATTCTTCCGTGCAGGACAATTCAACCTTGCAGTCGTGTTTACGAGCTTCCGCTGACAATAAACAAGTATTCTAACAACACCACACCGGGCGCAAATGACACCAGCAGCAGTCCTTTGGACTTTGCTGACAGCCCACCTTTCTACCCATCTCCGTACGTACAAACCCGACGTTTTGCGCAATGCGACTCGCTAGAAGTGCGCTTGACAAGTGTGGGGAAGAGCGAAGGAATGCAGGCTCCACTAAACTTCACCCTCGGCAGTCGCGTTGCGCGAGACTTTATTCCGACATCCGAAGACACCTTTACTGACTTTACAACAGCTGGGTAGAGGACACTACCGGCGACTGGGCCGATGCCATTACCAAGGCCAAGGCATTCGTCAGCCAGCTGACTCTTCTCGAGAAGGTCAATCTCACCACCGGAACAGGATGGCAGAGTGAGGCCTGCGTCGGCAACGTCGGCGCCATTCCCCGTCTCGGCTTCGACTCTTTGTGTATGCAGGACAGCCCTCTGGGTATCCGTTTCGCAGACTACGTCTCCGCTTTCCCAGCAGGAGGCACTATTGCTGGATCATGGGACCGTG
Organism: Alternaria tenuissima; assembly: GCA_004156035.1. Taxonomy (NCBI): domain Eukaryota; kingdom Fungi; phylum Ascomycota; class Dothideomycetes; order Pleosporales; family Pleosporaceae; genus Alternaria; species Alternaria tenuissima. The sequence continues at coordinate 2,465,260 of PDXC01000003.1, forward strand.
GCGAGTTCTACCAACGTGGTTACCAGATGGGTCAGGAGCATCGCGCAAAGGGTGTCGATGTGCAACTTGGTCCCGTTGTCGGTCCTCTTGGTCGCAACCCGAAGGGCGGTGTAAGTTGATCAACTTCATCACCATGATATCTACTGACTTCTACTCAGCGTAACTGGGAAGGTTTCTCCCCCGACCCCGTCCTGTCTGGCATTGCTGTCGCCGATACCGTCCGCGGTATTCAGGATGCCGGTGTGATTGCTTGCACGAAGCACTACATCATGAACGAACAGGAGCACTTCCGCCAGCCCGGACAGTTCGAGGACTTTGGTTTCGTCGATGCGCTCAGCTCCAACTTGGACGACAAGACTCTGCACGAGCTGTACTTGTGGCCCTTTGCCGATGCCATCCGTGCTGGAACTGGCTCGATCATGTGCTCTTACAACAAGGTCAACAACTCACAGGTTTGCCAGAACTCGTACCTACAGAACTACATCCTGAAGGGCGAGCTCGGCTTCCAAGGATTCATCATGTCTGATTGGGATGCCCAGCACTCTGGTGTTGCTTCCACTCTTGCTGGTATGGACATGACCATGCCCGGCGACACTGACTTCAACTCCGGCCAGTCCTTCTGGGGACCTAACCTTACAATCTCCATTCTCAACGGCACCGTTCCCCAGTGGCGTCTTGACGATGCTGCTGTCCGCATCATGGCCGCCTACTACTACGTCGGCCTTGATGAGTCTACTCCCGTCAACTTCGACAGCTGGCAGCGCGACACATACGGATACGAGCACTACTACGCAAAGACTGGTTACGGACTTATCAACCAGCACATTGATGTCCGCATGGACCACTTCCGCTCCATTCGCCGCACTGCTGCCAAGTCCACTGTCATGCTCAAGAACTCTGGCGTTCTCCCTCTTACCGGAAACGAGAAGTGGACTGCTGTGTTCGGCAACGACGCTGCTGAGAATGAGTACGGCCCCAACGGATGTGCTGACCGTGGTTGCGATAATGGTACCTTGGCCATGGGCTGGGGTTCAGGAACCGCTGACTTCCCTTACCTCGTCACTCCTCTCGAGTCTATCAAGCGCGAGGTTACTGACAACGGCGGTGTCGTTACTTCTGTTACTGATAACTATGCCTACACTCAGATCCAAGCTATGGCTAGCCAGGCTGACACCGCTATCGTCTTCGTCAACGCCGATTCTGGTGAGGGTTACATCACCGTTGATGGCAACGCTGGTGACCGCAACAACCTCACTCTTTGGCAGGGTGGTCAGACTTTGGTCCAGAACGTCTCCGCGCTGTGCAACAACACCATTGTTGTCATCCACTCTGTCGGCCCTGTCCTTGTCGACAGCTTCTACGACAACGAGAACGTCACCGCTATCCTCTGGGCCGGTCTTCCTGGCCAAGAGTCCGGTAACGCTATTGCCGATATCTTGTACGGCCGTGAGAACCCCGGTGGCAAGCTTCCTTTCACCATCGGCAGCTCCGCAGCTGAGTACGGTCCTGACCTGATCTACGAGCCCACCAATGGCCACGGCAGCCCCCAGGACAACTTTGACGAGGGTGTCTTCATCGACTACCGTGCCTTTGACAAGAACGATATCACTCCCATCTATGAGTTCGGTTTCGGTCTCTCTTACACTACCTTCGAGTACTCTGATATCAAGGTCGAGAAAGTGGCAGCCGGCCCATACCAGCCCGCTACTGGCCAGACTATCGCCGCGCCCACTCTCGGCAACTTCAGCCGTGATATCGAGGAGTACCAGTTCCCCGCCAACGCTACCCGCCCAGCTACTTACATCTTCCCCTACCTCAACTCGACCGACCTTGCTGAAGCGTCGCAAGACCCCGAATACGGTGTCAACCACACCTGGCCTGCCGGTTACGCTGACGGCTCACCTCAAGCTCGCATCCCCGCTGGTGGCGCTCCAGGTGGCAACCCTGCTCTGTGGGACGTCCTTTTCACTGTCGAGGCTACCATCACCAACAACGGCACTGTCTCCGGTGACGAGGTTGTCCAGGCTTACGTTGCGCTTGGCGGACCTGACGACCCCAAGGTCCAGCTTCGTGGCTTTGACCGCTTGAGCATCCAGCCCGGTCAGAGTGCTACATTCCACGCCGACATCACCCGCCGTGATGTTAGCAACTGGGATGTTGCCTCCCAGAACTGGGTTATTTCCGAGTACCCCAAGACGGTGTACGTCGGTGCTAGCTCGCGCAAGTTGGTTCTTAGCGCTGAGCTTGACACCAGCGACTACACCTCTTAGAGGGAGTCGTAGAGGGATGTTGTATTTTGGATAAGATAATGTTCAATCCTTAATTCTCTAGTCATAGCTAGTATTATGAAGACACGATACTTGTACATGTAGCATGAATGTGTTGAAATAAAGTGCACTCGCCTTGCCTGTCAAATTTCCTAATGAAACCGCCACACCCATAGCTAAACCAATCGAGAGCACACGCCCATTGTGCCTCATCCCTTTGGATTGAGGGGTAAGCCGTATCGCGGGCCGGGGGCGCTTCGGCGCGGAGCTTCGATGACGATGTAGAGTCAACAAACGCGTCTACGAGGTCACAAATGCAGCTAACGGGATGCAAAATCAATGCGTCACGCGACGAACGCCCGGGGTTGCGATCGTATGCAGGGCATAGGACAACCATTTCTAGGACGTTCTTCATCACCGTGTAGTAAACTACAGAAAGCGAGTGAGTAAGCGTCAGCGGATGGAAGCGGCAACGATTGGCGACTTTTTGGTGTTGGTGTGGTGTGGTGTGGGCCGTTGGCAGCGATCCTGTTGGCGACATGCGAACGGTTTTCAAGCCCTGATGCATAGCGTCATTGTTTGCTTGGCGAATCGAACGCGCACAGATTACCGGCGTTTTGGAGTCGCGATGGGCAGAAAAGAAAACCCAAGCATGCAGCGACGGGAAACGGATGTCATATGGCCATCATCCCGCCTGGTACCGTCGCAGGGCTTGATAGCAAAGTCTGGATCGCTCAGGCGCAATTTGGGCGCGCTCAGCTACCGCGTTATTTTGATCACGGGCTTCCAAGGTTGTGCGCACGGATAGCAGCTTGGTATCCTTCGACCAGGGCGACGTAATTTGTCCCCTTCTGCGGCTCTGCTCCATTATCTCTCTATCGATAGCCAATTCATTATCCTGACCCTTCACGCGCCTCGGCCAACTGTCATCACCGTCCCCCCGCACGCGTCGCGCATCGTCTCGCTGCAAATTGAGGTCATCGCCACGTTGCGCTAGCCAGCAAAGTCGCGTCGTGCTTGAATAACAAACACCTGGAAACGTCGACGCTTCCGACGCCGACCGCAGTCTTCCTTCTCGTCACCACCCAGCTGCGACGCCTGCTCTCGGACTGCTCCCACTCCCTGGAAGACGCTTTCCTAACGCGCGCATTGTATTGGGAACCCGAAGCCAACGTTTCGCGGTAAGCAGCACCCCATTTCCGCGTGTGTCGAGTCCCTTGGTGGGGCGGGCTGGCTGGTATTCGCACCCGTGTCTGTGGCTGGCTCGTCCCTTCCATAGTCCGCTGTCACCACCACCACAAACAAATAGTTGATGCATGTACACAACACTCGCTGATTCTTTCCCCTCTCCATACAGAGTCTCTCGCCCGTATGCAACATGTCGACCCGTAGAACTGGACTCCGCTCGCGTAGAGACGCTCAACAGCAGTCTGAACCTGACACGCCAGATGCCACGCCCTCGCGGAAGCGTAGGCGGGTGAGCAGCCCAACCACTACCAGTGTTGCGGCGAACTTGTACTCACTCGCACAGTTGAATGGCTCCGCCCAAGAGGCGCCTGCCCCAGCCGCCGCAGACCCTCCCCGTACACGCATCACCGAATCCGTCGCTAGTAACGACTCCAACACGACACTGCCCAACGGCGGAGACGCAGACACTATGGATCCCATAGAGCGCCAGAACCTCGTCATTGCTGCCCTCCGCGTGCCCAGCTATGTGCCCAACGCCGCCATCGATTATGCCAACGACCTACAGTCTCAGCGCAATGAGGGTAAGAACATCGCGGCCTTTGCCAAGATTGCTGCGCGCGACTGGTGCTTCTTCGTCCAGGACACGCAAGTTAGAATCGGCCGTGTAGACTCGAGAGAACGCAATAACCAGCAGGGCTCCCAGCCTGATATCGCCGGGCTGCCTACCAGTGAGCCTCATCGCCAGGACTGGGGCGTGCACATAGATCTTGGCCCTGAGCGCCAGATCTCCCGCGTCCACGCCGAGATCAATTTCGAGATTGATGATCAGCAGTGGTACATCACTGTCAACAGCCGTAACGGCCTCAAGCTGGACGACCGCCATCTGACCAGAGGAGACAAGGCGCCTCTGCACTCGGGTATCTGCATCAGCATCATGAGCACGCAGATGTTGTTCCTGCTTGCCAATCAAGAAGACCACTTCCATCCCTTGTTGTGGCGTCAAGTCAAGAGCGAGGATGCTGCTGAGTCTGACAACGATGGCAACCCGCCGCCCAAGTCGCACCAGCATGCCCATCCTAGCGGACCTACACCCAAGCGCGATCATTACGACCCGTTCCCACCGTCTTCACACCCCCGCAACAAGCACCAATCTTCACAAGCATACTACAACCATATGACATCCACACCAGGCTACCCACAACCTGGCACGCCGATGACTTTCCGGGGCGAGAAAGACCCGCGTGGCAAGGGCTCGCCTGCTACCTTCTCTCGCGCAGTCGTGTTGGAGACTGGAGACAATACCGACTATAGTTTAGACGCCAATAAAGATGTCAAGCCGCCCCACAGCTATGCCCAGCTCATCGGTCAAGCGATCCTTAGCAGCGAGGAAGAGATGCTCACACTTGCGAATATATACGACTACATCAAAGCTCGGTATGCCTTCTTCCGGTATACAAACAGCGGCTGGCAGAACAGCATCCGGCACAACTTGTCTCTCAACAAGTCGTTCGCCAAGGTTGCACGCCGTACCGATGAGCCTGGCAAGGGCATGAAATGGAAGATTGCGGATTCCGAAAAGGAAGAGTTCATCAAGAAGCAGCTGCTGAATCCTCGTAAGGGAGGCGGAGTTCAGATCGGATACCGCATAGAAGGCTCCGCGCCTAGTTCACCCGCGCTAGGAAATCCGTCCCAGGCCACCGAGCGCCTCGTTGGTGCTCTGGAGTGTGACACTCGCAGTGGTCAATACTCTGCCCGTGTCAAGTCACCTCCACGATCTGCTACGCCTCCACTATCGTCCGTTCCCATGGCAAACGAATCGTACACTCCGGATCGCGGCCCACGTCCGTTTGGAGGCTTCAAACAATCGCCGACTATACGCGACCAGGATCGCTTCGTTACTCCAGCGAAGCGCCTCATGTATGGTGCCAACGAAAGCCAAGGTCTTCCCCATATCAAGCAGGATGATCGCAACCTAGAATCCTCACCCGGTGTAGACCCTGTCAAACAAAGCGTCCCAGGTATGAAGACTGACGTGGGAAACTCACCACCGACTTTGTACTCGGATGCCGGATCGCATCATATGAGCGGTGGTTACGACGCCGGTCGAATGAACAACGCGCTCGTAACGCCACTTGTCTCTCGCCATGCGCCTCGTCTCGCACCTCCCAGTACTGCCCAGATGCCTAGCCAGTACATGGCATTCTCCAGCCCTGCACCTTTCTGGAAGTTCGTTGACCTCCCCAGCACACCCGCCAAAGCACCCCTCGAGTTGAGTCCTATCAAGCTGCAGCGTCCAGACTTCAAGGACGGTGATGACGAGGACCATCCAAGTTCACCGCCCATGCTGCCAGACAATAGCGCAGAGCCTGAAGATGAGGAAGACCGAGACCAAGACGGTGATGATAAAGCCGACGAAGATGAGGATGTTGGTCCGGAAAGTCCAAGCCGTACTGTCTCTCGACCTGTTAGTCGCCGGGATCTCGGAAGTCAGCATCAACGCTCGCGGTCAAACAGCAATGTCAACGGACTTGGATTGGGTATTGTCGGCAATGGAGGAATGGTACGTGGTGCTAGCTTGACAAGCTTCGAGGAAGAAGCCGAGCCCGAAGAGGAGAGCTACGATCTTTCAAAGTAAGTCACAGTGCTGTGTTCATTGTGGGTAGAACGTAGTATACTAACATATAGCAGGGGTTTCCAAAAAATTGGCTCCTTCCACCGCAGCATGGCACAAGCCCACGGCCTCGGCAGCATTGGTAGTCGGGCTACGGCTACACCGCCTCCTCATCTGAGTCGCACAAGTGTTCCTGCGAACATGTAGAATTTATCAACGGAGCCCACGAGGAGATCTAAGCACTCCTGTGTCGCGCTGTGGTACAAGATTCACGCTTCCGACCACTGAGACTATGCGGATATATCTTACGCCAGCAGCTTCTACGCTAGCCAACATTCCAATGTCGCAAAGCCTGGGTCCTTATGGTTCCTGGCACAATGCATAACACGAAGAAGGAACGTTGATCATGGATGGTTTTACGACGGCTTTCTTATTCTGCTGTTGAATTAATGTGTTTGCGATGGCGTGTCTATCAGCATGGAGTTCCAGGGTTGTTGTTCTATTCACTGTATTCTTTTTCCGTCGCATAGGTATCATGTCGATCGGTCGATTCACTCCGCTATGGCGTTTATGGGTCGTAGCATTGACTGGATATGGGAAGCGTTGTGATGATGAATGCCCGGTCAGTCTTTTCAGTTTTGCATTGTTCAGAGAGTGGACAGCATGTGGTATTCGGATGGTAGAGGTGGGGGAATCATGAGTACATCAGTAGTATTAGAGAAATGAAAGCATATTTGTAACTTTGGTGCGACTTGGTTCTGATGTGTATCTGGATGTGAATCTGAGGACGAAGAGACGGTCAGATGTGATAACACTCAGACGCGCGTTTCTCAATCACTAGCAAGATGTGCACAACCGTGTATCGACACGAAAGATAGCTTAATCTCTTCTCATTGCCATTCTTCCAGCTACCCATGCAAATATATATGCTACGGTATCCCTCTTTCCCCTCTTCTCAACCATCCGTGTTCCCTCAGACCATAACGTGGTCTAGTCTAGTTAATCTCCTTGTGTGGGAACCACTTGCTCGCCTTGAGGTTCTTCTCCTCAAGCGGCGCATCCAAGACACCCAATCGCCTTATCTCGCCCGCTGAAGGTGCGTCGTCGCGTTTTATGTTGGCTTCGGCCTTGCGGTACGCGGCCTGGAGAGCGAGGGTACGGGCGGCCTGGATGGGTTGTGAGTCAGCGTAATTCATGACTGGGTGAATGGTCGGAGGGTTGGATAAGGGGAGGGTACAGAAAGAATGTGAGGACGGGTATTGGTATGTGTCATAGATAATATGGGTGTGTACGCACCTCCTTCTTGTGGTGAAGGCACTCGTAGTAGTCCTCAAGGACGGGTGCGCATTTTGCTTTGCCCGAATCGTCCTCGGCGTTTGTGTTGGTGGTGTAGCATGCTAGGACTTCTTGCCAGAAGGGGAAGCAGCGGGATGGGCCTGGGACAATGTGTTAGCACTGGGCCAGGTTTTGGTGTCTGAGGTCTGTGGTCAGAGAGCTTTGAAGGGCTGCAGCGGCGCGTGTGGGAAGGTCGGCGGAAGCGGGGGAACGGAGCGAGCAAGCGGATGGCTCTGGCAACGTAGGAAGCAGACAGGCGGTTCGAGACATGATGTCGCACCTCTGAAATCGAGAGACGCTCTCCGGGCCGTTGATGGTGTATTTTGTCGTGTTCGCGCGCTTTGGTCTTGCCGTAAGAGCAGCGCTGTCTCCGTATAACTGTGGCTTGCCTACAAACAAACGCTGCTGCCGGATCCGATTCCGCCTGTTCTTCCATGTATCTTTAACGGGCTCGTGTATTCTACGTCTGTGGTTGCGTCGTGTGGTCGTCATTGTTGCTCTTCGCATTTGTTCAAGATTCGCTCTTCGTGATGCCATTGCGCTCGCTCCGGTGCGTCCGCCCCCCTCCAAAGCTCCGAATAATAACCCCCAGAAAGCGAAGTGTACGTACCACCAGCAAGTCCGTATCCTGAAGCCATTGTCGCGGTGTTTAAGTGGGGGTCTCAAGTCGCGATGTGCAGCTTCTGTGAACTCGGCCAGCTTTGGTTACGTCAGCAGCGCACGGCCCCTTGTTTGCAATCCATCCAATGCCGTTGGTGAGCCGCGCCGTGCACACTTGACAGCTTGGGACAAGTCTGCCAACTCTCGTCTCGGCAAGCACCATATGTATTAATGGCTCTTGCACACCTAAGTTCTTGTCAGCTCTCACGGATGTCCATGATGAATCACTGCAGCGCTCGCAGTCGTTCACAGTGCCGTCGGGGTACTTTTCTTGTATCACGTTCATGGTACGCTGCAGGCATGCAGGCCTACTTCCGCTAATCGTTACATGTTCATTGCATGCATAGAACCGCACCACAGCCACGCATCCTAGCTGCATGCGTCATGTCCTCTTTTTCAGAAAAGCCTACCAGGCTGCAATCTTTCATTCATGTTCTTCAATTCGATGCGAAGGCTCCCATCGCACACTTCCTCGACCTCGGTTGCATCGCAATAAAGACCAATACTCTTGGCCAAATCCTCTTGAATGCTGACTATTTTGTTCGATTTTGGAACGTCATTACTAACACACAAGGCTCCCCCACCCCCCAAGATATGTCTTACAGAAAAGACTACTGTGTTGGCTGCAAGGCACCACTAGTTGACGAAACGGTGAAAGGAGATCTAACGGACGATTTTTTTTCTGGCGGCATTAATTCCGAAAATGCGCGTGACAACAACACCTTCGCGAACATGGTCGTAGGATCGAAAAATGGTTGTCGCAATTGTATCGTGTTTCTAGATGCTTTGTCTTTCGTATCCAGGAGCAAGGACCAGAAGAGATGTCGATTTACGATAACACCTAGAGAAAGGAACCGGACTCTATGCATCGATATTATGGTCCTCAGAGATGAAGACACGGAACCATTTTTTATGCAGGTATTTCGTCAATCCAGTATGTCCAACTGAACTAAATACCTGTTCGAGTTACTAAGTTGTACAGACCAACCACAAGCGACTGAATCTTGCGACTCTGTTGTCTGGAACCTCAAAGAATATCGCGCACTGTCGGAAAACACGTCTTCACGTGAAACTCTTGATCCGATTGCGAGTTGGGCAACGCATTGTGTGGAACGTCACGAGCATTGTCCACAACGACTAACCAGTCGATTGCCGAAGAGGGTCCTCAAAATCACGGCCGATCACGTATGTCTCAAAGAGACACCCAGTGCCTCAGCCCCATACGTTTGTCTGAGTCACTGTTAGGGTCCATACGGTCCGGCTATCAAACTGACTGCTGATACTGTGGAGCTTCTGCATGAAGGCTATGCCACATCCGATTTGCCCAAGACGTTCCGAGATGCGGTTAATGTTTGCAAACGTCTTGGTATTGGTTATCTTTGGATTGATGCACTATGTGAGTCCATATGCAGAGATGGAATCTTTGAAAGAACTGCGGTTAACGGGTCTAGGCATCCTTCAGGATAGCCAAGAGGACTGGAAAGAAGCTGCTGCCACGATGGCAAATATCTATGAGCACGCATACATGACCATCGCAGCTACATCTGCCCAAGACAGCAACGGCGGTCTGTTTTCTTCTGCTCGCCCTCTCGTGACACGCCTGGACAAGCATCCCCACCTATACATTCGAGAGTACCCGCGAACATTTCCTATGTACTCTCACGCTTTTCCTAATTACTCTTATACCGAAGATCTAAAACCATGGCCGCTTCTGACTCGCGCCTGGGTGTATCAAGAGCGAAGGCTTTCGATCCGCACCGTACACTTTGGCGAACATCAAGTATACTGGGAATGCCAGACTTGCTTTGCCTCAGAGGATGCTAGTGAAGATAAAGTCTGGAAAACAGACTCTAATGGTCGTTACGGAAATATCGGGTGGGGTGATAAGATTATGGATAGTACAAGACAATGGCAGCAAATCATATCGGAGTACACCAACCTCAAACTGACCTACGATAGCGATCGTCTGCCAGCTATCGCAGCGTTGGCCGATATGATGTGGCGGCTACGGAGATCGGATGACGTCTACATCGCGGGATTGTGGAGAAACAGTATACTCTCGGACATGTTATGGACGTCGAATCCTTTCAAATCGGGGAAATGGGGGCAGGCGCTTGAACCGCGCCCTGCGCGCCTGGTTCCCTCTTGGTCTTGGGCATCGGTTCAAAACGCAAAGATCTTTTGGTCTGGTTACACATTTCCAGACACGACTAAGATTGTCAGCCTGAACTATGCTGTAATAGGCGCCGCTCATCTTGGAGAAGTCTCCAATGCCAGCATTGTTCTAAAGACACATGTCCTTGATCTGACTGGCACAGAGCTATCGTATCCACCCTGGTCATTGGAAATCATCGACGGCATAGTCAGATCCTCTCCACCCTTGGGATCATTCGCACGGAAAAACAGCTTAGACGTTCACTGTTCTTTCCATCAAGACTACGATTTGACAACAGCCGAACCACCGTATATGCTTGGACACGTTCTGAAACTTCTAGTGTCGAATCAGGGTTATCATGCCTTAGGAGGAGTCGTCGTTCGGCAAATTGTTGAGAAGCCCGTACAATGGGAAAGAATTGGCTTTCTCGTAATCGTCTTCATGAAAGCCAAAAAATCCAGTGAAAGTGGGTCTAGGAAAATGGCGTGGTACAGAGATGACAAATGGGAAAGACGAATTGAGGAATTGATACAATCATTGCCCGTGGAAGAGGTGAGGATCGTCTGAGACTCGACACTACAGCCTGGGTTTAAGTCACCGATTCTCTGCTAGAAAACTGAGTCATCGTCATGCTAGTCATTTATGGGATACGATACACCTGAGCAAATGATGAGAGAGTCCAACTTTCATAAGTGCCAGCAAAATGGGTACAACCAATGACCTTTGCTCTAGCTACCCAGTCTGGATAATACATAGACTAGCAAACGAAGAAGCCGACACATGAACCCCACCCGTATATCCCAGATTCGGTCATAGTAAGCCCGAACAACACTAGCCCGCGCGCATCCCCTAGTCCAAACACTAGGATTTACGCCTATGTAATGGGTACGTTGATGCCTCGGACACGACGGAGGTACCCAGCCTCATCTGGTTTCCATTTCTTCTTACCCGGCTCCGCCATCTTAGCCTTGACTCGCGCTGCCAACTCGGCATCCTTCTTCTTCTGCGCATCCCACTTGGCCTGCTGAGTTGCCGCCTTCTCCTCCAATTGCTTCTGGCGCTGCTGATACATCAGTCTATCAGACTCTTCCCGAAGCTTTGCCTTCGCATCAAGCCAATTTTTCTTGTCAACGTAGGCCTGGTGTTTCTGCATCTTCTTCTTGGCCTCTTCCGCCGCGACACCGAAGCGCTGATTGGTCTTCAAGTACGCCCCGTAGTCATCCGGGTCTGGAATCTGGCACTCATAGTCCAATCTCGCGATGGCATTAACGACTTTCCGGAAGATGTTATCGCCGACTGGTGTTTGGACGGCAGAAATGGCGTCGATATCGGCGTAATCTGGGAGGGACCGGAGCTGATACGTGCCCAGTACCAGTTGAAGAGATGCTGGGTGTAGACATTCATTCCGAGTAAATCTGCAGCGCTACACAATTGGAGATCCCAGTACGTCGACTGGTAAGAGTGCAAGTCCCTGGCGAACTTGTTCCAGGTAGTCAAATCCATGAAGTGCTTGATGAGATCCTTCACTGGTTGGACTTCGAGATTCGTGGGAAGCTTGATGATACATGGCTGGGTGCCATTGGTACCTGCTACCATCTCCTTCTTGGTCGATGTCGCACGGAAGAGAGCAATCGATATATCTGTAACGATGTTGCCCTCGCTGTCGATGATCTTCGCCTTGGGTCCTGTAGCCAGGAGCTTGCGGTCGCCAAAAGACAAGGGGTAGATCTTGCCAGCATCCACAACCTTTACCTCGGCTTCTTGTTGACGCGCCTTCGAACCAGGAGCGGTGACAAAAGAATTGGCGAGAACGGAGGATGCCGCTGTAGGAGATGCTATAGGTGTCTTCTTTGCATCTCTAGTGGCAAGCTTCTGAGCCAGCGACATGGGAGCCATCTCTACGCTAAGCTCTCCGAAAGGATAGTCAGAGTCGTAAGGATCGGGGTGGATCGATGTTGATATGTAGGTGGATTGGTAGAGTTGAGAATGAATGCCGTATCCGGTATAAGTAGAGCCAGGCGGAGGAAAAGAGGGACTTTATACGCAGAGGGAGGTGACGAAACAATAGTGAATGTATGATACGTTTGGAACACTGAGAAGCGGAGGTCTGCGAGTAGTCCTTTTTACCTATAAAGGAGCGGCGGGAAACTACTTTCACTGCTTCAACTGCATCGACCGGATTTACTAGATATCAAACTCCGGCACTCAATCGAATGGTTCAGCTTTCGACTTAATTCACGCGGAATCCCCTTCGCGCGAACAAAAACACTAAGATGGCCGCACAGAGTTAACAGATCCATATCGATCGCATCGTTGCCAAAAACAAAGAGTATACTGATCGAGAGGCCGAGGAACTCATGTTGCGTACTCGGGTACTCGAGAAGAAATCTCCTGTTTCAAAGATGATACGTGAAGAAGGATTGTTAGAACAAGAGATGCGAGAAGAGGGTTCCTCTTTAAATCTCTCATTGCCAACTTTGCGGATGACGTAGTCAATTCAACATCTATTAGCATAGACCTTACTTGTAGATTGTCGACGTGCAGTTTCACTATTAATGTCGCGTGCTCCTTTCCCCTCGATTGTAGATCATACTTTGTTGGTGCGGATTCGTGAAATTCATCGTTCAAATTCCTGTTTTCTCCTCTCGGTTCGTGTCATGCTCGAGTGAATGTAGCGTAAATCGCGCACATCTGCATAGTAATACTTCTAGGCAGAATCACCAATGGTCCTAGCATAGTCAGCTGATCATGTGATACACTGTAAACGCTTTGTTTTGGGAAATTCTCCTTTTAGTACATAAATCTCTCTGCCTTACTCGTATAATACCCCATCATGACGTCCAGGACAACATTCTCAAAGCAATATCGTCTCACTCTCACAGCATACTCGAAACATTATCAGTGGCGTTCAAAAACAGAGACCAAGGATGACTAAGATCGGAACGGACATCAAAATGGCCAGTACTGCGCGAATCGTGAACACCCTACCTCAAGAGCAGGATGTCCCCGGCGGTCTCCGGTACGTCCAGGGTCTCGGGTATATCAGGCGCAAGACTCTAGTATCTGGCAAGAAGGTCCAGTTCGTAGACCCTCTGGGCAGGCTCATCATGTCAGGAAAGCATGTTCTCGAAATGCCAATCGCCCTGTTCAAGGCCGTCTCAGGAAAGCACGACCTCGTGGTCAACGGCAAGATTGAAGTACCGGAGGGCATCAACATCGACGCTGCGAAGAGGGTCGTCAAATTGACATTGGAATTACCTTCTTCTAAGAGGGTGTATCAGTTTCAAAAGTATGTTGTAAAGAATGCCCAGGGCCAGCCCATCAAGGACGCCGAGGACCCTTTCCAGGACCTACAACTTTGCTGCGCCGCAGACGCCTTCGGTATGAGCTCGTTCACTCAAGGTATCTTCAACAGCTTCTTCAGTCGCGTCAACTCTACTGTTCCCTCGAAGGTCATCATCGACATGATCACCGCCACCCACAACCCGACTGGCGACAAGCTGTTCAAGCAGATGGCGTATACCATCGCAAAGAAACTTTACGAAAAGACTTTTACGACAGGAGACATGTTCGAGCAGCACTACCTTCCGACCAACCTTCGTCTTTCAGAAGCTATCTACGACTTCATCGCCAAGTTCGAGAAGAGGACAATTCGTGATGCCGCTTATCAGGAGCGTGTGGCTAAGCGCGAAGAGCGTCAGCGTCGCAACAAGGAATACAACGCGATGAAGGCAGAGGTTAAGCAGATGACTGCCGAGAAAGCTGCGCAATTCTCGGCAGCTGGCGAGTCTTATCGACAGAAGCTTCGCGAGGGCAAGAAGAACTTCACCCCACTCGAGGCAAGCTACGCTTGGAAAGTGACTGGGAAGCGCGTTGCTGCCACAGGTAGTAACTGATCAAGCGTAATCTCGAGTCATCCGTTGCATGTTGAGCAATCGATGGGATGAGCGGCGGGCAGAGGCAGAACGTCGGGTGACACAGCCTACGGCTCTTGATCAGGCATACTCTTGTGCGCTTGTAGATGCCTACACGTCGAGGAAAGATACCATTTGTGAAGCTACAACATCAATGTAAACTCTCAGTTGACAGATTTAAACAGCATTGTGTCCAACAAGATACCGGAAGTTGTTTATGTGCAGGGTTGATGACGTGACTGGCTCACGAGTCCTTTGTTAACGTCATATATAAAACTCATCTGTGATAAAATAGTGCTTCGAGACACTCGAATCTAGTGAGACTCGAATCATTTGCCGCTTGAAGCTATGAATCCAGTCGACTGAAGCAATCAATTCATGACGTATCTCAAGATGTGTGTATGGTTCTTATAATCACATTAGAGCCAGATGTTACAGGTTTTGGTGATATTGATTCATGAGTTTGATGATCTCTAGGCACGAATTTCGACACATATTGTTGATGATTCATCAAAGATTCCACGGGAAGATAGAGAAAGCAAGCTACAGCATCGATATCCGAGTAAAACCTAGTGGGGAGGTAAATGCGTGGGTGACTACCTGGCAACGATGTCGTGAATGATATTAGGAACCGCTATGTATCGACCTTCACCTCTGGAAGTGACACTGTTGATGAGCGCTTTCACTCTGCGGACGAACCCTTCGTAGAGTCCTTACTTTAGGCACCCGCACCTGTTGTTGTAAATGAAGTGGTCACTTGCTGGCTACTTCTTACCCAAAGTCGCTCCGCCCACTACCGCTCTTCCCCGCTTCCTCACCAGCGACTCTCAACCCCGCGACTCAACCCATAGTGACGAATCTTTAAGATCGATTCAATTACTTATCCACACCCCCTGTCATGTCGAACCTTCTCGATCTCCCCGCCGAACTCTTTCAGATGGTTATACATGAACTTGTCATCGCTTCAAAAGATCCTTCTTATCCTTGGCGCCCTTCACCCCACCCAGGAATTGGTCAACTTTGGAAATTACGAGGTGTTTGTCGTAGCTTCGCTGCGGAAATCGAACGCGAGGTCTTCTCCCAACAGCCAAGAGAGTTCTACAGCCACCGTAACATTCAGCGCCTGATCAAGACGCACTTCTCAAGATTCGTGTCGCAAGTCTCCCGGAAGCCAGGCAGTGTGAATGAGAAAATGTTTACACGGCTCCAACGTATGGTTCAATACATCGTGGAACAGGTCGAATATGAAGACAAAGAGCAACGCAACGAAGTCATCGACAAAACTTACAGCGGCTTGAGTAAGATTCTCCCGATGGATGATGTAATCCATGCCTTGTGGTGTGATAGTGTTGGTTGTTCGAAATGCTCCGAACTTCTCGGTTCGGAGCTTCCCATACGCCTTCCCTATCAAGATAGGTTTTACGCTGCCCTAGCCGCCGGCAATCATCGTCTTCTTTCCAAGGTTCTCCCAAAGCTTGATGCCGCAGACATATATACGCTCATTTGCACGCAGCCTATCTTGTTCACAGTACAAATGCGTGACTTGACATCGCTCAACACCATTCTTCGTTATCTCGAGACGCAATCCCCGTTAATACAAATCTCGCTTACGAGCACTTACGGAATGTTCTCTATCTCGAGGTGCATTAAAATCACACTGTGGAAGAAATATCTTCCCGCTGCTCAGCTCCTGCTCGATTACTACGAGAAAAATCTGCCTTATCCTTCAAACAAGATCTACAGCGGATGGGTCGGCGAAGCATCCGCAAATTGCTCGCTCGATCAATTAGAAGCCCTTAAGGCCGTTCTCCGCTTCAATACTGGTAGCAAGAACATGATTGGACCTGACACACTTGGTGCTGTGTACGCCAAAGGTAACTCTACAGCTATTGAGGAGGTCCTTCAGCATGTCGAAGATATTAACAAAGGAACAACTTAGACAGCACCTATGTTCATTGCTGTTCGATCCGGACGTCCAATCGCTATACGGGCCTGTCTTCAGGCAGGCGCTAACGTCAATCTCTCCATGCGGCCCGACATGCGGGCGACTGGCAGGACACACATAACGCCTCTCGAAACCGCTGTCCATCGATATGACGTCTCGATTGCGAGAACCCTTATCGAAAGTGGAGCGACAATTCCGCATATCTCAAAATGGCCGACACATGAGCGCACGTACCGCTTACTACATGAAGCTGCATCGAAACTCACCGATGTCGTACTCCCTGATCTGGAGCATTTCAAACGATGTAACAAGAACGATTTGAAGGCGTTCAAATATTAGAGGTTGCTAGATTGTAGCATACCCTGGAAGTTGCGATGTTGTGGGCTTGAGGATACAGAACAAGAGTTCCAGGGACTACCTCAGGTCAGTGTTTAAGGTAAGAAACATAGAGAATGCGGGTGGAGACTCAGAAAGAAAGGGTAGTCAGGAA
Source organism: Alternaria tenuissima (assembly GCA_004156035.1). Classification (NCBI taxonomy): domain Eukaryota; kingdom Fungi; phylum Ascomycota; class Dothideomycetes; order Pleosporales; family Pleosporaceae; genus Alternaria; species Alternaria tenuissima. Next base: position 2,481,825 of record PDXC01000003.1, read on the forward strand.
CCTGCTGTGAAAGAAGCTGCAACAGTGATACCATGCTGAAAAGGTTCATATTTTACATATCTTATTTATACCAATTCCATCGTTCAATCAACAGAGATTCGTCAGATCTATGCTGTAGCACATTATAGATACGTGTCTTCGTTCATGCCTGCAGGTCATTTGCGACATTACGGCCATACTTAGCTACAGGGTTCTGCCGTCCGCAAAAGAGCAACCGAACCAGCATCGAGACATTGGCAATCGTTCAACTTACCAGCGCGACCATTTGTACTCTAGTATGAACACGACCTTGAAACCCACATGAGGGAAGATCTTTGTATTATATTTAATATTCTTGGAGTGTGGAAGAATTCACCACGCGTCAAAAGGTCATCTGACCCTCAAGAGTTCAAGCTCGCTTTCGTAGAGATGCACGCTACACCACAATTGGACCGAGGCCGGGCACGTCTGGTTGAAGGAGACATCTTCAAAAGTATACATTCATTCGGGTCTTGCTCGTCCTTCAACGTGGAACACATTGTGTACCTTCAGGGTAAATCATGGCCTACAACGGAGGAGAGATGAGCAGCTTCGTAGGCAGCAAACACGGCACTAAAGGTCGGATCTTCTCACAGTAGCCTGGTCAACGAACATCATGAACTTCATCGCAAATGTTCGTTAAATTCTCCGGAAATTAGACAATCCATTTCCTCCACCACGACAGATTTTGTTCCACTGAGTTCAATATCTGCGCCTTTTCGTAATCAACATCAGCAATCTCCGAGAGATCAACGTCTTGCAGAGCGATGATTCCAGACCTCGCGTAGCAGAATCCAGCAACCCACAGGAAGATGAAGATAGCAATATCAATGTAATACGTGAGGAATGTGCCCACGCTCCATCGGCCAGGAAAGAAGACGCTGTAGCCTGAGAACAAGATGACAAGGACGAGCGCACCTCCCGTGACCCAAGCGAGATATGGCTGCATGGGGCTCTTGTACGCAAGACCTGAACACATCAGCATCATTTCAGCGGAGGGAACGACGGTCAACTTACGGTCTCGGCTGATACCTTGAGCCTTCAAGGCGTAGTAGAACCTCAGGTAAGTACCTTCGATGACAAGCCACCCAATAAGTCCAGCAATGGTTGTGATGTTGACGAACCATCCAAATACTACCGAAGAGTTGCTCCCCAGACTGAGATACACAAGAGGCATAAAGATGAGTGAAGCTCCAATCGCCAAGTATGGTGTTCCAAACCTGTTGGTGCGAAGCAAAACCTTGGGAGCTTGTCCGTCCTCCGCTAGTCCGTATAGGGTACGTGATGCAAGGAAAACGCATGCAGAGCCACAGCTGAAGGCTGAAGTGCATACTATGGCGTTGATGATCGAGGGAAGAACGTTGATACCAGCGCGCTGGAATGCAATGACGAAAGGACTCTGCTGGGCGTCGCCCGTAGCGATGCCGAGATTCGGGTCGTTGAAAGGTACAAGCATGCCAACAATGAGGATACTGATGACGTAGAAGATGAGCACACGCCAGAAAGTCATGCGTATCGCGTTCGGGATGATGACTCTTGGGTTCTTTGTTTCAGCGCCAGCTATGGCAACCACCTGGATGTTGGCGTAGCTGTAGGCCGCTGAGATCAAGGAGCTCCAGAACCCAAGAAACTTGCCAGTATTACCCGGCACGATATATTCGTTGAAAGGTCCGGGATTCTTCCAGTATCGAAAGCCTATTCGGTCTCCACTAGGAGACCCTCCCAAATCTACTACCAGGCCGGCAATAATGAGACCGATGATGAGCAGAATTTTGAGAGCTGCGAAGAAGACCTCGCTCTGCATTTTGTCAGACAGGAAGCCAAAAACGATGTACATCAAGACTCACCTCGCCATAGACCTTCACACCACAGAAGTTGATAACCACGATGATGACGATGAAAACCGAGTACCAAATGGCAGGGTTGATGCTGTTGTCCCAGAAGTTGATCAAGGTTGCAGCGGCAGCGAGTTCGGCTGGCGCTGTAATTGCCATGGTATACCAGAAGTTCCATCCAGTGGCAATGCCGAGTGCAGGCTGAACGAATCTGGTAGCATGGCGAACGAAGCCTCCGGTGACGGGCATAAAAGCCGACATCTCTCCTGCGGAGAGGGCAACACCACAAGCGATCAAACCCATGCATAGGTATCCTAAGAGAGCGCCGACTGGTCCTGCGGTAGCGATTGCTTGGCCGGATGCCAGGAACAATCCGGTACCCTACATCGTGTGCGTGAGTATAGGGGCAGGTGAGATGGATTTGGAGAAAAGTTGACTCACGATCATGCCAGCTATCGCAATCATGTTGATATGGCGACGCCCAAGGTCGCGTTTGACTTCATAGTTCGTGCCCATGGCTCCATTCTCAATGTCCGAACTTGACGCACAGGTTTGGGCGAGTTGCGTAGCATCCTTCTTTGGAAAATCCATGATGTTAATCACAGCATGAAAGCATGCGATGTCGATTGTGCGTAGTGACCTCGACGCGCAATAGCAAGTATAATCAGGTCTCCGCACTTAGTCGTATGTTCTTGATGTACAGAGGACCGGCCTTTAATCCGAGCAATGATGTTAGCAGAAGCACAATGCTTATCTCGCTTGTCAGCTCGGCATTCTACGCTTGACTCCGTGACTCCTAGTTACTGATAGCGGGGTCTTGCAATTTGATAGGGGCAGTGCGCCCGAAAACGGCGATAAGCTGGGGGTCTTGAGATGCCGGTGGTACTTGCCCTGCTAGAATGCCGGTGGCCCCACCCTACTCGAAGCGGGACAATAGAAGTCAAGAGAGCACGAGATGAGCATAGTATTCATTGCAAAACATCACCAACTTCCCAAAGCCAACGAAAATGGCATCCGTCAAGGACGACTCGTTCCAATTGTACGACTTGCGGGTCGAGGTGGTTTGTCCACCAGGGGAGCGCATTCTGTGCGGAGCCAAGGAAGGAGACTACTTTACTGTTCAAGGCGAGATGCTGCATCTTCCTGACGGCCAGGGCATAAGCTTCTACAGCTTAGGTGAGTTGTATACACAGATGCTGCATACTTCCATAACTGATGAGTTTGTAATTCAGCGGCAGTACTGCCTCTGCTAGCAGCCAAGCAAAGACCAACTCACGCACATGACTGGATGTCCACAGATGCATTAATTGCATGTCCGGATCCGAATTGCAAATCTCAGCTTAAGATCATACGAACCGGACTGCGGACCTTCAGTCATGCGGATACCACGGCAGTTGGTCTTGAAGGAAACTCTTGAGGTTTGAGATACCGAGGAAGATTCCGAATTGATGTATCCATGGTGTAATAGTTTCCCTTGCTTCATTCAGCACATCACCTCATGCGGAGGTAGTCTCAGGAGCCTTGGTGGGGTTGGAGACATGACCGTAAGCACCTCAAGCGCTCGCGGGATGTGGTTGCATGTAGTCGTCACACTAAACAAGATCATAGTGTCAATATATCTAGCTTTTGACGCGTCGCAGCGTCGCTAGAGGCTTCAAGAAGTCTTGCAGGTGATTGCTACTATTGTCACCAGGATGATTATCCTCCCCATCGTCATGATCATCTCAATCCTTATGCCAAGAGTATGTTGTGGCTGCAGCAGCCACGCTGCCCTCGAAAGCGCAGCGATGTCTGCACCTCGCTGCAACTCCAAGACATGCGGTTGGAATATTTGTAGTATCTCGGTAGTCTGAGTCGCAGTAATGGGAGCGGCGACGGGGCGACGACGACGGACGCTGGGGTAATGGCAGAGTAACGCGGCGCGCGTATGTTTGGCGGTGACGTCAGCTGTGACAGGGGAGGTAGGAGCTCGCGAGCGTCCGCCCGTTGCGCATTTTCCGAAACGCAGATCGAAGCGTTCGTTCGAGAGATGGTTTATTCGTCGTGAGCTTCTGAAAGTGGTCGTGTGGTGGGGTGCAGGCAGTGATCACACAGGGCTGGCACAAGAATAGGGAGCGAGCGCACGGTCGGGTCTAACACGGGCTGGGAAGATGCTGCTGCCATGGTCAACACCAAAGCACTTTGCTCTCATATTTTTGCCAGCTACACTAAGAACTCCCAAAGAAACGAAATCCAAACAGACCAGCCGATAACCCTTGTTGACTGATCCACTACCGATATTCACTACCGCAATCACCCATGACATTAAATACCTCCTCTCTCCTGCTTTTCTCGAGGATTTCTTCTATGCGCTTCTGATCTTCTTCATCGAGTTTCCATCCATACGTCTTCAAATTCTCTTCCGTATGCTCACTAACACCCATCCGCGCGCCAATGATGACTGCACCCACGTATGGGAAGTCGAGAACCCATCTCGTAGCGACGTTCGAGATGGAGACATTATGCTTGGTCGCTATAGCCTTCAGAGTCTGCAGCAAGGTCTGGAACAGGTCCCAATCGCCCCATGTCTGGATCATCTCGAAGTATTTTCTTTGCGAGGGAGTCGTATCCGGACCAAACAGCTGTGGCTCAGGTTTACCGAGCCACTTCTCAGCAAGGAAGCCTCCACAAAGAGTACCATATGTGAGGAGTTTCACATTGTGCCCCGCGCAGACCTCGCCCATCTTGAATCGTGGTCGTGCATCGATAAGAGAAAATTGAACCTGATTGGTGACAACATCGATGTCGTTATCTATCACTTCTTGAAGCCGTGCTGTGTCGAAGTTGCATAATCCCAGATGTTTAACTCGTTCGTCCTGCTGTAAATGTCGCAGTGCTTCGATATACTGGTGGTCGTTGTAGTCTTGCCAGTGGAATTGCAAAAGGTCGACCTTGTCGGCACTCATGCGCTGACAACGCTCGGTGACGTTTGCACGGATCACCGCAGGTGTAACGGTGATCTTGTGAAACACGCAGTACTTTGTGGCACCGAAGACGGCATCAGACTTGGATAGCGAGGATCTCAGCCGACCAAAAATGACTTCAGCATCACCGTAATGATCAGCCATGTCGAACGCAGTGAAGCCGCCTTCAATGTATTCGACGAATTGCTTGAACATTTGTGTCTGAGATGCAGTACCCCATGATGGACTCGACAACTGCCAGAGACCTGCAAACAATTTAGGAAGCTCGATACCCTTTACTTTGAAAGTCTCCAAGGATTTGCATGTCTTCCGTTGATGGATTCGGTCTTGATGAGAACCATTTCGATAAGCCAGTGTCGGTATACCACTTTCACAGCCGAGCATCGTTGCAAGGACTGCTGTGCTTCGGTCAAAAGGGAAGTCCTGTGCAGAAGCAAGCCATCTTTGACGACATCGAAGTAACGAATCGAAGAGGGAGTTCATCACAGGCTTCTCGTCGTCGTTAAGGTCCCTACTGCCACTATCGGATGACAGGCGTTTTTGGATCGCAGTTAATGCCTGCACTATATCGCCGTCTACGGAAGCCAGACATCGGTCAAGCTCAGCCGACCGATGCACGTCGTGTCCATCATTCAGGCTGGAGGATTCTTCTACAATGTTGTTGAGTATTGGGAAGCTGTCGAGGACCAGTCCACATCCTATGGCGGAACGTAGGCGCTGCTGGGCGCATGTGAAGTTCGATGTTGATGCAACCCCCTCGGCCGTCGATTGAAATAACTGACCAACGGGCTGATTGGCGGTGTTCCTGAGATAAATTCGCGTTTGCTCCTCGAGAATAGTTGTGACTGATGGCTCCGTTGTCAAAATGACTCTGATTACGCTTCGAAGTGCGTCTGCCGGGAGGTTTGCTATGATGGTGTCGGTCATCATGTTGACGTGCGCCGTCTTGGCTTTCGAGCGTGGTATGACAGCCATGTTGTTAGATACGTAGTTTTCGGATTCGTGTAGACTTGATGCCGACTTTCTTGATTGCTCTACCCCTCCGTAGAGTATTGAGGACTATTGCGAGAGGAGCGCACGTGCCAGCCACCGGCGTCTCAATCTAAAGTAGAACACCGGTGATGTGCGCGAATGATAATGAAGTGGGCCGAGATCGCAGCAACTTTGCCAAAGAAAGTTGGCGCATTCGTTTGGAGATTGTGCTGAATCGCGTCGGTAAGAGTGGTGCGGGGTCAACGTTTCCGAGAGGTTCATGTTACTGTAAGAGCTTCATGCCAGGCTCGCTGCCGACGATCGGAAGACGCGTTCGCGTAATGGCGGCATGTAGCATCCATGACTGGAGGAGAACGACTGAGGTGGAGAGTGCGATGAATGCTTGGTTGCTGCGGAATGCTGCAAGTGTCATCTGTGCGAAAGAACGCGTGCCGATGTGGTTAGCGTGGAAAGATAACACAGATAAGACACCTTACCCGTTCGGCAACACACTACGCAGATGCTCCTACAGTGTCTATCTCAGCTCAAGCTGACCTCAATGTCCGACACAGATATCGAGCATGACGGAGACTGATGAGGCACCTGGTTCACAACCTTCAAAAGCTGTGTGAGCCAGCCCCAGATCGATTTTGCAGTTGCGCGTTCACTGATCTGTTTGTTTGAAGACCACATGCTTGCCTACAATGTCGCAAAGTCAAGATGAAGTGCCACAAAATGGCGCAAGACACGCGGTGCGTTAGGTGTACGCGCAAATCGTTACAATGTGACTTCCTTGGACATCGGCGGGGTCGAAAGCACGGCTTCAAGTTAGTAAAGCTTGCTTGCTCCAATCCGCAAAACAACTAATGTGTGTTGTAGATTACAAAAACCAAGCTCAAGAGGTCAAGAGAACGTTGCGACGACATCAGGGAACGGTGAAGGTGTTACGAGGCCTCCAGCAACATCATCCAGGTGGTCTTTGCCTCAACATGCCAACCATGGTGTTATCGAGGCAGGTGATGCGGATGCATCGATAGATACGCATGCCGCTCAAAGGTCAACTTCCAGATTGGGTTCCCGTCCCCACTCAACACAACGTTCAGGTCATGATTTCTGGACGGAGAACAGAGGTTTTAGACTTTCGGACATCCTCAACCGGCAGATTACAAGAGGAGACTTCTCTTTGCAAAACGTGCTAAGTACTGAACACGGAAATGCGCCGGAAGAATGTAACCAGAATGTATCGGAAAGTGATCCAGTTAACAAAGGCCTGGTCAACCTCCATTTCGCTACCGAGCTGTTCGGTGGATTCATGAAGCACCTAAATCCTTTCATCAGCCAACTGGATCCTTCCCTACATACCTTCGAGTATGTCAGGGAGGTATCTTCTTTCCTCTTCACCGCCGTTCTAGCGGCAGCCGCGAAATTACTGCACCCTGCACTACAGAAGCCCTTACTCTCCCATGCTGAAGAGCTTTTCTTAGAGAGCTTTCGCTGTGGTTCGAAGTCGCCAGAGACAGTACAGGCGATACTCATTCTGACATATTGGAAGGAGCCACGCGACAATCGTGTATGGCTGTCTGTAGGCCATGCTATCAGAATGGCCATCGAGCTTGGTTGGCATAATCTTGGGAGTGATGCAATGAAACCCCCAGAAAACGCGTCTGACCGTCAAGCGATGCAATTCAGGAACATCGAGAGAACCTGGCTAGTCTTGTTTGTGTATGACCGAAGGTAGGGAACGTAAGATTATCAATCTTATGAAAGAATACTGATCGACGCACAGCATCAGCTTGCAGACCGGCAAACCTTGGATGATCGAGAGAAGCAGCTATCTAGAGTCAGTAAGCAATTGGCATCTACATCCTCTTGAAGTGGCCAACGACAGGCTACTTTGCGCATTCGTATCCCTACGCCTCATCACTTCCACCCACTTTGAGATGATGACGACCCAATATGCACAACATCAACGCCAGGACCCCTCGCAGTTCCGATCATTGCTGCGTGTGCTTGATCGAAAGATTATCAACTGGCAAAGGAGATGGACGGAAACAGTATCCGAGCGGGGCGAGGATTGTCATGCCTTTTTGGTACCGTTCTACGGCAGCTATGCACGGCTGCTCTTATTCACTTCCTCACTGCGCGCATCGATTAGGCTGAAGGATATCGAGACATCAGTTGATACGGAGGCGATTTGGAACAGCTACTCCAGCGCTGTCGATATGCTCAAGCTTGTATCTGATCCCTCTTCATCACAGCTCGTATACTTTGCGCAAGACTCTGTACATGTCATGATCGCTTACGCGACAGTATTTCTCATCAAGGTATCTGAATATCGACAACTCTAGCAAGCTGATATACTGACTCCTAATACAGCTCTTACTCTCAGCGCCGTCATACATACGAATCGAGATGGAAATGCCAGCTTTGGATGGTATACGTAACACAGCGGAAGTCTTCGACAAACTTCAAGCACCGACAGGTACAAGCTGCGCCTTGCAAGCAGCATTCTTACACAATGTTTTGATCCAACACGAAGCAATGAGAGAGCAGCGCTCATCCTCGCGTTCGCACATTGCCGCCGCACCTGCCGCGTACACCGCACCTACCGCGAACGTGGACACTGCAGCCCACGAATTCACGCTTCCTCATGCGCAAACTACGCAAAGACCTGAAGTTGATACAATTAACGATGATCAGGACGCGTATCATTATGCATCGGAAGATGCATCAACTTTCGATATGAATTTTGTGGACGACGAAGCCTGGGCGTTCATGTTCGCTAACGCTGGCTTCAACATTGGCCAGGGCGCATTCATGTCACCGACTTGAATGTCAGCGTTGGCTACTACCTAGTTTGAAAGCATAATTAGTATTGGCCACAAGAATTTTCACTTCTACTATTGACCATGTGACACATATAATGACTCCTGATATAGTTAACGTCTAAGCACGATTTATTAACGCGTATCTAAAGAGCCATCTTCCTCTCCACTTTGATATCGCTTGCTGAGAATCCGACAAGGAAGCTATACTCGCCATGTACAAACTCCCAGTCGTCCTTTTGCTCCGACCAAACCCTCAGATCATCCATGAACACTTGCAGCGGCACGTCTGTACTTTGGCCTACCTCGAGGTGGACTTTGGCAAACCCTTTAAGCAGCTTGGGAGGCTCTTGGGCTGCCTCCGGATACGAAACGTAAAGTTGAACGACTTCCGATGCAGCGACTGTTCCCGTGTTTGTCAATGTTGTGGAACAAATGACATGCTCGGAGCTAGATGTCACCGTAGAGTTTGCTAGGTGCATTGTGAGACCTTCTAACTCGAACGTCGAGTATGTGAGTCCATGGCCGAATGAGAACAGCGGATCGATTTTGTGCTCGTCGTACCACCTGTATCCAACGCTCAGACCTTCCTCATAGGGTACATTTAGGTCTGAAGTGATTTTTATGGCGTCGTCCAGTGTCTTGGGGAACGTCGCCGGTAATTTTCCGCTTGGACTGACATCGCCGAACAACAATCTTTCAAGCGCCAGGCCGATCTGCTGACCTCCGTACCAGGACTGCATCACGGCATCCACCTCTTCGATCCAGGGCATGAGAACGGCCGAATTAGTGTTGAGGATAACCACAGTCTTCTTTGAGCGTTTGGCGATTCGAGATATCACAGCGTCCTGGTCGCCAGGGAGAGAGAGGCCAATGTTGCTGTCAACGCCTTCGGAGTGTCTGTCGGACGCAAAGACGATGCTAAGATCAGCTTTCTCCGCCAGCGACATCGCTTCTTGGTCCCTTGCTTCATTGCCCACATCAACTCCTAGTGTGACACCATACGCGCCGGTGGACAGTGAGTAGCCCATGGAATAGTTCAGAGACAGAGAAACTTCCTCGCCTGCTGTCAGATTTGCGATGCCTTGGATGGTATTTCCAAAGTTTGCTTTGGACATGTTGGCGATGACCTGCCCATCGATGTAAAGTACAGCATCTCCTTGGCCGGTGAGCGAGAAATGGTACATTCCGCTAGTGTTGGCTTTGAAAGTGCCTTCATAGACACAAGAAAACACTTGCGGCCACGACACCCAAAGCTCTTTGGGAAATGAGGCTGAGGTGATATTGGGCACAAAATCGGTTTGATTTATGGGCCCAGAGAAGTCGGTAGTGGTGTAGTATGTTACATTCAGGCCGTCGTTGACAAACATGCTGGAAGGTACTGTCGGAAATTCACCGGTGCCAGGATAGGCCTCCGCATAAGTGACTGTCATGTTGCCTTCTTTGCTAGCTCGTTGTTTCAAGGCATCCAAGGGCGATTGCACCACCATCGTCGTGTCGATCACGAAGCCTCCATGATTTTCCGTGACCTGGCTTTGGTTGGTCCCGTCCACGCCATATACGGCAACATACGTGTATTTCTGCGGGGAAAGAGGCAGCGTTTGATCATCATTCTTCAGGAGAACAGATCCGTCCTCGGCCATCTTTTGAGCCAGTTCAAGATGGGCTTGTGTTCTTGCCACAGATTCTGCGTTTCCGGTGACTGGGTTGTCGACCATTCCAAGCTTGAACATATATCGCCATGTCCTTGCGACCATATCTTCGATGCGTGAGGCTGGTATGGTTCCGTTGTTGACGGCCTCGATCAAGAGGTCTCCGTAGTAGGCTGGAAATCCGTATGAAGTCTCCAGGGAACCTCCAGGCATGCTGATATCTAAACCGGCCATGACGGCACCGACAGTGCTTCTCGTGGAGAAATACCAATCGGCAACAACGAAACCCTGGAACCCCCATTCTTGCCTCAACGTAGTGTTTAGAAGCCAGTCGTTCTCGCAAGCAAAGAAACCGTTCAGCATGTCGTAAGAGCACATAACAGAAGCGGCGTCAGCTTCTTGAACAGATGCCTTGAAAGCGGGTAGGTAAAGCTCGTGAAGCACCCGCTTGTCGATGTGAACGTCAACGGTATCCCAAGTGGGGCCTACTCCGAAGCGATTCGTGTCCTGATTGTATCCAGCAAGATGCTTTGGACAGGCTAGAGCTCCTTGACTTTGAACGCCCATAACACCAGCAACGGCCATTCGAGAAGTCAGCCATGGGTCCTCCGAGAAGGTCTCGGCTGCGCGGGCCCATAGCGGCGAACGCAGGATGTTGATGGTTGGTGACAAAACGACATTGCGACCTTTTGCCATGTGCTCCTGGGCTAGTGCTTGGCCGTAAGCGTATTCGAGAGATGTATTCCACGAAGCGGCAGCGGCAATCGGGGCAGGGAAGGCGGTAACGTTGTTCAAGTTGTTTCCAACGCCAGCTGGGCCATCGCCCATGCAGATGGAGGGTACTCCTAACGTCTCGTTGCCGGAGATGTGCCCTATGCACGGATTGACACCAGTTCCGTTTTCATCGAGCTCGGTATCGCCTTGTACCATGGCATATTTCTGGGTGCTGTTCAACTGGTCCAAGAATAGCTGCAGTCGTTGTTCAGTTGGCAGAGTTGGATCCAGCCATGGTCGATATGCTAGGGTCTGTGACGATGCATGTACCCGCGTCAAGGTATATAGCAAGCCTGTCCAAACCGTGGTGGAGACATACATCTTGCCGAAAGACAATCGTGATTCGAAGATGAGGAAGACTTAGAGATTATCGGACTTGTATCATCACTCGGGTAATATACCCAGGTATGCCCAGCTACGAGTCAATTGCGCGAAGTGATTAGTTTGGCCACTCCACACTCCGCAGTTTGTCCACAAGATGCGGTAGAAGGCCGGTAAAAAGCCAAGATACCGGTATCGAGACCGTTAGTCTAAACAGATGCCGATTTGCTGATAAGGTTGACCAGTAACATTTCTCGAGCACTACTCTATCTCTGGAGAGGATCAGACAATCCGAATCGGCCTTTTGCTATCGCCTAACGGCTGGTATAGTGGGCCTGGAATTAGCGTTGTTGGTGGAACACCGGCGGTGTAGATTGAATGCCGGCGTCCCCAGGCTCGTCGACGACAACTTGATCCAACCAGTCCCATATACGGCAGCATGCGTCTCTCATAGTCCTCGTGTACTCCGGCACAAGCATTCTCTCGCTTCTCATAGTAGCTCGCCATACGACCGTTCATAGATATCTCTATTGAGTAGTGCGTCACACGCCGAATTTGCCATGTGTTGTTATCAACCGGTGCTGCTCGGTAGATTCGTGGACTATGCCATTTAGCTGACCGACCGCGAGTACTGTGCTATCTGGTCTGGAGCTCGATGAATATGTCGCGTCTATGGTGTCGAAATGCAGGCATTGGGCATCGCTAGCACTCTTTCATAGGACAGAAGGAGTCGAAGGCAGAAGGCATTGCGGGGAAGCTGGGGTGCCATGTGGGAGCTGCATGCGCCGTAGGGACGGCCACTCGATACACCGACATCCGACGCTGGGGTGTCCCGAATGCCGTGCAACTCCAACTTTCGCGTCCCTCACGATCGCAAACCGAATAAGGCTCACCCCAGTCAAGAGCGGAAAACATGCATCACGATCCTCTGCGTCCTTTGCATTTCTCTTCTATACCCTTCTCTATCGCTGTGCACCCCGGCCACCGGCCTCGAGGCATCCGGCGGTTACCGCTTACTCCTGTCCATTGTAGACCGTAGTCCGTACCACTCGTGCTGACTGTTGCGATTATGACTGCGGTACCCAGCAACATGCCGTTGCTCAGGGACACGACTATGTCAGATAAAAATTCATAACAGCCAACTTCAGAAAACGTCATCACAAGCCTCTGCCGCTGTCCTCGATCAGAACCACGCCGACAAGGGCCACCAACACTCGAGCGCGAAAACGGCAAGAAGTCGCTACCATACGCATCGCATGAAGCCTCCCGCCTTCTATTATCGCATGACGGTCTTCTGCGTACACTATAGTCAGAGCTGTGGAGGAAGGCCCAGCTTTGCGAAAGCATTTGCAGATGCTGGATAGGCGGCGAGACATCTGCACCAGCGGGAAGCCGCTTCGCAGCAGATGCTCGTACGCGCTACCATCGCAAACGCCCGCCATGCACACGCTTGCTCATACCTGATCGCGCCAGAGCGATCAGCAGCCACCCAGAAAGCGAACACAAACGGCCTATCACGAGCAGAGTCGGCGCAGCTCGCAACTCCAGGAGCGTGGGCTGTACGATGCACGATGATGCACTTGTAGTACAATCTAGGTAAGCTATCAGGTCGAAGCAATGGCAAGACTTCCCATCTCAGTCTTCTTGATCGAATTGCCGTTATGGAAGAACTGCGCAGGACTACCCTTCGTTTGTCGAGGCGCTTCGCTCGAGCTTGGAGGAAACAGCTGCGGCCAAGACTCACATTGTGCACTAGGAGAGTATGGATGTAAGTTGCTCATTTCTGCGAGGCAGTGAGATCCACAAATACACACCAACGCTTATGAACTGCAACACCTCTCGTTCTTCAGCATTAACTCATCGAATGAAATATGTCAGGCTTTGTAAGAACATATTTCAAAAGCCGGAGAAGCTCCTGTTGCTTTACTCTGCTGATAGTCCTGATTTTTCCAGACGTAATATCCTTTTGTGATACATGACTATGCTACTTTGAGTAGTCAAGATCGCCAAGCCATGCCAATCACAAAAGGTATATACCATCAGTAATTCGCCTATTATATCGTATCTACCCAATACCGGGGCTCCTTTACCTCGACTGCCATGCAGTGATTAGTGTTCAGCGAGCCGGACAGTGCCGCTTTGTTCCAAGTGCTTGCGAGTCGGCTATAAAACCATCCAGTACATCTCCCATCTGAGTCTACTCTATCATCGCCCATTGCGATATTTTCATTGTACAATGTCGTACTCTCCTCCTAGCTCTGCGAAACCTTTCACGCTCCACATCCCCGACCAAGACATCTCCGAATGGCGTCAACTCCTGGAGCTGTCAAAGCTCGGTCCGACCACATACGAGAATCAACAGTTTGAGAAGAATTACGGTGTTACGCAGAAATGGATATCTGAAGCTAGAGACTACTGGCTGAATAAATATGACTGGCGCGCACAAGAAAAGCATATCAACTCTTTTGACAACTTCCAAATGCAAATCGACGGGCTCGATCTTCACTTCATTGGCCATTTCTCAGACAAGAAAGACGCAATTCCGATTGTCTTCATGCACGGCTGGCCCGGCAGCTTCATCGAGTTCCTGCCGCTACTAGGCTTGATCAGAGACAAATGGACCAAGAACGACTTACCTTACCACGTCATCGTTCCGTCTCTGCCGGGCTATACACTCAGTGCAAGAGGTCTGCCGATTGATAAAAATTGGACCGCGCAAGACAGCGCCGATATCATCCACAAACTCATGACTAATCTTGGATTCGAGAAGTACATCGCTCAAGGCCCAGATGTCGGCAGTATGTTAGGGAGAATTCTAGCGCAAAGCAACGATGCTTGTGTTGGTGTCCATTGTACGTACTCTCGAGTCTTCGTGTTCGACAGCCGTCATAATTAATCGTCAAAGTGAACATGATGCCTGGGTTAGATCTTAGCGACACCAGCAACCTCGATCCGTCCGAAAAGAAAGCCATTGGTCGCGCACTAGACTGGCTCGATTCCGGCAACGCGTATGCCCTCGAACACAGTCATCGACCGAGCACAATCGGGTTCGTCCTGTCGTCTAACCCGCTTGCACTACTAGCATGGTAAATACACCCCGTCATAATTCTCGACCCGTACAATTCATCCATGTATCATCAGAAATGATAACGCTACACAGGATTGGCGAAAAGATGCTCGAATGGACCGATGTCGACCCCACCATCGACACCATCCTCACCAATGTTTCACTCTACTGGTTTACAGGCAGCCTTCCGACCTCGCTCTACATATACCGTCAACTGTTTGGCCCAAAGCGCCTGCGTTACCAGCACACTTCTACGCCAATAGGGGTTTCGATTTTCCCATACGAGCTCCTTCCTGGGATCAAGAGTTTGATTGAAAAGGAGTGCAATGTAGTGTTCTACAATGTGCATGACCGAGGCGGCCACTTCGCGCGCTAGAACAGCCAGAGCTTCTTTGGGAGGATGTTCAAGCATTTGTAGAGAAGGTTTGGAAAGTACAGATGTAAGAAAGAGGCGATAGCAGTGTAGGGTCTCATGTATAAGTTCAGTTATGTCTGTGTGTGTGTGTGTGTGTATCAGATCGTGGTCTAATATTACTGTGCACTAGCTTAAAGAGAGAAATGGAACATCTCTCTAAGCTAAGTATCTATGCCTACTACAATAAAGTGTATTAAGACCTTTGTAGACATAGATAGAGAATTTAGAACTTTACGATGCTGTTAATGTTTCTTAAATTTCTTCTCAGAAGTTAACGTAGGCGGTAAATTAGAGCTTATTATCTCTGTATCCGTTTGAGCTTTCTGTTGTATACGGTGATGCTATGCGACTGGAAAAATACTCACAGTAGCCCCTCAGCAGAGAGGGGAGAACTATCGATATTTGAACAAGGCCGGGAAACCCCCCTATATCTCTTGATACCAGCGATACAATGGTATCAAGGTTGTCAGCTTAACACAAGTTGAGAGGCCGTAGCTAGTTTTTCAACAAGATCACCAGCGAGAAGTTGCGTTCTGTCGGGATTTAGAGCCTTGTGGTTCATCTGATTACTTGAGTGAGTTATCTGATCAAATCAGCGAGTAAGAAGAAAGGTATTTCTCCGCATCAATGCTCGTGACGCGTAAGTGACATACTTCAGTGATATTGCCGGGAGAACGCGATGAGTCAGAAATAGATGAATGACGCATTCATATGCTAAGAAAATGTACAGTGTGTGGTTAATGATCACGATGTGTGAAGGGAACGATAATTCAGCCCTCAAAGAGCCAGCGCGCAAATCAAGCAGCCTACCTTCGCACACGAAGTCGAATGTAAAGCTGTGAGGCTACTACAGATCCTTACTACATTGCGATGTGTTAGTCTTATACCACTTGTATAGAGATATACAAGACTAGTCACAGCTATCGGATGGGCATAGTGAAGTCTTTGACTTCAAGGATTGCAACTGGCCAGAGTTACGTAACGCACCACGCAGCCAGTCAGTTCATGCAAGTCGAGCAACGCAAGGGATATACTTGATCTTGAGTTGAGCAATAACACAATTGAGGGAACGCGTCTCTCCTCGCATACCATTCGGCGATACTATACTCTAGTCAAAGTGACGTTGATATCGAAGAGTAATGCATGTAGCGGTGATGTCAACAATTACCACTTTGATTGGCAATTTCAGGATAGCGACTGGTCACCTGTGTCACGGCTCTCGCTAAACTCTATCGACGGTCCGTTAGCTGTCTAGAGGTAGTTAGTCTGAGCGAAGCTTGTGCTGTTCAAGCCTTCTCAAGCACTCATCCAAGGATAGGTCGTCATGTTGAATGAACTATGGTTAAAGCGTCCACTTAGCAGCAGGAACGTGTATTATAGGTTAGAAAATGTATCATTGCGCGCATACTCACCAATCTCTGGCACCCGTGTCGGCGACCATAAACTTTGCTAAATCTAGCTAAGCCTTTGTCGCAAGCTTTTGTTCAAAGACGTGGCATGGGCGGACGGATCAGGGGAACATCGTAGCAGCAAGATGTCATTGACTCGCTGTGATTGGCTGACTGCAGCCTTGACGCACGACACCCGATAGATCGTGTACGCTTGGGTGCCGTACCCGTCGGCCTGACTTTACCCCGCTACGCCACTACACCAAAACCATGTTGCGGCGACAATTGTACACTCAGCCTCAATACATGATACTAGTGCTAGATGTGGTACGCGTCACCCAGACAGGCGACAATGCTCAAGCCAAAGTCTCTGATTCAATCAGCATGGAGGTAATTCCGACATACAAAACATAATCACTCTGGCTGTGATTGGCTAAGCTCTCCGATGCACTTGCGTGCCGTGAGTGAATACTGGATGGGCAGATATATGTCGGCTCCGTTCTCCTTTTCTGTCGTAAGCATATCATTCTCAAGCATCTTTTGTCGTCTGCAATTGACTAATCACGATGACGACTTCAAGAAATGCATTTCTTTTATGTTGCGGTCTGGGTGAGTATGACAATTCAGATCCTTCTATTGTTGCACTACAGGAGTAAATGCTAACAACAACATGTCATGCAGCTCTTTGCTACATCAATGCGTTCATAGCTGTGGTGCAGGCACAAGACGCTGCATATTCAACTTTTATATATCCCACCGACCATGGAAATCTCACATTCGCCTTGAGCGCTGCAGAATCGACTGGCGATGTCTACTTACACATCTCTGCACCAGCGACATACCAGTGGGTTGGTGTTGGTACAGGAAGCGAGATGGATGGCAGCGTCATGTGGATTGTGTATGAGAGCTCGGATAAGAACGGTCAGCGCTTCGGATTCCTTGCACTTGTTGGCCTCAATATCTAACAATTATTAGGCGTGACACTTTCACCGCGAACTTCAGATGGTCACGTTGAGCCAAGCTTCGACAACAGCATCGACTGCGTGTTGGTTGAGGGAACTGGTTACCACAACGGCATCTATCAGACTTCCGGCACCCACTACTACTCCGCCAACATTCGCTGCAAGAACGTCACTACATTCGGCGACGGCGATGGGAAGCTCGAATTTAGCAACGCCAAACAGCCCTTCATTTACGCATGGGGTCCTACCGACGACACAATCGCGAGCGCGTCAAAGTCTGCGCATATCAAGCGTCACGAGGCATACGGAAATTTCTGGATGGATATGACTAAAGCTACGTCTAACCAGACAAGTATGGTCAGCGTTCCAAACGGTGCAGTTCTCTCCACTACGAACAATGCTGGTGGAGACGAGAAGGCAGAAAGTGACGGCGATAAGGTTGGCCCAGCCCATGCAGTCATCATGATTGTTGCATTTTTGGTCATCTTCCCACTTGGGGCGGTTCTGCTTCGCTTCCTCGAAAGTGTTAAGATACATGGCATAGTCCAAGGTGTAGGTGTGATCACTGCTGTGGTTGGAGTGGGACTTGGAATTTACCTGAGCACAATGTACAATCACGTAAGCTTGCTCTCCGTCTACATGACATTGAACATCGCTGACTAACACGAGATCTTTTTAGTCGAAAGACTTCACATCAGGCCACCAAGTCTTTGGCCTCATCCTCTTCGCCCTGCTCTTCCTTCAATGGGGAATTGGACTCTACCATCATCTTCGCTTCCGCAAGTACCAACGGCCAACAATCTATGGATATATTCACTTGATCGCTGGTCCAGCTATCGTATTGGGTGGTATCATCAACGGATTCATCGGGTTCAACTTTAGTGGTGATCCGAGAAATAACATCTACTATGGTATCGCTGTGGCTATTATATTAGTCGTGGTTCTGGGATTGTTGTTGTGGAAGAGATGGTCAAAGAGAAAGCAAAGCAAGATCGATCGGAGTACGGAGTCGCACGGGTCTAACAAAGACTCATATGGACTTAATCTAGTTTCGGGATCGCACGATACGCGCTAGAAGAAAGTATCAGCCTCAGTGGCGCCTAGTCAATTTCCTTTGGGTGACCATGACGGCACAAGAATGTATGATAATCATTGTTAATTCCTCCGACCCGCGCTTCATTGTCATCGATCTTCCACACTGGCCTCTCGCTAACATTAGACAGTGCTTATGAATGCAACCACTAAACTTGGAATATCTGAGGCCTTTGAACTACGTTGATATCTCCTTTTTAGTCCTGTAGTTCCCATAATGTTGAGTACATTATGTGGGTTTGTTTGGATATGAATCGTAACTTCGCAAAAACACGCTTACGCCAATGGAGATTGCCGCGAATCGCCCGATAGCGTCTTGATTATACTACACTATTCAGCTACACCTCCTATCCTCATTGCGCGTTCGTGCCGCTACAGTAATCGAGGAATTCGTTGTCGAAGATCGACAAGAGATCATCTACGTGCCTTCCAAAGCTAACCATGAGTCACGTTGCTCACATCGAACGTGCCTCCTCATCCTCGCACACGTATTTCCCCAGTATGGTGCACCATGTGTCGGGTAACGATGGAGCAACGTCACGATTTCGCAAGGATCGCCATTTCTTGTTCCAGTCTGCCATGCTATGGCAAGTGTTGTTCATCGTAAGGATGTTTTGAACGTCCCAGACTCGTCCAGAGCAATGGTCGAATGTTACAGGCGCAGTACCATGGATGATATTCTTCATCAGTTTTGGAAGGTCATCGAAGAAATAGCTAACAAAGCCCTTGTAACCTGTGCCAGTCCGTTTCATCTCGTATACCGACCCAATGTCTTTACCCGGAAATTGCTCAAGCGCGTCTTGCCATGATGCATCTTCAAGCAGTATGTCAAAGATAGGCTGCATGGAGTCCTTCTCACCTTCGAGAACTAGAGAAAATGCTTTGGGTGGCATACCTGCACGTTCGAGTGCCAGGACTTCAGTCAACCACGGCGCGAGCGTACTGGTAACTTCTGTGGCATGCATGTCGCGCATCGGAGTTCTTCCTTCGCCATGGCCATAGCGATGTTTCTCATAATCCTGAAGGTGGTGGGAAGCAAGGACGTTATTCCAAAGGCTCACGCGGCGAACGATATCGAGCTTCGAATTCTCTACCGCGAAGGGGATAAGGGCCCTGGCATGGCATTCTGGGTATGCGACGCTGGCATGCAACTCATGAAGTTCGAGGTGGCGTGTGCTAGTTCGGACCTGTGGAGTCAATCGCGCCAAGAAGGCTGAGGCCTGTGAGGCAGCTGAAATGTAATATCTTGTTTGGTCTCGAACTCGCTCACGAGGCCCCCAGTATGGGGCGAGGGGCATGTGTCGCACCATGGCCTGGGACTCGTGGGTGGTTGGAACACACCACGGCTTCGGATGGACGGAGTATAGACTTAAAACATCCTGACCATTACGAAACTCAAGACCGAGAGGGAAAAGGTCTTTACGGGTCGTTTCACCAAAAGCAGGATCCTGCGCGACCATACTAAGCAACTCAGCAACAGCTTCACGGTGAAAAGACGGAGCGGAACCCCACTCCACAGATCTGTCCAACTGCTCATGGTGTTTGCATTTTTTTTGACTTCGTGGTCCGGAGATGGTCTATCATAGACCTAATATGTGGAAACGATTCAACGATCGTGCAATCGATGGCGTCGGTAATGAATGGTCTGGCTCGCGATAGTGTGATGCTCTTTGCCAGATAAAGGTCCTCTAGCAAGTGACCAAAGTGTCGATAATCCCGAGTATAACGACCAGGGCTTGGACAAGTGGTAAAGTGGATGGTGTTGTTCCGGAACGCGACACCGCGCATTTCGGCAGCAATGCTCTTGCATGTGTACGTGAGCGATAATTCGATCTTGTCTCCAGATAGAGTACGCAACTTGCCTTCGATAGGGTCGAAATAGTAACCACCAATCTCAGTTGTACAGTAGTCGTAGATCGTGTCCCGAAGTTCACGTGGAAGTCGGCTGAGAGACATTGGATTGGCCATTCGAGACGCGTGCGTTTTGTTTGATGTAGGAGCGGATTCCTGTGTCTCTTCTCAAATTCTTGCTGTTTGAGAGCTGGCCCGATATCGACGTATGAAGGTGGAGTTGTAGGAATCAATCTTCATGGAAGTCTCAGGATCTTTTATGTTATCGTGTCAAGGCACCAGCCCCACCAAAAGCACATGATCCGTTCGTCCCATGGGAAATTGTTCTTGAACCACGGAAGCGAAGCTATCGAACATAAAGAACCGTGTTCGCTCAGTTGAGCTACTATAGAGGAGGAACAAAAGGTCAGGCATTACGTGGTATCGGGTTTTTTATTAAGAGTCTAAAAGCTGATACTCTTGCGAGCATGTTGCTATCCTGTTATAGTTCTGTATATTTAGCAATAGTAAGTGCTCTACCATGCACTCTAAATCTGTAAATAAGTAAGAATAGAGAGCAGTTTTTTCCCCGGGCCTCAGGGACGGGGCCTACAGTGTTTTCATATCACGTGTTATCGCGTTATCGCGTCATCGCATAATATCATATTGTGTTATTAAGGAAATTTCAAACAGCTGAGCCTAAATCCAGCGTACTCAAACGTCTGTTTTCGCTCCCGCACAATAAGCTGCCGTGTGTATGCCCAGGTTCTAGATTAATATCAGCCTCTGTTAACCCACCCAGACAGTTGCACTGCGACAGGATATACTTATTGTCATAGCTATTGCTGACACTACCTAGAGATCGAGCAGCAGCAGCATCGCGCGCATT
The DNA here is from genome assembly GCA_004156035.1 of Alternaria tenuissima. Taxonomy (NCBI): domain Eukaryota; kingdom Fungi; phylum Ascomycota; class Dothideomycetes; order Pleosporales; family Pleosporaceae; genus Alternaria; species Alternaria tenuissima. The sequence goes on from PDXC01000003.1 coordinate 2,502,828, forward strand.
ACAGCAATTACTTTGTCACAAAGGCATAGTACTAGAACAGGTGTTCTTAACCTAGTTCTCCCCTAACGTTAGTAGCAGCACCGGTGCTATTACGATTACGATTACAATTACAATTACTATTGCTACTAAGCAGCTACGAATACCTATAGCTTAGCAGCGGTTCTATCGTCTAAGCCTCTAAGGCAACTAGATTAGTTGCGCGCCTACAGTCCTTTGTTGTTATCTTCTAAGCTGTTTAAGTCGCCGAAATAATTGTCTACTGCCCTATTAGTATCTGCAACTGCTTTCTGTTGTACCTATTCTAGAACATAGATAACAGCACAGATAAAGTTTAGCTAGCTGTTAAATAGACTATTACGGACAACGTCCTTAAAGTATTTATTCTGCTTATTAGTCCTTGCGCCACAAGCTACGTACATGTTGTGCAACTGCTGCACTCTTGTATCCTGGGTACGAGCAAAGGATTCCTCTTCTGGACTCATGTCTATCCTGGCTAGCATGAGGATGGTGCCGACAAGGAGAAGTTGTAAGGCTTCTCTCTAAATATATCTGATTATAGCTGACCTTGCAGTAAGTCTGAACGGTTCCTTACTGAACTTGGTCTCAAGCTCTTCTGGGCTCAACTCAGACAGGCTGACTGGCCGTATGCGAGCTTGTACCTGGTAATCGAGGTCACTCTTGAGGCGGTCCACACTGAGCCTGACTTGAGTATGCTTTTCTGCTCCCTTCCGCCTCTTGTCTAACCATCATTAGTCCTTGCTGTATTGATGGGCGGCTGTCGGCGTGGTGGCTGTGTTTGTCGTCGTCGTCGTCGTCGTTGAGCCGACTGTGGAGCCCTCCATAACCGGGCGCTCTATGCGTAAGTTGTCCCAGTGACGAGACTTGTAGCGACTCTTGACTGATCAATTCTCTCTGTAGCTGCGATACGGTCGCATGTGATAACTTTCGGCATGTTGAAGATGGTAAGGATGAGTATGACGATGATGCTCGGTATACGGCCGTCGAGGTGCTCGTTTAGACCTCTGGCTGACCAGCACCAAAGATATTGGAGTGTGGAATTTGAGAGAAGAATCTTTGAGGTATGACAAAAGCCACTTCTGATTCATGACTCCATCACTGACCAACCAGCAGTCCATGTTCAAATATTTTCTGGGATTCGAATTCCATGGTTCAAAACCCTGGTTGCCTGCCATCAACCACGGTTACCTCCAGCGAGTCGGTAATCATGTCATCTTTGTCTTCCACATCAAGCTGACTTGATGTGTGTCCAGAACCACACTCTTCTTTCAACGTCGAGCTTCACGGCAACTACCCAGAGCTGAGAGCTCCATGGTGGCTCTCCAAAACCACATGAGTAAGGCTCCTGCTCTAGCCGATCTGCACACGGAGCACTGACCAGGTTTAGGATTCATAGCTTCGGTTGCAATCAATGAAACTTCCAAATGAGTGTAGGTCTTCGGCACCGCGGATGTTCCCGCATCAACCGCCCTCTCTAACATTCCTCCCAGATATATACAGCTGCATACAGTGAAGCCAAGTGAGTGTTTGGGAACACACTTCTACTGCGCTACAATACAGTGTAACTCAACAGCGTTGTGCCTGCGTCTTATCACCAGCACGTCAATCAAATTAATAGAAAAGTCCCACCAATAATGTCAACGACAAAGCCGACCGATGTGATGCGCGTGTAACGATTCGCCCCGTCTCACTTTCGCACAGCTTTTACGCCTTATACTGACGCCAGTCTTGGAGCAACACCGTGGTCGTTCCATGATCCACGCTCATCGTTGATAACGCTCTTGTTGATCGGTAACAGATGTCTGACGCTCTGTAAAACTCACGGCCTCAGCATGTCCAAGGGCAATATTTCTTCTTTCATAAACCCTGTTGGTAGAACGTCCCAAGATCTGCATAGCGCAGAATGGGTACACTGTTCACACCCACACTGCACGGATGGAATATTTCGATCGTCCCGTGAAGCGGACGGCACCTTGATTGCAGCAGTCCGGGTAAAGATCGGAAAGCGTTGATGATCATTGGTTCCAGTCTTTCGAAGATCCTCAGGCTTAGCATCGACAAACCCACACCCGGACCGAACGCCAGGATTGCCCGTTGTCCCGTTCCGCAGTTGCGTTCGTGAAACATGGTACCGATTCCCAGCCACCAGTCTCCCCATCCCTTCTTCCCAAACACTGCTGTACCACATCTACAATTCCTCAACCGCAAAGCGACATAAATGTTTGTGTGACCTTGCAGCACGATGGTGACTACGACTACGATCATAGCGCAGTTGCATAGCTTCCATAAGCTTCCTTGGAGCTGCGTGATTAGACCTACGAAAAAGATCTACCACCGAAGTTGCTTTGGTACATGCGTACCGATGCTTTCATTTCTCCCTTCAGGTTCCAAGGTTAGACTGGCCAGGTGACTACCTGGGTAACCTTACCTAGTGAGACTCTATAGCGCAACCTTTTCAAAACTTGGAAGCTGAGTTTCAGGTATTGAGCTAGATATGCGCTGTGCATTGGTTTGTATGTTTGTTAACAGTACCCATGGTAGTCAAATACTCGTTGCTAAGGGATTGTAGCCAGTGAGCATCTTTTCACAAGGATACCGGTCCGTGGTACGTATTTCGCTACGCCTGGTACACGCCCCACATTCACGTGAGCTGGTTGCTGCCTCCGGATCCTGCAAGTAGAAAAGGCTGGCTTGCAGCACACTTTCCGACACATTTTCTCATCTCGACCCCCCATCCCCTGACCATCATCGCGGTATCACGACAACCATGGCAGACTTCTTCGGCCTTCCTCGCGAGCTTCGGGATCATATTTACAGGTTCTACTTCAAGGTAGAGGGCGGTTATGCATACAACTCCTCCACTGGAAAACTCACTTCTGCAAGCGGCCAACCCATCGAATTAGCTCTCAGGTCTGTAAGCAGATTCTTCCGAGAAGAAACGTGCGGACTAGCACTGGGTCTCAATACGCTTCACTTTTCATCTGAATACAACCATTCACTCCAAAGGAGAGCTGGCCACTTCAATGCTATCCTGGGAATTCTGGAGAAGTTGAAGACTCGCTACTTGGTGTGGGGAGTCAGTATGGCAGGTCTCTTTGACGATACAATATATGCCCATGTGGAGGCGCAGCATCCTCAATACACGTCGCTGATCCGAAAAACAGAACCAGGATATGTCTTCGCATCCTCATGGAGCGAATGTTGGAAGGACACGCCTTCAAAGACACATCAATTCGTCACATCTACACTCGCCGCCGATGCAGCGCATCCGGAATTCTCAAAATTGACAGAAAACACATGGGGTGGACGCCAAAGGGAAGCGGATATGATGATACTAGAGAGGTTATAGTGTACAACTACATGCCATGGAAGATACCAAATGAGGAGGATATCATAGCCATGAAGCATGTTCTAGGACCTGAGAACAGAGTCGACGACGTGAAATGGAACGAACTTCGCTATCTAGATCGGTTCAAATATCGATTCTCGGCAACAAGTGTAGCAATATCCTTCCTGGAGTCCCTGTCTTTAGTTGCACAACTTCAGATCCGCAAGATTGTATTACATGAAAAGAACAGGGCTGTGGCTTGGCCTCAGTGTCATGCGCAAGGCTTCATCCCGTTCTGTCAACGCAACCCAAAGCTACGAATCGAGCGAAGAGTCGATCTCTGGAAGGCGATACTACCAGATGCATCGGGCCTGTTAATAGACAACGAACATCCGCGATCTGCAAACGCACGTCCAGACCCGTGCGATTCTGCGCAGGCCGACTCGATCACGTCGGGGTTTCACAACCAGGGCTGCATCGCCAGCTGGATCATGGAAGTGATGTCCCTACATTCTCTTGGGATGCCACCTCAGTCCTTCCGCATGGTCATAGATGGTGATCTCACTCCGACACAATCGACACGCATCTTCGATGTGGCCAAGCGCGATGCTGCATGGCAAATCGCTTGTGAGGCGTGCTTGTCTGACCGTAAGATTTGGCAAACCCCTCTAGACTCATGGGAGATTAGGCTTTGGGCTGTGTATATCATGGATGGTTTCCCAGAAGCTTTGCGCGCGATAACAAATGGTCAATCTCCAGTCAGTTGCAACTTTGACATTGGCCAGATGCCGGATACAGAGCCACTCGTCAGTCAGGGCCGCACATGGACGTTGGAAGAGTGGGGTCATAATTGGGGAGCTTCTGTACCTGCTAATATCGACACCGAGGTGCCCTCGTGCAGCTGGCTCGATCTCCAGCGCGAGAACACACTGCCGCAGACCACACTCCCTTGATATGCGACAAAGTCTCTATCTCTTCTTACGATTAGAATTTAGTACATAGAGACGCTCTTGTCTATTTGTGATATCGACGCTACCTAGGTAGGTCGGGTAAAGAACAGGCATCACGCAAAGTTTGTAGTATAAGTAATAATAGAACTGCTTACACTGTAAACGTGTGTCTCCAGTCACCGTGACTCAAGAAAGCGTTCGATCGATGCTTTTCTGCTTTTCTCTTGTAGAAGAAAAGCTGCTTGACTCGTGAGAGCGACGCGGCAATGGAAACGTCATTGGTTGTTCATATCGATTCCTAGGTATAGAAACATTGGTGCTCATATCTCGTATCAGATAATCAGACACTCTATGTGCCTACTCACATGCGCAAGTACTTTTCCTATGCGAAACAGTCTCTTATCAAGCGCCATCCCACTTTATGCTGTCGTGCTAAATGGCAGAAACCCCGTAAGACAAAGTCAGAGATCTGCTCTTGTGAGACTCTAGTATAAACAGTAGCAGTAGCCTTCAATACTGCTACAACATCATGAAGCCGCCTGAAGCCGATATGGTTTGTCCCGAGATCCACTTTGAGTTTTCACTTGCTATCCAGCATACAACCTGCGCGATATCATCTGCAGTTCCCACACGATGCTCTACTGCCGTGCCTTTCAACACATAATCTCTCGATTCTTCTGGAAGGTTTTCCAGCATGTCTGACTCTACCGAGCCAGGAGAAACACAGTTAACAGTATGGCCCTCATCTCCTAGTTCATGTGCAAGACTTCTTGTCAAGCCTTCGACGGCTGCTTTCGACGCGGCATAGATGGAAAGGTCGGGTGGGCCGGCGCGCGAACCAACGGATGATATGTTGATGATTCTTCCAGGCTTACGAAGATGAGGAACCACAGCCTTGGTCAAAAATAGTGGTGCGCGAACATTGATGTCGAACATTCCCGTGTAGTCTTCAAGGGTTGTCTCCCCAATGGGATTCGCCCAAAGTACACCGGCATTGTTGATCAGGATGTCGATCTTGTCGCCGAATGCTTCTCTGGTCGACGCGACGATAGCTGTAGGAGCCTCAAGTTCTTTGAGATCTGCTCGGATGATGTGCGCTTTGCTACCATTTCCCAAACCTGATATGTCAGATGCGATCTTCTTGGCCTTCTCCTCACTATTGGGGGATGTGTAGACAAGCGCGACCTGTTTGCAGTGTTAGTATTATGGCAGCTTCTTCACTCCTGACAATGTGAGAAACTTACATTGGCCCCTCTACGCGCCAATTCTAGTGCTATACCGGCTCCAATTCCCCGGGAAGCACCGGTGACAATGGCTACCTTCCCTTGCAAGGTAAGTGGAGTGGAGCTGAGTGTAGAGGGCATGATAAACATGTGATGCTTGTGAGCGAGAGAATGGTATAATGTTCCAGATACCCATTGCCTTCATCTCTCTTCTTATACTGTTTCCGCTATACGTCATTCATCCTTGGATGGATTTAGGAATCGGATTTACAAAACCATATGGTTTCGACTACTCCAATTTGACGTAGTCATGCGTGAGCACTACTGACGTTTTCCTAACACACGGAGCTTTGATATCGGACCGTTTGATCACCCTTACCTTTGCAGGTATTTTTGTCAGCCAGTTGCATCAATGCACGGATCCACAGCGCCCAGGCGGACTAATATCTGAGCACGTGCGCATATCTTAACGTTATGTTATATCGAGATCTCAAACGGTCTTCCTTAGCCTCCTAAAGAAGTAGTGATCAATTGCTGCAGCTGTCTGAACAACCTGCCTTCCCATCTACGACCCACCAAAACCTTTCTCCAACCCCCTCAGCCAAACCCCCGCCGCATACGCCCCCGGATCGGGAATCTTACTTCTCTCGCTGCCGTCCTCACTGATATATGTCGCCCGCCCGAACTTGGCCTTCATATCCTTTGTACTGTCCGCCTTCTTCTCCGCCACATCCACACTCTTACTCAAATCCTTACTCTCAGCCAATGTGTTGATGAAAGGAATCAACACGTCCATGACCGTTCTGTCGCCCTCCCGTGCACTAGTGTAGTTCTTCAGGTTCTCGAGCGCAATCGATGCGGAAGACGCCAGCGTCGAGATATCCAGCGGTGCGTTTTGTGATAGAGTAGCTTTTGACAGCGCGTTTGTGAAGGCGGTGACGAGGATAGACAGGATGGCACCGAGGGAGCCGCCGACATCTTCGACGTTCTCGCTTATGCTTTCTAGCAAGGCGAGGATGGGTGGCGGGTTGCTTTCCACGGCGTCGATGTTGGCGAGGACGGACTTGCATACTCCGGCCACAGCTTCTCCGCAGTCACCGTCGCCCATTTGTAAGTCGTATTGTGTGATTGTGGGTTCTGCTTCTAGCGCTGCTTTGCACGCTGTGCGGAGAGCGGGGATGAGAGAGGGTGGTGTAGCGGGTCCCTTGTGGAGCGCGGATTTGTCGGCTGCAGCGGCGTTGGCTTTGTTGCGTAGCTCCTCTGTTTCCTTGTTGACATTGAGGGGTTGGTAACCGTTCTTTGGCCATGCCGGAGCGTTTGTAGGCGCGTCTAGCAGTTCCATGACATCTTCGTCTTTGAGATCCATGGCCTTTGCCATGCCGCTCATGTTGCCTAGTGTTATGCTGAAGCCTTGGGCGTTGAGGGAGGTTTCTAGTACGCCAGCATAGATGCGTGTTGGTACAATCTTCCAGTCGCGCTTCAAAGTTATCAGAGCAAGATTCACCATGGCATCGAATTCGAGGTTTGAGAGGCCACCGAAGTTGTTGACGAGCATGACGACGTTATCGTTGGGGTTGAAGGTGACGAATGCGCGGTCGGAGTCGGATGGATCGAGGAGGTAGCGAAGCATCTCTTTGATGACATCTTCGGGGCTAGGCATTGGGGAGATGGTTCGTAGACCCTAGCATCAATCAGCCTGTGATACTTGTATAGCTCGAATCAAGTCGAAGGAACTTACAGGCTCGTTATGAATACCCATGCCAACTACACAAGCGTCATCTTGCACACTCTCGAACGCGTCTCGTCCTGGAACATGGCAATGATCAAGACTCGTCCCGATAGTGACCAATTGCGAGTTACCCAACTCGCCAATCTTCCTACACCGTTCAAAAGCCCAGCCTTTCTGTGATGCGGCGCCAGCGAGCTTGATAACTAGCAAGTTGCCAGCCAAACCTCTCCTTCCAACCTTGCCACTCTTTTCGCGACCCAGAGCGGCGTCTTCTGCCATGCATACAACGTCGACTTTGTATCCTAATGCTTGGCCCTTCTCTCTAGCAAGACCAAAATGTAGCATGTCTCCCGTATAGTTCGTTATACATAGAATAACGCCCTCGTTACTCGGCACATTCCGTATTCCAGCCATGATCTGCTTGGTGCTGGGAGAAGCGAAGATGTCACCGCATACAGCAGCTGACAACATGCCATCGCCGACGAAGCCAGACCACGCCGGCTCATGACCTGAGCCACCACCAGATACGATAGTGACCTGATCCGGAGGGTGTGAGAGGTTGTAAACGACTCGGTTGGCCTCGTCGAGCGCCATGTGTGAGTTGCGTGTGCATAGCGAGCGGAGATTGTGGAGGACCACGCCTTCCGGATTGGGGAAGAAATGTTTTCTAGACATCTTGAAGACGCGCCCGAATGTGTATGACGTAAAGATCTGAGGTTGTCAGCGAGTGAGACCCAATGCCGTATACTATTCGGCAGCTGTAGTCCGGAGTGGTAGCTGAAGGAACAACATACCTCAAATATGTCGAACACACGAGGATATACACGGCTCAGAATTCTGAGGATGAAAACAAGAGACCAAGCCACGCGACATACCATCAATTCAGCCGGCCATCGTGCCTTTTAAACAATCCCCCGCATCCCCCGCCTCGATCAACATTATGACCGCGAACCCCGCTCGTGGCACCCCATCACGCCCGTCAAGTCATTTTTTCGGTCCTCATACGCGTCTAATGGCACGTTTACGCGCTCAGATTAACCCGAAGCTTCGTCAACCTAGATTTCGCAGCTTGGGTATACTGCATTCAGTCAAGTGGAATACAGGTGGGTTACTGTAACCTGGGGAGATTGATGTGTTTGCGCCGGGATTGCTGCTTTGGGAATGCCGGGTGGAAGCTCGGCCTTGGTGGAGGAAGCTCGCATCGGTCGAAGCTCCGAGAGCTACGAGATGTTACGCCTCGCCTCGAGGCGCCATCAGCACCTACAGTGTCCACATTTCGCCTTTTGGAGCAGGAAACTGCGATCGACTTTGTAAACTTCAATGATTTTGGCGCAATTCTGGGAATAATTGTTTGACCTGGGCGAGCTGACCCTATTGACGTCGTCGCTATAGGTAGCTGGGCCTGATCGCTCGCCATCTCGTCTGCAAGTTGGAAGCCCTCATTTGCGAAAGTACAAAACCATGACCATCTGTTTGGATGCCACGGTCACAACGACTTATCATGTCCTGCATACCCTCCAGAAGCCCGGGAAACCTATGAAGCAACACGAGGCATAACCCTTCGTGATCCGAAGCACCTAGTCAAACATGATCTTGATATCCTTCAAGAGTGTACCACCGTCCGAAGCACCTAATCAAACATGATCTTGGTACCCTTCAGGAGCGTGCCACCGAGCAGTTTGCCGACTGCATATCCGATGTAAGCGCCTGTAACGATGGTGACGGGCCATTTTTGCCATTCGCGGTCCCTTGTAGTCGGTTAGCTATGTTTTCCGGTGTCGACATGTGAAGAAGTACTCACCAGTCCAATGGAATAGGCACAGCGCCCAGCCATGCACCAAGCACAGTGCCAATCAATCCTCCGTAGACTTCATCAATCGGCAGAAGCAGCGCGACAATCTGCCTCCAGGTCTCACCGTCTACACCGTGTACGTATACCAAGGGAAGTGTACTGAGAAGCGCAATGTGAGAGCCGCAAAGGAGAGTATGCCAGTAATGCGAGGAGACGGGCGCGCCGAAGAGGACGAGGGTAGCGGTCAGGAGCGGGGTTGCAGCGATCAGGGCAAGAAGGAGGGATAGGAATGCCGGCTGTATCGTTTGTCAGTCTTGCTTTCTCGAATATCGGCCGTGGCAGGCTTAGTGTAGGGTGTAAAAGTCGTAGAATACACGTACCACAAGCTTCGAGTTACCCCCTTGCTCCGGCTTGCCAGGAGCCTTGGCTTTCTTCTCGGTGGGCTTCTTGGGTGCGCCTCCAGTTGGTGGTAGGCATACAGCCACGAACGCTATCTGTAGCACGGCGAGGTACGGAAGGGTGCTAAAGAGCGTCGATACCGGGTCGGCAACCAATGCATTGAACTTGAGGCCATAGACGGAAAGGACAAGAAGCGGGTGAATGTGCGTGTACGTGCGTGCCAAGTCATTCTTCAATGGCTCGATTGGCGGTGCGGTAGAAGGTTGGACCTTTGATGTCGCGTTTGCGTTGATGACAGTCGTGCTGGCCATGTTTGCGAATGAAAGAAGAGGATTGGCGGTGTGCGGCGTCGTCAGTACGATGCGGATGTCAACTAGCAGGGCAAGGCTTTACGATGGGCGTCTAAAGGAGCGGAAGTGGCGCCTGGCCTGTTGGGTTGGTGCAGTCGCGGTGGTTGCGGAGGGATGTCGCGGGTCGGAAACTTTCGTGATGTTGTCCGTGCTGGGCGCTCATTGGACACATGTCACATCACCACTCGAGCACCTCCATGGTTTGTAGCAAGGACTACAAGCGTTTGGGGAAGAACAGATTACTAGTCTTGTATGTAGATTCCCGTTGTTCGCTTCGGCTTCTGAATTCCATGAGACGAGTATCTACTTCGTGACGATGGACGCAGCGCTCCTACTGCAACACCCTGCGGTCCTCTCACTGCTTCTGCTCTGCTTTCTTAGGTAGCAAGTTCCTCAACGACAGATCATAGACTACATCCTCGACATCTTTGACCCTGTACTTCAGACCATCGCTACGGCGGCGCAGACTGTCATTCTTGAGGTTGAGGATCTGGAAGCCCGCGTGCAGATCCTTGACGAACTGGTTGATGAGAAGCGGGCGCTCGTAATCACCCAGCGTGACGGCGTTACGTGCCAGGCGTGTCAATTCCTCAACCAGCGTCATGAGAGAATGAAGGTACTCTTCGAGCGAGAGATGGAACTCATCGCGGTCCTTGAGGTTCACGGGAACTGGCCGCGTTAGCCGTGCGCATATGAAGCGGGATTTTGAGCATACTCTTGAAGATCTCGCCGAGCTCCTCGATGGTCAACAGACGGCCGCATTGTACTTCACCGCCATCATACTTGAAGCCGCCGAGCCAGCCCCAGAACAAAGCGCTCTCACACTGTTATGTTGTCAGCTTCGTCGTCACGGGTCTTAGGTGCCTGGCGGGCTTACCGCGCCCTGCATTTGACGACTCCACATGTTGTTGAACTTGTAGTACGGCATCTTTGACGCAGCCTGCGACAGCTGGCCGACAGTGGCGATTACATTGTCAACCGGTTCCTGAGAAGCCTTGAGAATATCGGGTACTGTGTTCATATTAGGCGTGATATTGCTGGACCTGCGACATACCACTCACGCTCGTTCACCGGCGTAGAATGGGCTCTTGACAGCACAAACGAGACATTGCGGTCTGAAATCTGTTAGAAAAGCCTATGCACTGAGTTCAAGGTGCCTACTGTGCTTCTCGAGTGCCTGTATGATGTCGCGCAGCTCCTGTCGCGTTGTGAGTACGCTGTCACGTGCAGCTCTATCAGGCGTCACTCACATCCCGAACGGCGGTGTCTTCGTCTACGCGCGCCTGGAGATCCTGGAAGATGGCCGGGTTGACCATGCCTGACTTGGATGCCATTTTGAAGTGTGAATAGATGTAGAGGTGTTGTTGCGAAGAAGATTGTGTAGGTGATGTCGTTGTTTGTTCGTCACGACAAGCTACGAAATTTCGGCCTCTCACTGTTCACCACGCAAAGTTGCCGCTGTCTCACTGCAAGCGCACATCTCGGGCTCCCGGTCGCTCAGAAAGTATCTACAGAACAAATGAGCAGAGCCTTACTTCTCATGAGCCAATTATCGTTGCGTCATGACATGGTCCATAGAGAGAGGAGCGGCGGTGCATATACGCGCCATCGACCCAGCTACGCAGGAACACGGCTTCATTCAATACGACCGCAAACTATACACAAAGCCATACATCCGAGCTAGACTTCTACATTACTTGCTAACAAGACATACTTCATAGTTACAACGCATATCAGTGTTGCTGCCTGCACCACGTGACTAAAGCTACCGACCCACTCAGACATCACGCAAAGGAACTTCTTCCTTAAGGTTCTCGCAAGCGAAAACACTCAATGAAAAGGTAGGTTCGCGTCTGCCAGAAGTAGTGTGATACTGGCGACACTGTGCCAGAGAAGATGAGCAAGCCCAGAGCCTCTCCGGCTGATTCCAAAAATAAGGATAATCTTGAATTTTCCCGTAGGAAAGTTTCAGAGATTAAACTGAAAAGAACAGATACTACACTTGATCTGTAAAATGTTAGCATAGGTGTTCTATACATTTGATAAACAAAACACAACATACCTAAGCCAAAAGGCAAAGAGAGCTAAGGAACAGAACAGGAGGACGAGGGAGCGCGGTGTTATATAGGCATTGTGGCCTTGGCGCGCTAGTGATCCCGTGACCTCGCGTAGCGTCGCACGGCTCTCATGTGTGGGGCTTTTCGGCAGAATCTCGGGGTCCAAGCTTTATCCATCAGACAGTGCTGGCTAATGAAGCACGACACATTGTGTCTGCCTAGTTGAACACTCCTAGCAATATTTTCACCCAGATTCACGGAGAACATCCAGCGGTAGTATCGCGGATTGGATTCATTACATGTCAGCAGGACACCCACCGAGGCATTCACAAGGATACTTGGAGGCAAAAGGGACTGGCAAGGCAATCGCTTCCACGTTGGAATTGTTAGTGAGGATTGTTGTGGGCAGTCGCGATCCCTCCTGCTCCTCCTATAGGCTTTGTGCTCATATCAACGATGACGTTATGCATGTGCATTGCGAGATGTGATGTATTTATGTTCAGTTGTCCTGTGCGCTGATACCAAAGAGATAGAAACAGTGTGCATTAACGACGGGTACACCTTCTCACCGTTCAAGCGGGAGTCACACCACAACATCATGCGCGCAACACCTTATTGAGCTTCTCTTTCATGTCGCGATGCTGGAACGCGTTTTGAAATGACTCGATCCAAGTAACAGACCACCTCGACTTCTGCTTTCCTGCCACGACGCGCTTTAATCGTCCTTTTCCTACCTCGGCCCCTTCGTAAGAACTGGTCTACCATAAACCATCTGGTACCTTATTCTCAGCTTGACGACGCGACGCTGCTTCTGGGCCGCAGCCCTGGCACGAGTTTGGCGGAGATCAACCTGCACCGGCTTAACCACTGCCCGCTGCATACTGACAACAGTACCCAGCGCCTCCGCTGCGGCCAGCTCACGAGCGTGAAACTCACAGCTCAAGAACCTCGCCTCGTCGCAGAACCAGTGGAAGCTTTGCGCAAAGCCGGCCTGTTCCGTCGTCATGTATTGCCGTCCCTCGATGAATGAAGCTCCGCCGTGTAGTAGTTGAGTCGCCCAGCTACTGCCGTCGCGTACGATCATCATATTCAGCGCGTATACGTTGATGTTTTCTGCTTTGATCAGTCCGTTGACCCTCAACGAATTTGTCGCGTGACGTAATCGCGGACTTATGGCGTAGAGGAAGAGGGGGCTGCGCAAGAGGAAGCAAAGGTCATCTTCAGCCGCTGTTAGTAGCCATACAGTTTTACGGACATGGCAACTCATCCAGAAGCTGCTTTCGATTGTATGATGGCAATCTGCCTGGTAACTCATCGAGCAAACCCTGAAGATGGTTACGCAGTAGATCTTCTAGGGGAGCGCGCCGTGGTGATATAACGAGCCGGAGTCTCATCTTTGTCGCGGTCCTGATTCTCGCGTTGAGTCTCACAGTATTCTCTGTAGATTCTTGTACCCGTTTCAGTGATCACGCTGAGTGAGGGAGCCAAAGGTCGTGGTTAGCGAAGTCCTCGTGGTAGTCCGGGTGGGGCGAGTATCACTCTGAGGGGGCTATGCCCGTCAAACGATGATCAAGCTATGTTTCACTTCTCCCGTTATACCAGTCTAATTCTCACGTTGGCGTTGCTGAATCTCATTGTCACTATGAGGTGAAGGGTGCATTACCTGTTGAACTTCGCAGGATTCTCAAGTTAAACTAGCAGCCATTGCTCTTGACGATGCGCACCAGGATTCAAGGCCTCATATACCGTATCCCGCGTCTCTTTTGCTTTCTCCATATTTACCCTTTCCTCATACATCTAGCTTGCTTCCTTTTCCATCTGACGGTAATCGTTAGCAAGGAGATTCACGTGTCTGAACAGCTCGCTCATTGCTCCTTCCTCAGAATCCTCTGCCGCACCTTTCACGAGCGTGTACTCATCAACCTTGAGCCGAGCAACATAGTCGTATCCCCAAGGCATGTCCGCGAACAACTCCCTTTCGATATCACTACAGGACTCACCAACGTCCTGCTTCCCCATAGTAATGAATATACGATTGTGATTCTGTTCCCCGAATGGGTCGAAATTGGCGGGATAGATCGTATTTGTAGATGCATTGTGAGGTAGAGTGATACCATATGCATCCAGAGATGTAGAGCCATTTGGCAAACTTGGTGAATGGGCCGGAGCAGGTGAGGTTGATGGCGTGGCTGCAGTCTCGACTTTGTCATCGCATTTCCAAGGGTAAAACGGTATGTTCTTTCTCTTTGTATCAAGCAGGTAGACAAGATCATCTTTGCGTAGTGTTAACCATGTATCTAGCTTTTAGAAATGCTGAGTTTACCAACAAACCTCTGGCGATCGATCAGGGCTAAGACAGGAAGCCCGTAGTCTGCCACTCTTCCCATCAAGAGTGCCTCGAGAGACGACAGGGATTTGAACCTGAATTGCTTCGTCTCCATGGAACTTAGGATTTTACTTCGATCTGCGAGCAGCTAAAGCTAGCAACTTGTAGTACCACGCTTATTATATATTACCTATGTTTGCTATCAAGCATTACCCATGGCGGCAGCGATGTGGCTTGCTCATGGCTGGCGGTAGAAAGATGACAAACTGATCATGATATCAAGTAAGGGTTCAAGAGCGGATGGGCGTGATGACGATGTTTGCGAAAGTCAATTATCCAAGCTAGCAACCACTACGATCTTTAACACACACTAGTCCAGGATGCCTGCAAGTATTCTGCTCCCTCTTCTTTTGTCAGGTTAGGTCCAGGTCGCCGGATCCCAGTCGTCATAGTCCTGCGGATCCAAATTCTCCTACTACCAGAACACATGATGACGAAACGCCAAATGCTTTATCGCCTGAAAAAGCTTCCTCATCGCGTCTTTCGAAGATTCTCTGGAACTAACTTTTTGGAGAAGTAGATTGTCGACCTGAAACCATGCATCGTATCCCAATATTTTAATCTCTCCGTCGTTTTTCTCCCACAGCTGCGGCTGAATCTTGACAGCAATGCGATCCACACTCTCTTTCTTGGATGCATCAAAACCCTTGGGGTACGGTTTGTTAGGATCTTGTTGTGTCTGCCTCTCAGCATCTTCCTTACGCGAGCTTCTACTTTCTTTCAGACTAGCGACTGAGGCGAGGAGATCTGCTTCAGCGGGGAGTGGAGTGTCGCTGACCTCGAGTGCCCAAGGGTAAGCAGATATTTGTTCCCTTCCGACATCGAGAAGATAAATGATGTCCCCTTTGCATCTATTAAGAGAGTATCAGGATCATAGATGTCCTATACTTACTGTAGAAAGACTGATAAATCTGATGATCCTCTGGCGTGAAGATCGGAAGGTTTTCGGCTTTGCAGATATAGTCGAGGCGATCTTGAATGAGGATGTTGTCTTTTCTTTCGTCCATGGATGCGAAGACTTCGCGGTAGCCTTTGCGTGTAAGGGCACATGTAGCAGGCGCGATTAGCGTCTTATGCAATAGTTTCGTTTGCTGGCAGGCGGTCCTGATAATCATTATGTGAGCTACAACTAACTTACAACAAAGGGGTGGCCAGCTGATCTCAATGCACACCAGCAAAGTGCTAGAGGATATTTCATACATCATTGTTTTGGTTACTCCATAGCTATCAGCTGAAGTCACACCTACCCAGCTTCGCTTCAGAGCCACAAACAGAGGAGGATACTACATCGAAAGTCACGATAGCCAACACACGCCAGGAATCTCGATGTACCCCGTGACTCAGTCACTCCCACTGCCCCGCCATCGCGATAACCTTCTTCAACGCAAGTAGCAGCGCATAAGCGGCCCACAAGGTGCTCCTGCCCTTCGCCAGTACATACCCATCTACAGTGATGCGGACTACATTGCCCACAAACACTACCTTGCCACTGGAATCGAGCTCCTCGCCTTCTTCGAGTCGGACATCAAGCTTGGTCTCGTAATCTTCCTTGATCACTGCATTGAAGGTTGGGCGGCTGATAGAATGCTCGAGTGTCTGCGTCTGCCAGCTATGTTCGTCGATGAAGGCTGGATTTGCGAGGAGCGTTGAGATGGCGGCTAGAAGGCGTCAGTCGAGTTCAAAGAGGTGCAAATGAAAAGCAACTTACCGAGGAAGTGATCATAGTCTTCAGCCTCGAGTGGCGGAAGGCCGCGATTCTTCTTGTCTGTTAGGATCTTCTCGAATGCTTGTCGGATGGGACTGGAGGCCATCATCTGCAGCTCAGTGTTCGTGTGTTAAATTGGTATATAATGAATGGCAGACACTTTTCGATAGTGGGAACAAAGTTTATATATGCTTTTTTGCTTGCTGCGATGTCTTGCGCACCTCCACCGCTTGTCCCCTTGAGCATTGCTGCTCGTTTGCGATTGTAGTGATGGCAGATGTAACATTACCGATGGTAGCTTTCTTACCCCACGGGATGGATATTGACGTTACTCTCCGCAGGCATTCTGGTAGGATTGTTTTCGTTGTCATAATAACGATACCTGATGTTGAGCAAAATCCATGATTGCAAAAGAGCGAAAGCAGGATGTACATGCCGAGAATATCAGATCTGTATTTTGGAAAACTTTCTTGCATCAAACCATGATTATAGGACGAAATACTCGTACATGGTCTTCTGAGTTCCGTCCGCATTAAGTATCCCGATCCATCGTGCTGGGATAAACGCCACCCAAAACCCACCATTGTGGTCCATCCCGGCCTTCGGGATACAGTTCCATAGCCTCGTCGCCTCGACCGGCCAGCCGGTACGTGGGTCAACTTCAGCTTCTTCCAATTCGATCGCTCGTTTGGACACTACGACGTGTTGCTGCGCATCCCAAAGACCTTCGCGGGGTGGATTACGTTCTAGAAGTGCTACTGCTTCTCGCCGAGTGGTGGGACAGCGACACCGGGTTGCGACAAAGTACAGCTGTGGTATAATCGCAATGTCGAGTGTAAAATGAGCGGTGTTGGATTTTGCCGGCGGTGTGAGATCGATGACTTCCCGGGCGCTACGTACTATCTCTTTGAAGTCATCCAGGTAAGCGTCATACGTTTTCTCTATAACGCTTGCTGAGCAAGAGACATAGATAAGGGTAGTGTGGTAAGAAGCTTTGAGTGCGCTAGCAGCAATGCTCTCTTCATCGGAGAGCTTATGGTGGAGTTCAAAGCGCTGCATATTCTCATACCAGATACGATGACATGCCACAAGATTGTCTCTTTCATTATAAGCGTCGTTGCTAGGCTCTTGTCGAAAGATGGCTTTGCGACCCATCATATACAGATGGATGATAGTTGCGTTGCGGAGCTCGAAGTAGACTCTTTGCACTTCTGAAAGGCTTTGGAATTGGGTACGACTGTACATCGCTGGTGTTGGACTTGGTACTTCCAAGTCTTGTATAGCCTTGAATCCATACAACAGATCTTGCGCCATGCCGCGGGTAAAGATTGGTACAACTGTCTCTTCGATCGCACTCTGTGAAGATCTCGAACCGCTAGGTGAAGCAATGCCTGCTGACTGATTCTGGTACCCTGCTAGTCCCCGTCTGCGCGCGGCTATCAATCTAAAGCCGTTGTTCAAATGGGTAAGGCCGGTGTGATAGTTGCCTTGGAGGAATTCGATGCAAACGAATAGAAGACAAATGACGAGGCCAAGCTCGTGCGAGTAAGTGGTCTCCCTCATGCGATCGACTAAGCATCTGATAGATAGATTGTAGTGTGACAGCATGACCTTACGATCGCGATTTGTAATAAATCCCGAGCATGCATGCTTCATATCTCCTGGCTCAGTTTGGCAGAGAGCACCCAGAGCCACCAATGCATGACGCACAGCAGGCTCCGAATGCGCCATCTGGATTGCGATGCGCGACCAAAATTCCTTGTCGAAATTAGTCGACAGCGCAGGGCGGGCGCAGTGGTAATAGAACTCTAGAAAGCGTGCGCTATCCCCAAGGTCGCCTAAGGTGGATATAGCGTTTTGCGGACCGGATGCCTGGCTGTGACTCCAAATGTGGACTTGGAAGGCACCGCCGCTTGATTGATAACCCTCGCACTTGCGGCCGGTACTCGTACACCTAGCGACGTCAGTCGACTGTACCAACCTGCAGATACAGGTGCAAGGGCTCACCTGTGGCATGTCGGCTTGGTCTCGTCACACTTGACGTGTCGTACTCTAAAAGCAATTAGTCGGAGTTGGCAACAGTCAAGGCATCTACTACACACTTGCAAGTCCGGCAGCCTGTTTTCACTTTGGGACTGCGCTTGCGAGACTGAACCCGCACACCGCCCTGCGACGACATGCTGGATAAGAGCCAAGGGCAACGGTAGTGGTAGAGGACAAATCCATGATGAGGACGCGTGAGAACGTTCTATCGGAGGCGTACAGGATGCAGGCGCGATGGTGTTCTGAACCGCTCGCAGCCAATCATGACATCGATGACGGGATGTCATCACGTGATTTTACGAGCCAACCAATCACAGGATCATTGGCCCCACAGATCTCTCAGGCGTGCCATTAATCCCCTGAGCAAATACCCTAACACTTGTCAGTGGCATCTTTCCCTTGGCCAACTACAACAATCACGATACAGGAATTGTGAATATACACCATTGCCCTGCCTTCCCTGAGGCAGACGATCATACGTTGGTATCATTAGAAAAGAGAGCTTCGTAGGTCTCTATGACCCGGCCTATGTGCAACATACCTACGAGCGCCGACATTATTCCTGCAGATTTGGTTCGACCCAACATTACCCGCACCCCACCCCATGTCAATCACTCTTGCACCGCCACCCCACGGCTACTTGTTCTGGCCCGCCTCAACTCATCCTGCACGACGATGTCTGCATGCAGCCTCACAGCGCCCTTATCAAAGCCATCTTTACACATTGCCAGCAACTCCTCATCGTACATGGGATCGTTTCCGTCCTTTTCGCAAAGGTCGCCCTTGAGGAGGATCGCCAATTCACCGTGGTTTGGAAGCACGGCGAGACAAAGGTAGCGGTAGATACCCTCTCGCCCAATAAACATGTTGATCCGGTTGAGTGACTGGATGCCATCTGGTCCGAACATACCCCTTTGACCGCTAAATCTGATTTGACCAGCCAGACGTTCTGTTTTTCGATCGCGTTAGTGAAAGAGAAGGGACATGGAGGGCGGAGGAGATGGCTTACGGGATACATTCTGTATCGCATCTGGATTCCTTGTCCACCACTCGCTTAGGCTATCCCGGAGAACCAGATAAACTCTATCGTAGACCATGTTGTAAGTCAAACACGCGAGCGATTCGGGATGAACCAGTGGTTCGTACGCTTGCGGCTCTGGTGGTCGCAGAGAGGGCGACTGTGTAGCAGGGGGCGGCATGTGGTTCGCTTGCGATATCTGATGGGCGGAAGCGTATGCGGGCGCATACGCTGTTGGTGGGATGTTCATGCGCGAAGGGTGGAACTGGGGCATATTTGGTGTTGGCCGCGACTGCTGCGGTATAGATGTGATTGGCGACACCAACGGAGAAGGTAGGCCAGGGGATAGCGAGGGGGCTGCTGGAGCGGTCATGGAACGGAGAGGATTCTGTGTCCTGAAGTTGGCCAGTCTTGAGAGCGCCGCTTCAGCAGAGCGGTGATAGGGGTGGTCAGCCATTTCATTTGGTGGTTGAGTTGGAACAGGGTTGCTTCTGTTCCATGCTGCCAATTCTGTGAAGATTCGCCACTCAATACTGGAGTCTTCACTCATGAAGGCGGGACGAGCAAGAGGACTTGGGAAATTGGGGAGTAAGTGCTCGTGATATGCGTTCACAAGGAGGTGTTAGTGGCGATTTGATCGTTGAGAGCCGAGGTCACCAAGGAAATTGTTTGACTGAGATTTGAGAGTGAATGCGAAACAGACTAGAAATTAAATAACTGTTAAAAGACTTTTCGAGATGGGTCGCATCGCTTCTTTACCATAGTTCAGCGCCATAGGCATTCATGGACCCTGAAAAACGACCTGCCGTGGTTGAGTGATACCGCACCACAGAACGAGCAAAGACATTCGTAGATTTGATTCGCCATCCCATATCTTGCCCGTCGAGGGCCAATGGCAATGTAGGACATGATTGGTGCTGGAGATTCGCAAACCGTTGGAGTGTTCGACGATAAAGAGGATGTGGGAGACGTGCTAGCAGGTCAAACATAGAGCGAGGACCTGCTATTTATGCGTATTTTCATTGGTGGACGGCAGCGCAGCTGCCCAATCATCTTGGTACTTGCTAAGATCAAACGTGGATAGAGGTAGGTGTGATGAAGATTCTGTTTGGGAAGACACCATCCGATGCCCAGATACCAGCACATCATGGGCGCACCTGCTGTAGAGGCTACAGCCTAGAAAGTCACGAGGAAGTATCGCTGGTGTTGCTCAGGTGGAGAGCAAAAAGCTCTGAGGACGGAAATAGCTGGCGCTAGTCCCGAAGTGCATACGACCTGCATTGTGGGACTAGTGCGGCTCGGGAACTGTCAACAGTGCGCATTCACTCCTGACAACCGCCCCCATAGTATCCCTGACCCTCGTCGCACCCCACCGCGCCTTCTCTCGTTACTGTTTACCTTGCAGACATTCGCTCGCTAGCCGTCTGCACCTTCTGCGACTACCAAACCTCACTCACTTGTCGTCGACACCACGCTTCCGCCCTACACCGCGCGCCAGACCCGCCGTAACCCGACCGACATCGCACGTTTCACACCCAGCCAACATGGGCTTCGGCGACTTTCAGACGATTTGCGAAAAGGCTCCGCTGCCGCTATGCGCTCTTGTGGGTCACCAGGACATCAATAATGGCGTCGGCATTCAGACCGAGTGCTATGCGCGAACGGTCGAGATTGCGAATACCCTCATCTTCGAGACGGCCAACGACTTTATGCACATCCTGGCCATGGTCATGACAGTCGTCATGATTATCCATGTGCGCTCCAAGTTCACGGCTGTTGGTACGTTGGCGCATTGCCGTATAACCCCGGGAGCCTCTACTCACGCACAGCAGGCCGAAAGGAGATCACGTCGTTCTTTTACATCTACCTCTTCCTCACCATCATATCCCTCGTCCTCGATGCCGGTGTCGCCGCCCCTGGTTCTGCCGCTTACCCCTACTTCGCTGCCGCCCAGAATGGCCTCGTCTCTGCGCTATGTACCTGCTTGCTGATCAACGGCTTCGTCGGTTTCCAACTCTACGAAGACGGCACAACACTATCAGTATGGCTACTGCGTCTCTCCACCCTTGTCATGTTCATCGTCGGCGGTGCTGTGAACCTATTGACTTTCAAGGGCTGGGCCGGACTGAACCCCGGAAACCCTATCGCTATCTTTGTCGTTACTTACATCGTCAACGCCATTTGCCTCTTCGTCTACGCTGTCAGCCAGATCATTCTGGTTGTTGGAACCCTTGAAGACCGCTGGCCACTCGGTGATATTTCGTTTGGCATCTTCTTCTTCGTTATTGGTCAGGTCATCCTCTACGTCTTCAGCGACACCATCTGTGACCAAGTACAGCACTATATCGATGGCCTTTTCTTCGCCACTATTTGCAACCTGCTCGCAGTCATGATGGTCTACAAGGCAAGTCACCCTCTACCACATCGCATGCCCATCGACACTAACACCTACATAGTACTGGGATTCCATCACTCGCGAAGACCTCGAATTTTCCGTCGGCGTCAAGCAACACAACTGGGAGATCAAAGAGCCGCTAGACTACGAAGACAAGCGCGGCACCATGTACCAGCAATCCGAGTACGAGCCATCACTATACCAGCAACCATACCACCCACGCAACTCGCACTACTCCGCCGTCGGCCACTGAGCTTGCGATAATTTCTCGCCTCTGTTTTGCCTTCAATGATATCTGTTTTGCACAAACCTTTATACGCATGGGATGGAGTTTATGGCGTATGGATGCTTCGGCAAAATGTTTCGGCGCTTTTATGGAATGACTTGGGAGGATACAGTGGCTGCGAAAGCACCTGGTAATGTGCTTCCTTACAGCCTTACGCAGACGCATTTACGACCATCTTTAGCGCTTATATAGTATATAGTAATACCACCTCTCTTGACTCGACCAAAGTCGTCCTTTCGCGCATTGTGATGTCCGAGCCGACGCCTCGTCGCGATTGCGCACCATGTGCGGTGCTGGAACAGCGACTACCCATTCCAGTTACACGATGCCAGGATAATTGCTTAAGCTCTTCTCGCTACATTATTTAAGAATCAAACTGTTTCCTCAAGTCTTCGCAAATCGTGGCAGAACGAATATCCGGCTCCTTCCCCGGATTCGCTGTTGGGTCATTATACGCTAATGGGTGGGCCGATGTGCGTCCCCGCATGCCCGATACACCTTCGGACATCGCGTTCGGCAGACATGCGACATCCGTTGAGCGCCCATCCTACAATCAGGTCTCGCACTCCCATGTACTGGAGTCCTTTATCACTTTTAGCCTGTCGACTAGTCGTTCACCGTACATAATTACTTATCGTCATCTACATCGTTCACGGTCTCGGACTGTAGTCTACCAAAGTCTTGAGAGACGATAATCGAGCGCAATCACAACAAAACGATGCCAAAGACGGACGTTCTCATAGCCGGTTCTGGCTCTGCTGGTATCTTTGCAGCAACCTGGCTCGCTATTTTCGACATACCCTTTACCATTCTGGAGAGACGATCCGGGCCGCTAGAGATTGGTCAAGCAGATGGCGTTCAAGTCCGTACAGTAGAGATCTATGAATCATTCGGTCTATCAGAAGAGCTGTTGCGAGAAGCGTATCACATACTGGAAGTGTGCTTTTGGGGGGTCGATGAAGATCGCAGCGGGAATGCCAAAGGCGGTATCAAGAGGAAGAGCAGATCCATTGACACCGAGAGAGGATTGAGTCATCTACCTCATGTGATACTCAACCAAGCGCGTATGAATGGTTTGATGCTAGGAAAGATGGAGAATGTGCTGAAAGAGAAGGGGAAGTGGAAAAAAGGCACAAGCAATGGCATCGAGTACGGATGGGCTGTCAAAGCTGTGGACATTGACGAGAAGAGCAAGAACGATCCAGACGCACATTGCGTCAAAGTCACTGCAGAGAAAGATGGAAAAGAGGAAGTCTGGGAAGCAAAGTACGTCCTAGGCTGCGATGGCGCGCATTCCACTATCCGGAAAGCCCTCGATATTCGCATGCTGGGCGACACCTCCGATACCGTCTGGGGTGTTATGGATATCTACCCGCTCACATCCTTCCCCGACATTCGTCGTAAATGCACCATACACAGCGCAGCTGGCAACCTGCTCATCATTCCGCGCGAGGGCGGCCAGCTAGTGCGATTCTACATTCAACTACCCGCAGGCGTACATCCCAAGGAAGTGAAACTGGCCGATTTGCAAGACCAGGCTCGAAGGATCTTTGCGCCGTATACCATGGACTTTGCAGACGTGTTCTGGTGGAGCGCATATAGTATCGGGCAGCGTCTCGCTTCTGCTTTTCATGCTCACGACCGCGTCTTTCTGACTGGCGATGCCTGTCACACGCATTCTCCAAAAGCAGGCCAAGGAATGAATGTGTCACTCCAGGATGGCTACAACATTGGCTGGAAGCTAGGATCCGTCCTATCCGGTCTCTCACCTCCATCTCTGCTTTCGACATACGTCTCCGAACGCAGGAAGACAGCAGCCGATCTCATCGCATTCGACAAGGAGCTCGCCAAAATGTTCAGCCGCAAGGAGAAATACGAAGGTGAGTTTGCCGACTACTTCACGAAGAGTGGGCGTTATATGGCGGGCTTTACCGCGAGATACGAAGACTCCATGGTCACTAGTGGGATGCGGAGCCATGGTAGCAAGGCTACGGCAGTGACGGTGGGGATGCGCTTTCCGAGTGCGCAGGTAATACGATTCTGCGATTGCAAGGCTGTGCAGTTGCAAAGCGTGCTCAAGAGTGATGGAAGATGGCGAGTTGTCGTGTTTGCTGGGGATGTCAATCAAGCGGCGCATCAGAGGCGATTGGATAAGGTATGGTCCCCAACCTTTGAAATTGCCTCATCGTACTGAAATTGCATAGCTAGCGAAAGCTCTCGAATCAACTGCGCGTCGATATACATCCACGGCGAAACACATCGACAGCGTTATCGAACCTATCCTCGTGCTGAGTAGCAAGTTTCGCGACACTGAACAAGAACGCATACCAGACTACTTCTGGCCCAAGAGTGGGAAGTGGGGTATACGTGGTATGTCGCCTTCTTCATCATGGAAGACAGTCACGCTGACGGATATTTTAGATCTCCACAAAACATACCTTGACGATGAACATTACAACTCTGGTCATGGACACGCTTACAAGATTTACGGTGTTAATCCGGATGTGGGCGCTGTAGTGATCGTAAGACCAGATCAATGTAAGTGAACTTGAGTTGATGACAAGCGCAAGACGGACATGCTAATGCTGTGTAGATGTATCGGTGGTGACGACTCTGGATGACTTTGATGGTGTTGCGAAATTCTTTGCAGGCTTTTTGATTGAGCAGGCACCGACGACAAACATGAGTGCAAGCGCGAAACTATGATAGAAATGGCTGGTGCGGTGGTAGACTTTACAGTGCTTGGGTGCTAACCGGGACTACACACACGTGCCGACCCCCGGACTCAATGAGTATAGATATCTACAATCATCTCTCCTGCATTCTACCCCCATCGTCACAAACCATCCACTAAAAATTGCCGAGATACTTCATATGGACTGTCCTTCCCCTCGTTCCAAATCAGAGTTTTCCCGTTCCCATGGAGCAGTGACCAAGTGTGTCCGAAATCGCCAGTGCATACTTATAATGCGTCGACACAAGCGCCGCCCACCACATCAAAACTCGCTTCGACCAATGCTATGCTTCTATCGGTCGGGGACGACCAAACGGGTCGAGGAAGAAAGACATATCGCTTTGTACCAAAAAACGTTTGCGATCGCTCTATGGGCAAAGAGCGAAACCACTACCTCGCAGTACTTGTCTTTTTCGAAGTCCACCTACCGTTCTTCTGATCTACCGGAAAGTCTCAAGACTCTCGCCACGAGCTCCAGAACAATCACCATTGGACTCGACGATGTGCTGCGGTGTGCTGCGGTGTGGAAAAGAAAAACGACCCAGCCATTGTGCATGTCTTGCTCGTCGAAGAAAGCTACATTATAAACTAGGTCGTTCATTTTTGGAGAGCACAGCAGCCATTTTGCATTCTGCATCCAGATTTCTTCCTTCGTTGGTAACAGCGCACATCAAGATCATGTGGCCTTTTATCCTTCGGCGATATAAAGACATGTTCGTCGACTTAAAAACTCATTAACTACGCTCCTCACATTCATCATAAAATAACTAGGCGCAAGATCCGATGTTGTCCTCTGCTGTCTCAGGCTCGGATAAACCTTCAAAATATGCACAGCGCATATTCATGTCCGAAACGTATGATGAAGAAAACGATGGTGCGGCGGAAAATTGCTTCGCACTGTTTATCGAAACATACCACCATAGGAAATATGACTTCGTTCTGTCTTCTGGACTCGTTCTGTGGATTGAAAACATCCACAGCTTTGTCGCATGTGTGATTCTGAGGGTCGGTAGCTTGACATGTCTTTGCGAGAGATATTACTACGCTTGTATGACATAACAAACCTGCGCATCTCTGAGTTTCGAACTTCCTAACCCAATACTATTCTTTTCCTATAATCAAAAAAACGAGGAAGGACCTCCATGTCGAGCAGATCAGAGATTGATTACTACACAAGCATGAGTCCTTGGGCGGTGCTGCCTGTAAATGTCGTCATTTACACGACGAGAAAACTCAGTGCATTAAATCACTGTATTAAAAAGGTCAGAGCTCTAGCTCATATACTAAAATGTAGCATTTGAGTGCGCATGTGCTTCCATTGATGAAAACACTACAAGAAGCTGCTTAGGCGAGTTCACTCCTTAACTGAGGCCTTAGTCCTTCCTTCTTGAATCACAGTTGCCTCAAAAACTGCAAAGGAGATCACGAGATCTGCCTGAATGAGAGCTGAAATCAGCCGCATCAAGGCTGCGCGCAAATCCTCCAAGACACTGCGAAGCCAAAATCTATGCTCCTTGCTGTCGCTTGCGGGTTGTCATAATCAAGACATTGGCAATGACCTGCATCGATTGATTCAATCCCCACGACACGGAGTAAAACACCGAATCCAACCACAACCTGCAGCTCTTCTCTATATATACTGAAAAAAAGTAACTCACGTTCGGCCTGGATCACCGATGCATCCTCCTATTTTCCACACCTACTACAAACAGCATGTTCCCCCGCACACAGCTACGCCTCACCTGCCGTGGACCCATTATTACGCCATAATATTGGTCGACGATTCGTACCGCAGCGATCAGAGCTCGAAGTGATGGGATTTCAAAAGTGGTGATAGGGGCCCATGACGTTTGATGTTTCGACAACACACTACGGAACTGTTCGCCGCGCGCCAATCAGAAGTTGAGGCAATTTAAAAACATCGGGTATTCGGATAACGTGGCTGAGAAAGGCGAACCAGGTAGGCGGGTCTTCGTGCAAACATGGAAATGACCTTCTTATATTGATGGAGACGGGAAAGGTGGGAATATGTATCAGCGGAACATGGGGATTAGGAAGTGTGGCTTGTTGTGGTTCAACACCCTTCGCTTCTAAGCGGTTAGTGGCTTCCAAATGACGAAAAAGGTTATGCTGTTCTTCTTAACATACAAGGTCGCAGTTTTGGTTGGGCAAAATGCTGTGCATGTTGTAGGTCGGTGCACTCTTATCACTTGCATGGTTCACGTGTCATAGGCATCAGTACTGGTTAGCGGCGCATCATGTGTTGCGTGGGAAGTGCATCGAAACCAGCAATCGTATCACACCTGATAGCATTCCATCAGGCCAATTCTGCTGTGTTCAGATCAAAAAGCGGTCAAGTACTGAACGCGCGATCCTGTTTCACTTAGCGGCGTTCTATACGGCATAAATATCGGAAATCTTACTAGAGATCAGATGATTTCAGTGCAGCCTTGCAACTCGTACAGCCTCACCATCGCAGTCGCTTCACAAGCTTAAAGCAAACCAGACGCAATTTCCGGCTACAGAATGGTGCCAATGGCGTAGCATAATGACCGAGAATGGGCCCAAAGATATCGTTTCGGGCAGAACAACACTCCACCTAGAGCCGTTTACCCAAATATTCGGCGCAACTATGGAAAGGAGTGTATACACAAGGAGAAGACGTTGCAACAAACAGTACAAGAGCATAAATGTGGCGTTTCTTGTCACTCTCTGCTGGCTTGGTACTGTCTTAGCGCACCGGTAAGCAGAGGAGGGCCGAAGAGGGTGGAACGGTGTCTGAGCTCGTCTCCTGGAGGAGTATTGTATGTGGGCCACTAGTAACGTGCACCACCAGTAAGCGGCCCACACCAGTAAGTGGCCCACCCCACCTAACCTGGCGCGACGCTCTACGCAATTGCTCTACAACAACGCAATAATATTAGATATAATTAAGAGATATAGTTAATTATTTAGCTCTGCATAAAGTCTAAGTATGTCCTTAAACGTGACACTTCGTGCACGTTAGCGGCGCGCGCTGACGTCGCTTACTAGCCTAGCTCTAGCTAGCCTCTATTACTACTCTTTCTGCCTCTGTAGCTAACTGCTAAGCCTGCTGCACCTAGAGCACTCTACTAGAAGCGATGTATTAACGCTGCTAACTATGCTTTTGTTGTTAGCGCTAATTTTCTGCATATAGCTTCTTATTCTCCTCTGTAAGTATTACTGCTAATTGCATTATAAGCTAAGCGCTTTTAGCAAGCTAGCGTATCGCAACGCTTATAGGACTCTCTAGCTACTACTATAGTCGCTCTTAGAGATAGCGTACCTGCTGCTAAATCTTTGCTACTGTATGTAGTGTCTCTATCTGCTCTACTGCCTGCGCTGCAGCGTTGTTATCTATAGTTATCTATAGTAGAGACAGTGTTCTAGCTACTGTAAGCGACGATAGAACATAATTTAGATAAGGAGAGATAAGGCCTGTTACTTAAAAGCTAGCCTAGATATTCTACTACGTAAATACTATTAGCTAGATCCGCGTATATACTGCAAGGAAGTCTATCTTGTTAACGTAGTAGACGCTTTAATAAGCAAGCTCCTCTACTTTACGTCTGTACGCGCGCTTAAGCGGCGAGAAGCAGCTAATATTAAGCAGCTAGAGAAGATACAACGTGTAAAGCGGTATACAGAGAGTAATAATCTTATTATTAGCGCAGTACTAGTTAAACTCTAGCGTAGCGTAGCTGCTGTAGCTGTCTAGGATAAGGAGATAGTATACCCTAGCTGTACGAGCTGCTGTATGCTAATTAAAGTGCTTTACCTACTCTACGCTAAGCTAATTAGTTGTCTAGCTATTATCTAATACTGTAATAGTCTAGTTTAGTAGGAGGCCTTAATACTAGCTGCTCTAGTAGGCCTTGCTAGATAGGATTACAAATAGTAGCAGACACTAGCTAGACGCGTTAATATACTTAATTACTGTAACCTACTTATAATTGCCTAGCTGTATAGTAACTGCTCTACTAACTCTATTAGAGCTAGTTACAACTTTTAACGTTGCAGTAACGCTTATAGCAAATCTAGTCTTATTAAAGTTATAGATGTCTTAGTCTAGGACGCTATACGTCTAGCGCGTCTCTGCTACTAGCTTAAACTACGCTGTAATTATAGTAGGATCTTTATACTAGGCATGCTAACTATTAAACTTCCTAGTCTACTTTGTCTAAAGCTTAGGCTAGCTCTAGATAAAGCGCGACACCTAGTTCTTGCTAATAGGCTGTAGAGGTAGATCTTAGCTACGCGCAGCAAGTAAAGCGTCTGCTATTTATTATACGTTAATAATATAGGGCAGAAAACTGCGTTAGTTAAGGTCTAGAATCTACTAAATAAGGGACTGCTCTTTAGTAGCTAATAGCTTGCGATTAATAGAGGCTGTCTCTAATTATAGCTAGGTACTGCTGTAAGGGGCTACGCTCAGGGAGCTATCGCACAGGTATACTGAAGTTGTATTCGATAGAGAAGAGAACTACAGGGTGCTACAGTCTGAAGGTTGTTCGGAGGGCGGCGGCTCGGAGTATCCTTGTGCCGGCGCGCTAGTGTAGAATCCGGGTGCTCAGGGGGCCACCCGGATTCTGTAGACAGTGCGTCCTACGCACGTGACCGAGATACCATCGAGGAACCAACTAACTGGGCTTCAGCCCATCACATTACCCCCTCCTCCCCTCCGCTTGAGGGGTGTAGCCCGTCGAAAGCTCTCAGGCAGGCGTCCTTTGTCGTCTCGAAGGTCTTTCGTGTAGGCCAACCATCGCTCTAGAGCCTCTGTCTCCTCTAGCAGCTCTGCTGGTTCGAGTGACGTTTGGTGGTATCCTTTCCACTTCACGTCATAATACCGCTTCCATCCTCGTCCTCGGCGTTTGAGCTGTTCTGCAACAACGTCCTCTACAAGATATTCTTCCACGCCATTGACTTGTAGTGGCAATGGTTGATAGTCGTCCTGCGTTTGACTCGGCAATGGGTCAGTGTTCGCGAGGCGGAGTCTGTCGACGTGGAACACAGGGTGATGGCCTGGAGGCGTGTCTAGCTTTACTGCATGGCTGCTGATCACTTCTATCACCGTGTACTTCGCGTTCTTCCAATCGAGTTTGCGAGACTCGCGGCCTGTACTGTACTGCTTGTCGAGCCTGAGCCAGACTTTATCGCCGACCTTGAAGTTTCTCGCTTCTCTGCGGTGCTTGTTCGCCTGCTTTTCCTGCTCAGCTTGTGCTTGGGCCATGCTGGCCTGAGCCAGCTCGAACACGTGTCGGAACTTGGCTGCAATAGCTTCTGCTTTCTCGCGGTCTGAACGTTCTTCTGCTGAGTATTTCCTGCGATTAGCACCTTGAGGGACCTCTAGCTGTAACGGGTCTACGTTGTAACCATGTTGCAGGAAGAATGGCGATACTCCTGTCGATGTTGCGTCTCTGCCATTGATCGCTATCTGGGCCATGGGGCAGAGCTGTGCCCAATCGTTCTGCGCCCAGCTGATGAACGCTCGGATGTATGCTTCCCACACACTGTTCATCCGTTCAGTTGACCCATCTGTTTGTGGGTGGAAGGCTGTGGACAGTCGCCGATTGATCTTCAGAATCTCGCAGAGGCGCTCCCATAGTAGGCTCACGAACTGACTACCTCGATCAGACGTAATAGCGTCTGGCAGCCAGTGGTAGGCGACCACGTGCTTGATGTACGCTCTAACTACTGTCTCCGTCTCTGTGTTGGGTAGCGGGATGAAGATAGACCCTTTCCCTAGGCGATCAGTCACGACCATAAGGCATCTCATGTTCTCGCTGATAGGCAATTTCTCGATGAAATCCATCGAGATTTCCTTCCAGATGCGCTCGGGGATAGGCAGCGGCTTGAGCAGTCCTTGTGTTCCTTCCCTCCATGTTTTTGTCCTTCCGCACACGTCGCAGTTTCTCACATAGCGTCTGATGCTTTCTGTCATGCCTGGCCAGAAGAAGTCGCGAGCTAGCGTTCGATAGGTGATTTCTCTTCCTGGGTGACCAGTTGAGAGGGAGTCGTGGACTTCGCTGATAATTTGGGTGCGCAGGCTCTCGCTGCTCGGCACCCACCTCCTGCCACGATACGACAGCTCTCCTTGGTCGTTTATCGAGCACTCTGAGATAGAGCATTTCACACCTATGCTCGGTGGGAACCTTCGTTCCTGGTCAACCACAGCTTGCTTAGCGTCTCGGTATTGTCGATCGTCCTTCAGGGCCTCCAGCCATAGTCTCTCTAGCTCGCTCAACTGCGCTGAGCTTGTGTCTGCTACAACTAAGTCCGCCGACTCAGCTTGTTCTGTGAGCGTCTCTTCGTCACGCTCAGACTGCGCTGCGCTGTCTTCACTAACAGTGGTGTACTGTGCGTCCCACTGTTCCACGCCGTCCTCACTGACGGTGTCTCGTTCGTCTAGCTGTCCTTCAGCCGGATCAGGACGTACTCCTGTTCGTCCTACTCGTATCTTTGCTGACATGGCCCAGCTGCCGGCCATGTCTTCCTTTGTCCTCGCTAGTGTCCTCGTAGCATTGGGACGTAGGCTTCAAGACCTGTATTATGCGCTTCTGGAGGCGCTCGTCCTCGGCGTCCTCTGGCATGTCTTGTTCTCTTCTCGAGAGGGCGTCTGCTCTCATTCTCTTTTCCTGGCCGATACAGCATCTCCATATTGTAGCGGCTCAGCAGCGCAGCCCAGCGCACTTGTCGCTCGCTCAACAGCTTTGGCTTCATAAAGTACTCAAGGTTCTTGTGGTCGGTAATCACCTTGAAGCTCTTGACTGAGCGTAGTTCCGCGTCCCATTCCTCGAGGCAGCGTATCACTGCTAGCAGCTCCTTGTCATGGATCTCGTAGTTGCACTCGTGAGCGTTGTTCTTCCTCGAGAAGAACGCGCAAGGACGTAGTATCCCCTCGTCGTCGTACTGGGACAGTACTCCTCCTACAGCGTAACCAGACGAGTCGCATTCCAGCACTGTGTCGCGCTCCGGGTCGAAGGCTGCCAAGTTTGGTTCTGTGATAAAGACTTCCTTAAGCTTGTCGAACGCCTTCTGCTCGTCGTCACCCCACACGAATGTGACATCGCCTGTCAAGCGAGTGAGTGGTGTAGCTACCTTCGCGAAGTCTCTGATAAACCTTCGGTAGAAATTCGCGAAGCCTAGGAAGGATCGAACACCTTTCACTGTTCTAGGAGCTTCCCATTCCTTGATAGCTTTGACCTTCTCTGGGTCCATTCGGATGCCTTTCCCTGCGTCGATAATGAAGCCTAGGTACTTAGTGGACTTCACCTCAAACTCGCACTTCTTGATGTCCACGTGCAGCCCTGCGGCTTGTAGCTTGCTGAGTACCTTTTGACGTGTTCTTGGTGCTGCTGCAGACTGCCGTCGGTGTAGATCAGCACGTCGTCGAGGTACGCGGAGCAGAACTCATCGAGATACTCTCTCAAGGTCCAGTTGATGTATCGCTGGAATGTGCTAGGGGAATTCGCCATGCCAAGGGTGTTACCAGCCACTCGAACAGTCCAAAGCGTGTTCGGAAGGCTGTCTTCCATTCATCTCCTTCTGCAACGCGGATCTTGTGAAAGGCAGCGATCACATCTAGCTTGGTGAACCATTTCGCTTTGCTGAGATTGTTCAGCGTTTCTCTGATCAAGGGCAATGGGTATCTATCTTTCTTCGTGATCGCGTTCAGCGCCTCTGTAGTCGATACATAGCCGGAGGCCTCCTCCTGGCTTCCTGGCGAACAGCACGGGTGCTGAAGCTGGCGAGCTGCTGACTCGGATGAATCCTTTCTCCAGCAGCGATGTGAGTTCCCTTCTGAGCACTAGCAGCTCGCCTCGGGACATGCCATATAGCGGGCCCCAGGGTGGCTGAGGCTGCTGACCGTCCTTCGACATCAGCTCGACCCTGTGGTCGATTCCTGGTCCTCTGTGCGGGGGAAGCTTCGCTGCCTCCTTAGGGTTGAAGAGCTCGAAGTAGCTCTGATAATGCTTCGGCAGCAACGACTTGACGTCTACTGCCTTCTTCGGCGCTAGCGCCTTGTTGATG
This sequence comes from Alternaria tenuissima, assembly GCA_004156035.1. NCBI lineage: Eukaryota > Fungi > Ascomycota > Dothideomycetes > Pleosporales > Pleosporaceae > Alternaria > Alternaria tenuissima. Next base: position 2,535,293 of record PDXC01000003.1, read on the forward strand.
TCTGCGATTGACGCAGCGAACACGCGCACCCCACTCTCTCGATCGCGAGATCTCTTCAGGAGGCCTGCGAACGTGGTTGCGCTGCACGGGCGACGTTCTGGCTTGCGACACTCTCGTCGCATCTCACTCGAATACCTCTCGAGTGTATGAACAAGCTCCTTTTCGCTGGAGCAATTGTAACGTGCTGGTGGTCCATCCACCCCTTCCCTAGGACGACGTCTTCGTCCATGTTGTTGATTACGTACGCATAGGCCACCTCGCGGTGCCCATGCATATCGAACTCGAATCGAGAGACTTCCTCAATCCTAGACAGCTTGCCGTCGATTCCCTCTATCATCCGAGAGGCGATTTCAAAGCGCTCAAGATGGCTTTGGCGAGCAAACCTGCGGCTAACCAGTGCGTAGCATAGACACCCACTGTCTATCAACGCGGTGGCGTTGTGAACAGAGTTCACAATTAGGTTGGCTGTAAGAGGTGGGGTGTTCATGTGTCGGTGTTGAAACTGGTTCCATTCGCTATTTGTCTGCTGATCCATCTTTAGAGGCTCCGAGTTGAGACTCTGACTCGGAGCTACTCTTTTCCCGACTCTTCTGAGTCGCTGTTGCTCTCTTCTTTCGTATGGCATTTACAAGCGGGTGAGGGTTCGCGCTGAACTGCCCTACTCACCTTGGTGCTCTTTGGCCTAGTTGTCTTGGCGCAGTACTTGGCTATGTGTCCTTTCCCGCCGCATGCGTAGCACTCAATCTGATCTCTGTTCGGACGGCGATCCTGCGTACTAGCTCTATTGACTCTAGTCGGTTCCCAGTCCATGTTCTCCGGCGGTGATGGCGTACGGGCGTGGCTCGGTTGATTCTGTCGCGGGCTGAATCCCTTCTGACTACGCGTTGCTAGACTCACTCGGTACAAGCTATCTGACACTCGAGTAGCCTCGCGAGCGAATTGCTCGAACGAGAGGTCCTCATTGACGAGAACAAGAGCTTTCTGCAGCTCAGCGTTGAGGCCCTTAGTGAACATGCTCTTTTTCTGAGTGTCGTCAATGCGTATGCTTGACTGGAGCTCGAGTCGGTTGAACTCCATGTGGTAGTCTCGGATAGCGCGCCTCCCTTGTCGTAGGTTCGACAGCTGGTCGAGAGCCTTCGTCTTCAGGTGGGGATCGTCATACTGCTGGTTAAGGAAGTGCCACAGGTCATCGATCGAACAGTCTTCCTGGTTCTGCTCAGCCCATGGTAGAATCACATCTGACGCTTTTTCAGAGCAACGGCTGACAACGTAGGCGATCTTTGTTCTGCTAGACGCGCCACTGTAGTCGTTGTATAGCTTCGCCTTCGTCTTGTATCGGAAGGCAGCGTATTTGGCTCTGTCTCCGTTGAACAACTCTGGGTGAGGATATTTCGTCCTTTGGTTCATTTCCGTAGACAGAGGGGTGACAGCTGCTGCTGAGGGGCTTCCAGACGTCTGTGGTTGAGCAGGTGGTTGGCTCTCTCGCTGTTCTAGCGCTGCTAGCCGGGTAGTTATTGGGGCCATCATTTGTGTAAGTTGAGTTAAGGCGGCCATCATTGCAGCTGTTGAGTCTTGTGCTGCTTTTGGTGGGCTCTTAGGCGATCCCTTTGTCTCTGTTACGCCTTTTGTCCGCCTTGCGATCTCGCTGATCATTGGCGCTATCGCAGCCTCTTTCCAACCGTCGTTCTCGAGCATTCGGACGATGCTCCACTGTATCTCGTCGCCTGGTACTCCTGCTAGGTGCTTTGCCGACGCGTAGGCAGATAACTCATCTGCGTTGAGGTTGGGCACGTTGTCCTCCATCTTCTGATCTCTTGTCAGAGGCTTGTCTCTCCGTATGTGTGCCTGCGTCTTCTAGCAGGGCTTCCGATCGGTATTCGCTCGTCGATCGCTCTTCGCACTAGCAGCTAGCTTCTCGCAACCTACTGCGTAGTGGCCTACTCCTCTGCGGTGAGGACTGGTAGGGCTTTGGGGGCCTGTCACTGTACAGGGCTTCTATGGCTTGCTCTCGATAGCAAGGCTTCTCTGAACGACGTTCGTCCCTAAGCTACAACGAGCTGTCTCGATTTGTCGTCTAGGTCGCGACTTTTGGTAACCCAGTTACCTCACGCTCACGATTCTTACACTGGTCAGTCCTTGACTCAGTATCGTGGCCTATGCCTCGTTCAATAGAGGGCCGATAGGACTTTGAACGACGCTCGCCTGTAGTTGCTTCTCCAACTAGCGCGAGAGGTCGTCGCCTGTTCCCCAAACCTTAGAGGACTAACAGGACTTCAACTGCTATCGCTCAACGTCTTGCGAGGTTTCTTGCGACGTAGCAGGACCTACACCTCGGTACTGTTGAGGTATCGTGTAGGGCTTTTCCCTGGACGGTATCTCGCACACAGACTAGAGTCTCCTAGCTGCCCGATACACGTTCAGCGCTGGCGTCGCGCGAGGCCAGTCACGCGTTTGACTGAGCGTCCTACGAAGCTGCAGTCCTAGGCTAGCGATCTCGCGATGGCTTGTGCCTAGTTGTTGTCTGAAAGCCTTTCGGGCTGCAGAACAACACCAATCCCGTGCGGTGGATTAACCTACTCGCACGTAACAAAGAGGCGGTCAAGGAGCTTGACGCGCGTTGCGTTGACAGAGTCTTGTGGCAAGGCTCTGCTGATTGGGATCGAATACAAAATGTAAGGGGCTACGCTCAGGGAGCTATCGCACAGGTATACTGAAGTTGTATTCGATAGAGAAGAGAACTACAGGGTGCTACAGTCTGAAGGTTGTTCGGAGGGCGGCGGCTCGGAGTATCCTTGTGCCGGCGCGCTAGTGTAGAATCCGGGTGCTCAGGGGGCCACCCGGATTCTGTAGACAGTGCGTCCTACGCACGTGACCGAGATACCATCGAGGAACCAACTAACTGGGCTTCAGCCCATCACAACTGCAGAGGCGTTGTCGGAGCGTTGTTTATAGAGCGTTGTATAGCATAGCAGCTTAACGCTAGCTTGTAATACGTTTCTCTTAAAGCGCACGAGATGCTAGAAGAACTCTACCTTTACAAGAAGTCTGTATAGAGCGTTGTTGTCGCGGCATAGTGGTGGTTGTGCAGAGCGTCGCGTTAGGTTAGGTGGGGTGGGCCACCTACTGGTGTGGGCCGCTTACTGGTGGTGCACGTTATAGGCTTATCTTAGTCAGACTTTAGATGGAAGCTAAGCTCCTTCGACTATAACCTTGTCTAATCCGGTACTAGATCGTAGATCTGTTCCGTCTATAGCTAGTTTATCTAGGCCCTGCTAGTGACTTACATACAACACTTTCCCTGGAGACTGTGTATATCGAAGGAGTGCCGAGTCTCTCGATGCGCGCGATGCGTGTTGTGTTTTGTCAATACCACCGAGATCGTGGATGCAACAGTACAACGACTTCCGTCCGAGCGCAGTGCTCTGCGCACGCCAACTACTTCTCCGTCTCTTGCTACGAGTTGTTGACTTTCCGGGGACGCCAGATGAATTGAAGCTCATTGAGAAGTCGTTACCGTGGGACTCTACAAATATTAGCTGGGCATGTCGCTCACCACAAGGCAATATCTCACTTTCACAGATTTCCCAAACTCTTCGCGAAGCCTCTGTGCTCGCTTGCGACCTCCTCCATAGCAGAGCCGCAAATGAACATCAAAGATCCTAAGCAACAGATACGCTATACCTTCTTAGTATTCTGTCTCTCGGTTGCGCACCCACGTTCCGACGTGGTGAAGGCTGACAGGTGGGTATTGCGCAAGGCGCTAGAGGGAATTCCCGTAATGTCGCGCATCGTAATTTCCGAAGACCGCTTCTCGCCTAAGATCGTCCCTGCTTCCGACAATCTTCACGGCGGTGAGCTCTTACCAAAACGTCCCCTCCGCGATTCGGCGTTATCACTTACAGGGATCGCTGGACTTTGGAAATGATATCGCTTGAACCAGGCGTGATGGTCCGTTAATGGGGAGCTAACTACTAATAGCAATTAACGATACGTTCATGGTCTTATCCCAGCGTATTCGAATACATTATCATGGACACTCTGTAAAGCGCGCGGATGATGTGGCACTTGGAAGTGCTGGTGTATCTCAGAGCACTTTGCAGATGCGCATGCCTAAGGCATCATCAGTCTTATTCACAGGTTGATCTGTATGAACAGAACGTAAGGCCGTGTACATAATCTTATAACCCATCAAGCATTACTTATCAAAAGAGCCTCTAAAAGACAAGATAATGACATGAATCGCAAAGCTTGCGACGGGCCATTGATGTGCTCTCAACAGGCCCCTGATGCTTAACCAACCAACTACAAGCTATCCTATAATATCACATCGCGTTCTTTCGCCTGATTGAACCAATTATCGACATCTCGGCTGATGATCTCGAAAGGTCTACTGCACGGCTTCTTCCCATGGAATTGGACTTGGAGAACGCCTTCGCAGGAGCTTTGCGGATGGTGCGATTAAACCACAGAATCTAGTAGATGTATGGTTGTCCACACTTCTTGCGGAAGTTGGCGTTCCACGAGCTGACTTTGGACCATTTCCCGCCGGCGTTGCACTGATTGGCAGTCGTAGAGTCCTTAGACGCCTTAGTGCACATCCTCGTGCAATCGTTGACTAAATTGTCCTGGAGACATCACAGTTGTGAGCAAGCCAAGCTTGAGTGAAGTGATACATGACGACTTACAATAACGCAGCAGTGACTGCCGTCTGTATAGAGGCACTGGCAGTATGAAGCAGCAACGCTGCTTACGCCAGCAAAGAGCACGGTGACGATAGTGAGAAGGCGGACCATTTTGTGCGTTGATGAGGACGATGTAATGGGATCAGGCTGCGAGATTATGTGATGAGTGATGTGATGGAGTTGATGAGTGAAAGAATTTGTAGAGCTGCAAGAGAAATCACGATCTTTATAGAGCCCAGCAGACTAAGAGACCACACAATACGAGTTGTAGACATATCAGCGGGAATTCGGCAAGCAATTCACGGGAGGACGTGCATAGCTCACATCAGCGCGTCCAACGTACCGTGGTACGGCTCAAATGAGGCTATCATGAGGTACGTACGGACCGATTGTTAGTGTTATACGTACGGCAGTACCCAAAAGATCCTTGAGTACGGACTATAACCGCAGTACGGCCGCTCAGACTAAGTACGGACCGTGTTATTGCCTACTTAGGCAACCGCTAATCTTCTTCGTGAACCGAAGCAACTAGAGGCGCTTGGGGAGCTGCATCGTGGTGGCGAGGATAGGTATCCTAGATAACGTCGTTGACGGGTGACACTGATAACCACAGGCCGTATGCTTTACTCTAACTTCCAGACCTCCACCCCCTACGGATACGGTACACACTAATGCAAGATCCCCAACGTACGGCTTCGGTACGTTGGACGCGCTGGGTCACAGTGAATCCCTGTAATCAAGTTCGCGGGATTGCTGCTAGCAGAAGCACAATGCTTATCTCGCTTGTCAGATCGACATTCTATGCTTGATTCCATGACATTCAGTCACTGATTGCGAGTGCGAGTGCGAGTTGACGAGTAAGGTATATAAGGTGGTTTCATTGACTGTCATACCTCTAAGTCATGTATCTAAGACTTCAAGGAAATGTGACCTATATACATGCGAGCTTTCCAGCGAGGTCCTATGATCTCAAGTACTGAGGGAAACCAGGAGAAGGAACATTGGTTGCCATGTATCCAAAGAAACAATTGCTTGGGTGGCACTGCGCAAGGCACCCTGACGAGCTCTTTTACTTTATGCGTTTCCAATGGTCCAGTCCGTGCAGGAGCGGCGCCATTGTGCGTGCCATCCGCCAACGTTCGAGTACTTGCCACCAGCGTTACACTTCTTGTCTGAGTTTCCGTTGTCGATGCATCGCGCCGTGCAGTCCTTGACGATGCCGTATTGCTAGTTTGTTGTTAGATTTGGTCGCTCGTATATCTTATTTGAGTTTGCTCAGGCTATCATTGGCTTACAGTAACGCAGCAGTGGGATCCATCCGCGAAGAGGCATTGGCAGTATCCGTCGGCGGCGACAGCAGTGACGGCGGCGAAGATAACCGCGAAGATGGAAAGTCGGACCATTTTGTCGGCGTTCGAGTATGATGAGTAAATGAGTGGGATTGGGAGGGTTGTAAGACTTGTGGGTACTGAAGATGCTGAGTCGGTATGCTACGTTTAGAGAGAATCACTGCAGCTTTATATGGAAGGTAAGCTCATGTTCATCTTGTCACATATGAATTCTTGTGGTCAGCTGAGTAAGAAATAAGTCGCAGTGCCAATCCCACTAGCGATGGGACGCAAAAGCCCACACGGACTTGAGTCGCTGTAATGATCATACGAAACACATTCTCACGTGTGTCTTCATACCATACCCTTCAAGCTAATCCCGAGTAGCTCAGAACAGCGCATAGATTATTAGACCGAGCAGCTGACCGAATAGGGAAGAACTTGCCAAACAGGATCTACTATGCTTGCCGACAGAAGTATTGTCGGTGGAGCACTTGGTCAGTGAGCTCGTGATATCTGAAATGAAGACCGAAAAGGAAGCGCAGTCTCTCCCATTCGCTATGATCCCTACGGTGGCCTGTGTTGACTTGTTTTCTAATCCTTGTGATCGACACGCGCTAGTTCCGTCCACGCAGTTCTCTTGCCGGTAGCCATAGTATGTCACGACTGCGAACTAGGAGATACCTCAGAACGCATAGACACACGTAAACATCAGGTGGTCTAAAGAGATGATACGGGGCCGGGCTAACTTGACTTTACTATCTAGAGCGATGTAAGCACTACTCGGCTTAACATCTGAAATGGCTCCTTCATCAAGAGATACGAGCTTAAGCAAGTTTTGGTTAGCCTTTCTCTGCCCTCAGTATCTTAAATATCAGAGCAACACCCCCTCTGGCTTGATATCCATCTCTCTGTACAGCACTAAGACTCTCAACCTCAATCCATCCCACTCTTCAATCTTCTACCACCTCTTCGAGACTCCTCACAACCGCTAAAATGGTCCGCATCCTCTCCCTCGCCACTCTGCTGATGGCCAGCGCCATCACCACCCAGGCTGCCCAGTGGTGCCAGTGCCTCTTCCAAGATGACTCGCACTGCTGCGTTTACTCGGTGAGTAACCCCTCAGGAACTAAACATGATGAATAGAATGTTGAATGCTAATTTGAATCTTCTCGTCCTCTAGGATGCTAAGATTGGCAACCTCGACTGCCAGCGCTGGTGCACCAACGCTCACCGTGCCGATGGTGCGACCAACCCGAACAACCCTCTTGAGGCCGGCACCGCCTGCAACGCTGGTGGAAAGTACAAGACTGTCAGTGGCTGGAATGCTCAGTTCCGCACTCCTTGCTACAAGCAGTAGATCATCGTCAGCTCGAGTTGGCAGCGGCTTAAGTGGATGGACGGCTAATTGGGGATTATGGTGGAGACGTGACGAGAGCCATTTGTTGTATTGTATAATGGAGGAAGTGCGATAGCGCGGGCCTGGTCCGGAGGTGTGTGGTAATAGCATATAACAAGGCGACAGTCTCAATTCAGAAATTGCCTACTATTTGTCGTACTCGCCAGAGTTGCTGTCGTTGGACGCGCATAACGTGATTGGATACCAAACAAGCAGGGTCCACCCCCGCAGAGGGTAAGCGTCGACTAGCGTACCCGAGCCCTACCAAGGTACTCTGACAGCTGCGAGTCATTCCACTTCATGCACGATCTCCCGCTCATCGTCTTAGAGAAGCTTCGCCGGGGTGCCACGTTTGGGATACAGTATCGTCGATCTTTGCTGACATGGAGAAGGCTACAACTCCACTCTGCACGGCATAATAAGCGGCTGCGTGCCGATTTTAAGCCGCATAGAATCGGTACACCGTAAGCCTCCTTTTTTGCAAGTTTAGTGATCAGTACTAAAGGCTCTTTCAGAAGCAACTGTAGCGATGACACACTTCAAGCGATAAATAGTTTCAAGTCTAACGGGATATACTTAATTGAACTACAAAAGATGCGTAGCATAACGATCAAACTGGGCTTGTCGAAAGAACAAAAAGATTTGACTGCAAAAGACATGTGATTTTGGTACATTGCACACGGAAAGATCAAGAGTTAGCAAGAACAAAAGTACGCAAAACCCGCTATGTCTACATCCTCACCGAGGCGCGCCCGCGACATGACGCGTGATTCGCATTAGGATTGATCCACCAAAATATATATCTTACATGGACGGTAAAGAGAGGCGTCACGCTGCAGCTTGGAAATGCTCACTAGGACCTAACCAACAACATGCAACTGTATCGCAGCCCTCGCAGCAGCTATATGAAGCTCTTCCACGGACTCCACCTCTCTTCTCCTTAACCACACTCGAAAATATCAACTCCAAAACAAAAACGGAGCATGCGATGAACGCTGCTTTTCGGCTTTGTCTTTAAAACGAAAAGACAAATCTCCATGAGATGTTGTCACGTATCCGAAAGAATTCACACTGCGACTCGAGATTCAAAACATCGAATTTATTGACATTCTATCATCACCTCAGAAAGCGATGCATATGTGCCATGGTGCGATACCTTTGTAGGAAAAACATAGTCCTTACCGCCAGGGACATGTTACTATGTGAAATCGTCGCGACACTTTGACATACCATTCCCTTGTCTCCTAACACTTTTTTTACTGGACCCAGAACGCATGGAGCACGATCCATTTCTCTCTTCCCGGGCTTCGTAGATTATTAGCCCAGAGATTTGGTGGCTTCGCGGCTCATATCTGAGCTGAAATCAATCGTTTGTTCTCAAAAAGCGTATCAACACACACACTATGACTGCGAGGCCACGCCCGGATATTCATCTTGGGAGCGAGAGGTAGTAAGGTCTACACAAAGATGTTATTCACGATGCTTCTCTCTCTACGCCTTGTACTGATAAATTGAGATACTGGAAACAACACCCGATAACTTTATGTCGGCTGTGCTCCTTGCTTCTCGAGGATTACCAATCGAATCGAATGGGGGTTTCATCTCTCCCAAAGACACCATGACGTTCGTATGGTTCTTTGAGAGCGCTCTTTTGTTGGAATATCAGCATCATCTAAGTGTAGGCTTCACTGAAATCGGCAGAGGCAATGATACCTCCGTGTCTGGAACAAACAAGCTTATATCTCGACATATGTAAAAGGTACTCCGAGCCGTTGTTGCGCATCTCAAAAAACGCAGACTATGGCTCCATGTTTGCGGGAGGCTTCATAATAATAGGAAGAAAGCTGAAGGACACCAAAACCAAAATGTGGGAATTGAATTGTGGCACGGTGGCATGAAGCCTTGCGGTTCAAGCTTCCATCAAAGAGCCAGTAGACTATAATCAGTATAAATGCGTCCATTTCAGCACGGTTTTAGTCCCCATCTTTTCTATCTCTTCATTTAGATGATCAAAAACGCTACATGCAAACCGTGATGACTGCTGTCCTCTTTTTGTTCCTCCAAAAGAAACCCTCAACTCGTGTATGGTCGTCGCGGCCGAATAAACTACAACACGGCTCGAAACCCTGATTCCCCAAAGATTGCAGAGCGGGGTACGTGCACGCTATGGTGAGGTGACTTCTGGCTCCTTTTTATGCTCGAAGACTTCGAGGGGAATTGTGGTTTCATGAAGTTGCACCTATGACTCGAGATGTCAAAACCTCTGCGCCGTGATCTTGAGATGATCGAATATCCCCTGCCATAGTTTCATGTGAAAAAGACTGTCAAATAACATCGAAACAACCAGGCTACGATATCATGAATGTCATGTCACCAACTACAGGCCCTTGTCGAAATTCCGTCAAAACAGATCATGTCTACCACTACATGGCTGTGGGTAGCGAGCCTGTTAGCTTATCAAAAGCTTTCAAGATAGAGTCATGTCTACGGGTACTTCCGTCTAGCCCTTGTTGACGTACGCGTCATGATCGTCCACAGATCATCCACAAGCTCCACCTATGCGCAAAACGACTGAGAAGCATCTCGTGCCACCAGATCTACTACAACACCCCCCTCTCAACAAACCTCACCGGCAAATCCACACTCCTCGCCCTCAAATACTCACAAACGTTCTTCCCCAGCGTATCATAAGTACTGCAAGCATCATACCCGCGGTCCAAGTGGTCATGTAACAAGAAATGCACAGCCCTTACATTTTTCATCTCAAACCGATCAATCTTTTTCCCCTTGTACTCCTCAGTACCCAGTAATTCTTTAATCTTATCAATGGTAAGAAAACTGCGCAGCCACTCCCATTCATCGTCGTGACGCACAAAGAACGCGACATTGGCGTCTGAACACTTGTCGCCAGAGCGGCCGAGAACGATGGACCCGAGAGGGAGGCGTACGGTAGGACCAAAGTGCGCAAGTGGTATGGGTGAGTGTGTCTCATAGGAGGGTTGTTGGCGGGGATGATCCTGGAATGTGGGTGCGAGGGGAATGTCTAGTGTTTTCTTGCCGTCTTGGAAGCCAGATGATGTTTCGCCGTCCCAGATACAATGGACACGTTGCTTTACCGCGGATTGGGGGAGGAGAGAGGGATGGTACTCGTAGTATGGTTTGCCTTCTGCCTGTCGGACGTCGTTGCCTAATGAGGCACCGGGACAGGACATTAAGAAGTTGACCATGGATATGCGGAAGAAGCCCTTGGGATTACGCATATTGAGTAGCTCTCTATCCTTGGATTGAGCAAAGACGCGGAAATCCACTGTCGCAACGTCTTGGTTGCGGCAGTCGATGACTGAGGAGCCGTTTTGCATGAACTTGAGGACATCAAACTTCTTGATGAGCTCGGGACCGAGTTCGTATCGGATTTGCTCTTCGATCCATTTGCATTTCTCTTCGATGTGGAGTCCGACAAGGTAGATGTGGTATTCGGCCTGCCACCCAGCGAAGCCTGTAATGCCGACTTTGGTTGTCGGCGGTGGTGGGAGGCCTTTGACGCCGGATACTTTGACTTGGTCTTCGCCAATTTGCTCGATCTTGATGTCTGTCAAGTCGGCGGTCACGTCGCAATTGTAGTATAGCGGGCCTTGAATTTCGTAGAGAAGTTGAGAAGTCACAGAGTTGACGGTCATGCAGCCGCCGGTGTTCTTCTCCTTGTACATTACACCCTCCCCCTTGTTATCGATGGCACAAATAGGGAAGCCCATATTGATGTGCTTGCCTTGTGCCAGCAGACTACGAAAGTCTGAGCAGTAGCCCCCGGATACATACGCGGCGCACTCAAGAAGATGACCTTGAGCACTTAGTATAGCATACAAGGACAAGGATAGATGGCTTACCAATCACAAGAGAGCCAGCCAACTCGTTGAACTGATCATTTGTCCACTCATGCCACCAAGCTGCAGCGCCAATGATGGGTGAAGCATCTGAAACCCGACCCGCGATGACAATGTCAGCACCTTCGGTTAGTGCTCTCGCGATTCCCAAACCACCAAGATAGCATTGAGCGCAAACAGGTTCCAATCCCCATTTGGCCACCGACTTATCATGCATCAAGCTCTTGAACCCCTCGCCTTTGTCCAACATGCTCTTGACAGTGCCTGTAACATCGTCGCCTTCAATCCAAGCTATTTTCAACGGGTAACCAGCCTCCTTGCATGTCTTATCCACAAGTTGAGCCAGCAGCTCCGTGTCCGATGCGCCGGCATTGACACAAACTTTGATGCCGCGGGTAGCAATATCCTGAATCGCGGGAGTGAAGCAGTCCATGAAGTTCTCAGCAAACATGGCATAGTTGAGCTTCTCTTCGAAAGAACGCGCTTGGAGCATTTGCTCTTTATTCCTGAGCTTTCCGGTGCCGTGCATGGTCATTGTCATCTCGGAGAGCCAGTCTCCTACTATGACATCGACATCGTCTTTCGCCAGGGATGCGATTGCTCGGACGCGATCGGAGAAGCCGCCTGAGGCACCGCCAACGCGGACTGGTCGACGGACTGCAGGAGCCATGTTGAGAAGAAATCAGGGCTTCTGTCGATACGAAGAAGATAGTGAAGAGGCGCGGAGCGAGCATGGCATTGGGAGGAAGCCATGGTGAGATGTACTACTGCGAAGACACGGCAATCATCCCCTCATGCCTCCGGAGACTGCAAAGGAAGTCGAGAGGCTGTTCATATCCGCAACATACTCGAGGCTATTCGTCGACAACTGGGATGGACATGTGTGTCCCCCACTTGGGGCAAACTGCTGGGGCTAAAGCGGCGGCTAAGACCTGGCCCACCCTCTCCACTTTGGGGATCAGTATTGAGTTGCCGAGCATACGCGGGACTCTTCCTGCTTCCAAGGTCAAACTACGGTGCGCATTGCTGAGCGAGTCGTGAAGTCGCGGAGTGTCGGGTCGTGTGGAGAAATCATCCATTGCGTATCGTGCTTTGGTGAGGATGTAATGGAGTCGCCCGACTGTCCGGTCATAATGAGAGCGTGGCACAGTTCCGCCGTAGCCCCTATACCCCCAAATCGCACCCTCGCGCAACCTGCCCTCGGTTGTAAATGAATTCTTATTCTGATCAACACACATGTCGTGTAAAAGAGCAATAGTTCACTTGTGTCACACGAAACACGTGCGCGCGTACGGCCGAGACTAAAACGCACACCATCCCCTAACCATCCCCATCCCCGCATCTCCACCCAAGTCAATGTCGCAGTCACCCGGGCGCTTTAGCGCGCCCGTTAAGCTACCTTATGCACCAACCTCGACACCTCGCAGACATAGTGACGATGCCCTGCCCTCGTATCTGAGGCGCCACATTCAGCTAGGCTTCACACAAGACGATGTCGCCGCCCTCATCGACTCGATCGACTCGAGCCAAGCGCCGCCCTGCTCTTCCAATGGCAACCCAACGCTAGCGCACCTCCCCGCAGAACTGCTGCTCCAGATTCTCGAACACGTTCCTGTCGATCACATCCTCGATTGGCGGCTAGTGTGTCGTGGGTTTCGCGATGCGCTCGATGGCCGTGTTCTGTACCACTGTCTGCAGAGGACGCAGCTGGTGGGATATACGGGGCCAAGACACGGCCCGTTCATGGAAGATCTGGATGAGGAGGAACACGAAGCTGTGCATTTGCTTGAAGCGGGGTTTTTAAGAATTGAAGAGGATACAAAGTGTCTGGAAGACAAGAGACCCATCTGGAGCAATAAACATGCCGTCTTCAAGATCAAGGAGGAATGGTATCGCGCTTTCAGAACCATCTGTGGCCTAGAGACAAAGCCGGGAGACACAATCAACGACGTCGAGCCACGGTGGTATGGCGTGCTTGGCCGACTGGCATTGCTACGGGAAGAAGAACAGTTTGGTCAACTGCGCTGGTGCATCCGACTGGATCACGCTGTTCTAGACCTCGACTTCCCTCTCGACAAAGACCGCTTACATTTCGACTTCAATGTGGACCTACGGACGGGCCTTGTACGAGTAGCATGGAAAGACATGCTCGTCCGGTTCCTCAAGACAGAGCGAGCACTACGGGTACTACTGGAACAAGTTTGTTGCCCCCCACACACATCTCTCTATATGTACCGATCCCCAACTAACAACTTGACAGAAACGCGACTCCCCCTTCACATTCTCCCACCACGAAGACTGCCTCCGCGCCATCCGTCGCGCACGCCTCCTCGCCTCCCTAACCTCCGCCCAAGAAGACAACACCATCCGCTGGGCCTTCCGCTTCCTCACGCCTCTCTTCAACACCCCAGCCGACCGCCACACATCCCGCCTCTCCCAAATCGAAGAAGACGCAATCCGCACGCTCCTCCTCCTCCGCCGCACAGCCTCCCTATCCCCCTCCCAACTTACCTACCTCCAAACCTTGCACGCCACCTACCAATCTCTCGAATCCTCACTCCGCTCCCTCGACGCCACGTACACCGAGTTCAAATCCTACCTGTCCATGCCCGGCTTCCAGACTACTATGCTCCTGCCGTCGATGATTAGCAATGCCAAAAACGTGCCCGGGAATCCTATTGCTTGGTCTGATGAGCTGCGGCTGCAGATCGAATGTCAAGTTGCGAGATGGAAGCAGCAGAGCGGGGTCATGGAAAAGGTCAAGGGTTTGTTGGAGGGGAGTTGCGAGGCCATGGCTGCGCCCGAGGATGGTTTTGATGAGTCGGATAGCGAGTTTTGAGGTTGGTAGATGTGGAGGACACGTTATCTAGGAATGCGCTGGTGAGCGAATTACTTCCTGATAGATTTCTCGAGATAGCGGGATAGTGGCATATAGTGACCCTGTGGCCTGATGTGGGGCTTGCAGACCAGACGAGCCGGCCTGCGGAGTTCGCGATTGAGGTTCTCGAGGTCCTGCTGGAATATTTTGCTTGGCAGCTGGAAAAGCAGCGCGCGCAAAGCTCGACAACAGAACCGCATGGATGTTAGACATTATGCACATGCGAGTCTGAAAGCAGAGAGGCATCCCTGGTTGAGTTTTCGGATACATATTCCATATTTAGGAGGTGTCTGCGGCATGTAGCAAGCGTACACATCGCTGACGTCTCTTGCGGCCTATAGAAGGTCTTCTCAAGCACTTTAAAGCTCTTTGCACGTTTGAATCACGATATAAAACAAGAGAAAAGCACTCGAAAGCTAGTTTCTGTGACGGATGAGACGGAGGTTGTGAGGTACATAAAGTAAACAAAAATGAACAGGAGCGAGGAGGGCTAGCTAGTCTTGTTGTGCGTAGGTCACGCTATCAACGTACCATGCTTCAACAGCCCAATGGCCTCCTCGGTGTGGTTGTGTCTCGAAGCTTACTTCTACCTTGTCATCTAGAACTCCTCCCTTGCTGATCTTGAAAGGTCCGTTGGAACCGTCGTCCCAATAGCTATGAACACGGAAACCCACAATCTTTGCATCCGTGGGATATATCAGCACCTGGCGTTTTTGGGTTTGCGCGAAGACGGATCCTGGGTGACAATCCTGCAGGGGCCAATATTGGATTTCATTCTTGACTGCCCCATTTCCAATGGAATGATTGCCTACACAGCCGAAGTCGAATGTCCGCATTTTTTCTGGGCTCTTGAACTCCCTGGTAGCTGCAATCAGCGATCTTACTTGATGTTCACGTGGCTGTTGTGGATCATACATAAACCAATCTTTTCGCGCATTTCGCTCGACAAAGTCAACAAACTGGCTTCTCTCGGTCCATAGAGCCAGACGGCCCTCCAATGCGGTCAATTCACCTTGTAGGTACTTCAGCCGTGTATCCCAAGTTTCTGTGGTGGGTCGCAAAGTCACAATCTCGCGGCCTAGCGAGTACGCTTGCGAACCTTCGATAGCTGCTCCTTTAAACGAACACTCTTGTAGCTTGCTCTGGACGCGTAGCGCATCCATCGTGGTTTTCTTGATCTTTTCGAATTCTGACGATCCAATGCGCGAGCGCGGCACAAGACTGTTGATGAGAGAATAGTGCTCTAGCAGTGCGATTTGAGGCTGTGGTTTGCACGTGGTATATTTTTGGAATATGTCGATCATCGTCTCGGGCGAGGGGTCGATTACAAGATACGTTGGGGTGATGCCAGTGCTTTGCCAAGTTGTTCTGCACTGAACATTGTGTTTTTTGGCTGTTTCCCGGTATCCAGCGACTGCATTCACACTAGCGATGCCTTTTCCCACATTTAGATCACCTTTGAAATTGTTCAATGAGTCTTTATCCGCGGCATTGTAAGTGGAGATTGCGGAAAGGCTTGAGGTCTTCTGGTAACCAGCGACGAAGTAGCTACCATATGTCGCAAGGAACTGGTCGATCTTAGGGGGCTGTGCCTGTAATAGCGTCATGGCTTCTTGACTGAATGTAGGATCGTTGTCATACTGGAATGGCCCACTGATGATCGTACATCGCAGAATGGTGGTCATACTCCTAGAGCTGCACTTGATGTCTTGAAGCTGCTCGAAGGCGGCCTTGATCCCGATGCCAAAGACTGAAGCACTAGCATTCAGGGATGAGTTGATCTCTCGTTGCATCTCATCTTCGTTGTCGATCGAAATGTACTCGTACTTGATGTTTGGCTCGTGGTCCGGGTTGATTACTTGGAAAATGTTCAATGCTGATTGTCACACTTGGCCTTCTTCAATCGCGTAGCCACGGCCCAGGCGAATTCCAGATATATCCCAGGGTATCTGCAAAGCAGTATCTGCGGCGAAGAAATGTCCGTCTTTCATGTTGAATGATGAACACGTAGTTGTCAATGCACCTGAGTCCTTCTCCTGTTGGGTTCGACTATATGAAGCCCCGTGGAAAATGAGGGAAGGGTCGATCAAGTCAAATAACAAATGCTACGCAGATATGGGTGACACCGTGTTGCGGGCTCTACATGAAGGCGCGACTAATTGCCCTTTCAGCTTTCTGAACGGCACAACTGAGCTATGGAACAGAGATCGTTAGCTTGGGCAGAAGCAATAAGTGGTACATGGTGGCTTAACGCTATCGCTATGGCGCTCAAAGCTGAGGTTTGCCGTCCGGGCGGGGAAATGACCACAAAAAAATTGACAGGCTGCTATGCACCAAGTAGAGTGGCCATTGCCTGTTGCGCACCTCATAACTTATAAGGATGGATGTATCCTAAGATTTTGGGTGGGATGAAGTTGTGTCGATATGTGATAGTGATCCGGATCACGCGCGGAAGAGTTGTGCCGCAGGCTCTGGGAAAGCGCGGGGTTGCCCGAAAGCCATGCGCCCCAAGGCCTAGCCTCTGCGAGGCGTAAACTGCGAACACACTAACACTACCAACGCATTTACTTTGGCTTGCGCGAAGTTGGAGCTGAATGTTATCGGGGTCAAATGTTTCCCCATTCTTGGATCATGGCTGAGCTCGTGTCATATAGTTATAACCGCATGCCCCTTCGAATCTGGCTCTCAGTATATTAACCTTACATCAATTTTTCTTATTCCAATCCAGTCGACGATACCGACAATGTACACATCATTCGATATGTCTGAGAACAGGCGGCTTGCCTTGGGTCAGTCTGGAGGTTTGGGTAGTCTCTATGACATCCGCTCTGATAATGTTCTACCTGGGTCTGTGCTAAAATCGATCCTTCCTCCACCAGGCTGCGTCCGGCCTCAGAAGACACAGGCACTCTCATACAATTATACCATGAACGACACTTTGGAGGACAAATTAAAGACCCTTGACATCTCTGCTGAGCTTAGCGCAAGCATAATGAGCGGCCTTGTCGACTGCAGTCTGTCGGCGAACTATATCATGAAGAAGAAAAGCGATACGCATTCTCGATATGCATCCGTCTCCTGCACCATGCAGACTTACATTGAGGTTCTCCAACTCGAGAGTGTAGAAGTAAAGTACCTCAATCTCGCCTCGCTGGAAAACCCCAACGCAACTCATGTCATCTGTGGTGTGGAATGGGGAGCTCAAACCGTGATTGAGGCAAAGACAACAACCACTATCCGTACGGACAGTCATCATGTCGGAAATAAGCCACCACCCAAACATGACAGACGGGATTCAGCTGCTATCGAATCAACGAAAAAGCCTGAGAAAGAGAACGAGAAACAAAACGAGAGCAATCATAAAACCGAGAAGGAGAAGGAGAAGGAGAAGGAGAAGGAGAAGAAAGAGCCGAAGAATGACATGCTTAGCGTCAAAGTGAAAAATGATGGTGCACTGGGTGAGGTATTGCAAAAGATCGGTCGGATCAATGTTGGTGCCAATCTCGACTACAACTCCAATGACCACATGAACAAGACTGAGGTGGAATTCAGAATTCTCACTGACATCGCGGACTTTACGAGTGGTAGCCTGCCAACTGACCAAGCAGGCGTATTGGAGTTCCTCAAGTCCATACCCTCGAATCTAAAGAACGTCAACGACGGGAAAGGTATTCCACTCAAGTTTCACCTAGTACCTATACACGAAGTGGCGAGGCTATTCAACGTTCAAAGAAGCGCCGACGTTGTTCTAAACAAGTTGAATCAAGACCACATGGAAGATGTGATCCGGACTCTTGACGAGGTGATGCAATATCTCCAGGAGTGTACTGAATACGAAGCATTCGTAAAAGCCCACTCGTTTTGCATTCCCATGACCCATATCAAAAAAGCCGTTGCGCATCATAGAGCTGCTAAGAGCCAGCGAACGGATTTTCAAGAGAAGATCAGGGAGGCGCTAAAAGATATACGTTTTGGGGAAGGTGACGTCGGGCAGCTCCGTCAGGTGCTGGCGGAATACGAAGGAGACAAACCAGATGAAGTCGAACACTCCAGCCTCATCCAAGAATACAGAGCGAAATCGGAGTTCGCAGACGAAACGAAAAACAAGGGTTGCGTATATCTCAGAGTTGGAGACGAGAAGCTGAAGAACATCATCGCTTCTGGTACACACGAGGACACTTACGTATTCTATTTCTCAGAAGAGCTGAGACAGACATCACAATGGATGGAGCATTGGAGTAAAGTATTCGACCTGTTGCACAACAAAGCCCCTCAAGAGTGCGTCATTATCGTGGATTGCGATGTCAGCACCACCATCAAGCCGACAGAAAAACGTTCTCAACTCTGCATCGAGCATTGGCGAGCTGGAAGTTGCATTATCCCAGACGTGATTGAGGATCTGAAGGAGTTGGCCAACGAGTGCCAGATTGTGTGTGACGACAGGACCAAAGCCGATCGTACTCGTACAAAGAAACCTCCCTCTTCGAAGAGACTTGTGCGAATCCGTTGCCCAGGTATCAATTGTTTTGGAGAGACGCGTAAAAGCAAGTGGATCTGTCCCAGGTGTCGAACATACGTGTATTACGGTTTCGACGATGACGATTTCTACTGCACATGTTCTCGGTACCATTTCTCATCAGCGACATTCAAATGCAACAGCGGCGTACATGGCCGTGACTGGACGAAACCAGACACTTCCGAGCTTCATCCTCGGCTCAAGGCTTTACCGGTGTCGAGAGAGTGTAACATCCTGTTGTTAGGCGTTACAGGTGTTGGCAAATCGACCTTTATCAACGCGTTCCGGAACTACTTGGAGTATGGTTCACTTGATGATGCCCTCGATGACCCGGCACCCACCCTCTACGCAGTTCCTAGCTATTTCGATGTTGAAGAGGAGATGAAAGCGCACGGGTACTACGATCCAGGTCAGGGTACCTTCACAGTCGGAGATGAGTCCTACTCAGAGCATTTCTCGAAGACTGGCCGATCGTCAACCAGATCTAGCAATATCTACAGCTTCACCGTAGATGATTTGGTGATCAATCTCATCGACACACCTGGGATCGGCGATACTGCAGGTCCTTCCCAGGACAAGAAAAATACTCGCAATATCTTAGAAACACTCGAGTCGATCGACAAACTCAGTGGCATATTATTCCTTCTCAAGCCGGATGAAGCACGTCTCACTGTAGCTTTCTCTTACTATATATCAGAGCTCGTCCGTCATCTCCACGTCGACGCTTCGAAGAACATTCTGTTTGGCTTCACCAGATCCGCACCAAAATGGTACCTTGGTGCTACGAAAGCCCCTCTGGATGCGGCACTTGAGAAACTTGGGCTCAAAGGTATCCGCAATGATGACACGACATTCCTCTTCGATTCCGGCGCATACAACTTCATTGCCAAGACGAAGGCATTCCCAGATCGTCATTTCGATCGTCCTGAGAGACAGAAGGAAATGTGGGACAAATCAAGCGAAGCTGTATACCGACTTGTCCAGAGGGTTGAAGACCTTCCAGTACATGAGGTCCGCAAGACGTTGTTCTTGAACCGGACAAGAGAATTACTAGAAACGCATCCCAAGCCGCTGACAGAATTCACGACCAGCGCAAAAAAGTCTCAGATTGGCGTGATGGAGGTTCAGAAAAAGCTCAATCTGCTCAATACCGAAGACCTAGATCTGGCACAGAAACTCTCCCAGCTCAATATCCCGATTACCGAAACTGAAAAAGAGGAATTTCCACATCCCCGCGTCGTGTGTGGCCACAATGACTGCGATGGTGAGACTGCATGTCACGACAAGTGCGATATCAAAGCGCCAGATGGTGTAAAGAACATTGCAAAGATCGCAGATTGCTGGGCCTTTCGCAAGTTCCTTGTTGCACACTACGGCCCGTGTCATCGCTGCAAACACGACGCTTCGGAACACATGCTGTTGTCCTATCGCATGGTGGCAAAGACCCGACCCCTCAATCAAGAAGAGATTAGTAAATGTCAGGCGGAACGTAGTGCCAAACAGGATGCCAGGGAAAGTCTGCGCCAAGAACAAGAGCTTGCAGCCAAAGTTCTTGCCCAATATCGCGAAGAGGAACAGCAGATCAGCGCTGCACAGGTTGTTATTGGAACCTATCTAGGATCTTTCACTCTTGCTGCTCACGAGGACGTGCTCATCAAATATCTGGATTATGAAATCGATCGTGCAGCGCAGACTTCCAGCCAGGCCAAAGCGAAAGAACTGCGAGAGCAGCGAGTTCATTACAGGTTTGAGATGGCTAAGTTACAAGAGTCGATAAAACAAGGAAACCGTGCTCCTCTTTCAGAAAAAGAAGTCGATGATGCCATAACCGGGCTCAAGAACATGAAGATGTTCGGCAAGTTCCTCGACAAGAGCCTTGAGGTAGGCCCAGTTTCGTTGCCCAGACAGCCCTTTAAACCAATGTCTTGTGGAAAAGGTGTGAAGGGCAAAGGCTCGTTGTATAACAGAATCAGGCGTTGGGTTTGATTGCAAGCGAGTAGTATGCAGGGGAACTCTTTGTCTTGGTATCTTCAATCATATTTCTCACCTTTTCCTTGTCGCATCGAGCAACACAGAGTCAGAACATCTTCCAACTACATCAAGAGCAGTTGCGAGTTGGAAGTCACACACCGTGCTCGCTTGAAACCCAGAAGAATGTACTCCCATTCACTACACAGTCTCTCGCGTATCAGGCCAACCAATGTGTGTAAAATATTATGATTAAGGCTCAGATTCTAATCTAAGCTCTGTATACCGACTGCGTAACCATGTGTATCTCAGAATACCATGCTCTTTCGTCAAAGCCGTGGGAAAAAAAACTCCCCATCCAAAATGCGCCAATGCTACCACCGATCATGGCGCTGGCCAGCTATCCAAAACAGCCGCCACAACATGCGCCGGTTGTGTGTGTGTGTGCGCCATGGCATCATATGCTCGCTAATGCAAGTCGAAACGGGTAGTACAAAAAGATGCAATACCATGCAAGTAGGTATAAACAAGGGGGCCAAGCGCCGCCCAGCATGCAATGTGCGAGTGATGAACAAGCTTCGAAGAAGCTGAATGGTATAATGCTACGCTCTAAAGCACCAAAGCAGCGCCAAGGAAGACCATGGACGCGCTAAACATGGCAAAAGGAGCCATGGACATGGACGAAGCAGCGCCCTCAGCAGGAGGAGCAGCCGCATCACCGGTAGAAGTTGCATCTGCACTCTCGGAGCCAGTCGCAGTCGCGCTGTTGGAGAAGGGAGTAGCAGTCGAGAAGCCACTTCCAGTCATGGTCCTGCTTTCGCTCGTCAGGCCGCTCGTCTCGCTGGCGGAGATGATGCTAGTGGATCCAGACAGGGCACTGCTCATTGTGCTGCTTGCCATGGCCTCGCTGCTGCTGCGACTGCTGCTCGCCGACGCGGATTCATCGTAGATGGCCTGGATACGGATCTCATGGCATTGGGCGCCGATGGACTGGTCGTACAAGTTGCCAAAGGCACCGCTCATGCAGCGCCACCAGCGTGTGCTGCCGCCAATGGCAAGCGAGTCGTTGCCGCAGACTGAGAAGCCGCCTGTGTAGATGGCACCAGCTTGGGGTGGGCCGTCGAACTGGAACTGTTGGTTTGCGACAATGGAGCCGGTGCGGCCGTATTGGTCGTGCAGGATGCCGTCCTCGAGGGTGCAGAGGAGGTCGCCATCTGATGCCTGGGGGTGCTACGTCAGTATGCTGTGCATTGGCCGCTTGCAAGGAGGGTAACGTACCTCTTGAGCGGTTTCGCGCTTACTCAGGTCGGGGTTTTCGAGTGTGCCAATCCGGAAGGGCGTCTCGACGGTAGTCAGGCAGCCCTCGGGGGCAGGAGCATCGGGCGCAATGCCCTCCTCGACAGCCTGGGCGAGGCTTGTGGCCGCGAAGAAAAGCGGAGCGATGATGGTGGAAGCGCGCATCGTGAAGTTCCAAGGATCCCTGACAAGGTATAACAGGCTATGGTATCGTATTACTCGTGAGTATTACTCGTAACAGTGCAGTGCTCGTAAAGTCGTAAAGGATGAGTTAAGAAGAGCGGCGGTGGGAGTCGAGCAGATAAGAGGCTGGACGCGAGCCCCAGCCTGGACTTATTTGTTGGTGCAACCCACGACGCGGCTTCCTCACAAAGCAAGGCCGGAGACGCAAAAGCAAGCTGTACCTGCAGATCGACGGCCGCATCGGGAAAGGCCCAACGCGCGGACAGGCTGTTAGGGGTCCCTGCGTAGATTGCATGTTTATCGTTGAGATCATAATCGCTTTGCCGAGATGAAACATGCGACTGATAGGGATGACGCAGATGGAACCCCTGGGGAAGGATACGAGGCCGCACTCACTACACCACGCGTTGTTGTGTTTTCCACAGCCTTGTACGAGCTGTGTCCGTTGTCGGCGCCAGTGCAGGAACCCGCCGCCGACGTTGGAACTTGCGCCTGTCAACAACTGGCCACTAAGCTGCAACCAATCTGGGCACTGCAAGGACAAGACCTGGGCAAACAACCAAACCGGCTTTCAATCCCGTCGCACCATGGTAGCTGTCGCGGTTACGGATAGCGGCAACACCACTCGCATTGAACATTATCGATTGCCCGCTCTACACTAGACTACCATAACCACCGCCCGGATAGCCCTTCGGCTGCATCCCCAGCATCGTCCAAGCCGCCATGTCGTTCTGCTGCCGCTCCGACTGGATCTTGTGCATACGGACAGCCATGTCGGCCATGTCTTCTGCTGACGTTTGCGCGCCTCCCCAAGCTGTCGCAGTCGGGTGCGTGTGCGCCAGAGGGACATCGGGGTCGACCGCCATCGCGACCTTGGTCTCCTCACAAACACGCCCAATCGCATACGTCTGTATCTCCGCAGCTCTAGCCCGTAGCGCAGGGACGTCTGTCTTGTCCCGCTTGTCCAGGTCGGGTTGGTTCAGCATCCCCGGCTTGTAAGTATCTGCGCATAGTGCTGGTATTAGATCATCGATGTCTTCTGGTGCATGCGTCACCTCAAGGAAGAAGAACTTGTACCATCCCGCCCGATTCAAAGCTGGCATGTACGTCGTGTAGCCCGTCGTGGCTGTCGGCACTTGACCTTTTACTTTTACGTCTTGCGCATGCGAGTGCTGGTTGAAGTTCCAGTTTGGTGCCAAGTCGGGTTGGCAGGGCACCATCATGTGTGGGATCCCTTCAAGACTCCACAACTTTGCAAACGCGCTGTAGGACCTATATGAAAAAAGACCTGACTTCACGTCAGCACTGTATCATGTTTCGACAACTGTAACACTCACGACACGCGTCTTCTGTTAATTTTACCCAGCTTCCGATGATCTTTGGTGCTTCCAAGAGGCCCGTGTTTCTAGGCTCAAACTTCCGATCCAAAGCATCGAAAAGCAAGTCTGCCAGGATATAGAATTCGCGTGTTGGAACTTCTGTTGCCGGATCCACAAACCTCCATGGGTCGGCAACTGGTACTGTACTGGCACTAAGAGATCGACGGGGAATTGTAAACCCAGGAGAGGGCGATCCACTCTGCGACACGGGTGGACGGAAGGCTTGGTATTGCGAACCAGAAACAGCCTCTTGCGGCTTCGACTCTACAAGACTCAAGCTTCCAACATCTGCCGGGAGCTCCGCAGGAAGCTCTGCGATAAACTCTGTTGGCGTCGAGTGCGGTGCTGCATCGCTTGACTGGACAGGCTTGTTTGGCGGCACTTGAGGTGATGCAATTGTCTGATGCGTAGGTGGAGGACTGATAGAATGAGGCAGTGTCTGCGATTGTCCCTGTCCTTGTGAGCCAACTGGAGACGGGCTGTTCCATTGGTGCTGATACGTTGTATGAACCGGTGGACTCGCGGAAACGTTTTGTTGTGAGGGAGGCGGGAGAATGCCCGATTGCTGCTCGGTACTTGCCGGGGGCAGCTGTGAGCTACCTGGCTGTTGCCACTGTGGCTGCATGTGCTGAGCAGGTAACGCCGGAGACATGCTCGAAGTATGAGGAGGTGGTGTATGTTGAGTGACATACGAGCCTCCAGCTACGCCCATCTGCTGTCCAGCATATTGGCTGTGCCCATGTACCTGAGGCTGACCTGGCGGAGCCTGCCCCTGTCCGTTTTGTCCTTGTGCCTGCGTCTGCTCCTGACCATATTGCCAGGCTGTTTGTGTAGTGCCAGCGAGCGGCGATTGCGGCGCGTAAGATTGGTAGTTGGGCGCTTGACTCGTCTGTTGTGGGAAATAATTGTTCTGTGCCGAGTGACCTGACACGGGCGTCTGGTTGTTGAACTGCTGGTGTGGAGACTGCTGCGAGGAGGGGTAAGCGGTCGGTATTTGAGATGGGGGTTGATGCTGCTGTTGGCCCCATTGCTGCGATTGCGACTGGGGACTGAAGGCTTGACCCTGAGGTTGCTGGTACGATTGGGTCTGGTTCTGCTGTCCGTAATGGCTCTGGTAGTTATGGTAGCTCTGGAGATGCTGGGGTGGGCCTCCTGGAGGCTTGTTTCCTAGCTTTGAGCTTATAGTCTTGCCCAGCTTGTTCAGCATTGGCTTGCCCGTTGTGACCGCCTGCTCTAGCCGCTGATTCATCATCTGGCCGAATCCGGCAACTCCTTTCTGAGATTGATTTGGTCCTCCGTAAGTCGTTGCATTGGGCTGATAGCTTGGTGGCTGCTGGGCGCCTTGCTGCTGTGCTGGAGTGCCTTGACCCGGAGGGACATAGGGCCCTGGCGAAGGCATTGGGTTGTATTGCACCATGGTGGCTACAAGGTGAATTCGGTGAGCCCTCGAACGTGAGCAGAGTGCTTCTCCTGTAGACAAGAGACGTCCCGATGCTGCGCCCAAGGCTGGCCACGGCAGATGAGCATCAGCCGCACCGTACCGTATACGACGCTTGGCGGCGACCCGTCGAGCCTAGGGTTAGCGAGATCATTGTCATTAGTATGGCGATCAAAAAATATGGACCGTACGAAAGCATGGAGCAGTGCCTTGATCAAAGTCACGATAGTCGATAGTGGCATGTTTGGTGTTGCCCAGAGACGTGGATTGGTTTTGCGGAAGTGACGGCATGCTTGGACCCTGGAAGCTGCAGCTGTCCAAGCGGAGCAGCGTGCGGACCGAGATGGTCTCCATGTTCAGAACCCCACCCAAGCATCGTGATTAAGTTGTAGCATTATTAAATATCTTCCATTCCCACAACACTGCCGCATCAATGGATAGCAGAATCTATGCGACTCATGCCTCCCACTTCTACCAGAATCTTGACATGGTTCTCCTTGTCGTTGATCAAGGTTTTAATCCCGTCTTCTACTAGATCCTCTAGACTAATCTTGCGCGTAATCATATTCATAGGCTTCAAGGTACCTACAAAACACACATGTCAGCGACTGGGCGCAGCAGGTGTTTCTCAGGGTACAGCTTACCAGCAGCGAGATGTTCGATAACCGCCTCGAGGTCCTTTCTTTGATAGCCCAAGACGGCTGTGTACTGCGCCTCTCGGAACACAAGCATGTTGGGGTTGAAAGGCACCTCTTTCTCCCAGATCGCGACATTGACGACCGTGCCCCGAGCCCTTACTGCTGTGCAGGCGGTCGTGAGACTTGCTGGTACCCCAGCGCAATCGAAAACCACATCCGGCCCATCCCTACCACTAAGCGCCTTGCTCATCTTGACAACATCGTACGTCTTAGGGCAAAGAACGTGATGAGCACCAAATTCTCTCGCGAAGCGCTGCCGTGCGCCGGATACCTCGCTCATGATAATCTTCTTTGTGCCTAGTGCCACCAAACATTGGACAATTGCGAGCCCAATTGGTCCACCACCTAGAATCATGACGACGGAATCTGGTGTCAGTGGAGCAGCGGAGACAGCATGCCATGCGACACCAAGAGGTTCTACCAGCGCGCCGACATCAAGCGGTACGTTACTGGGCAAGTTTAGTACCGCACCCTCAGGCACAACAACGGAGTCGCTCAAGCCACCACCTCCTCCCGAAAGCCCGATGAAGCCGCCGTTCTCGCATACATTCTCGGAGCCAGCTGTGCATGCATTGCACTTCCCGCAATATATCGTCGGCTGGACAACAACGTTTTGGCCCACGGTAAAGCCCGAATCATCCGATCCCACTTCCGTAACAGTCCCCGAGAACTCATGTCCCAAGGTGATGGGAATGGTTTCATTCGTACACGGGTGCGGTGTCGTCGGTGCGAAGTTAGGTCCGCCGAGGTATTCATGGAGATCGGTACCGCAGATACCTACGAAGGCCGGGGCGACCTACTCATCATCAGCTATCGTATGGACAACCCCTAGAAACTCAAACCACATACCCTGACTTGTCCCGCACCACACTTTTGCTCCTCCACATCTTCAATCCGGATATCTTCTTTCCCGTAGTATCGTGCTGCGCGCATGCTGTAAGTCTTTGTTCTGTCTGTGTCCCCCCAGTTCGGTAAGCCCATAACTCAGCAGAAGCGTTGCACTCCTCACGAGCAACAACCGTATTTACGAATGCGTTTTCAATGGCAGACATGACCTCCGCTTTCTACTAGTGACCTCGGTCCCGCTTCTCGGAAGCTTTGCGCACAGCCCCAAGGCCGATTGTACATGTGATGCAGAGGTACCCACAGTAACCAGCTGTGCCGCTTGCTATGTACATATCCACAAGCTCTGGATCTACTTGCCCAGTCCGAATCTGCAGGCGTCATGTGGCGTAGCGGCTCGCACAGGAGGGCCGCGTCCGCTTGGGCGGTCGGATGCGGGGGGCTTGGGTGTCGCGATATCAGGAGATGTCTCCGTAATTCCCGTATGCCCGGTTCCTAGTGGCTCCGTGTGAGTGAGTTTGGTGGAGTTGGCGGGTGGAGAATGAGGCGAGGCTAGGTCTGCGGGGGCGGGGAAATTGTGGGTTGCTGAGTTGGGCAACCCGGATGCTGGGCTCTTTTTTTGCGCTCCTACGATTCAGTCGCTTGAGCGTTCGTCTTCGTCTCATGGAATGGAAACTTCAGTCTCTTTTTCTTATCAATTGTGGACAGCTTCGTGGAGCTTGCAGGTCCTAATATAGGTTTGTAGACGAGATCCCATGTTTTCTAAGCTACTCTTAGCTACAAGGTGCCCCAGATAGGTGCATTCTTCCCAAATTCGTTAGCCTGTTGATGGTATGCGTCGCGAAAGCTTAAAGACATACTCTGGTCGCAAAACGTTTGTAAACTAGATGACTTGAGCTTCTTTGTAGCACACCGCCTTGTTATAGCACGGAGCCGTGCGGGGTTTACTTACCACGATAAGCGCAATGCCATCGTTTTGCTTTGGCGCATATATATTACATTATCTTAACACACTTCATCCTCTTATCGTCAAGGGTCGCTTTCATTGCTAGCCTTGTGTCTCTTCGAGCTGGAGATGCAGCCGGCTGTTACTGCCATTCACAAAGGTGGTATCATAGGAAGTGGGATTTCGCAAGATATAGGGGCTTCGATAGATGAGCAATGCTTCACTTAGCTTTGGAATATTCAGAGAATTGTAGGTGTTTTGCAACTTAGACGAATCGCTGCTGTGCAGTGATTGCTAAGGTCTATACTATATACTCTGGGCTTAGCGCGACCACCCCTGACAGGACAAGGCTGACACAATTGGTATCTCGTGGCTTCGCTCTGCCTGAATGCCTCAGGCAACACTTCTGCCTCAAAGCCACGAGCTAGGCTGCAATAGTCAAAGTCTCAAAACGATAAAGGCTGCAGAGTCCTTGGCAGGAACGTGGTTGCCTATGGTTCCACACTTCATGGTCTTACCCACAACGACTGCGCCTCTTTTCTGAGGCTGAAAAAGGGCGCTCACGTTCCATATATCCAGCCGAATTCTTTGGCTGGTAGATTCCACAGCATACGGGCGTTAGAATGACGGTATTTCAGTCGACCAGAGATGCGGTATCGTACACGTGGAACAACAACAACACCCTTCGCTTCTGTTGCAAGCTCATAACCTGCCCTCTCTTTGGCGATTGCTACTATATGCGCAAGCGAACCCGCAGCCCATCGGAAAAACAAGTAAAAAGATATACAGTCCTAGCTGATGTAGAGCACCGCAGGCGTGTCAGGCGAGTGGCAAGGAAGCGCATTCCATCGGTCGATGGAGAGAGATGGTGGAACAGCAAGGCAAAGGGCCAGTCACAGAGTCCTCTTTTCACTAAACTACCCTTGGAGTTGCGGTTACAGATATATGAGATGGTGCTGTGTGATCAAGAAGAGTTGACCATGAGGTTCAACGAGGATCAACCGTGGGATCGTTGGAAAATTAGAGCAGAGCAAGGCCGCGATACTGGAATGTTGAGAACTTGCAAGAGGATGTTTGTCGCCGCTCTTCCGTCTTCAATACTTTGAAATCTATCGCTAACAGCGTTACTAGCTATCGCGAGGCCGCCTCGGTGCTCTACTCAAAGAATACCTTCAAATTTGACTCCTACAAGCTGCTATCCACCTTTGTATCAACGATACCTCCGCAGCATCTTGCCTCTATCCGAAAAGTCGTTCTCGTCATCACTCTGTTCTGGGATGGTTGCGATGATTTTATCGCGTGGTACAGAGATCTGCTGCCACTACTTAGTGGAATGCAAGGCCTCAAGGAGGTATGTTTGAGGTACCGTTTACGGGAGAATAACTACGTGGTCCATCCTCGCTCAGGCGACTTCGAGCTTCTAACATGGCTTGAAGAAGGAAAGATACCAAGGGAATATGCAATGTTTTACGAGATGCTCGAGGTTCAGACAGGACCAAAATTTGGTGGTATGCTATTCAATCGGTGGGTTATCGGTGAGCGGAGGAGGATCGATATGAAGGAGTGAAGGCTAGTATTGCATAGTTGTCTATACAATAATGATCTTTTGCTTACGTTCGGGCTTTAGGTTCAATGTGTTGAGCACATGGCCATAGATCCTATCTGCTGTCTGTCCGATACCGACTCGTTGGTGACAAGCATCTGCGCAACTCGACTCTATAACGAGCAGGAAATATGTTATGGGAACATGGCTAAGACTGAGTTCTAGTCTTTGCGATACGACGATAGCCTTACATTGGATGATGTTGCTTTCTGGGATTCGATCCAAATAACCTGTGCCGATGCAGATACCTCGCTCATCGAATATATCGATCACCATGCGAAGATATGGGTCGCTATATGGCGCATCTCCGTTCGAGCTCGATCGGCAGGTGACGTTGATACACAAAGCATCCATCATCAGAATGTCGTCGTAGGTATGCGCACTGCGGAGACTCGCTGGCAGAGAATCAGGCTGACATTCAAGAATCTGTGCCGCAAGATCGCTAGGCATGTTGCTCGACCCAAGACTAAAGAGCATACTTACTGGGCCGTCCAGAGATGCCCACGACCAAGAAGGCGCATTGGATGTGGCCGTAGGCTTCCGCGCAGGCATCAATGATCCTTCAGCGTGCCACAGAAGCCCAGAATGAGCGTCCTCGATCCATAAACCAGACTTATACGTAAAGCTCGTGATGTCGCGGAATATCTCCGCAATTCCAGCGATTGCGAGGAAGACATCGCTTCTGTAGGTAAGACTCAGACCAGAATATTGACACAAGATGCGATACCATTGCACCATGAAGAGCTCGTTCTGCATGGTGCGTCTGCTAAGCTCGCCTACGATGTTCTTGTTGGCGAAACTTAGGCAGCGCTCAAAGGTCTCTTTAGTCCAGCCGCCCTCATCGCACGCTTCTGGCTCGTCTTCCACACTTCCCTCTCTACTGGAGCTCTCGAGACATTCCCAGAAGATCTCGTTCTTCTCAAAATGCACTATCCTCTTCGACAGTAACCGTTCCTGTAATACCCATGCTCGCTTGCTTAGCGGAGATTCTCGTAGTACCTGGTTCCATGATGGTCGCGCTCGGCGGAGATGAAGGTTTTGGCCCAGACTGGTTGTCGGAGCTGACTCTCGAGGATTGAGGAAGCCGACGTACGAGTCGTGTGCGCTCAATATAGACAACGTGATATACTCGTTTCGATAGTAGCTTCCCATGTTGCTAACGTCCAGGCTGCGGCTCTCTGCATCATCCTGCACGATGCAAAGCGCGTCTACCCATAGCAGCGAAAGACCCAACCGCCTGGTCGCGTAGATGGCATCTCGAAAATTTGATGGAAGGTAATGTAAGTCCAGACCTGTCTTGAAACTCTCTACTGTTGCTCTCAAAGTCGTCGCAAGAGTGCCGGCAGCACCCCAGCAATGGCTCAGTGCGGCATAACGTGTGTCTCCTTCACAAGTCGACCCATACACTAATCTTGGCGTATTCACGTTCAGCAGTATGTTTGGCATCGGAAGCGCATGATCTTGACGACAACATGTGTGATTAGAAGTACATTTGTCGAGCCATGTATGTATCATGTTCCAACATGACTCGGAGTCAGGTTGCGCATGTATCCTTCTGAAGGGCGTCTCGCTGCTTGGGTGTTTACCTGTCGTACATAAGTATCGGACACACAGTATAGTCTCCTCTATGCTTACGCTCGGTGAATATCTCAAATTGATGCACGGTGTTGTTGAAGTCGACTGCACCTAAACACGATCCATGTCGAGTTACTTCAAGATGAACATCCTTTGTGAGCCGGCCGAAAGAATGGACAACAAGCTCCTCGTAGAGATATCTGCAGAGAACGCAGCCCCGAGCAGCTGCTATCTTCAAAGGTCTAGCGTAGTATTTTTGAGTCGTATCGTGGTTCGCGACCAAGCGACAGGTAGCACATAAGCTGCTGGGGTTCCAAGGAACAAGCGGGATGGGCGTAATCACAGTCATTCTTTCGCTGGGTAAAGAGGGAATGCCACGAGTTCAATAGCAGTCGACTCGGAGTAGTTGTATAAGCTCTCGGGGGCTGTAATCATCGCTTGGTCACTTGAGGCCGCCCATGTTTTGTACACAGCCACCATGTTCGCAGAAACACATGGCATGATCATCGCTTCAGTCTACAATAAAGGGCACGGATTGGATGAACTGGATTATGACTGCGGAAGGACCTTGAAAACGAGGCGGAGGGTTGTGATGTAACAAATTACGATGGCCGACGCGACTTGCGCGGCTGTGTCCTGTGTATAGTCCTTACCCTGATAGGCATAGACCTGTGCGTGACGTAATTCTGCCCTTCCCCGTACTCAAGCGTACTGCCTCACTCTTCACCTCCACTCAATGCGCTGGGTATTACTTTGAATCTTACGACGATGCGACGTGCAACGAGATCTATAGGTAGGACTGCACGTGTTACTACAGACGTTAACATTGTTACTGTTCCGTGGCTTAGTCGGTGCAACATAACAACCTTCGTACAAGGCCCGACATGCAAAGAAATATCGCTCGATTGCAGGGTTGTTGATCCCCGGTATCTCTAGAGGACTGTTTTGATGCCGGCATGCAATCATGTTGCATGGTTGCGTTGCGCAGCCATTATTTGGGGGCTGCTATCTCAAAATCGGCTATTCGTGGAGGAGACGGGTGTCAGTCGAAGGCTTAGGCTGCGCCCCACTATATGCAGGTAGTTGCCTCGCCCTCCACCGTCCACCTGTGCTTCATGCCTCTTTCAACATCGGATGATCCTATACACCATTCGTTTGCAAATGTTGGAAGCCGGAACAGGACAGAACGCAGACACACACACCTAATCGGCAACCTCGATAGCTGGTAGTCTCATCATGTCAGCTACTACCAGAGCCACTGCGACAAAAACTACGTCCCTTGCAGCCACGGGTCGCAATACCAAATCTACGCCATCGCTTTGGGACACTGCGAATTCGAAACTGGACACTAAATCACGGAAAAGCCTCGCGTCCGTCAACGTAGGCAACGGTCGCGTGGTTGATGCCGTGTTAAAAGAGGCGGTCACCCAACAGAGAGCGCTCTCTGCGAAGAGATGGAAAGCGACTATTGGCGGGAGAGAGGTTATATTGCGCGACGTGCTTGCAAAGATCATTCGATGGGTGGATCATCTCAAAGCTGTAGGTGATATCGCGGTACAGTTTAATTCGGGAGCCGCTAGTTTGCCTTGGGCAGCTGTTCGATTCTTGCTGCAAGTTGCCGTCAACGACAAGCAGTATCTGGAAGCCACGATCGAGGGGATTGAGATGGTCACTCAGAAAGTTGCTACATATGCTGCTATGGAAGACCTGTATATGGACTCGGACTTCCAGCTCCATACCCAGATTCGCAGCAAAGTCCTCGGACTTTATGTCCACATTCTGAGCTTTCTTGCAGAGAGCATACAGTATTTCAAAACCAACACGCCCAGTAAGTCCCATATTTGACTTCTCAGCGTCAATCTCTGACGTACAGCAGGCCGTACAGCAAAAGGCGCATTCTCAACTAACCAGGGCGAGAGACTTCGGCAGATCGCTAAACATGACACCGAAGTTCGACAGCTAGCCAAGATGTGCGACTCGCACGTCCAGCGGCTTATACGAACGGACGTCATGCGGATTGATGAGAACATCATGACTTCACTAAAAGCACAATCGTTCCGCGACTTCGTCGCATGGCTGTCATTGACACCATACAGAGAACATCATGTCCGTCATTCCAAGCACCGCTTACACGGCACTACTCAATGGCTTACGAACGATTCCCGTTATGTCGACTGGAAGAGCAGTGCATCCTCATCGCTACTGTGGCTTCGCGGTATTCTGGGTTCGGGAAAAACCAATCTGATCTCTGCTGTGATTGATGATTCACTGCATAGTACCAATGCGCGATCACTCGTTTTGTACTACTATTGCAGCGACATCAAAGGACACGGCGGCAGATGTGATGCGAAGGATGTGATGCGAAGTCTTTTAAGGCAACTCACCGTCAAAAACGAAGAAACTTTCGAGATCGTCGAGCAAGTTCACCTAGAGTTTAGGCGAAGAGAGGCCAGGGGCAAGGTTGGCATGGGGGATGTGGACAAACTCGAGCCATATGAATGCACACACTGGATAGCTCAACTTCTCCAAACCGATGAGGTAGTCATCATAATCGATGCCATCGACGAAATAGACGTTACGGACAGGCATCTTCTGCTCAAAGAGCTGATAGCGCTTCGAGACGATCCAGGCCGTGTTACGAAGATGATGCTTTCCAGCAGAGACGATACGAACCTTGCGCAGTGGCTAGAAGGGGCAACGGAACTGCACTTACGAACATCTCTTACCCAAGCTGACATGCAACATTTCATTAGCCATTGCGTCTCCATGGCGGTCGAAAACAAATATCTCCTTGACGGTAAGGTAGATCCTCCCTTCCAGTCAGAATTGGAATCTTATTTTCTCCACCGAGCGGATGGAATGTGAGTCTCACGCTTTTATTCTAGGAGATGAGTTTAGCTATGCTTTGCTATGGACTAACATAATGATCAGGTTCCGATGGGTGGAACTGCAACTGAGACACTTCTGCGACCTGAAATTTAAACCCAGTATAGAGCAGGCGATGTCAGATACTACTGGAGCTTCCACTCACACCGTCAATCAACTGTATGCTACGATTTTTGACGGAATTTTCAAAACGGATCCTCTAGCGTACAGCATAGCAGCCCAGACTTTCCGACTAATGCTCTGTCTGCACGAGACTATATCCCCGACAGCACTACTTGCAGCAGCATCTATCAC
The DNA here is from genome assembly GCA_004156035.1 of Alternaria tenuissima. NCBI lineage: Eukaryota > Fungi > Ascomycota > Dothideomycetes > Pleosporales > Pleosporaceae > Alternaria > Alternaria tenuissima. The sequence goes on from PDXC01000003.1 coordinate 2,569,086, forward strand.
ACGAGACGGATTGCAGAACTCTCTAGAGCTTTCCGATCTACTCAGGATTTGCTCCCATCTAGTAATTCTTGATGACGAGCTTGACACGATTCGCTTCGCTCATGCTTCGGTCCAAGAATACTTGTTGCGTCACCCGGAATTTAGCACAATGAACGCTAATAGCGCAGTTGCCTCGAGCTGTCTTACAAGATGCGTCGACAGTCTACTCCCTGACTTGACCCTTGGTGTCCAGCCTTCTCGCGATTTCGACGTGTATGCAGCAATGTATTGGCCGCTCCACTACAATGCCGCGAGCGAACATGACCGCGATGGTTATTTAAGAGATGCTTTGGAAGAATTCATGTTCTCTAATCAAGATTTCATGTCGCCCTTCCCATCCTGGATCGAGACAGTCGACGAGATAGTAAAGATACTATCTGGGCCCCACGCCCGTTTATCAGACATGATTGCTGTAGGAAGCGAAAGTGCCACTCCGTTCTTCACCGCATGTATCTATGGGTTAGAATTTGCCATTGAAATCTTGTCCAGGACCTCATCCTTTGATGTGGACCAAAAGAATGCGCGTGGAAATACTGGTCTCTACCTAGCTTCAGCTGCGGGTCAAATTCGTGTGGTGGATGTTCTACTGAGGCTAGGCGCTGACATCGCAATTGAAGGCGGGCGCCACACGACTCCACTTCAAGCTGCATGTGCCAACGGCCATGGAGACATCGCGCAGCTTATCATTGACTTCTCAAATCAACAGATCACCACTGGGTTGATGGCTTCGGCTATACAAGCAGCTCTACGCAATGGCTATGAGGATGTCGCGGTGATTCTTCTGAAGAGGAATGCTGTACCGATGTCGCAAGACACCCTTGATCAGGTTTTTGAAGCTGCCGCGGGCATGGGCTTTGCAGAGCTTATGCAATATCTGCACCTGACATCAAAGTCGCTGAGTGGAAGCAAAAAGCTTGTCATCAAAGGCGCGGTCAAGATATTCCACGATACCAAACTCGAATGGTTTCGAAATTACTTCCAACACAAAGCGCTACCCAACGACGCTGTCGCAACGGCTGCTTTCTATGGCCAGAATAAGATCGTTGAACTTTTCCTCGACAAGGGCCTCGACATCGAGCAGGAAGGGCCTTTTGGAACACCACTTCGTGCAGCAAGCTTGATGGGTCATGGCACAACTGTGCGATTGCTTCTCAACAGAGATGCGATGATGAATGAAAATGGACCATTCGGTGACGCGCTTCAAGCAGCCGCCATGAGAGGACACTTGTCTATAACCACAATGCTGATACAGAGTGGTGTAGCTGTGGACAATTCTGGTGGCTACTATGGGAATGCGCTACAGGCGGCCACGTATCGCGGCCACATCGATGTTGTGAAAGCTCTGCTTGCAGCTGGCGCTTCTATCGGCCAAAAAGGTCTTTTTAGTGATGCTCTGAGCGCCGCGGTGTCGGCAGGCAATCAACCCATCACAAATCTGCTTCTACAAAGCGGCTACCGAAGCCCACACTTGGTGGATGAGGATGAGATAGTTATGCTTAGTGCAGCGCGTCACAGGATGTCTAGTACATCACATGTTGACCTCCTATCAGCACTTGATTCCACACATCACTCTAAGCGCACTCGACAGGCAGATCCAGCGAACACAAGGAAAGGTCGAGATTTCAGCTTTGAAGAGGCATACAAGAGACTTCACGAAGACATCGAAATGGAAGGCGTCATGGGAAGGGAAGATCATGAGCACTACAAACAGTATGAGTCTAATGCTTTGCTTGTTGCTACAGTGACTGGCCAAGAATCTGTCGTTCGAAGTATGTTGGACTATCGCTCCGCCATTGGGCTTTCATTGTCTGACATCGGAGTTGCACTGAAGGTGGCTTCTGCAGCTGGCCAACTCGATATCGTTGACCATATTCTGCTGTTACCAGATCTCCCTGAACAGTGCATTCCACGAGCATTGGAGCGCGCAGCTTGGTATGGGCATGTTGCCGTCATGAAGCGGCTTCTCCAATGTGAGGAAGCATATGGTCCTCCGCCAGACTCAGGTTATACTCCATTCACTCCAAGAGAAGATACGCGATATAAGAGAGTGCACAGTGACAAGAAGAAGACCCGATGGTCGGACTGTTTTCCCCTTTCTTACGAAGCAGTTGACACAAATGAAACGGCTGAGACGAGTCACATCATGAGGATACTTCTCTTAGGTTGTCGGGGTAATGCACCAGCCACAGTAGAGCTTGCGCTGCAACTGGCTGCAGAGTCAGTATTGCAAGATTTGTTTGCGACTGCTCTTGCCATCACCATTGGGTCTAATAGCGAACTTGCTTTGGAAGTACTCCTTCGACATCACCCTACCATAGAAGCGACCATGCTCAAAGAGGCTTGTACCCAAGCGGAAAAAGAGGAATCTCTTCGCGTGCTCTACGTCCTCTTACAACACAACAGCGACCATGGATACCGGGTGCAAGACTACTGGAATGTCTATAATGGTGCAGATAGGACCAAACATAGCAGCCTCATTTCCTATCTCGATACTCAAACACTGAACTGGCAAGACGATTCAGTGTTTGCACAGACATTCGTCGAAGCTGCGCAGCGTGGCTACGTCTCTGCATTGAAGTCTTGGGAAAGACGACTGTTTCAACTCTTCAATTATGATCTGTTGATGTCGCGGGCTCTGGACCAAGCATGTGCAAATGGACATGCTGTTGTGGCATCGTATCTCATAGAACTTGGAGCTGATGTTAACACAATTATCGAAAAGCCCATGGAATCTTCCGGCCCTATAAAGCACCGACGTGTGCCTCGGCGTAGCTACGGAACTGACAAGATACAAGTTTGGCCAAGGACAGCACTACAGGCCTGTCTTCAAGCCACACCGCAATATGATCGGGTCCAAGGAATTCCGATATACAGCTTGAAAGAGTTCAAAGACAGAAAACAGAACTTTTTGAACAAACAACAAGAAGTGATCCAACTGCTGTTGCGCAAGAAAGCAGACGCCAATTTCGTGGACAGCCATGGGCGAAGCGCCTTACATTACGCGGCTCTCTACTGTTCTGTGGAAACGGTCCGTACGATATTAGAAAGTGGGGCAGCAGTCGATATACTCGACAAGGACGATAAAACGCCTCTGTTCTACGCTGCGTGGAGAGAACTTGACTCGTTCGCGGTTTTGAAGGTTTTGACTAAAGCTGAGGAACAGGCCAGGCCATCAGCGACCCGTACCTCTCCAGCTCTGCTTTTAGATGCGGCACTTTCAGTGTTCAAGAATGGTTTCGTCGAGTCTGAATCTGTTCGCCAAGTGTTGACTACTGGTTCGGGAGCTGTCATTCGGTACCTTCTGCAATCGCAAACTGACCTACAAGCCACAGCGACTGGGTTCCCGCTCCTACTCCAAATGGCGTCAGCAGATGGTGATTTTGAGCTCGTTAGATTGCTCATAGAGCGGATTGTCGACGTCAAGGCTGTATGCCATTGCTATGGAACCGCCCTGCATGCTGCTGCTCGGTTTGGTCACCTGGATTGCGTCAAATTGCTTGTGGAAGTTGGCACCGAGATTGCCTTGGCTGCAGGTAACTTCCGATGGACTCCACTACGTGCCGCAGTAGAAGGACAGCACCTAGCGATCGTGCAATTTTTGCTCGACTCGGGTGCGATGCAATCGTGCAGTGATTTCACCAATCAGGGGTTGGCGCGATACAGCCGGAGAGACTCAACACTGACTTCAGCCTGCCGTAGTGGGAGCGTCGACCTGGTCAAGTTGTTGCTCTCATACTCTGAACAACCCACTCTGATGCCCGGGCAGAAAGAGATACGGCGTACTCAGTTCGTAGACATGGCTAGCGCACTACAGGGCGCTTGCGAAAATGGCCACGTAGAGATTGTCGCACTGCTGATCGAATATGGGGCAGACATCGAACAGGAATATGGTCGGTTCTCGTCTCCACTAACAGCTGCTGCCGCTGCCGGAGATCTTGAAACAATGAAAGTCCTACTGGCCGCGGGAGCTACCTTGTACGATGCTGAACGAGCCATCAACATCTTGAGGACACTTGTCGTAAGAGGCAAACCCAAGGATACCATCGACTATGTTCTTACTCGTTTGCTGCATACGGACGATTTCATATATGCTTGTAGGGAGATCCCTGCTTACGTGCGCGCTTGGCAAGAAGATGCCAAATTTGTTCTCCATGTGCAAACTATGCAGAGCTCCGATAGACTGCTTGCAAACCTTGCTGCTCTGGGTGCTCAACGAAGTATCGAGCTGCTAATGGAGAGCTCAATCGATATGGCTGAGGTGAGACCTGCGATGCTCCAGGCAGCAGCCTACTTCCAGAGCTACAACATTCTCTTCGAGCTCTTGCCGATGGTGGTCATCCCGCAACCCTTACCATTGATATACCAGTCTCCAGCCTACGCCATGCTAGCAGGCTTCATGCCTATACAGTTGAAGACAGACAGTATCCACAAGAATTTATGCTGCGAGGCTTGGGCCACAAATTCCTTCTTGTACTCTTGGATTCCCGGCCGGCTAGACAAGGAATGTGCATGCAGCAATGCCCGCACCGCTGCCAGTGAGGCTATATTGAAGCTTGCGCAAATTGACGAAAGCCATATTTGCGCATCAGCTGGCATTCTACACCTAGCTTCTTACCTAGGAATGCTACAAGTTGTTCAACTATGTCTCGATCTTGGCGTCAAAATCGACCAACGTCACGAATCATTCGGGTCTGCGTTGATTGCTGGAATTGAAGGTGATAGTTTCGACGTAGTTGTAATGTTGCTACAGCGCCATATCGATGTCAACACAACATCTGATGACATTGGAACCCCTCTCTACCCTACACGTCAGACGCGAAACATGGCTGGGCGACGTTTTGTCGATTACAAAACTCCCGGCACTGGAACGGCCTTGCATAGAGTCTGTCAAAACAAGGATCTCGCCATGGCCGAACTCCTTCTCCAGCATGGTGCTGAAGTCAATGTGTTGATTCCTGGAAAGGGAACATCTATGCACGTTGCTTGTGAAAAGAAAGACGAGAAGTTACTCAAATTGCTTCTCAGATACGGTGCCGACGTTGACATCGTTTCACCTGATTTGGGATCAGCCTTGCATGTAACATGTAAATCTCACAGCGCTGGCTTGGCCGAGATACTTCTGCAACACGGCGCGAACGTTAACGTGTTCTCGTCGAATCATGGAACACCCCTGCATGCTGCTTGCGCAGATAAAGGAGATGATGCAACAATACAGCTACTACTGAAGCATGGTGCGGACGTCAACTCAAAGGGAAGCAACGGAGATAGTGTACTCACATCGATCTTGTCACGGCGAATATGTTCCTTTGAGCGATCGCTAGGATCTCTTCTTGGCACTGAACAGCAGTTAAAAGCCACTGGAAGCGATTTGGACCGGTCAATGGCTGAATTCGTGTACTCGAAATCTGAAATTCAGATCTGTAAACGGGTTCTAGCAGATAATAAGCATCTAGAGCCTACGATCGAGATGGTTCGATCAGCGCTTGCTAGGTCCAAATATCTCGACTCAGACATACTTCGTCTGCTTCTTGCAAGGGTACCACATCTGAATATCACATTGGAGATGGTCAAGAACGCTCAAGATCTGGAGAGTTTTGAGCTTCTGACAAAACACGGATCCGGTATCGAGATCATGCTAGACTTAATGCGAAGTTTCCTAGATCCGCTCGAGCTGAATTTGATCAAGTACTCCGTACAGTCTGCACCTGAAATCAGGCCACCACCCGCTGTTGTCACAAGGATCAGAGCCATCTTGGACCAACCAGAGACTGAGGCTACTGGAACTGTGTATGAAGATGAGCTGACATTCCGACGATACCCCCGCAACAATCAGAAACCAATTGCAAAGGAGATCATGGGGCTTATACTGGTCCGATATCCTGATATTGAAGTACTCCATACCACTAACGAGACGAACGAATCTCATCAAAGCGATACTGAGAAATGAGGTGTGCGATGTTGGTGCAAAGTCAGAAAGGAAACGAAGTAGGCGAAAAGTATACCCATAGAAGCAATGCAACCGCCTCTTCTTGGTGATCATCGCACGAGCGTGGGCCAGGTGCTCTGCCCACCGTATATTCCGCTACCCAAACTACCATTTCCTCCTCTTCTCCACAAACCTCTACTTCCGATTCCAAACTCCAACTTCCGCAGTCAGTTACCGATCAGCTCCGATTTCTTGATTTCTTCTCGCAAAAACCCAACATTGTTACGTTGCTGAAGAACTTGAGCTTTCTTTCACAACAATTTTCTCACCATAAAAAGACGCGTTTCTACGAATTGGCATTTTAGAAACGTCTCGTCTCAGAGACGACTACGCTGTGTGCAGACAAAAGAGGGCGGATCATTGCAGCAAGCGAGTGCGCTAGACTGAACTTGCTTAGACCTACCGGATGGCGGGAGTTCTGGAGCTGAAATTGCTTTGCATCCAGTCAAAAACCAGTAACGTGGCTTTGGAAGGCAATGGTGGACGATTTTCGCTGGAGTCTCTTGTCGCTATCGCCGAAATGAGAATGCAGGGCAGGTGGCGACCGAGGAACTGCACTGGGATGTAACAGGTGAGATGCGCCAGCCGCTTGTGGTTAGAAAATGGGATCAACAGGGATCTGGCCGTGCGCATCATGAAGGCAGATTAAAGCATGACAAGCGAGTAATGCTTGTGATACATGCTCAGTACATGCCGTGTTTCGTGTTGGACTTTGTTTTGGCTGGCCGCCTATCATATTGACGAACTCAGTGGTCGATCTAAGGCTCCGTTTGCCACCTTGAGTGGCGCTCCGCGCAGCAACTTGATCGCAGTGCGAAGCAGCTCCACCTAGGTATGCTTTCTGCAAACACATTCGCGGATTGGCATCCACCAATCGGACAGTGTGTCGCGCTTTGCCTCGTAGCGGCTTTTTCCAATGGATTCATGGTCTCTATGGTCTAGACTGTAGCTAGGGTAGTTCGCGTGGCCTTCGCGGTCTAGATCGCTGTCAGCGACCTGGTTCGCCGCTACCTAAACCGTTTGCACTAGTACGCCTACCGGCCATGGATCGTGGCTGAAATGTATACCAGCGAAGGACCCCTCAGTACTATCGATCGATATTCTCTTGTGTCGTCACGCTGGTGATTTAGTCATGGCGGTAGAGGTCGATCAGCCTCACCACTCTTTTTCCAGCAATCCAGAAAACGATTCCGCCGTCAACTCCGATCTGCGATACGACCGAAACTTGGACTGGGCCAACCCCGCCGCTGGAAGCCTCCTCACGACGACCCACGATATCACCAAAGACGAGTTGCTAGCCCGTCGCGAGGATTCTCTGGACGAAATATCTCGCGCTTGCGAATCTGCATCAAACCTCAACACGCTTTGGCCATCGATCTTGGATGGCATATCCAAAGGGAACGGAGACATATCATTCGCTGCCCTGTACCGCGCAGAGACGACCATCGAACGAGTAGAAGGAACGAGTCTTCTCACCAGTCGAGCCAACCCATTGAGTTTCTTGCTCTCTGGGACTGTTGGTTCCTTCCCAGCCGCGCCTCCGTGCAAACTCGAGCCTAACATCGACCAAAAATGGGTGCAGGGCTTTTTCAGAAGTGTCAATACTCATGCGCCGGTGGTTCTTCAGGCCAAAGATGGCACTTTGCCCTTGGAAATGCGACAGGCGTCCAAGGATCGATGCCATGGCGAAGCTTGTCACCAGGCTGTCGTGTTGCCGAGCGCGTGGAACCGGATCACCGATGTTCATGCTGTCTTAATAGTTGGTCTGGCGCCACGGATACCGTACGATCGCTCCTATCAAGCATGGATAAAGACGCTCCATCGCGAATTCTCGAACGAAGTAGTCTCGTGGGTGCTTGAAGAAGGGAGGCATCTTGCTGAAAAGAATGAGGACGAGGGGATTGGGAGAGAGATAGATTTCATCAGAAGAGAAAAGGCCCTTGAGCAGCAAGAGGCTACTGTGGCCGACGGAGGCGTGTCGCGGCTACTGAAGATTATGGGCGCAGCGAGGTTTGTGTCGCACGGGATGCCACGGGATAGTGCTGACTTGATGCGGGTAGTGTTGGTGTTTTCGAATGTTCCTTGTCGGGACATGTACTGCAGGTCAATGTAAGGTCAGCTACTCAACGTTATCGTTCGCGTTCTAACATGATGACAGGAAGGATTTTGCGATTTGAGTGGTTGTTCTAGAGAGCTGAACGTGGAAAATCAGCCGAAGCTGGTAGATCTCTGTGACGCCGAAGACGTACCGGTGCTATCACTAAACTGGCAAGCGCTTCTTGCTGGCCTACCAGCAACGCTCTCCATACGATTTCGGCTAGCAGGTGGAGTGAGAAAGTGGGTGCAAATCGCCTGTGTCCCTGTCTTTGACAGCCTCTCCGTAGTCATTGGCGTTACCGGCTGTGCTACGGACATAGACGTACAGAAGAAAGTCGAGCATGAAGCAATCTTCAGGCGCACAGCAGCCCTAGAGCAGCTCCATCTCAGCGAACTGCGCCTTCGAAATCTCGTTGAGAATGCTCCCCTCGGAATCCTGATCTTCGATCAGGACATGCGGCCCTCTTTCGCCAACAAGACCTGGTTCAAGATGACTTCACATTCCACTGTACCAGCAGCTGACATCGACGTTCGCTCGGTTATATTCCACGAGGATCTTCCACAATTCGAGGAACGTTTGCATGACATTTCACGTACTGGAGAGTCTGCGACCTTTCATCTCAGACTGAATCGGCTATGGATAGCAGACTCAGACTTTTCACAGCAAACTTGGGTGCAGTTCACAGCCTTTCTGGAGATGGTTGACAACGATAACTTTCAGATTACAAGTACAATAATGGACATCAGCGACTTCAAGTTCTCCGAGGCCTTGCAACTTAGAAGGCTAGAACAGGCCGTGGAAGCGAAAAGACAGCAGGAAAAGTAAGTACGCACCGATCCCAAATACGTGGTCGTTTCCTGACAGTGCGCAGTTTCATTGATATGGTGAGCCATGAGGTATGTACCTGGAGCTATGTATGCTTTAGCTTGTTCTGATAAATCACAGATCCGAAATCCTCTCAATGTTGTCATGCACTGCGCGGATTCAATAGCCCAATCCCTCTCGGAAGTAAAGCTTCTTCTTGATCGGTGCGATAGTGGAAGCATGTCCGATCTAGAAAGCGCCTCAGCCGCCGACAACTGCCGCAATCTCAACGACAACATGGTCGATGCTGTCGAAACGATCACGTCATGCACTATGCATCAAACACGTATCATAGACGACATTCTTTCGCTCTCCAAACTAGATTCGGATCTACTCGAAATTTGCCCTACCATCTTCCAGGTGAAGAGCTTCCTGGGACGGGTCGAAAGTACTTTCAAGCTTGATGCTGAACAGGCCGGAGTTCAGCTTCTAGCTGTTGCCGATCCCTCGTTGAGCAAGCTTGGGGTCGACTGGATTGACGCAGACCCTGGAAGAATCACGCAAGTGCTATTCAACTTGGTGGCCAATGCGATCAAGTTCACCAAAGATACACCTGGCGAAAAAGCTGTCAGCGTTCGTATTGGAGCAGCATGTTGGCCACCCACCGCCATCTTCGATGGCCTCATCAAGACAGTGCAAAAGCCCGTTCGAACAGATCAATCAGCACTCGAAACGGAACCATCAGCAGGCTCCATCTTTTTGTGGTTCAAAGTAGAGGACACAGGATGTGGAATGGATGAAGCTGCCAAAGCGCGCGTCGCAACCCAATTCACACAAGCCTCTCCTAAGACTCACAGTAAATATGGTGGCTCCGGACTGGGGCTATCCATCAGTCAAAAACTAGCAGCTTTGTTAGGTGGCGAGATTGGGTTCAACTCCCAGCAACATGTCGGCTCTACGTTCGCATTCTACACTAGAGCATCCAGGGCTCTACGGCCGAATTCGATCCCGTCAACCTTGAATCCCAACGACACAGTCAATACCGAAAGGACGACCTTAGAGCACCCTCATGCTACGAGTATTACTGCTGATACGCCGTCTACGACCCCGTCCAGCATCCTGCTCGTTGAAGATAATTTGATCAATCAACGCGTTCTGAAGAAGCAGTTGCAACGTCATGGGTATATTGTCCACACAGCCGATAATGGGCAAGAAGCCTTCGACTTCATCAAAACTACACAACACTGGAAGGGTGCTACTGCATCAGCGCCCAGGATAGATGTCATCCTTATGGACATCGAGATGCCCATTGTCAATGGTCTCGAATGCGCGAGTATGATCCGCGCCGCGCAGCATGACGGATCTATCAGCAAGCACCTTCACATAATTGCTGTTACTGCGAATGCGAGACCGGAGCAGCTGAAGCGCGCGAAAGAGACTGGAATGGATGACGCGGTTCGAAAGCCTTTTCGAGTGAAAGATCTCGCAGCTGTTATTGAGCAGTTGAAGGATGAATGATTGAGTGACGGGATACTCTCGACTACTTTTTTTCCACGAAGAGTGACGAATATTGTTGCGCTTCGCTCACCTGCCATCTGCGTCAGAGGGCGCCTATGGTACGCGAGAGCTTCACCACGAACCGGATACCAGCGAGCCTTCCCGTTCCTTCTCTTTCAATCCTCGCCTCATCAAATTCTAATTCTTGGCGTCATGATGACATGTAGGATTCCGACAGTCTTTCTCTTTCTGTCGCTGTCAATGTACCCGCTTGAGAGCGTATGATAAGGTATGCTATCCAATGACTATATGCACGCCCATACTAATCAACGGCAGATGAACTTCGCTCTAAACGCACTTTTCTGTGCATCTTCCGACTTGCGCCTGGACACGTTGTCGCTTAAGTCATCGAGACACGAACCGCCTATCACATCTTCTGTTAGAGGTCTTAGGGTCGAAGAAGCAGACGACGGAGAGCTAAGAGCGAAGGATGATGAAGACGCGTGTCTGCGTGCCACTATCGCGGCCTTAGGCCAGCAAGCCAAGACTGGAAGACCAAAGCTGAGGACAAACCCAAGATCATCGAACATGTAGATCGGAAGACCTCCAACAGTTTCGTGGGATATGATCATCCGGATGATACAATACACCGCCTTACCCGCCTTGAGAGTGAGGTCTCATGCTTGCAACCCGAGAACACTCAGTTGAAAGAGACTCTTAAGACGATCGAGTAAGAGAATGTCAGTCTGAGCAACCAGAAATATGGGAAGACATGAGAACTGAATGGTGCCAATAAGGAAGCGAGGAATGCCAAGGACATGGCGGTGGAGAAGGATGAGGAAGAGGAAGCCAAAGATGCGCAGGATGACAAGCAGCGCCATCTGGCGTCTGAGCGTCGGATGAAGAGGGAACGCGGTGATGCTCTGGCTGCGTTGCAAGAACAAAGCAAACACAACAGGCATCCAAGACCAAAGCTTGAGGTAGAGCACTTTGTATTAATCCACATGCGCGACGCGGCTACAGATTCAAACAATACACTGCTGCCGTCTCCATGTCCAGTTCAACATCCGCCGCATCGACATGCAGACGATGATGATGTTTCTCGTATGGCACCAGATGAACGTAACTGAGAAGTTCCGCGAATGGTACAAAGAGTGGAGCACGAGCGCTAAGGAGGAGCGCAAAGTGTTCAGTTCAGAAGACGTGAACGATGAGAAGAAGAAGCTGGAGAAACTATATGGGGGATATGGTTAAGATATCAAAGGGTTACGCCGAGACAGGTGCGGAGCACTATGAGTGACATTCGAAACGCGCCGTCCAGGCAGTCTGTCGTAATGCGGAAGTTCGACACCATGCAGACATGTAGACCTTGCAGACAGTGAGTCTTCATAGTGCTATATTTCTTCTTTCCCACTTGCTACGTAACATCGAGAAAATCGCTTTACAACGACCTTATTGTGCTAAGCATGTATTTATGCATGCATTATAGCATACCTCAGAGACCATAAAAGATAAAATCCATGTTGAAAATCCCTGAAGGCCCTAAGATGTTTTTCCGCCACCCATATCACTATTTGCTCATTGCCGAAGGTATGTAGACTCCTCCACGTTCCCCACAAGTGCGTGCTATGCTCACGATATCGTGATCAAGGCGGCACCGTTGAGTTTCATCGTGCATTGATAGCTCGATCAACTGCCCCGAAAGGGCCGTGGTTGCCAGCACAGAAGAATCCTCTCACGTACAACGGTGGCTATGGCGTCAAGAATCTGACTGTTCAGTCCACCGGTCACGCGGATTTCGTAGAAGGCTTGCATGGCGAGTGGTACGCTTCATTTCTCGCACGGCGGCAGATCAACGGCTCTTCGCCTTTAGGTCGCGAGACTTTTCTCACGACAGTACAATGGCAGAACATTTGGCCTGTACTCAATGGTGGACACCCCATAATTCTAGATGGTGATGAGCGTCGCTGGTACGCCGAGTACCGAACGCAACCTACCCTCTTTTGTCGAGCATTTCAACAGCACTTCCCTCCATTCAAAGTGGTGCCGACTCGGTACTCCATATGTCGAAATTTCCGAGCTTGAAACTATCAATGGCTCCCATCGAGAAGGCTTAACATTGGTATCAAATGCGTACAGCTCCAGCAATCGCGACCAACCAGCTGCATTGCTTCGAAAGCAAAAGTCCTTGAATATGTCCTTCATAGCATTTCTATTAACCATCGAATCAGGATTGCAGTATAGACAAAGTGTTGGCATCAGTGTTTACTTGAGTGAGTTCCAACATCAAGATATGGGGATGCGAAAATGTGGAAAATCAGCCGGGCTTTGCGTTTATACCAGTCTCATACATAACGGGAAAAAAATGGTCAGTTCCCGAAGAGATTGATCACTTTTTTTGGTGCTGACAAGTGATGTGCAGGCTACCGAAATTCCCTTGAACAGTAGCTGTGCCCATGTACTCGTCTTAGAAATACGCGCAACGCCCACAACGTACCTCTATAGTTTTTATACTTCATCAAATACCACAGGAAGACTTCCAAGGCCTGAGAAGCATTTTATCACCTCCATAGAATCGTCGTGGCTGGCTTTTGCACCCCCGGGATAGTTTGTTTATACTAGTGCCTCTTTCGCGCTTTTTGCGAGCGGCAGTGGAGAACCATAGCCTTCAACGCACCGAAGGTGGGTTTTGCCCTAGTCGAAGAGGTATATAGGCTCGATTATCGAGAAAATTACCAATAAGCCTGCAAATGTTAGCTCACCTTGGTGTATAGGATAGAAATCATGTTTCAAGGAAGCGGGCTTCGTAAACGTGTAGCCCTCCGCAAGGGCGTGCCAATAAAATTATAGTTCTCACATCAGGTTAGACATTGCAAATATTGGATGTCTTCTTATGCAACTATTCGACTTGAACAATCGTGTCCTCTCGAACGAAAGCTTATGTCTTCAGTTAAGCTGTTTGTCTTTCGGCCTTGTCACTGTTTAATGTCTTAAATAAGATTGCATATGTCAAGAAATCCAATCTCTTAGCCTAACAACAGAGTATGACGTTCATAAATTGCATTTTCGACTTCTGATGCACACACACATAATGCTTTCGTATTTGAGGTCACCTCCAGGGTTACAGTAATGATATGTTTATGTGGGAGTGATGGGCCACAACGTTGTCCCGTGATCGAACGACCAGGAGAGACAGTGCGCTCCATGAGTATTGTGATTTTACTGCAACATGCGTCATTGACTAGACAAGTCTTACGGTGCGGCAGAGTACTATACTCGCCTTCCACGCGCTATGAATTCGCGCTATAACGTACCATCGTGCTAAGCATTGGGTGCACTTGGCCGTTAGGATCTACCGCGCATTCCGGTAGAAGAAATGCACTGCGAAGTACGGATATCGGCGCATGTAGCGGGAGCGCATCCGCCGCAACCAACATGTGCGGGGCTCCCTCCAAAACCAGCTCGACGCACTGACGCACTGACCATTGATCTGCGTATGCAAATGAAAGGGACGGCGGACGATGCTAGGGTTTTGGGCCATCAATGTAAACTGCATCACATGATCTGTCTGAGTCTAAGAGCGTCAGTCAGTGCAGATTACACTGCACATGCTGAGCGAGTCTGGAAAATGTAAGATTTACGGCGCATCTAGATGTCTTGGGCCGGCACCAACCTTTCTTTGTCATGTCCGCTACCCGGCTACGGAAGCCCATCATCCTGGGTCCTCGACTTGTCAAATAATCCTGCACCTGAAAAATGACTATTTTGTTGTGGTTTGGCTTGCGAATTGTTGGGTCATCGGTTCAAACCAACATGCAATTCGATCCAACAGTGAACAAATGCAGAGCTCTAGACGCGCGACTCATGAAGTGTTGCCACACATAAGTACATTAATATACATGTGGCATTTCGCGCATAACAATCTTGCAGTGCGCCCCTTTTATTTTATCGTTTGTTTCACCCTGTAGCTATACAATCTCGATAAAAGAAACAGAAATTCCTGCTGCGGCATAGCGCACGCCCAATATCTGACAATGACGCAGAGATTACATGATCGGGCAAGCAAAGATACGGATGTCGACGTAGAGCGCGTGTGCCCGACTAAGTACTATATGTCGCTACGACTAAACTTCACTATGACAACTGGGGATACCAGGGTGCTGATACGTATTCGCCCCCTGCGTACCTTCGGAGATGAGCCGCAACATAATGCGGCAGCTGTGCCGATGCATGTCGTGAGTTTTGAGCGCGGCATTTCCGTGACTCGCACCGTTGTCAGCAAGCCTCTCACAAGCACAGAAGATGCCAAAAACATAGGAACACTAAGGACAGATCTAACATGACTTTGCCAAGCAGGTAATCTCCGTGCGATTTTCTCGTGCAGCTCAAAAAGAACCCGTAGTCACACAAGAAGCAACAACGACTCTCACACTTCTGACCTACAACTTTATCCCATATCGCACAATATGCACTTGGATATCATTCTGGCTCTTCTTGCCCATAATCTTGCGTTTACGCTCGCACAAGTCATCCCTCAGGTCCGTGAGTTCAAGCACCCTGGGGCCTTGCACACTCAGAGCGACCTTGATCGTGTCAGAGAGCATGTACAGCGTGGAGATGAGCCGTGGACGAGAGCTTTCCATCATCTGGAGGAGAACTCGCTCGCACAACCGGACCGCATACCTTCTCCTAAATCGGTTGTAGTACGTGGTAAAGAGGACGGCCTCACCCAGAATTATCCATCCCTCTATCGCGACGTCCATGCAACATATCAGTTAGCTCTGCGCTGGCACGTCACCAAAAACGATACGTATGGAACCGCTGCTGCGAATTACCTGGATGCTTGGGCAACTACTTTACAACGTATCGACGGAAGCTCTGACAGGTATCTTGCTGCGGGGCTCTACGGATATCAGATCGCGAACGCAGGAGAGCTCCTTCGATCATACACAGGTTGGTCGAAGACTAATCAGACAAACTTCGGCACGATGCTGAGCACGATCTTCGCTCCGATGAACCACGACTTCCTTGTAAATCACAATGGCATCCCGGACCACTACTATGCAAACTGGTATCTTTGCAACATTGCTTCTTTGATGGCTATTGGCATATTCAACGACAACGCTACCATGTACAACTACGCCATTGACTACTTCACAAACGGACCATCCGACGGCGCGGTAGCAAATGGCGCGCTTCCATTCTTCTCCATCGCAAACTTCACAGAAGAGGGAAGCGGAAAAACTCTGATGCAGGGTCAGGAAGCCGGTAGAGATCAGGGTCACGCCTTGTTCTGTATCATGCTTCTTGGTGTTATAGGCCGACAGGGGTACAGCCAAGGTCTGGATACCTTTGGCCTGTTCGGGAGGCAGATTTTGAACGCGTAAGTGACAGCACGCCTTTGGTACTTTCATTGGGATCAGAGAGGCTTGTTGACTGACCGACTGACCGTGGCATAGCGCCGAGTATGCTGCCAAGTACAACACTGGACATGATGTACAATTCGAAGCTTACGAGAGTACGGACGGCAATCTCACGGCGGTTTCGGCAAACCAGAGATACAATCTACGTCCGGGTTTTGAAGCTATCTTTTCGCATTTCGCAGAAATAGAGAGCATGAATGCGTCTTGGTCCAAGGACTACCGAGATCTCGTGAACTCAAACCTCATTGCCAACATCGAAGGCGGTGGTGGCGATTATGGTCCAAACTCTGGAGGATTCGATGCTTTGGGACATGGAACTTTGATGTTCAGGCTCACCGCTGACGGGTGAAATAGTTCAGCCATGTAATCTCGCCGCGGCGCAGGCCTCGTATGATGGAATTACAGCTGGAGTCATAGCTGAATGTATCCAGTTGCCAGCAAGGCTAATCTACACTGACATAGATCTGACTCCAAACGGCTGTGATGCAGCGGGCGCCCCTGTCAACCGTGATCGTTGCGACTCCCCACATTCGCGCCACAACACCGCAACTACTTGTCACGCAGTAGAGCACTTTGCTCTCTTCTCTTTGATAACATCCTAGTGATTATTACCTAAACAGTGTTTAGACGCTAAGCAGGGACTCCATGTGCTACCGAGCGCATCTAAATCCCATTTATTATTGAGCAGCGGCTAGACGACGCGCTTAGATTTACAGCGTGACCTTGTTCTAGTAAGTACATAAACACTAGGTATGTAAGCAAGTCGATAGCTCCCTATTTAATATATCTTAGTGAATCTGTGCAATAGCTTTCGGAGCGTAGCCTGTTACAGTTATGATGTTCGGGTGGCTCACATGGCGCTTGGGCACTGTATCCTGCTGCACGGCTCGATTGCCAAGATGGAATTTCCGCAAAATAGATTGCGTGGTCCCTAATTCCATGATTTCTCAATTATTCGTGTATGACAAAGCCGACGTCATGGCGAAACTCAGTCTTCACCCACTAGGTGCAGAAGCGTTCTCTACGCGCCCTCCCGAAAGTAGCTCAGCACTTGCGCCGTCATTACACTTCCATTGCGCTTTTCCAGACCCTACCTGCTCGAGATGGTTCCGTCTTTAGGCGCTTGACCCAAGCAAATACGAAGTTGTTAGCTCCGTCTATCAATTGTCTCATAGCAATCTCACCTCATGACAATACCAACAGCATAGAGCTGACTTCACTTGATCCTTCGCATCTCTCCCCCGCCAAATTATTGCAGAACCCGAGAATTGGCACACGCCCTTCTCCGGTTGTTAAAGCCGTTCTCCACATCTATGGCAACAGACATGCCTTCTATAAGCGAGATCACCTACTCGCGCGATGCGACAGTCCAGGCCTTTCGCGACTATTTTCGACTCTTATCAGCTATGTACGCGGACGAATCTGACGTCGCGGAGCCTCCCGAAGATGGGTGGGCTACAATCAATCCGAACGGCTGGCCCAATTTCGACAAGACAGACAAGGTGATCGACCTCCTTCGTCATTTACCCTACATAAGCGCGGAAACCAATATCGCGCCTGACTGCGAGTTTGTGGATTGGCATACAAACCGTGCGGATATGGATGGTGAACATCTCAAAGAGGCGACCGAGCCGGATCCGGACGAAGCAAAGATACTATCTCACATCGTGGGTCTCACGCCGCAAAGCACGAGAGGCCTGACTTTCCTACTTGATACGGAGCTCGGTGTCATGTACTGGCGTGAGTGCATGAGAGAAGCCAAAGTTGAGATTCCAGAAGTTGAAGATGACCCTTATGATTGGGTTGACGATGGTCTGATCCCTGAAGATCAGGTCGCATGGCGAACTGGCAGTGGGATCTGGGAAATTGGGGACTTCTTCGAAATGCTCAAGGCCAATCTCAAAACACTTAACTTCGTGCCCTTTCGCCCTGATATGGTCCAGGCGACTTGGTATGGACGCACCGCAGAGGATCAGGAAACGCTCGAGGGAGTCCGGAAGATTTACAAAGATCATGGGTGGCCTGACCTAGCACGATACCGCAAGGATGGTTGCCTCGCAACTATTGATGCTTTTTTAAAAACACGCGACTAGGACTCCAACGAAAGACAGTGGGGAATGAGAAGTCGATAGCGTAGTCTGGGCAGTGGCAGCTCGGACTTTCTACTTTTGTAGCTAACCCTTGTTTTATGTAGGTGTACCTGCATAAGTACTATACTTGGCTAATTAAATCTTTGTACCCTGTCCGACATCTCACCAACTCCTCAAGGCATGTGAGCACATGAGTCGTAAGCTGTTAAAACTTCTTCGGCCTCGCAGATATCCATGGCACCATGCAAACAGCTCTGCTCTTCCTCTCTTCCTCTCCCATTTCAACATGCAACCTTGCCTCTTCCTTCTTGCTGCCTCCGTAGCAAGAGTAGTAGCACTAGCATCGTCAGAAATATCCATCCTTTTGCCCACCACCACACCATCCGGGCCCCAAGATCCCTGGGAATGTGCCCTCTCAGCCTATACACCCTTCTTCAACCCTACATTGCCCACTGGCGCTGTAAAGTAAGCTTTGGACTCCTACGGCGACGAGGTGATTGCCGATTGTACTGGACTTGAGTGTCCATACCCGGATGCTACGCGTTGGTGCGGAATCACCACTGCTGCACCAACTGCCGTTCTTCCTGCATACACTAGTTATGCCAGTTCTGCTTCGGTATGGTGGGCGAATCACAGTTCCTCTGCCCTTGAGCTTGCCGAGGAGTGTCCACATTATTGGTACAAGGCTTTGACCAAGAAACCGACAGCGGGTACGTGGTTGAACCTGACCATTTCAAATGCAGAGTGTTTTGGCAAGGCGTCTGAAGATGATGCATCATCGATAGGCACGTCTTCAATCCAACCTTCGCTCACTTCGTCGCCACGATCGTCGTCTGCGTTTGTCTCAAGCCCTACGTCCACCACGTCATCATCTGCCGGCATTGCGCTGTCACCGAACAGTACGTAAACCTCATTTGTAGTCTTTGAAAGAAGGTTAGGGTATCAGAATTGACATACTACACAGGCCAATGTGGAGGATTATCTGGATACCACTGCCCAGGAAGCGGCTTCGGAGACTGGTAAGCAACTTTCTCTCTTTCCTTCATCGCCCGACACAATTACGCACATGATCACTACGCTCTTGATGCGCCTTTATGCCAGTAACTAAGTCTTGTGTCACACATCCAGCTGCTCATGATACGGCTGGTGCGGTAACGACAGTCACTGTGACGCCGGCTGCCAGCTAGGCTTCGGCTTCTGCAATGTGCCAACCAAGACCTCACCCGATGGCTCTTGTGGCACAGTTAACAGCAATGACGGATTTATTTGTCCTGGAAGTGGTTTTGGTGACTGCTGTATGAATCCCTTGCTTCCTCAATCATCTCTTCATCAATCACCTGGAAAGAAATTTAGCTAATCGTTGTGCTTCAGGCTCGGTTTATGGATGGTGTGGGTCGTCGTCTGGACATTGTGATGACGGTTGTCAGACTGGCGTACAGAACGTGCAATGCCCAAGCAAATGCTCTGACTGTAAGAGATGCATGGATGTCGACGGCGCCCATGGCGAGAGTGGTTGCTTCGATGACGACGCTTGCGGCGATGCAGGTAGCTTAGATTGTGATAAGAAACTTTGTAACATAGTAATTTCGAGCTCTACAAAGAAGCTCGTTTGCTTCACTTTTACACCACCGGCCCATGTTGATGTGTCACCTCAGCTAAGAGGTTGTGAAAGAGATGAGTTAACACATGGTTGTAGTCCATATGGCTGATGTGGCTCTGAGCTTGACCACTGCGGTGACGGTTGCTAGTCGACGTATGGCGTGTGTAGCTCTAGCAGTGGCCTTACGGTTGGAGCAACTGTCGCCATAAATACTTGTGTTTTACCTTCTCGTGTCGGAGTAGCTACTTATATTGCTTTGCCCACAACAACGAACCAGCCAGATAAGGTGGCCTACGGGTAGAAGACCTGGCGGGCTGATTGGTTCTGGAGAAACTTGATCAGAGAGGAACTATCGTCGTAGACTCAGCTATAATGGGAACCTATAAACTCTCAATGAATCTGAACCAAGCGTCTTGATGCTCTCTTGTTAATTTGACCTACACCATTGTCTTTTTTGTATCCGGATACATTCGTCGTTCTCGAGCTCTAAATATCGTAGTCGATATATAATCACAAATCGAGGTGTTTGAATTCAGACAGTGTGACCGGGGAGTAGGAAATCGTGAGTTGTGCGCCATGTATGGCAGAAGATACGTTATCTCTATCCCTCGGGTTGCTCGGACACCGATGCCCCATAACACGGGCCCTCGGACTGCCCTCGGACTCCAGTAACGGCGAGCTTCCACACACCTTAGTACGCGTTGGATACGCTTGAGATTGAAATTTGCTAGTCTGTTGCAAAGAAGTGTATGACTCTGGTGAAATCGGGCCTGTTTCGAGGGACATCATGTAAGGATCGCGACTTGCGGGTAGCGGACATGGCTATTGGTCCATCGGTGAGTAGCTTGACCCTATCCTGTTGTTCTCGTTCTCGGTTTGGGTTTCGGTCTGGGTCTCGGTCTGTGGGTTGAGCTAGTGATTGGTTACACAAAATAGTATTTAGGACTTCAACGTTAGCACAAGAACATCATACTGCTTATCAAACTTGTCGCACCGATAGTCGTTAACTTCTTCTTATCAATCCCTCAACATCTTACAGCAGCTACGAGAGGAGCCTACGTCTGTCATGACATTGTCTCATTCCACTCGCAATGTAGTCGTCGTCATCGGCGCTGGTGGGATGGGTCTCGCAGTCGCACAGCGACTGGCTCCCGGAAAGCACGTTCTTCTGGCCGACTTCCGGGAAACCACATTGAACAATGCCCTTTCCACGCTTCGAAAAGAAGGCATCAGCTGCGAAGGTCATTCAGTAAACATTGCTCACTACCCATCCGTCGAGGCCTTTGCACATGCTGCTCATTCTGCGGGCCGTATCAACGCTATTATCCATACGGCAGGCCTGTCTCCTGGAAGTGCCAGTGCCAAAGAGATCTATGCGGTGGACTTGATCGGTACTGCCAATATTATCGAGGCTTTCTTGTCTGTTGCGTCCGAGGGAACTTCCTTGGTTTGCATTGCTAGTATGGCCGGCCATCTCATCACCCTTTCCCCCAGTCTGGAGCGCCACCTTGCTACCGCACCTCTCACGCAACTTTTGGATCATGAAGGACTGAACATGGAATCCTTGGATGGCAACGTTGCATACACCGTTTCCAAGCGGGCAAATGTTCTGAGAGTACAAGGTGCTGCGAAAGCTTGGGGCAGTCGACAAGCCCGATTAAATAGCATCAGCCCTGGAGTCATTGCGACTCCGCAACTTCTCTCGCAACTGGATGGACCCCTTGGTGTAGGCCCAAAGACTATGGTCGGGGTTTCGGCTTTGCAACGTATGGGTACCCCGGATGAAATCGCAAACATCGCAGTCTTTTTGGCTGGAGCCGAGTCTTCGTACGTCACGGGAACGGATATCCTTATGGATGGTGGAATGGTGTCAGCACGGAAGTGGTCAAGATCGGACTAGTCGACTATCAGTGACGTGCAGATGGGATACATAGGAAACTCTAGTCATCATGAATATCCTCGACTTCTCAACTCAGTTATCCTAAGCGCCTTGTGAAGGTGTTGAACGTCGGACGGCTGATGTCGGAAGCACGGGTGCAAGACACCAAGACTGGCCTTGGCATCTTCAGCCTCAACCCGCGGCAAGTCTGACGCACGACGCACGACCCTCGGACCCACATGACTCCGCCAAACAAGACGGCCAGGGTTCAATAGCAACCATGTCCAACATCCTGCCTCTGCACCACGCGTACTACCCCTCGCGCCAGTCGTCGCTCTCGAAAGCAGTCAGCCCCGTACAAGCAGCCTCGACGTCCTCGTCTGCGGCCACGATCCGCCCACAGTTGAACGTACAATCGCAACCACAAGCGCAGCACATAGCAATGAGCGGGAACGCAAGCCAAGGGCCTGGGCTGCGGTATCCTTCGAACAAGAAGAGCATATACGACAGGAACCTGAATCGTAGCAAGAATGCCGAACTTAGTAGAGCGGCGTTTGCATACCTCTTCATTGAGATGATTGCATATGCGCAAAAGGGCGCAAAGGATGTGGGTGACTTGGAGCAGAGGTAGGCAGAAAGAACCGAGTTGCGATGCCTCACATGTGTCCTGACAAAGATATAGACTAAACACCCAAGGCTACCCCATCGGCCTCCGCCTACTTGACCTTCTCCTTTCCCGCACCGCCAACCCCCTCGCTAGTATTCGACCCACACGTATCCTGCCTCTGCTGCAATTCATCGCACAGCAACTATACCGCTACCTCTTCGGTCGCCCCGCCGACGCGTTAGAAAAGTCTGGTACCGATCCCGGGCAGTACATGCTCTTCGACAACGACCCTATGGTCAACCAATACATAAGCTTGCCCAAGGAACTGTCAAGTCTGAATTGTGCGGCCTTTGTGGCGGGCATAATTGAGGGCGTGTGCGACGGTGCAGGCTTCCCAACCGAAGGTGTAACAGCGCACAGTGTAGGCGACGAAGAAGGCAAGGATGGGAAGGGACTGTGGCCGGGGAAGACGGTCTTTTTGATCAAGTTCAAGCCTGAAGTACTGGAGAGGGAAGAGATACTTGGCAGAGGTGGGGGCTGAGTTCAGCGGAGGACAGTATATTTTTCTTGAGTGCAGCTATGTTCTTGCTGCACACAATGGCATAGCGAGGCGTTGCGGATCTTTCTTAGGATTTCAGGTGGCTACAAAAACCAGCATGTTCACCATTGCGCCGCCACATATTCTCAAGACCGCCAGATCAGTCTGGTTCAGGCTTCCACTGCCGAATCGTTGACCAATGCTTTGTTGAAATGAGCAAAGTTGCCAGATACGGTATGCAACCATGCGTATCTTCGTTGCTCATCGTGTTGCTATCACCGACTACTAGATGCATCAAGCGCGCTGCCACGTGACTGTCAAGCTGATGACAAATGCTGATTGGCGAGACCATTCACCGTATGGCCGAGCTTCAGCACATGGTAGTTTACCAAAATAGAACCTTCTACAACATTACGGCATCCCACCGACAAGCAAATACAAAAGTGCAGTCTGATCCTTACAACAACAACCGCAATATAAAATCCCAACTGTTGACTGTACGACGTATCAAGACACCACACCCAAACGTATACAGCATACATTACCAGCACGCCACATCTACAAACAGTACCAATCCCAATCATGCCAACAGAAATTTCAGCACCGCTTCACTTCCGCACCCTGCTGAATGGACACGCCTACATGATCGCAGACTTCTACGCGACATGGTGTCCACCTTGCAAGCAAATCGCACCCATCTACAACCAACTGTCCACTGCGCATGCCTCGCCAGGGAAGTTCGCCTTTGTCAAAGTCAACGTGGACCAGCAGAGGGAAATTGCCGGACAATACGGTGTCACAGCCATGCCAAATTTTATGGTTTTCAAGGATGGAGAAAAAATTGAAGAGATAAGAGGCGCGGACGTAAGGGCTCTGAAAGGCGCAGTGGAGAAAGTTGCTGCGGAGTTGGGGAAGGCGAAAGACGCAAAGGTGGAGAAGAAGCCGGAGGTCAAAGAAGAAAGGAAAGAAGAGGATGAGAAGACGGTTAGTGGGAGCTATGGCATGACTGGGGGCAACAATTGGAAAATGTCGTTGCATTAGCTTTTAAAGATTGGTAGGAGGTGATAGGATCGTCACATGCAGATTGAGAGGACGATGGATTTGTGATACCCAGGAATGATAATGCATACAATACCTTGTCGCAGACAAGCAAGTCCGTGGGGACCGAAGTGATTAGTATACATGGCCGATGTTAAATGTACGTCATTCTCAGTTGCTGTGGTGTTGGATTTGTAACGCCCTCAGACGCGTAACAGAGGACACCTTTCACACTAAGCGATCGCCACCGCGCGGGACCCTGATAGCCGCTGTGCTGCTCTAGCTCCCCACCAGAATTCCCACCGCTCCTCAACACACAACTGGAGCCTCAATTCATCTTTGAGCTTCACAAACTTGCAAGATGCTTTTCTACAAATTAATACCTGCGGCTATCGCGCTGCTACCCGCAATCGCCTCGGCATCATCCGTCATCGACCTCACGCCCTCCAACTTCGACGATGTCGTCCTTAAGTCCGGCAAGCCCGCTCTCGTAGAGTTCTTCGCTCCCTGGTGCGGCCACTGCAAGAACCTCGCCCCCGTTTACGAAGAGCTTGCTGCCGTCTTCCAGCACGCTGGAGACAAGGTCAGCGTTGCCAAGGTCGATGCGGACCAACACAAGTCGCTGGGCAAGCGCTTCGGTGTCTCGGGCTTCCCTACCCTCAAGTGGTTTGACGGAAAGAGCGACAAGCCTACCGATTACAGTGGAGGACGTGACCTCGAGAGCTTGAGCAAGTTCATCACAGAGAAGAGCTCCGTTAAGCCCAAGGTCAAGGGCAAGCTACCCAGTCAGGTCGTTTACTTGGATGACAAGACCTTCAAGGAGAAGGTTGGAAAGGACCAGGATGTGCTCGTTGCCTTCACCGCCCCATGGTGCGGACGTATGTTTTTTCCCCAGCTCTGCTCTGCAGATGGATTACAGCTAACACCTGAATAGACTGCAAGACCCTCGCCCCCGTCTGGGAAACTCTCGCCAATGACTTCGTCACCGAACCCAATGTCTTGATCGCCAAGGTTGACGCCGAAGCTGAGAACTCCAAGGCCCTCGCTCAGGAGCAGGGCGTTTCATCCTACCCTACCATCAAGTACTTCCCCAAGGGCTCCACCGAGCCTCTCCCATACAACGGCGCCCGCGCTGAGAAGGACTTCATCGACTTCATCAACGCCAACGCCGGTACCCACCGTGCCGTGGGCGGTGGTCTTGACGCCACTGGTGGCACCA
Organism: Alternaria tenuissima; assembly: GCA_004156035.1. Lineage (NCBI taxonomy): Eukaryota > Fungi > Ascomycota > Dothideomycetes > Pleosporales > Pleosporaceae > Alternaria > Alternaria tenuissima. The sequence continues at coordinate 2,593,904 of PDXC01000003.1, forward strand.
TCGAGGCCTTCAACAGCGTCATTGAGAAGTTCCAGGGCAAGTGGACTGATGGTGCTGAGGAGGCCAAGAGCCTCGCTGCCACTCTCCAGGACAAGTACGCCGAGTACTACGTCAAGGTCTTCAACAAGATCGGTGCCAACCAGGAATACGCTGCAAAGGAGCTCAAGCGCCTGCAGGGTCTCATTGGCAAGGGCAACCTAGCGCCCGAGAAGATGGATGACTTGATGAGCAGGAGCAACATCCTGAGGAAGTTCATCGGTGATGATGCAGAGGAGAAGCAGGAGTTGTAGACAGCTCGCACGTGGACTGATGATTGCGGATAACGGCATTTATAACACCAGCACTATTGATACGATATGATGAGGTAGGGATATCAACATGTATGGAGCAGGAGTGACATACGTGATCACGACAATGAGGAGAAGGCGAGATGAATAGGATAGAACCAAAAGTCAATACCCAAATTGCAATCAATGCGATCTATGTAGACAATTACCAAACGCCATCATTTTCATCGTGCAGCCTACACCGCCTTGTTTAATCAGAACAGTGTGCCTTCATTCACGTGATCTCTACTTTCCAGGTCCTGAACCCTTGTTACCATCTCCAGCCTGAATAGTTGCTTCAAGATTATCCAGCCGCCGTGACATGTCGTCCACTACTCATCATCAGTATCTTGGCTATTCTGCACAGATGTGCCCTTGCTTACTCTTAGCAAGTAGCTCGCTGCTGACTGTAGTAAACTTGGTGTTGAGTTGGTTCAAGAGGTCGTCAACAACAGCTGTGAGCTCTCCAGAACTCTCTTGGTTGGTTGATACAGCTGACTGTTTTCGTGTCAGGGAGAGCGGGGCATTGTCGTAAGTGTAGCACGTACCGCGGTGTCGCTTTGCGCGCGATCTGCCAGCGGTTGAGGCGTTGCCATGTCGGAATGTGTTTAGGAGGGAGTTGGAGACGACCGCACGTGGCTGATGCTTCGTAGACAAGTGGAGCGGTTTCAAAGGCGACTGTGGAATCTAGTTTTGTATCTTGTGGAGGACATGCACATGTACGGTGAACAGGTGAACACTAGGTTGATGGGGTCGCACGGAAGCACGTGGTCCTCGCCGCGGCTTCTTGCCCGTTTCGGGGGCGGTCAAGCTAGCGTGCGCGCTAAAATGTTTCTGCGCCCAGAGTTCGCAGTTTACGAATTATTTTCTGGGAAGCTTTGACGTCTGATCTTCTGCGCCGCCAAAGATTCGAACACCTTTCACAACGACCTTGGAAATCAAGCGAAATGGCGAAAAGCAAGCTCAAGGCCGCGCTCGACAACTACCAGGGCCGGAACATCAAGCTCGAGAAGCAGCGCAAGCACGAGAAGCAGGCGCACAAACAGAAGGAAAAGCGACAAGCCGAGAAGGCGGAGGAGAATGGCGAGGAGGATACTGAAGAGGGAGGCGTGCCTGTGCCCCTAGATGAGGTAGAGGTCAAGGTCAATGGCAAGACGAAAAAGTCGAAGAAGGACAAAAAGACCGACGCAAAGCCTGCAAAGGCTGCGCCAGCAGTCAAGGAGCCTGAATGGGAGACGGATGAGGAAGACGATGACGACGCGAGTGACGACGACGATGATGCGCCCGAGCGACCGGCGATCGACCTCTCTCACCTGGACGACAGCGAGAGTGACATCAGCTCCGACGAAGAAGAGTTGCAGGCTGAGGATGCCGCAGCCGAGGCCGAGGAGGCTGAAGACGATGACGAGGAAGATGAGGAGGATGAGGATGAGGACGACATTGCACTCTCTGATCTCGACTCTGTCGCCTCAGAGGACAAGGGTGACATTATCCCCCACCAGCGCCTCACCATCAACAACACGGCCGCCCTCACCGCCGCCTTGACTCGCATACAACTGCCTTACTCCAAACTTGCTTTCTCCGAGTACCAGGCCGTTACCACGGATGAGCCTGTCGAGATCGCCGACGTCGAAGATGACCTCAACCGTGAGCTCGCGTTCTACAAGCAATGCCTGTCTGGTGTCAAGGATGCGCGGAAGAAGTTGAAGAAGGAGGGTGTGGCATTCTCTCGACCAGCAGACTACTTTGCCGAGATGGTCAAGAGCGATGAGCACATGGGCAAGATCAAGCAAAAGCTGATTGATGCCGCTGCTGGCAAGAAGGCCGCTGCTGAGGCACGTAAGCAGAGAGACTTGAAGAAGTTTGGCAAGCAGGTCCAGGTCGCGAAGCTGCAGGAGCGCGCCAAGGAGAAGAAGGACACAATTGAGAAGATTCAGACTCTCAAGAGGAGTATGTACCACCTCTATTGGGGAACACAAATAACGGTATGCTAACAAATATGCAGAGCGACAAGGTGCCGATATCACAGCTACGAATGAGGAAGACCTCTTCGATGTCGCCGCCACCGCCGAGGACCCCAAAGACAAACGCGGTCGTGGAGCTGACGGCAAGGCCTTCAACAAGCGCGCAAAGAAGGACTCCAAGTACGGTTTCGGCGGCAAGAAGCGTCACGCGAAGAGCAACACTGCGGAGTCCAGTGCAGATGGAAGCGGCTTCTCAGCTCGCAGGATGAAGGGAAAGCCCAGCGGCGGTGCGAGCAAACGACCCGGCAAGGACAAGAGGGCGAAGAGACATTAGGTGATGTAGTCATATGGAAGGCTAAGTGACGTGTTCAGGTCGCTTTCTGCATGCGTATGGCGCTCTGGCGTTCAGGGACTGAGTATAAAAGCCAACATGTATTCTATGAGGCGGATTGTCTTTATTTCAATAGGAGATACCAATGCACAACCGTACGATCATCTGAAGTCACATCGAACCTGCTAACCTAGCGCTCTGCGATTTCGAACTCCAACACCAGACGGCTACACGTCGCCGTCTTCGGATTATATCACGTGTTATATAACCGCGTGGAGGCATCTAGGCCGTTGGTAGCGGTCTACCAGCGACTGATACTGTAGCCTGACTGCCACCGCCTGTGGCCTTAGCCTCGGAGCGGATGCGCACAATAGAGGTGACAACGTCATCTAGCAAACGCGCTCAGGCATCAACGCCTGTATCCACTGATTCCGTATACATGTCCTAAGTCTCTCACCTATATAAACCCCACAGCTACTGCACTCGACCACACATCCCCAACATCGACAGCAACACGATTGACGACAACAACAACAGGCCTCGACTGCTTCCCACATTCCGCAATGTCCAAGGAAGTCTTCTTCGAAGGCGACGCCGAAGTCCTCCCCTTCACAACACCAACCACACCTACCGCTACCTTGCAAAAGCCCTCCGACGTCCTCGACGTCCCCGCCGCCGCGCCCAGCACAATCTGGTACCTCTCCATCACCAAGCCCCACGTCGACTCCCACGACATTATCGGCCCCACCAAAGCGTTCAGACACCTCCTTCCCCGCATCGAAGCCATTGTCAGCAACTCACCAACAGCCATCGACAAGCTTGCACAACTGAAAGAGACCGAAGACATGTGGGGCGAAACAGAGCCAAACGAGCATTTCTTCAACAACGGGTTTGAAGTCTTTATTGTCGAGGGACAGAGGGGATCTTACACAATCTTGAAGATGATACGCGAAATCAACAAGGAAGTCTTTGATATTCTTCCCGCGCCAGTGTACACGGTACTTTCCGTTGGACCCCTTGAGCACGCTGCTATGCCGCTCAAAGCCAAATCATCATCATCTTCTTCTTCTTCTTCTTCTGCCTCAGCATCAGCCTCGAAATCCTCTTCAGCACCGCTTTCGTCAAAGTTCTCCCCGGGGAAGCCAAAAGGCTATGCAACTACGACACAGCTCCATGGCTCATTCATCGAGCGAGCAGCCGCTAGGGAAACAGCAAAATACATCATGACAGTTCTTCTTCTTGATGAAGAAAACGTCAAGGAGATTGGTAGGTGGGAGAAGGGAAGTAAAGGCGGTGGTGTGTTGATGGCTATGAATGCGACGAGTATGTGGGAGGTCAAGGTTGTGTATGCGGATGATCCGATCGGGAGGGCGCAGGAGGAAGCAGATAGAGGGGAGGATGCGTTTGTTTTGTGAGATGGAAAAGGGTGGTATGGAGGTGTTACTTGGTGGAAACTGAGACGTCAGACGAAAAGGTGACGGGGCTATGAAGAGCTCCTGGATGTGAGATCTGAGTTGAGACGGGAAGGTGCTGGGAGTATGGGATCTCCTTCTGGGTTTGATATTTGGGTCCAGGTGACAAGACGGTGGTGCTTTGAGAACCTCCTGGGCGGTGGTGCATGGAGTCTGAGATGGAAATGCTTTGATGTATTAGATAGAGACAAAAGTGCCCCCGAGAGTTCAGAGTTTTGGCTTCTCATGCGGGGATTCTGCAGGCTTCCCTTTCGTTTCCTGTATCTCGAGAGCCTCCATCTGCATAACGGTGATTTGTTCGGGTGTTAGGAAGCGACCGTCTGGGCCTCGTGGTGGACGCATGCATCCTTGGACCACGCCAGGTTTGTATGGCGTGTTCTTCCGTGTGAGAGCCAGGTGCGTGATGAGTTTTTGACGAGCAAGTCGCCTTTTCTGAATGCGGTTTTGCTGCTTGACGTTGAGGTTGTTGGCCGGTACGTTCGGTGCTTGCTCTTGCTCGGTGGTAGCTGACATGACGACTGACCGCTTTCGCTATCGGAATGAGATGGCAAGGAAAATTAGATACTGAACTTCTCGACGAGACAATTAATGTTTTTCTTTTAGATGAAGCAAATTTTGCGCATTTGTTTGATAGCAGCAAACTGGGAGTATGAGACAAGGAGAAAATCAATACAATAGTGCAGCCACATGGCTTGATGGTGATGACGTATGACAGGGTCAGGCGACGCGGGGATGCGTTGCTTGTGACCAAACATCACAACACCATCTTGGCGCATCGCGTTTCTCCTCGGACCAGAACAACAAGTTCGCGGCAACCATTTCAGCATAGAGAATATACCGTTGGATTAGGCTCATGCGCTAGTGCAGCTACGGTGTCGGTAAGCAGTCTGATTTCACGCCACAATCCAATAGCTTCCGGACATTTCCCTAACGCCCGAACGCGGAATTTCGACGGGAGTGGAGCGTGAGGGTGTCAAGCCACGTTGCACTGCCACACTTTGGTCTCACAGAAATATCACTGCTCGTCTTCCCATGAAGATTGCTCATTTTCGGGTTGATTCAACACGCATACCCTTTTGTAGCGCAAACTCCGGCTGCACTCGAATCCCATGCCTCCTAATTCGGTATGCCCTGCAGAGGCTGATTCAGCCCTTTTGGCACATCAGGCTAACGTACGATAGCGATAAACGTTAGCACTTTCGATCGTCTGACTGTTCTTAAAGTAGGTGGGCATACACGGCTCCCAGCAATGGGCATCTCAGCAATCACAAGGCTGCCTGCATTCACGTTCGGCAGCATTTCGCGACTGCAGCACCGTTTGAAACAAGCCACAGGCGGGAACAGAAACACGCTATAATTCGTTTCCGCACACACCGATGCATTGTGGCTACATTGGATCAGGTCCTTCATGATGGTCTTTAGGCTAAAGTGCAGGTAGAAGTGAACCACTACTGACTCAGAAGATTCGATCCCACCGGCTTGGAATTCCGCATAGACTCTTCCGTACCCAGAAACTGGAATGGAGAAGCTGAAAACGAACTCGAATGTGCTCACTAATTGACTTTGTTAACCGCGGTCGCTTTGTATAATACTGCTATGACCAGACGTCAACCATATATATCCTTCTGAGCCGCGCTTTCGAAAGTCGATCGATGTTCGTTAGCCGCTTTGTATGCCAAGTCTGCGTAAGGTCCCTACTGATAGCACAGGTACGAGATAAACGGGCGCTAGGTGGTAGGTCATAACTCACCGAGGTTGCAGGTGGGTGGGCTTGCGGCTTGGATCCTGATCACCATTCCTCGAGCATGTAGGATCCTCCATGCATCCTTATCGTCACTGAGGGTTTCACATTGAGAGGGCGGAGAAACAATCTACATACCTTCTTATGTACTGAGATTCCAAGGATCCTTCCAGGAGACAGACGTCGACAGAGACACCTCAGCGCTGAGAGGTCCCGTATACCACACAAATCTAATTAAAGGGAACCTTCCATCATCCCGATGTGGGCGATATGCTAGACTTTACTTACCAGAACCTGGACTCCACCGAATACTTCTGGCGCCGGCAACGCCTTCCATAAACCTGGTACTTGCACGTCTCCAACGAATAAGACCCCCGAATGCCAAGCTTCCGATGCCAAGATCACTGTTTGAAACGGTCAGCCGTACCATTTTGTTGGTGACAGGCCCACTGCTGCGGTAACTAGCACCCAGAAGCGGGTACTACGGCAGTGAAAACCACGGTGACAGCTCTCACATTTTGTGTGTTCATCTCGCTTCGCCACAGCTGGGCGGCAGAGCGGAAATAGTACCACCGCCAAGAGACCTCGGCCTCATACGTCGATGGAAGTAAACGCTGAACGACTGTTTTCTTGTGAAAACTAACGTCAATGATGAGGGGCTCGCAAGGAGTGGGTGGAGAGAAGGAGTCTGGGCACCAAAAACAGTTAGCGACATTGACCGCAAAGCTGAGATAGGCATCTCTGCTCAGGTACATAAGAAGCAGCAGCGAACGACAATGAAGAGTCCACTAGCACATTCCTGCACATCGTCTTTCGCTTCTTCTGTCGCTTTTCAGTCTTTCGCTACTACATTCGTTTCTACAGGCTAGTCCTACTATACAATCTTTTCACCTACCAGTCCATTTCAAAAACTATCACCAATTCAACATGAAGCTTTCCATCCTTGCCGGTGCTGCCATTGCGCAGCTGGCCTCTGCCCACTACTTCTTCGATGTCTTGGTCGTTGACGGCCAGGAGTCAAAGGGTTACGAGTTCATCCGCGAGAACACCCGCGCTGAGAAGTACAACCCCACCAAGTGGAAGAACACCCGCGACGACATGACTCCCGATATGGACGACTTCCGCTGCAACAAGGGTGCTTTCGAGTCTGCTGGCCGTACTGGAGTAAAGGAGGTCGCAGCCGGCACCAAGATGGCCATGAAGCTCGGTGTCGGTGCTACCATGAAGCACCCCGGTCCTGCTATGGTCTACATGTCCAAGGCGCCCAGCTCCGTCAAGGAGTACGAGGGTGATGGCGAGTGGTTCAAGATCTTCGAGTCGGGTGTTTGCGACCCCAGCAAGGACTTCTTGGGCACTGCTTGGTGTACCTGGGATAACGACAGGATTGAGTTCACTGTCCCTGCTGAGGTTCCGGAGGGCGAGTACTTGATTCGCTCGGAGCATGTTGGTATCCACGGTGCTCACGGTGGTGAGGCTGAGTTCTACTACGGGTGAGTTCTTCTCTTCACCAACTCCATAGCGACATAAACTGACACTCGACAGATGCGCTCAAGTCAAGGTTACCGGAGGCGGTAGCGGCACCCCTGGTCCCACCGTCAAGTTCCCCGGAGCGTACAAGCAGGACGACGAGTCTTTCAACTTCAGCATCTGGGGTGGATACAAGGAGTACCCCATGCCCGGCCCAGCTGTCTGGACTGGCGGCAACAGCAGCGGTGCGCAATCCCCTGTTCAGACTCCTACCGAGGACACTACTTCGCCCGTTCCCTCTTCCGCGCCTTCTTCCGCACCTTCCTCCGCACCTGTTGCCAGCGAGGCTGTTGCGCATAACGCTGAGAATTGCAATGGTGGCAAGGCTAAGCGCGGCCGCCGTGCCTTCCGTGAGGCTCTTCTCCGCAAGGAATAAGCGATGCACTTCCATACTCCCGAAGCATGCTCGCTGGATGATTCCGACGATCGAGGTGATTGAAGGATTTGATGTTGCCAAGTGGCCCTTTCTATATAAATATTAGTGTGATAGTCGCAGCCGTGCTGCGCTGTTCTGTACATGTTAGTGGATGGAAATACAATCACTATTTCCTGCGCATCTTGTGCCTTTTGCCATTAGCTTCAACAACAAAATTCGAACAACGTAAATACTGAAGGAAGAGAGCCATAGGGTAGCAATATTACTCTGAAAATTCGATAATACGTGAACCCGAACCGGCTTATCTGGGTTAAATAAGGTATATGCTTTGCACGTTCTTCATCTTGTCCCTAATAGCCTTCAATATGAGCCGCTGTTGCAGCACACCGCGTAGTCGTGCCACCATCTCCATCGTCAACACGTGGATCCATAAAATGCTAAGGTTCTGCTGGAGCGTATACTTCACATCGATTGTCAGATCTTTCAATAGCGACCAAGCCCTTTGGACAATTCGACCTTCATCGAGAAAAAATCTCGAATTCCCAGTTGGCGGTTTCTCGCCCTGTACTATTGGTGATAAAAGAGGATGCAAAGCTTCGAAGCTTTCAAGACTAAAAGCGTTACCAACAAGGTTGGTGGGTAATTGGACGGCGATGCGAGGTCGGAATGCAATACCGCTGAGGTCTGACATGGCTGTGTCTAACGGTGGGTATATTTTGCAGGCATCTTGCTGAAGTTTTACTATCCCTTTCAAAGAGGCAATCATCTCTTGCATCGAAAGTGTTCGCCAACACCAAGCTGCTTCAGCCTGTTCAAGACGGGTAGCGAGTTCTGTATCCACGTCTCTATTGCATGAAGGATCAGGAAACAGATCGACTAAAGATTCGAATAGTGCTTTGTCTTTAATCGAGGCTGGTAAACAAAATTGCGATCTGGCATGGGGTCCGCAAATCTCGTTCTCCCTGACGAAATGCATGATGTCGTTTCGTAAGTCTGTCATGCTGCTTAGTGCCAGGAGATCATGTTCTCCTTTTGCATAGCGATCGAGTAAGAATTCCATGCCTAAGCAAGTATCCGATGCTACTGGAAGCCAATCAAACCACTTTTGCTGGATCAGAAATCTGTCTCTGGAGGTAGCGAATGCGGTACCGGCACGAACTCCAAAAAAGTAAAGATTAATCAGCCAGCGTTCTACGATTCGAGTCTCCAACGATCCAAGGTTCATTACTATGTCTGGTAATCTCCGATGGGCTCCAAGATCAGCCAAAGGACCTTCGGGGGTGTAGGATATGCGACACGGGCTGTTGAGACTATAAACACCATCCCGATAACGTTTGAGTAAAAACGGACGCTGCCAGTTCAGAACGATATGTAAGTCGATTTCGTCCGGATGCATATGTGTCTCGCTAGAATTGCTGTGATCCGAGCCGGCGACATACAACCCTTGCAGGCTCTTTCCATCGGTGTCAATAATTTCCACTTTGCCCTCACGAATAGATAAGATGTGGACAGCATCAAGCGCCAATATACCATTAGCTGAGAGCAGTCTTGCTGGGGAATCAGGATTCCATCCTGCATCTATAGCGAGCTTTCCCCACGAGTATCTGGGTTCAAACGCGGAGCGATCACTCCGTTGGGGTTCTCTTGAACAAACATGATTCCAGAAGTTGTCGTCAAGCGACCATCCATGTCGGAGATCATCTCGTTCGTTGGCGAAAGGAGAACTGAACCAACTCAGACCGGAAGAATGATCGCATCCTATCATACCGGGTAGCCGTATTTGAGTTACAGGTATCGAGTTTGCCTTGAGGTTTGTATGTGCTGCTTTCAGCGATGATGTCCAATCCGGAACCCAAGAAGGGAGGAAAGGAATTTCTTTGGGGAAAAAAGCACGATGCAATATATAGCCTGAAGAGAACGTACTACCAGGTTTCGTAAGCCAGTACATTGTCAAGCCTGTATAAAGCTGTTGTACGCTGAGTTCGTAGTCTATCGGGAAGTTGTTCCGATCTTCATCGTCTACCAGGCCCATCAACCCATATACCCGGTCACGCGGATCGCTACATCGGCAGTCCTGCGTAATCTGCAATGCCGACATCAGATCCTTGATTCTCCTTCTCTTACTCAAAAGTCCGACCCAGTTCCCGTAAAACCCATCTTCTCTACTTGCAGTTAAGGACTTCACATGTGACGAGAAATCTGTCCAGTGCATTGTATGGTCGTCAAAGGTCAGGCTGGCGGTTTTGCTAAGCAGCAGCTCTTGAACTACCCAGATGCGCGAGAAGTAAGGCATGCGCACAATCGCTTTAAGATCCACATGAAGTGGATCGAAGCGTTGGCCGTCGCTATCTGAACGCTCAGCTACAGTGTCAAGTAGATCATGTTTGTCACCCAGGTACGTGAGGACCCTCGCTGCAGAGGTATATATATCTCTCATAAGTGAGACTTGATGTCCGCGCTCTTCCAAGTCGAACTGGTTGATACAGATCGCATCCACCCAAACGAGACGGTCGGCAACAGTTCTGAACCGCCGGAGCGCCGCCAAGCAGTTCGTCGTGACTGGTAGCACATCATACTGTGGGCCGAGAAAGATGGTCTTGCACAAAGAAGAATTGCCCTGTGAGTCTGCCCAAGTATATGAAAACGCCTCGAAAATAGGTCGGCAGGGATCGTGAAGTCGATGATTCTCTAGAGTGCCGCAGACGGGGTGGCTGGTGTCTTCGCTACCACGAAGGCGTAGGAGACGAATGGAGTTCGCATCCGGAAGACGCGAATAGACACCCTGAAACAGTAAATCTGGTTCGCTTCGATCTAGTGGCTGCTGCTGCGGGGTCTGCTGGTCGGATTTCAGCTCCCTTTGCGATGATCGGGTAGAAGTAGTACCAGTCCATTCATCGATGTTCGCCAGTATACGAGCTAGCGTATCTGAGTCCTCGTCATCTCCGCCTTGAGCTTGAGAAAACAAGCTTGGAGGCCATGTGCATATCAGCTCTGACCGCGGTGTGTCTGGCGGGGGTGCAGGTGGGGAAATCGGATGGACAGGCGCTAGCTTAGGCGCCTTGCGCTCACATTTGCGGCACCCTGGCTGTCCATCTTCCCACTCCAGATCCAGCGTTGCGCATGTCGCGTCATGCCACGCCATGAAAACAGATTTAATGGTTTCGACGGCGTAGATGCAAGTCGTTCGGGAGGAACACTGTCAAGGCAGTCGCGGAAGGCTGAAGGATTGCGGTTGTGAAGACTACCCCGCCGACCTCGCGGTCATTGGCCAGCCTTGCTGCATTGCATTGTCTCGGCGCGCAGACAAGCAAAGGACTAAAATCTATGCTGATGATAAGTAGATAAGCAGACACGTCTTTCATCAAGAATAAACTGCAGTACCCTCACAATTGCAGAACATCTCTTGCAACTCGACCGATCAAACTACTTCTCCATGGAGCTGCAGAGGCATTGGACATTCCAAAGGCTGTAGCTGAAGAGGTTATGCATCATGCGATGCTCGAGTGAGATGATGTGGGGAGAGATGGCACAAACGTTTGGAGAAAGTTGGGTACGCGGGACCATTTGTGGGACCGAAGATAGGTGCATGTGGAGTCATGCGCTGGGCTGGAAAAACGTCGGGACAGCAGCTGTCGGAGTAGGCGAGAAAGCTTTGTCATGTACTTGCTCGCCAGGAGCCGAGACGCAGAAGATTTTCTCGTTGCGACTCGAGGACATGGGGCAGAATTCTTTTCCACGTCAAGCTCCTCGGGCTGAGCCACTAGCGCGTTCTAGAGCCAATCAGACCTGTGGGCCGGATCGGACCAAAGCCTGGGGAGCCCTCCGCGTGATTTGCACCGACCCACGTGAAGGAACAGCCTCGGCATGCGCTTCCTCGTCCAGGTGGCGGCCATCACGACTACCACGGTTTACCTCTCGTATAGAAGGGACTGGCCTTGAGTTTCCCATAGTCGGATGACCTGCAGCCGCACCTGGGACGGTGTGCAAGGGCATCCTGGCTAGAGGTTTCGACTGTCGGGACAGGAAGGGGAGGCTGGTTGGTGGTGCTGGGGTAATTGCATTGACTCGCGGAGTCACACGCGCTTAATTAGGAGCTCCGACGGGCAGCAGAGTATCGTCTCGTATTGGCCGTAAGGCGTCCATGACCAACGACTTCAGCATCAGCAGTTCATGGTCATGACGGCCACTGTTGCATTAGCTCACCGCCACCAGGTCTTGTTCTGGGGAAGGAACAAGAGGCGGTTGAAAGTATAGCACAGGCCATTCACTCGGCGCATCGTCAGCGCAGCATCGCAGTGAGCTCGAGTAGACGTAGACGGCGTTGGCGGAGTGAGCCGAGCATAGGGCGCCGCAGACCTGGTATTGGGGGCTAGCGTAGTTAAAGCTCTGCTTGCTCCAGACGCACGTTAGCCGACTCCATGGGCAACAATAGACTCCATGGGCCACAATGGTGGGGTCTAGTGAAGTGGGAACCCTTGGTCGGGGAACCCTCACGTGCGGCTCTGAAAACCTGGAAGCGTTCTAGACTGTAAATTGCGCAGTCCGTGCGCTGGTCGCCAAGGGCAAATTACAGCCGGTTCAAATGCCGGTCCGACACTTGTCAAATTGCTAGGCTAGTCGGGCCTGGAGAAAGAGCTGGAGAGGGCAAAACGCGGGCGACCATACCCCAGATGGCCAGTGGCGTACACCTTTCACGGGCCTGCAGGGCTAACGCACCCAATAGCAGGGAAGCACAGACGCCGACTAGCTGAGACGCAATGTTACCTAGCCATTTCTGCGGTACGCTTGTCGCGCAGAACAGCTAGATCTCAAATCTCCAGCATTGTTATTAACCCTCAACGCACCCCGTTCAGATTCACCTCTTCGTCCAAGGCCGCTTGCGAGTTCTACCTGCACAGCTTCAGATAGAGCGCATCGTCAACTTCCCCTGCCTACACCTTCGCTCCATCACTCAACATGAGCAACCACGACATGGCCGACGAGGCCGCCAACCCCAAGGGCATCCAAGCTACCACTGATGTCAACATGACTGAGTGCCCCGTTACCTGGAAGGCCTACCTCCTTTGTGCCTTCGCATCCTTCGGTGGTATCTTCTTCGGTAAGATGATGATCGACAATCTTTGCGACTTCAGCCGCTGACCACATATCCTATAGGTTACGATTCCGGTTATGTTAACGGTGTGCTCAACTCGCCTCTTTTCATCGAGGAGGTCGAGGGTCCCATCTGCCCCCAGGGTCTTGATACCCCCAATGGCGCTTGCGCTATCAGCTCCAGCAACACCTCGCTCATTGTGTCGATCCTTTCCGCTGGTACCTTCTTCGGTGCTCTCATCGCTGGTGATCTCTCAGACATGATTGGTCGTAAATGGACGATCGTTTTGGGTTGTCTCATCTACATCATCGGTATGAAATCCCCGCATGTACTACCATGTTGATCAGCCACTAACCCCCGCTTTAGGTGTTGTCCTGCAAATGGCTGCAACCGGACGTGACCTCCTTGTCGCTGGTCGTGCCATCGCCGGTGTTGGTGTCGGTTTCGAGTCTGCTATCGTCATTCTCTACATGTCCGAGATTTGCCCCAAGAAGGTTCGTGGTGCGCTCGTCTCCGGTTACCAATTCTGCATCACCATTGGTCTCCTTCTCGCTGCCTGCGTCAACTACGCCGTTCAGGACCGTGGTGACAGTGGCGAGTACCGCATTCCCATCGGTATCCAGTTCGCTTGGGGTCTTATCTTGGGTACTGGTATTGCTTGCCTTCCCGACTCCCCTCGTTACTTCGTCAAGCGCGGCCGTCCCGATGAGGCCAAGAAGGCCCTGATGAAGATCCGTGGTGTACACCCAACTAGCCCCGATGCCGCCCACCTCAGGTCCCTGGTCGAATTCGAACTTGCCGAGATCATCGCCAACGAGGAGTACGAGCGCGAGCTTATCCCTGCTGGTGGCTGGCTTGCCGGATGGATGAACTGCTTCAAGGGCTCCCTCTTCCAGTCCAACTCCAACCTCCGCAAGACCATTCTCGGTACTTCCCTCCAGATGATGCAACAGTGGACTGGTGTCAACTTCATCTTCTACTACTCCACACCCTTCTTGCAATCGACCGGTGCCATCAGCAACACCTTCTTGATCTCGCTCGTCTTCACCCTGGTCAACGTCTGCTCCACTCCTCTTTCCTTCTACGGAATGGAGAAGTTCGGTCGCCGCACACTCCTCCTCTTCGGTGCCCTCGGTATGTTGATCTGCCAGTTCTTGGTTGCCATCATCGGTGTTACTCAGGGTTTCAACAACTCCACCACCCTCGCAGATGGTACCACCCGCGCCAACAACATCTCCGCCGTCAACGCCCAGATCGCCTTCATCGCCATCTTCATCTTCTTCTTCGCTACTACCTGGGGTCCTGGTGCCTGGGTCCTCATCGGTGAGGTCTTCCCTCTTCCCATCCGTTCGCGTGGTGTTGCCCTCTCCACTGCCTCCAACTGGCTCTGGAACACCATCATCGCCGTCATCACCCCCTACATGGTTGGCAAGGATGAGGGTAACCTGAGGTCCTCCGTCTTCTTCATCTGGGGAGGTCTCTGCACCATCGCTTTCGTCTACACCTACTTCTTGGTTCCCGAGACCAAGGGTCTCTCCCTTGAGCAGGTCGACCAGATGATGGCCGAGACTACTCCCCGTACCTCCGCCAAGTGGCGCCCAACCCACACCTTCGTCGAGAGCTCTCTCCAGAAGGGTGGCACTGCCATGATCGAGAGGAACGGTTCCGTTGTCATCGACACCGAGAAGAACCACCGCACTGCCTCCGTTCACTAGATGGAGTAATGGGTAGTGTTTTATTCATGTTGTGATGACACGAATGAGTCACTTGTACGAAGTAATGTTTGGGTTCTGCGAAACGTAAAGTAAAGCATAACACGAAGGAAAGGAAGGATTATATACCTCTGCGATACCTCAGTAGTTTATTCTATAGCATAAACTACATCTTTAATCTTGAACATTGATCTTCAAATTCTAATCGTGATTGTTCATCTTGGCAAATCGGCCTTGTTGCTTTTTACAACGCAAGTCTAATCTTAGTCCATAACATATGCTCAAACCCCGCTCCTACTTCCTCAATGCTTCTTTCAACTCGACCTCACTATCCCTCTCTGTCTCTCTCTCTCTCTTCCTCATCCTCTTCTATTTTTTCACCATCTATCCTAGCAAGCGCGAACAGTGTTCATCACTTCTGACGGAGTCGAAGATAGCTGACCACTGCGGATGTCACACCACATAGATCACAGAGTCAATCGAAGTGGTGAACGACTTGAACAAAACTAATCAGAGTGGATGATATGAGCTCGGTAGTCTGAAGAGGCGATGAGATTGAATGTTGCGTGCAGGGCGCCATTCTACTCCAAGCTTTCAGGTAGCAGCGCCAAGTAGAAGGCGCTCATCACGCGGCAGAAGCGAGCAAGTGGAAACGGGCAGCTGCGAACAACAGGCCTGAGCGGGTCCGACCAAAGCTTATATACATATTTAGCCTAGCGTCTTCAACTAGTCTCGGAGGTCCCTCGTTGGGTCTATGTGTGCTTCAGCCCTCATCTTTTTGCGCCCGTCCTCACATCATCATCAGTGCCGTGCGTGAAAACTTGTTATCGCCTCCACGCGAGTTTTGCGACACCATCATCGAATTTGTCCCAAATGCGCGTCGAGCGACCAGCCTACATTCTTCCCGATAACGAAGTGCGTCGCAATTTTCCCAACAACTGGTTTTCGATGCGGTATTCCAGCTGCCACCTTCCTGGCCCCTTCGCAAGCGGTACAGTGCTTATACAACGTTTCTCATTAATCCGGCATCGCACGAGGTTACTTATAAGCATTTAATTCATGTCATGCTGCGGTATCTACTTGAAATTGTAGTGGTTGGCAATAAGACCGACGATGTGTGGCCTACGCCGATTCACTGTCCAGTTTGGAGCACCCCAGCAAATCGATTCATCTCAAATCAACATGCATGATTACGTGCATACTTCAGAACTTAATCTGGTACAAATTAAAAACACAAGCATTTGACCAAAGTATCTACCCTCTCTTCGGCATTACGTAGCCGAAACCTACTGCCCCGGCTATGAGGTAAAGAAAATAAGGCTTTAGCTTCACATACCAGGAAAACAAAGAATGAGAAGAAGAAAACAAAGAAACATTTCAAGATTTCTACGTAGAGCTTTCCATTATGGTAAATTGAAGAGTAGGTCTCATACATGAATGAGCTGAGTCCTGAGCTGATGAGAGGTTGGAAAGGAGTATATTCTCAGTAACTGGAGAGTGCTGCTAAACTACCCAGTCGCACTTATCAGACCTTGAGCAACACACTCTCCGTCCACTCCCACAACTTCTCTGCTAGAGCTTGATTTCTAGCCTCTGCTGTCAACCTTTCCGTCGAATCTACACCTACTGGCGTGTAGTATGCTCCATTATTCAATGCTCCCTTCTCCGCTCCGTCTGCGCTCCAAAGCTGGTTCAGAACACCCTGGTGCGGCTCAAGCCACTTTTCGCCCGAAAGCCGCGACGTTACATTCACGAAGAACTTGCTCAAGCCGGCCATCTCGGTATTCATTGGTGTCTTGACGAGCCCTGGGTGGATCACCACGGATGTCAGCTCTGGGTGTCGACGTGCGAGCTCCCTCGTGAAAAGAATAGTCGCGAGTTTAGATTGGCCATAACGGATCCATCCCCCTAGTACCAACCTGGACATCGTGCTTCCAGAGTCGAGCTCCTCGAAGGAAATGCCACCTTTGATGGCGCGGTGGAATTCGTAACCCGCAGAGGTGGTGTTGATGATGCGAACATCTGAGTTGGGATCTTTGGCTGTCTTGAGTAGAACGGGTAACAACTGTTTGGTGAGCATCGCGTGGCCGAGATAGTTCGTCGCGAACTGGATCTCGTAGCCATCGATACTCAAGGCGGCTGGCTTGGCTATAATCCCAGCGTTGTTCATTAGTATGTCGAGGCGATCGTGTTTGAACCCTTCCGCTATGCTTTCTTTGACAGCGCGAAGGGACGAGAGATCCATCTTGATGAAGCTCAGCGATGCTGTTGGGTATTTGACTTTGATGTCGGAGATTAATGTGTTCGCTGCAATGATGTTCCGGCCTGTGAAATAGATGTGCAAAGGGTTGTGCGCCACGAATGCTCGAACACTTTCTTCTCCTAAACCCGCGGTGCCTGGGATGATTGTTAGGGCGCTGTCAACATTTAGGGACCGATGTACAAACCTCCGGTTATCACGATAACCTTGCCCAAGAGGTCACCAACATCCTTTGCGGGGTCGAAGTCTTTGAAGCCTTGCATATCGAAAGTAAGGCTCGAAGGTGGGTTGATGCGGATATCTCTTTTTCCGCAGACGAAAGATTATTTTATATGTACAGATTTTCATCGTTGGGAATTGCAACGGACGAAAAAGTGAGAGGATTACGGTGTTGCTCCTCGGGTTATGGTTCGACATGCGCCTCCACCGGGAGGATATATGGCCGCACTGTGCAAAACACAGGGATGATTGACGAAAGTGCAAAAACACTAACATGTTTTACAAGCGAGTGACGCGTACAAGCGAGTGACGCACCCTACTAACTTTGCGCACCTTACCTATCTCAATCTACAATAGCTCTACGCAACGTTACTTAATTACTCTTAAATAAAGCTGATGTTTAGCTTGCTATCTTATCTATTAATGCTTAACAAATCTAGGGCAATCGTCCTGCTGCAGCGATCTACAACGTAGCTAAAGCGACGCTCTGCCGCTAACGCGCTAGGATACCTGCCCAACGCGATTGCCAGCCTAACTTAAGAAAGCTTACTAAGCGAGAGGAGTAGGTGATTATTAGATATATACTTAATTTAGATACACGTAGATTTGCGCCTACGTACAAAGCTATATGTAATATAGCTAATAAGCTACTAGCTGCGCGCAGCGCTAGTTAGGTTAGCGTCTACTAGCCGCGTAACTTTATTAAGCGTATAGACAGTCTTATAATATATTTTAATTAAGCGTATAATAAGCAGCGAGCTCTATGCGAGGATTTAGCTCTAATTAAGAGCTAGTTTAAGCTTATAGAGGAGACAAAGGCTAAGTACAGCATCTGCGATAGTAACGTATACAACTTTAACAAGGCTAGCTTTATAATAGGCAAGATTATAACTTAGCTTGTTATAATAGGGTTAGAGAAGAGAGGCAGGCTAAAGGCTATCTAGCCTAGTAATCGCGAGTAGGTAACGTTAATTACAGCGATTAACGCTGCTAGCTAGTTAGTCCTACTATTCCTTATCTTCGCTAGCTAGTATTACCTGTCTGCCTAGTATAAGGAGGATATCCTACGCAACTAGGCGATCGCAGTTAGTAACAACAGCTAGATAAATAACAAGCTAGAAGTAGAGTAGCTAAAGCACTTTAACGCTTATATAAAGACTCGCGTTGTTAGTGCGCGTTACCTTCTTATCTTTAACAGCTATAAGAGCTACTACTCTCTTAAGTTTTAAGAGCTCTGCAAAGAGAATAATATCTACACGCTCTATATACTACTTTACTTATCTTACCTACTCTAGCCTCTTAATATTAGCTGTTTCTCGCTATTAAAGCGCGCGTACAGCTGTAAGGTAGAGAGCCTAATCTACTACTATATTAACTATATTATAAAGCCTAAGTTTCTCCTAGCGTTTAAGACAGCGTTTAATTAATTATTTACGCTAGCTAATATCTGCTTAGCTTTCTGCAGCGCAGGCTTTATTCCTCTTTAGCTAGACGCTATTCTCTTAAAGCTAAACGTGCAGCTCTATACGCTTACTCTAGCTGCTCTACTAGAGGCTCTTTATGTGATGGGCTGAAGCCCAGTTAGTTGGTTCCTCGATGGTATCTCGGTCACGTGCGTAGGACGCACTGTCTACAGAATCCGGGTGGCCCCCTGAGCACCCGGATTCTACACTAGCGCGCCGGCACAAGGATACTCCGAGCCGCCGCCCTCCGAACAACCTTCAGACTGTAGCACCCTGTAGTTCTCTTCTCTATCGAATACAACTTCAGTATACCTGTGCGATAGCTCCCTGAGCGTAGCCCCTTACATTTTGTATTCGATCCCAATCAGCAGAGCCTTGCCACAAGACTCTGTCAACGCAACGCGCGTCAAGCTCCTTGACCGCCTCTTTGTTACGTGCGAGTAGGTTAATCCACCGCACGGGATTGGTGTTGTTCTGCAGCCCGAAAGGCTTTCAGACAACAACTAGGCACAAGCCATCGCGAGATCGCTAGCCTAGGACTGCAGCTTCGTAGGACGCTCAGTCAAACGCGTGACTGGCCTCGCGCGACGCTAGCGCTGAACGTGTATCGGGCAGCTAGGAGACTCTAGTCTGTGTGCGAGATACCGTCCAGGGAAAAGCCCTACACGATACCCTCAACAGTACCGAGGTGTAGGTCCTGCTACGTCGCAAGAAACCTCGCAAGACGTTGAGCGATAGCAGTTGAAGTCCTGTTAGTCCTCTAAGGTTTGGGGAACAGGCGACGACCTCTCGCGCTAGTTGGAGAAGCAACTACAGGCGAGCGTCGTTCAAAGTCCTATCGGCCCTCTATTGAACGAGGCATAGGCCACGATACTGAGTCAAGGACTGACCAGTGTAAGAATCGTGAGCGTGAGGTAACTGGGTTACCAAAAGTCGCGACCTAGACGACAAATCGAGACAGCTCGTTGTAGCTTAGGGACGAACGTCGTTCAGAGAAGCCTTGCTATCGAGAGCAAGCCATAGAAGCCCTGTACAGTGACAGGCCCCCAAAGCCCTACCAGTCCTCACCGCAGAGGAGTAGGCCACTACGCAGTAGGTTGCGAGAAGCTAGCTGCTAGTGCGAAGAGCGATCGACGAGCGAATACCGATCGGAAGCCCTGCTAGAAGACGCAGGCACACATACGGAGAGACAAGCCTCTGACAAGAGATCAGAAGATGGAGGACAACGTGCCCAACCTCAACGCAGATGAGTTATCTGCCTACGCGTCGGCAAAGCACCTAGCAGGAGTACCAGGCGACGAGATACAGTGGAGCATCGTCCGAATGCTCGAGAACGACGGTTGGAAAGAGGCTGCGATAGCGCCAATGATCAGCGAGATCGCAAGGCGGACAAAAGGCGTAACAGAGACAAAGGGATCGCCTAAGAGCCCACCAAAAGCAGCACAAGACTCAACAGCTGCAATGATGGCCGCCTTAACTCAACTTACACAAATGATGGCCCCAATAACTACCCGGCTAGCAGCGCTAGAACAGCGAGAGAGCCAACCACCTGCTCAACCACAGACGTCTGGAAGCCCCTCAGCAGCAGCTGTCACCCCTCTGTCTACGGAAATGAACCAAAGGACGAAATATCCTCACCCAGAGTTGTTCAACGGAGACAGAGCCAAATACGCTGCCTTCCGATACAAGACGAAGGCGAAGCTATACAACGACTACAGTGGCGCGTCTAGCAGAACAAAGATCGCCTACGTTGTCAGCCGTTGCTCTGAAAAAGCGTCAGATGTGATTCTACCATGGGCTGAGCAGAACCAGGAAGACTGTTCGATCGATGACCTGTGGCACTTCCTTAACCAGCAGTATGACGATCCCCACCTGAAGACGAAGGCTCTCGACCAGCTGTCGAACCTACGACAAGGGAGGCGCGCTATCCGAGACTACCACATGGAGTTCAACCGACTCGAGCTCCAGTCAAGCATACGCATTGACGACACTCAGAAAAAGAGCATGTTCACTAAGGGCCTCAACGCTGAGCTGCAGAAAGCTCTTGTTCTCGTCAATGAGGACCTCTCGTTCGAGCAATTCGCTCGCGAGGCTACTCGAGTGTCAGATAGCTTGTACCGAGTGAGTCTAGCAACGCGTAGTCAGAAGGGATTCAGCCCGCGACAGAATCAACCGAGCCACGCCCGTACGCCATCACCGCCGGAGAACATGGACTGGGAACCGACTAGAGTCAATAGAGCTAGTACGCAGGATCGCCGTCCGAACAGAGATCAGATTGAGTGCTACGCATGCGGCGGGAAAGGACACATAGCCAAGTACTGCGCCAAGACAACTAGGCCAAAGAGCACCAAGGTGAGTAGGGCAGTTCAGCGCGAACCCTCACCCGCTTGTAAATGCCATACGAAAGAAGAGAGCAACAGCGACTCAGAAGAGTCGGGAAAAGAGTAGCTCCGAGTCAGAGTCTCAACTCGGAGCCTCTAAAGATGGATCAGCAGACAAATAGCGAATGGAACCAGTTTCAACACCGACACATGAACACCCCACCTCTTACAGCCAACCTAATTGTGAACTCTGTCTACAACGCCACCGCGTTGATAGACAGTGGGTGTCTATGCTACGCACTGGTTAGCCGCAGGTTTGCTCGCCAAAGCCATCTTGAGCGCTTTGAAATCGCCTCTCGGATGATAGAGGGAATCGACGGCAAGCTGTCTAGGATTGAGGAAGTCTCTCGATTCGAGTTCGATATGCATGGGCACCGCGAGGTGGCCTATGCGTACGTAATCAACAACATGGACGAAGACGTCGTCCTAGGGAAGGGGTGGATGGACCACCAGCACGTTACAATTGCTCCAGCGAAAGGAGCTTGTTCATACACTCGAGAGGTATTCAAGTGAGATGCGACGAGAGTGTCGCAAGCCAGAACGTCGCCCAAGTAAGCGCAACCACGTTCGCAGGCCTCCTGAAGAGATCTCGCGATCGAGAGAGTGGGGTGCGCGTGTTCGCTGCGTCAATCGCAGACATCAACAAGGCGCTAGCGCCGAAGAAGGCAGTAGACGTCAAGTCGTTGCTGCCGAAGCATTATCAGAGCTACTTCGAGCTCTTCAACCCTAAGGAGGCAGCGAAGCTTCCCCCGCACAGAGGACCAGGAATCGACCACAGGGTCGAGCTGATGTCGAAGGACGGTCAGCAGCCTCAGCCACCCTGGGGCCCGCTATATGGCATGTCCCGAGGCGAGCTGCTAGTGCTCAGAAGGGAACTCACATCGCTGCTGGAGAAAGGATTCATCCGAGTCAGCAGCTCGCCAGCTTCAGCACCCGTGCTGTTCGCCAGGAAGCCAGGAGGAGGCCTCCGGCTATGTATCGACTACAGAGCGCTGAACGCGATCACGAAGAAAGATAGATACCCATTGCCCTTGATCAGAGAAACGCTGAACAATCTCAGCAAAGCGAAATGGTTCACCAAGCTAGATGTGATCGCTGCCTTTCACAAGATCCGCGTTGCAGAAGGAGATGAATGGAAGACAGCCTTCCGAACACGCTTTGGACTGTTCGAGTGGCTGGTAACACCCTTTGGCATGGCGAATTCCCCTAGCACATTCCAGCGATACATCAACTGGACCTTGAGAGAGTATCTCGATGAGTTCTGCTCCGCGTACCTCGACGACGTGCTGATCTACACCGACGGCAGTCTGCAGCAGCACCAAGAACACGTCAAAAAGGTACTCAGCAAGCTACAAGCCGCAGGGCTGCACGTGGACATCAAGAAGTGCGAGTTTGAGGTGAAGTCCACTAAGTACCTAGGCTTCATTATCGACGCAGGGAAAGGCATCCGAATGGACCCAGAGAAGGTCAAAGCTATCAAGGAATGGGAAGCTCCTAGAACAGTGAAAGGTGTTCGATCCTTCCTAGGCTTCGCGAATTTCTACCGAAGGTTTATCAGAGACTTCGCGAAGGTAGCTACACCACTCACTCGCTTGACAGGCGATGTCACATTCGTGTGGGGTGACGACGAGCAGAAGGCGTTCGACAAGCTTAAGGAAGTCTTTATCACAGAACCAAACTTGGCAGCCTTCGACCCGGAGCGCGACACAGTGCTGGAATGCGACTCGTCTGGTTACGCTGTAGGAGGAGTACTGTCCCAGTACGACGACGAGGGGATACTACGTCCTTGCGCGTTCTTCTCGAGGAAGAACAACGCTCACGAGTGCAACTACGAGATCCATGACAAGGAGCTGCTAGCAGTGATACGCTGCCTCGAGGAATGGGACGCGGAACTACGCTCAGTCAAGAGCTTCAAGGTGATTACCGACCACAAGAACCTTGAGTACTTTATGAAGCCAAAGCTGTTGAGCGAGCGACAAGTGCGCTGGGCTGCGCTGCTGAGCCGCTACAATATGGAGATGCTGTATCGGCCAGGAAAAGAGAATGTGAGAGCAGACGCCCTCTCGAGAAGAGAACAAGACATGCCAGAGGACGCCGAGGACGAGCGCCTCCAGAAGCGCATAATACAGGTCTTGAAGCCTACGTCCCAATGCTACGAGGACACTAGCGAGGACAAGGGAAGACATGGCCGGCAGCTGGGCCATGTCAGCAAAGATACGAGTAGGACGAACAGGAGTACGTCCTGATCCGGCTGAAGGACAGCTAGACGAACGAGACACCGTCAGTGAGGACGGCGTGGAACAGTGGGACGCACAGTACACCACTGTTAGTGAAGACAGCGCAGCGCAGTCTGAGCGTGACGAAGAGACGCTCACAGAACAAGCTGAGTCGGCGGACTTAGTTGTAGCAGACACAAGCTCAGCGCAGTTGAGCGAGCTAGAGAGACTATGGCTGGAGGCCCTGAAGGACGATCGACAATACCGAGACGCTAAGCAAGCTGTGGTTGACCAGGAACGAAGGTTCCCACCGAGCATAGGTGTGAAATGCTCTATCTCAGAGTGCTCGATAAACGACCAAGGAGAGCTGTCGTATCGTGGCAGGAGGTGGGTGCCGAGCAGCGAGAGCCTGCGCACCCAAATTATCAGCGAAGTCCACGACTCCCTCTCAACTGGTCACCCAGGAAGAGAAATCACCTATCGAACGCTAGCTCGCGACTTCTTCTGGCCAGGCATGACAGAAAGCATCAGACGCTATGTGAGAAACTGCGACGTGTGCGGAAGGACAAAAACATGGAGGGAAGGAACACAAGGACTGCTCAAGCCGCTGCCTATCCCCGAGCGCATCTGGAAGGAAATCTCGATGGATTTCATCGAGAAATTGCCTATCAGCGAGAACATGAGATGCCTTATGGTCGTGACTGATCGCCTAGGGAAAGGGTCTATCTTCATCCCGCTACCCAACACAGAGACGGAGACAGTAGTTAGAGCGTACATCAAGCACGTGGTCGCCTACCACTGGCTGCCAGACGCTATTACGTCTGATCGAGGTAGTCAGTTCGTGAGCCTACTATGGGAGCGCCTCTGCGAGATTCTGAAGATCAATCGGCGACTGTCCACAGCCTTCCACCCACAAACAGATGGGTCAACTGAACGGATGAACAGTGTGTGGGAAGCATACATCCGAGCGTTCATCAGCTGGGCGCAGAACGATTGGGCACAGCTCTGCCCCATGGCCCAGATAGCGATCAATGGCAGAGACGCAACATCGACAGGAGTATCGCCATTCTTCCTGCAACATGGTTACAACGTAGACCCGTTACAGCTAGAGGTCCCTCAAGGTGCTAATCGCAGGAAATACTCAGCAGAAGAACGTTCAGACCGCGAGAAAGCAGAAGCTATTGCAGCCAAGTTCCGACACGTGTTCGAGCTGGCTCAGGCCAGCATGGCCCAAGCACAAGCTGAGCAGGAAAAGCAGGCGAACAAGCACCGCAGAGAAGCGAGAAACTTCAAGGTCGGCGATAAAGTCTGGCTCAGGCTCGACAAGCAGTACAGTACAGGCCGCGAGTCTCGCAAACTCGATTGGAAGAACGCGAAGTACACGGTGATAGAAGTGATCAGCAGCCATGCAGTAAAGCTAGACACGCCTCCAGGCCATCACCCTGTGTTCCACGTCGACAGACTCCGCCTCGCGAACACTGACCCATTGCCGAGTCAAACGCAGGACGACTATCAACCATTGCCACTACAAGTCAATGGCGTGGAAGAATATCTTGTAGAGGACGTTGTTGCAGAACAGCTCAAACGCCGAGGACGAGGATGGAAGCGGTATTATGACGTGAAGTGGAAAGGATACCACCAAACGTCACTCGAACCAGCAGAGCTGCTAGAGGAGACAGAGGCTCTAGAGCGATGGTTGGCCTACACGAAAGACCTTCGAGACGACAAAGGACGCCTGCCTGAGAGCTTTCGACGGGCTACACCCTCAAGCGGAGGGGGAGGAGGGGGTAATGTGATGGGCTGAAGCCCAGTTAGTTGGTTCCTCGATGGTATCTCGGTCACGTGCGTAGGACGCACTGTCTACAGAATCCGGGTGGCCCCCTGAGCACCCGGATTCTACACTAGCGCGCCGGCACAAGGATACTCCGAGCCGCCGCCCTCCGAACAACCTTCAGACTGTAGCACCCTGTAGTTCTCTTCTCTATCGAATACAACTTCAGTATACCTGTGCGATAGCTCCCTGAGCGTAGCCCCTTACACTTTAGGAAGCTTATACGCTAAGTAACGTACGCAAGCTTAAAGCTTAATTAACGTTAATACGTAAGCGCGTGCAACAGTATAAGAGCTTATTACTAGCTTTAATTATTTAGGCGATTAACTAGCTTAAAAAGGGCGCTAAGGTAATAATGCTCTTAGCTAAGCTAATGCGCGATTAGATTGCTAGCCTTAAGAAGGCTAATAAAGTAGCGTTAGCGCGTAAACAGCGTAAAAAAAAAGCGTATACAACAGCGAGAAGTCTTAACAAAGGGAGCTAGTAAGGATATACTTGCTTAACGTAAGGCTAATTAGCAGATTACTCGTAAGCAGCGTTAAGAAGGAGAGCAATTAGGCGTAAGCCGCTAGGCTCTCGCGCGCTGTAAGAAGTGTAGAGAGACTAGATATAACTCTCGTACGTGCAAGAAAGATACCTTAGATACTGCTTAATCTGCTCTATTAATATCTATATATTATCTTGTAAGGTGGTTAAGATATACGCGTGTAGAGGTGCGCAAAGTTAGTAGGGTGCGTTACTCGCTTGTACGCGTCACTCGCTTGTAAAACATGTTATGCAATATCGCATGAACTTGAGACCATATTTGGAAAAACCTTACACGCAGCATCAGCGCCTTTGTTAGTGATATATGAGCACGCTAGACCTGATGGATGCGAACAATCGATATTGCATGTTATAAGATATCAGGCAAACCTAGGATACAGAGACACCTGGAAGATTTTGGTCTTCTTCGCCGAGCGGGTAGTCTAGCCTAGTCGGGCCGGACTAGTGGAGTGAACCCATGACAAAGTGAACGCGACCAGACCTGTAACACTAGATAGTTACAAGACCATGTAGATGCTTGGTTCGTATGGGTTTGAAAACAGCTTTTACCTTCTATTCAGCGCGAAAATAGATCATATCACAGAACTCAACGATAACACCCTCTAACCAAACGGATCGAAAGTGCTCGGATCGTAATCCTTCCCCTCTTGCCACATCTCGACTACAACCTTGTCCTTCCATATGCCATCCGACCTTCTCTTCTCCCATTTTCGGGATACGGTATAGTGCCATATCTTTGTACTTCCACCCGCTGCGACGAAGGCCACTTCGATTCGCTGAATCGCGCTTTCCCGACCAAAGTCATGCCATAAGCGCAGCATTAAGTTATGGGCAACCTTCTCTTTGATCTGAGGTGAACCCACTGACCATGAATTCGGGTATGAAATCAGCTGGTATGTGTCTACATCCAGATAAAATGTGAGGTGAAGCTGTTCGAGGTTGCGAAACGAAGTCAGCGCTGAGTGGACAGATCGATGAGTCGCGGCGCTCGGCGGTGTCCATGGCGAAAACGACAGAGCCGAGGGTTTGAGCGAAGAAACACCATGCTTCTGCGAGCTAGAGATGGTGAGGAGCTTCTTCAAACGTGCAACGACCGATGTCTTGCCCGTAGCCTGATCGTCCGGCCATACGCTTGACCCCTTCGTTCCCTCTTTTCTCTGCACTTTCATTGGCAATCGTAATATCTTTATCCCTCGAGCTGTCTCCGCTAGATTGTGAAAGTGCTCGGGTTCCCACGCTACACTCCTTGCATATTTTGCTTCCAAACTACGCAGGCTCTGTCCATGCTTGGCTAGAAGTGTAGGTCGCACCATTTGCATGTCGTCGTCATCATCACAATACGTCTTCACATTTCTCAGTGCATCGATTGAATTGAGAAAACGCTCAAGAACTTTCATGTCCCTGTTCGAGTTCCAATAAGCCCTCGCAGCGCCGTAACCCTCCCAGAAGCCGAAGCCGAGTGTCTTGAGCTGTGACACACGTCCTGTCAATGCTTGTAGAAGGGCTGTAGGGGTACCGTGACCGAGATCTAAGGTATGTAGCCGACCCCAATCCATGCAACGTGACCACATCTGACAGTTCTCTGCAGTTGGAAAGTAGTTCTGATGCTCTGGATCTAAGGTCAACTCCTCGAGTGCCGGGAACATATCACCGTCCCGAAACGGAAGATTGAGCGGGCTTTCTTTGTAGTTGTCATTCATGTGCCAGGAAGTGTGCCAGGAAAGGTCGCCGACTTGCAAACGCAGAGTCTTCAAGTTGCGGACTTGGAGTAGGCACTGTTTCAGCTCGGACATCTCCGAAGGACAAACGTCGCATGGTCGTTTTGCAAGAGCAGTAAAGTCCAGGGTGTCCAGATGTGAAGACGACAGAATAGCCTTGTCCATTGCATGAGGTCCACGATCGTTGTTGATGTAGGTAAGTCGCATATTAGGGCGATCTACCAACAGTGCCTGCAATGAAGGCGGGAAGGGGTTCGGAGTCTCCCATCTGTGATGTGTCAGCTTTCTGGAACCGTGGTGCGGATGCGTGGGATTTACGATAGTCTCTGTAGCTGCACCAAATGACTCCAGCAGTCTACCAGTAACGTTACGAGCTTTTCGCAAATCTCAGGATCATATCGGACGGGTCTGACTCGAATGCATCTTATTTTTTCGCCGGTCGCCTTACCTGACATTCGCGTTCCCTGTAGGATTGTTGTTTCAACGTCGTTCACACCTGCAAGCGTAATCTCGCGAAATAGAAACTCCTCAGAAGAACTTCTGCTTGCGCGGCACACAACTCGAAGCGCGTGGAACGCCGCATAATCGTCGTGAAAGAGTTGAGCAAAGATACCGGAAAGAACACTTTGCGGCAGGGCGACGAATTGAGAAGACATTGTCAACGATGCGCGCACGTTTCGCACAGGTAGAGATAATTGCTATTGCGGCTGAAAGCAGCGTGTCTGTGTTCGAGACGGCGGACTGTATATATGTGAAAGTGCAGCCTAGGTGGATATTACCCCGGTTCTACACAGCCCGCAAGCCACCCGTTCGGATAAAATAGATTACACGACTTAGCGCCCACCAACTAGCGCCGCCTCTTGCCAGGGTTCGCTGTTCCAACTACGCCGACCCATCGCTGCAGTATCGAGGGATGACAGCATACTGTTCATCGCGTTAGTAGACTCCTGCTGAAGGTTGCATGTGACTCACTTCATCGCTCCAGAGAGAGTAATGTTTGCTCCACTTGGTTTTGAAGACTGTTGGCGCTTCTATGTTTCCAAAGAGCTCTGCACCAGCGTCCATACCGTAGCAGTAGATAAAGGGTTGATTGCTGCCAACTTTCGTATTCGCATACAACTGCGCATACGAATCGACACCCAGATCGAGCTATTCATATGTCAGACGCTTTCAATGCCATCACTCTCACGCTTATGCTTACCGCAGCATTAGATATTGCAGAGCTATCAAACACAATGCCGAACGTCACTTTTGGGATAATGTGTACAGTGACCTTGCCCGAGGCGTCCAGGTCCCAAGTAAATTGGTCATGGACACCGGATCCAGAAACATCTTTCTTCGTAGTCTCCTCGTCGGGTTTGTCGTCCTCACCATCGGGGATGGGATATCGCATTGAGTAGTCCCACCCAGGCATCTCCATCTCATACGTTGCGTTGATTTTCAGTTGCGCTTCTCCAGCGAGTGAACCAATGATACGGAAATCAGGGCCGATGGTCACAAAACCAGGAACGCGGAACGTTGCGCCAAAGTTGTGGGCTCCAAACAGCTCAACATCACCAGTGTGGAAGGACACCTTGCCAAAGGCTTCGAACTTGAGTTGCGCTGTCACCTGGCCCTCCGTGCGGAACCAAGCGGAAGACTCCTCGAAACTCTCAAGGTTTCCAAGCTTGCCGATAACGGTGACTCCACCTGCCGTTTGGACGTCAAGATCCATCTCAACCCAGCTCTTGAAGTACAGATCGTCCGCCCACTCTGCACAATCTGTCAGGGTCTCCTCGAAGATCTTGATGTTGAATTGTTCATGCACCCGGTGCCTGACGCCCTCATACTTGATGTCGACGTCCCTTTGTTTGTCCCACCATTCTTTCACGTTGCCTGACCACCATCTCTTGTGCAACTCAGTGTAGTGCAGCTCGCGCTTTTCCTTGCGCCAAGCATGTTCTAGCCAGGCCTTCTTGTTGCCACCAAACATTGTCTCGATCTCCAGATCTCGTTTGCGCTTGTGTTTTCCAGGAGGTGCTTCGATAATGCTGTCCCAATAGCCAGGGTTGTCACTGTAGTCAATGCGTACCAAAACATTAGACTGGTCAGCGCGCTTCTCGAACGTCGTGAAATCATAGTCGAATGTGAAGTCATATACAGCGGCATCGCTAAGCCCCCGCTTCTCAAGTCTGTGTCGAATGTGGGCATGGGTAGTCGAAGACTCCATTTTCCTCGCGACAGCATATTTGCCAGGGCCGCAGTCGCTGGGCATCTCAACGACAGTGTGCTCCAAGCCGCCTCTGAAAATGATGTCGCAATTACTGTTTTCGGACGAGTCCGTACATACCGCCTTCACGGTTTGGCGATTCTCGCCGGCGGTGTTATCGCAGTCGAAAAGTTCCCAATGTGAGCCATCGCGTTTGTTGACTGTCGTGATTTCGTCTTCAGGGCCGGACATGATGTAAAAGCCAAAGGCATGATCATCAGGATCGTTGCTATTTCCTGGTGTGATCTGGCCACCCATTGTCTGATCAACCTTGATGGTAATCTTCTCGGTGTTCGAGTCGGGTCCAGGGGTAGGGAACAGGTTCCTGCGATCTGTCAGAGAGGCACGCACATAAGAGAAATGAAGAATGAGTGACTTACTTCAACGGCACGGGCAGATTGATGGTTTCCTGGCACAGTTAGCAAGCCGCAAGTCAGCACGAGCATTGGGAGAGGTTACCTTGCCCATGCCTCTGGTATCGCAACAAAAGGCGAGATCTGCATTGTACCACGACCAGACGCCCATCTGTTGAGGTATCGTGTACTTGCACTCGTGTGTACCATCTCCTTTGCCATCGCCATTTGGTCCGCCGTACTGATCCTGGTCGATTTTGCTAGTGGTTGAACTGCAAAATTCCGAGTTTGAACAGATTGGGATGTTACCGCCCTCGTTCCAGTAACACGAAGATGTGTCGATGCCTTTTTCGCAGCAGTAAGAGAGGCCCTTGTTGCCTTGACACGTTCCACGTTTGGTGGTCACGAAGTTGCGATCTAAGGGGTCTTTTAGCTCAACTCCAGAATGACGTCAACATGACACTCACCTCCACAGACGCTTTTGAGACTGTTTGAGTTCTGCGGCCTCCCATCCTTCAAATTCAGACACTCATCTGTCCAACCACACACATCGTTGACACCACTAGTGGAACTCTCACAGCAGTATTGTGCAAAGCCAAACCAGCAGGACAGGTGCTCGTCGTCGATGTAGGGCTCCGTACTTGATACAACAGGTATCTCGCCGTCGTGACAAGCGCCTGAGCACCAGAATCCCTCGATGCCTTGTTGACCTCCAGACCATCTGCATTTCTTTGGATCCGGAGTCGACTTCAGAGGACAGCACAAAGTCTGCCTCTGAGCTTTGCCGTCGCGCATGCCGCAGTATTGCTGAGCGCCAGCTGATTGATAGCCGGCACCACACGATGTGGTACCACAGGAAGACCATGCGCATTCAGTTCCTGTTGCAGAGCCGAAATCACCTTCATCGATAGCGCTTGAATCGTACCCATTCTGCTCGGCAAAGACGTCAAGTTTTCCGCCTAAGAGGGCTTTCAGTGCCGTATGGTCCGTGTCGTCAAGGTCTATAGACCAGACAAATAGACCAAGCAGACTAATCCTCAATCAGTGGGCATCGGCTTGGGAGTGACAAGATTACTCACCCTTGTTCTTTCGCGAAATCGACCTTGTCCTGGAGCGTTTCTTCATCGTCGTAAGACACCCACTGATTGTTGGAGCCCCAAGCCAAATACTTCACTCCAGCCTCCTTATCGTAAATCTTTTCGAGGTTGAAGCGCTTGATATACGACTCAATCTCGGCGAAAGAAAGTATACCGCTTTCGCCGGTGCATTGCCCAGCCACGCCAGGTGCTGAGTGCTTGCAACCAGGCTTGTTGCAATTCGCGTCCTCGAGGGTGTACGACCGACCATAGAACCCAATGCCCAGATTTATGCGATTTGCAGGTACACCCATACGCCAGAACAAGTCAAGAGATTCCTTGATCTCTGTCTTGTTGGTATGTGCATAGAGGTACGGCCCGATGTAAGTGCCAGGCGCGTCCCAGCTGCCATGTCTAATTCACTTGTTAGGTCCATGCTGCTCGCAAAGTAAGATGTCGCACTCACAGATCGTAAGACATAAGATTGATCCAAGAAACGTATTTCCAAAGCAGGTCAATCTTGAACCATCGCAAATACCAATAAGAAGATGGTGCGGTGAACGAGATGCCATAATCATCTCCTGCGAGCTCAAATACCGTATTGAGTGCTTCGAGGAGCAGAACAAAGTTACCTGGATCATCCGGTTTACCACCGCGATCTGAAGAGTCGAATTAGTCAGTCGTATTGAGGGGACGATCATAAGCAACATACCTGGTGCGCCCGGATACTCCCAGTCCTTTTGGTAGTGTTAGAAACTCTGCCCAAGATATGCCAGCAAAGGCGACTTACCAGGTCGACCCCATCAAATCCCCATGTCTTCATGAACTTGTGCAGATTCGCGGCAAATTTGTACCGATTGGCGCCCGTGCGTGCAAGATCTCCCCAGACAGCCTGCGTATCGGTACCGTTATCGCTATAAGTCCAACCACCCAACGAGATCCAGATCTTGAGACCTGGCGCCTTTTGTTTCAGGTTTGTGATCTGAGAGAAGACATCGTCCGAGGTGCGCGGCATGGGTACAATTTCAAACGTCTCCGGCTCGATATATGCAAACGCAAGGTTGAGATGGGTCAGCGAGCCAACTGGGACATCATCGATCGTTCGTTTGGAGCAACTTCTTGTCGTCAAACTCCACCCTGCCCAGTAGCTGGTGCAAGTTAGTGCAAGGCATCATCTTCAAAGATGGTACGCACCCAATGACCAGTTTGCGTATATCTCCGCGATTGGGCTCGCTGGAGCCAGGTTGCTCGCCTGGAGAAAGATGACAAAGTCAGCCACCATGGCGCATGCATAGACGTGGGAGCCTCACAATTGCTTTGGCATGTATCATCGCAGTAGTCTGCTTTGACGCCACAGTACCCTGATCCGCTGCAGCAGACTTTCAAGGGGCACGTTGTTCCGGGTACAGCTGCACCCGCGCCGCACTCCGATTTATGGTCACAGTTGGAAATGCAGACATCCTTTCCGCAAAAGTCGCTTCCTGACCCACACTGCGCATGTAAGATATTGATCCGACCATAACAAACGTGAAATCATAGAGACTTACCCATCCCCTAAAGTCTATCAGCAATGAAGTTTTGGGTGGGAACAGGAAACGTACGTCTTTCCATTGCAGCATTCACCTCCAGCACATGGCTCGCCTTCTGCACACCTTCCCTTTTCTGCCCTTTGCCAAAGCTCTGTTCTGGTGTTCGGTGTAATCGGAGGCGGCAATACTTGCGCCCTCCCGATGCGAGCAGCGTTAGGCAAGGCATTTCCCCCATCAAGTCGTGTTGCTTGAATTGCGCATTCTGCCAATAAGATGGTGCAAAGAAATACTGATAGACAAAGCAGCTTCAAAGATGCATACATGACTTGTAAACTCGAAATCGAATTCGCCAACTCTTGCTACAAGAGAAAGAACAGAGCGGAGAAAACTAATGAGCGTGATATGTCAAAGTATCGCAGAAACAATGATCTGTGGTATGCACGAAGCATACTCCATCTCCAGCCATTTGTGCATCCTAGCAAAACCCCTGGCAAGATACCGCCGGATATAGGAATACTAGAGCAATCGAAGAACGCCTGGATGCATCACTACCCCTGTCGCGAGGCTGCGCTGAACACTAGAGAGGTTTCGCGAAAGTTCAAGGTGTTGGTACGATTTTCCGGATAAATCCACGGACCCGACTGCGCCGCACCAGATATTACAAGGCGACCCGCACTACCCTGATCCTGCGAAGGATCGAAACGCAAGATCATGCTCCCGTCTCCCGAGGTTGTCAAGATGCTCTGTACACCCCACGGGCTCCCACACACGGTCAGCACTAGCCTTTGCCAAGCTGAACTACATCAGGCTTGTCAAACCAAGAAAAGACAAGGTTGACGGGACAAGATTCCGATTCCACGTCTTATCTCAGGCCTCCGGCCTCTCTTCGAATGTCTTGGATATTGTGTAGATCGTCTATAACAAATCGAGTCTCGTCTCCGCATCAACCGCAATGATGGACACGGCTCGGTTGTATCCTTTCCACGTACCTGCATACTCTAGATTCATCACGCATGTATGAAATTGGAGAATGCCTTGCACTCAACGTGAAATCTTGCGAAAGTTTATCCTAGCGTAGGATTGAGGACACCCTAATGTATGTCAGCTCGAGATTAATGGCAACCGCTCAGCTTGTCGCTGAAAATGGCGCAGAAGTGATAACTCTGCATGTGGGTTGGATACAGGGTCCACGGACGCACCGAGACCACGGTCAGGCGTTCGTTTCCCGAGACTCCGAGAAAAGGAGATATCGGAAAGAGGTAATCGTGCTCAGTCTTAGCCGGCCTAGACTGTCAAGAATGCTACACGAGTATTGAACAGCTGACGATTGCGCCCGCTCCCGGATAGTCTTGTAAGTCCTGTTCACGTACATCATCTTGCGCGAACGGAGCCTGTCTCAACGTTTATCCATCATCTCTAGGCTCGAGTGTTATTGAGCAACTGGTGCCTCGAGCTCGTGTATCATGACTCGCCTCACGCTATGGTTGCTTCTATGCACCTTCGTCTGGTCTGCACGCCAGGAAGAGATGCCGCAGCTTGATTCAAAATCGCTGAATCTCCACCCCTTTCATTACAACATGATAGTTAACACTACTGCCGACGATCCCGAGCTTGATAGATATCTTTGGAAGGGTATCAAGAACGAAGATGTAGTGCCAACGAAAACAGGAGGAAAGGTCATCACGTATAGCCTGCAATCGAGATTGAGGAAACGAGCGGTAGGATTGCCTTGGATGTAACAGTGGTTACACTCTGCTGACGTTCCCCCTCCTTAGCCTACATTCTACGGGCCGCTCATCAAGACACCATGCCTTTTCTGTGGAAAGAAAGCCAGATCAGTCTCCAATGTCAACATCGGTCAATTCACCCCAGAATCGATGATCGATAGGATGAAATGGGGAGCCAAAATCGGGCAATGCCTGTTCTACGGGCAACGTAACAAGGCCATGAAAGACAACCCGGACTACAGGGGCTCGTCTTTATCACGCTGGACCACCGATTGGGGTTGTGCTCAGCCCGTTATCAGGCAGGAATTCTTTCGCACTATTTGGGTGAGTTACAAAATACTCGAGAAGACCTTTGCTAATGGGTCTCCCACAGCAATTATGGCCAAATGAACAAGGCGATGTGCGTGACAGCTGCGAGACAGGGCAAAATTACTACTGCTTGAATTACTTTGAGCCTAAGTGCTGCTGGCTCAACGGAATCCTCGGTGAAAAGACGCAATGGAAGGAGAATGGTATGAAGTACTTCAAGGCCATGTCCCGAGCCATGGCCAGAACCTGCCAAGGCGAAGTGTTTGTCATGCTAGACAACAAGAAGATGCTCTTGAAACAATATGCCCACGCTAAAGACACTCCATCCATCTGGCTCTACGACGAACTTCCTGAACTTCAGAATCTTTACAATCAAGGGATAGTCACAAAGCTTACGGTGATACGCGTGGGGGACTGGAGGCGATTTGATCGAACAGGCTATGCATTCAGGAACGAAGAAGAACCTAAAGATGTTGATGAAGACGATGCCAATGCACCGCCTGCGGACATAAATTCGCGTCGCGTTCGCTCGGTTCCAGAGAACTACAAAGATGATCAGGAAATCACTGCGATGGCGATCAAGATGGCCAAGGCTCTGGCAAAGAAAGAAGCAGAGCTTATATTGACAGGGGAAATGGAGAAAGCTAAATCCGAAATGTATAACTTGCAAAAGCGCGGGTTGTGCACAAGTGCAGCCGACCAAGAACCTCCGGGTATGGACTGGTTTGGATGAGTACCTTGACGGCTGATGTTCGCGTGTCGCGATATTTGTCAGGACGGCCATGCATGTCTAGCTTGAATTTCATTATCATGGCAATACTCTTGTGGTCGTAAACTTCAATTTGTGTCAACAGTTCAATGGAAGAATACACCTTGAATCATCACATCTCGAGATTTGTCACGATCGTCTTCATATGCGACCAAGCGCGGTCTGACCCTTCGTGGCTAATGAAGCAACACTTGAACAGCCTGACGAAACACATAACCACGATTTGAGGCTAATCACTCAGCGAGAGGTGTCGAAAGCTGCAATAGCCGTTATAGAGTATGTCTGCCCATATATCACGTTACAAGCTCCCAATGTTTCGCGAACAGCATAAATTTCCATCTCTGGTAGCCAAGCAGCGAAACCTCAAGCAACAGATAAAGTATAGCGGAGCTTCAAGTGCCATGAGACTCAAAACAGACATTGTATTGTTTACAAAAGCATAATCTCACAAAGAAAAGTATACAGCCAAGTTCCCAGGCCGGGATAATCACCTGTCAGAGGTGCGGGCAGATCATCTGCCCACTAGATACCAATACAAACGTAGTATTGTGCCCACAAGCCGGAACAATCCGTCTTCACGGTTGGGTTCCACTTGTAAAAGTCATCCAAAGCAATTTTGTTGTTATTAGCGATGTCCCAGCAACCGTCTCCAGCCACGACCTTGTAGAACTTCTTGCAGCCCGTCACCATGCCTTGCTGTACCGGAGTCGGTGTGTTGGAAGCTAGCTTCGTTGTGGTTGGGACAGTAGAGGTCTTGAACGTTGAGGAGGCCGGTGCAGTGAATCCAATTGTGCGGATGCAGACATTGTAACCAGACCATAGCTTCGAGCAGTCGGTCCCAACGTAGGGATTCCACTGGTAGAATGAGTCAAGAGGGACTTTTGCTGCTGCAGCGATATCATAGCATCCATCTCCAGCCTTGACGAGGTAAAAGCCGTTGCAGTTTGGAACCATGCTTGGCTGTACGGGCGTCGGCGTTGCGACTCCGTTGCCAGTAGACGTCTTGACAGTTCTCGATGGCTTCATCGTCGTGGACGGAGCAGGAGTGACGGTGGGCTTCGGCGTGGGTGTGCTACCGATCAAGCCAACACAGACGTAGGTCTTGGTCCAGAGGCTTGTGCACTCACTGCCGACTGCAGGGTTCCAAGCGTAGAAGTCATCCAGAGAGATGGAGTAGGTGGACGCCAAATCATAGCACCCATCACCACTCACAACAAGATGGAACTTATTACAGTTGGTGGTCATGCCAGACTGGATTGGAGATGGAGTCGCAACGCCATTGGTCGGCGAAGGAGCCACCGTCGATGATGGAGTAGGCTTCGGCGGCGGTGGTACTCCCCAGTTCTGTTCGATGCAGTAGGAGTTCCCAACGACAAGCTTACATTCCGTGCCGATCGACGGATTCTATGACTGTTAGAGACTTTGCTAGATCCATGTCTACTATCAACTTACGTATGTCTTCAATTGATCTTCGCTGATATAATTATCCGTCGCGAGAGATGAGCAAGTATCGCTGGATATAGTGACTACCCAGCCGCTGCAGTCTGATACAGTATCTGCCGCCGCTGTTGTCGGTGGGTCCACAAGATAGGCGTTGGCCAAACCCAAGGCGCCGAGAACGAGAACGGCTCCAAAGTTTGTAGATCTCATGATGGCAAGAAGTTTTCTTAAAACGAATGTGATTTGAAATGAGCGACAAGTGGAAACGAATGATTCCTGTGATCGTCATTGAGAGGCACTGTATACGTCTTTTAACCCCTCGTTGAGAGGATCATGATAGATCCATTACTCTTGTCAACCGTGATCATCGTTGCCACCCGTACACAATTTCGCTTGACGTACGGTCAGCAGATATGGTCCTGACCGAGTGAAGTTTAGAGAGTCGGCCTTACATCCAACTAATGCAGAGTGCGCCGTGGTCGTCACCGCGGTTTGAGCGGACGTTCGCGACTATCAACGGCTGTAGATGATGTTGGTTATTTTTGGCTATGGCGTGTGTTCTATTTGCTGGTATTATGCCGGGTACCAGCATGCGTGGTGTGGACTGTAATCATGTGGTACTTGCAGCAGCGCGAAAATCCGGGATGGCACTGCTGCAGGAACGGAATGCCGGTACGTGGGAACTTGCGATGCGGGCGACGGCTGTTGTAAACAATACCAAAACCACTGTACTACTTGACAGCTTAGGAAGAAAGTATCGAACCTGCCATAGGTGCACTCAATTTTCCGTCCACAATAATTATCAGGGTCTCCGGGTAAATCCTTCGAGATGTTGGCGAGGTACGGCCCGGGATAAGAGCGGCTAGAAGGACCTTAGCTTTTACCCAGTCAGATTTGACCTCGATATTAAAGCGATGTTGTGGAATAAGGCGTCCTGCCCCACGATCGCGCAGGGACGTCATTGCTAGCCCCCATGTAGATCGGTTCCCGCCCATGAACCGCTGTTCTGTGTACCTGCATGACGGCTACGGAGAAGGCCAGAATACGCGCAACCAAACCAGGTTCGCGGCATAATATTGATACAAGGTAGCGACAAGCACACCTTCTTTTTCATCGCGAGATTAAGGGGTCACACCAACGAGCATTCGGTACGGCGCGTCCAGCGGTCCGCAAGTCTGGAAGGACATATCCTTAGCGTTTCTCTAGGCACAACGAGATGTGCCCCCACCTTGGCATGTGAAGAATGGTTATTGGTCCGGTCGGATAGAAGTAAGCATCTGGGTGACCAACTAGTCGCAAGGTATTCTGAAGGTCCTGCGTTGCTCCAGAATTGCGATCGAAAGCTTGCTATTTTCAGGGTCTCTACGAGGCCCTCGATTATACGTTCTAACGCCCTCTTGCATGTGGATTCGCACTCGTTGAAACTGTCCAAACTTTTCCATTGAAGACATACCGTTCACCACCATGCGGTTTCCTCCCTCGGGCGAGATTTTGCTATCACTGCTTTATGCCAACTCTGTTCTTGCCCAAATTCAATTGTACAATTTCACTACCGCATCCACCAACCTCTCTTCAACATGCGTCGCCGTCTTGAACCAAGTGCAAAACTGTGATCCGTCACTTGAGTGGGCGGGTCGGGGAAGATACGAAGCGGACGACATACTGCAAACCCTGTGCACGGCGGCTTGCACGGCATCACTGTCAACATGGTTGAAAAGAGCACTCGGCGCATGCACAACGCGATACGTTGACACCCAAGGCAATGCTATGCTTCCCGGTATCTGGGTAGAGTCCATTCTCGAGAATTACAGTTTACTATGCCAGAAAAACGGGTGAGATGAAGATATACAAAGTTACAGGAACATTGAGAGCTGACAACTTCAGTGACAAGTTTTGTAACGCCGTTGTTCGAGATGCAGCTGGAGTGAACCCTGAGAATCAATCGCAGACCAAATCGGCAGGTACGTAGTTCAGCAAAGCGTGTTGAGCGAAGCTCACGATGACTACAGTTGCAACCATTAAATGCGATGATTGCTTCTTGAAACAGATGCAAACACGCCTGCAGATGCCGCTTCTATCAAACTCCGACATGGCAAAGACTTTCACGTCTTTGACTTCGGCTTGCAAGAAGACTGGCTTTGCTGTCACACCTATTGCTGCCTCAACCGCATGGGTTACATCGTGAGTACCTGCCGAGCCACCACGACCAAGCTAACATTGAACAGCACAACAGTTTCAGGCGCCACGCCAACGCCAACCGGATGTACAGGCACAATGTATACGATTCGCAGTGGAGACACGTGTCA
The DNA here is from genome assembly GCA_004156035.1 of Alternaria tenuissima. Taxonomy (NCBI): domain Eukaryota; kingdom Fungi; phylum Ascomycota; class Dothideomycetes; order Pleosporales; family Pleosporaceae; genus Alternaria; species Alternaria tenuissima. The sequence continues at coordinate 2,632,836 of PDXC01000003.1, forward strand.
ATCGGTCGCTGCTGCCCGCGGCATAAGTGTAGCTGGTCTTCTCACCGCCAACGGCCTTCAAGGCTTTTGCGCGAATTTCCCGACCTCAGGGGCACTTTGCATACCCACTAGTGGAAGGTGCAAGACATACACCGTGAAGACCGGCGACACATGTGCCAAGATCGCTGATGCAAACAAGAAGGCATGGGTGCAAATAGTCTCTTGGAATCCGGTCCTTGGTAAGGATTGCGGAAACTTGGGAAGCTACATTGGGTATCCGATATGTGTATCTACTCCCGGTGGAGACTGGGTCAATCCGAGCCCGGTACCCAGTACTTCGGAGGCGACCACACCGTAAGTCATCCACAGAAACTGTATTCGCTTTTCTAAGAGTGATGAAGACGTGGCTCTAACAATGTGTAGTCTCTCAAGTATGCCAGGTACTGCTGTCAGTCTACTCCCTCGTCCTACCAACACGGGCTTCATCAATGGTAGCGATGAATGGCACTACCAATACGGGAACGGAACTCGCCTTGACTGTATCACCTATGTCAATGGCTCTGACTTTGGTTCGAGTGCTTCATGCGCAGATGTCGCCAAAGATGCTGGCGTCAATGCTACAAATATCGCTGAATGGAATCAGTTGGAAGATCCTTGCACGTTGGATGGGAAACTTACGTACTGCGTACAGCGAGTGAAACAAGATTTCACATCGGACGTGACCGAATACTGCAACCTTGAAGACACAGCTACCTATGGGATGACGTGTCAGCAGTTCGTTGCCTTGTGGGCGATCGATTCAATGAGGTTGAACGATTGGAACCCAGGAGTTGGGCCCGATTGCGAGAATTGGATGCCAGGTGAGTCACCAGTATATTGTATCTGCGAAACCATGTGATATTAATATCCTAAAGGACGCACCTATTGCGTAATGGCGCGCCACTTTCGCCAACCAGGTATTCTTGCAGCTTGTAGCAAGTTTGCCACAGCAAATGAGACTGGCCGTACGTGTATCATATCCTGCTATACCATTTACTCAATTACTCATGCTATCAGGGCTCTCCGATCCATGCGGTCTCATCGAACAGCCCAACGGCATTGCACATGCACGCTTCGTTGCCTGGAACCCTGCGGTGATGAACAACTGTACGTTGATAACATACCACACACTGTCGGGATCGTCGTTCTAACACAATATCAGGTAGTGGTATCCGATATGGCTATGACTATTGCGTGAGTACGATTGGCTTCAAGCCAACATACACATCGTACGTGGCACCGTGGGGCGCCACGATGGTGCCTTCTGCGAATGCGATGGGAATGGTGGCCAACATGCTCGATGAGACTACGACTCCTGGCAGTTCATCATCTGGGCATATCTCGGTCAGTGTGAGTGTCACTTCAGCGTCGAACGAGGCTACGTCTTCTGCGACTGTGCAGCCACACTTTCACAGGCATAAAAGGGTACACGGGCATTTGTAATCACGCTCTGAATCTTCTTGCAAGTGTCTGTCTATCCATCGATCAGTTACATCGAAGCTGCACTGTTCCTTGTAGTTATCCATACTACAATCATGTTGGATTAACCAACCAAGAGTGTATGAGTCTCCATTCAGGCTCTCTATTCGGCGAAATATGAAACTATCATATCCAATCCGCACGCCGGAACACATAATATATGACAAACGCGACAAATCTTTCGGTGAAGTTCCTCCTCTTGCATGTATCATCATGTACTTCCTTACTGCCCATCGCAAGTCATGACAGCATCCTAACAAGGCGGCTATTGAAATCGGATCGTCAGCACTAATCGGGAGAATATTCAAACCAGAGGAACTTACCAGCCCACCGCAAGGGCTACAAGATTCAAAGTCTGATGGCGCGATACAAGTAAGCTTTCGACATTCTCCATTTACAATGCAGTTTGCTTCAGTCTCGCGTGATGGAAAATCTCGTAGGACCTTATTTGGTCCTTCCTCGATTGTGCCGCTAGGCGTTGCAATTGTGAGTCCTATAAATATAGTAGAGAGAAATATTGAGAGTTGCATAACGAAAGCTTGTAGTAAAGCTCGGTCTTGGGTGGTTGAACCGTCCGACTAAAGGTTGTTGCAGATTCGTGAGAGCAAAGGAGGCTCCTCTGATGCTGTATATATATGTGTGTCCCAGAACCGAGATTGTAGATCAACTTCGACATGACTATCAGGTCAGATTCTCCTGTGACTACGTAATCTCTGATCACTAGGGCTTAGAGTAAGACTGACAGCTTTCGCTACGATAATCGGTATATCAAGGTCTTGGGAACCGGAAACCGGGGTATGCTGAACAGTCTGGCTGCAAGTGATACGACCTCGGGACCTAGCCGGCGCTACTCTACGGGAGTGGGCCTGGTGCTTATGTGAGCGCTAGTAGTCCCTTAAAACACGAAGCATTGATCAGACAACACGTGGGGAAAGCATTCTTATAGCCTAGTCTACGAAACACTTTTTTTTTTTGCTGTTCTTGGTGGGCCCATTGCGTCTCCCTCCTGTCGATGTTATTGTCCACTTCATCGCATCCTATGGACTGTCAACCATGTTAAATATGATGCGCGCATCCAAAACCAGCTAGTTATGAATTTACCTACCACGCGCGAGACTTGATGCAGGTTGCGCGAAAGCGCGCAGCTCCATCCATTGGAGTCGTCTGCGGCTCTTCCGAGGCTGCAATGTGTCACATGCCAACCCGCAAAAGTTTCAAAACTGTCAAAGCCTCCAAAAAGTGTATAACACAACACAGAATGCTTTCGTGGATGTAATTTGTTAGTCTTCGTATCCATGAAAGTGGGATCGGTAGTTGGCAGAACTTTTAGTTTGGATGCTAGGTATGGAGATGATCATAGGGTGCTTTTCCCGCTCAGTACGAGAAGGCTTGTCTATTTGCGGGGAACAGGACTCTGTTTTCTTTCATCCCATTCAAACTCTCTCGTCAGAGTGATCCCTCTTTCTCTTCTATCATTTGGAGGCGACTCGCTTATCCGGACTTCGCTCGATGCCTTGCGTCCTGCATTAGGACATTCTCCATGCACATGGGTTGTTGTTAGACCTATCTCATCTTCATCTAACCGAGATCTACCCCATGGCTCATGATCTTTATTCGATCTCATCCATGACTTTCTGTCGGTTCGAATCTCCGTTTGAGTGACTGTGGTGCCCTCCAACGTATCGTTGACCTTTATCTTCCGCGTGCGCTTTTTGGAAATCGTTTCGAGTGGATCTAGCGAGTGCGCAGGAGATTCCATGTGGTGCGAACCTTTGAGCGTGGATGGCAGGCTCCTAGAGAGCACATCCGTGACTTGCAGAAGCAGCGGACGAAGGGTGGGCAGGCAACCGGAGATGATGCCGACCGAGGGTTCTACGGAAGACCAGATGAACACGTCACTCTTCGCCCAGCTAATGTCTGTTGTATTAACGAGGTGGACAATAGTGATGATGCGGTATAGAGACGCAAAACAGACACTGGATAAGTCAGTGATTGTTCATTGCATAAGCTTGCTATGGTCCAGGACTTACAAACTGCCGAGTAAAAACGTGAGGATCACTGCGACCTTTTGCGATCGTCCCATGTTCAGCTTGAGCACGCTTTGTACAGGTATCGTGAGGATACATATATCGCCGAAAAGATTGATAATACCGATACCAAGATAGAACTGGAGTCTCGTCAGTTGCGAACGGCGATTTTGGTTTGAGGAGAGCCCACCTTTGCCTCGTTCACCAGTACCACGCCTTCACCACCATACCACTGATTCCAGTAGTAGTGTAGTGGTCGTGTATACAGTGGTAAGACGACGTGGTTAGTGATTAGATAACCGGCAGTGAGAACGACGCAAAACCAGCCAAGCCATGTCATCCCAAAAATTCGACGATATAAAGCCAGAATTGAGAATTTGATAACACACAAACTCCATGTGTAGATGTACACATACGCGAAAGTGATCTAGCCGCTGTCAGCACTGATATACTGTCGTGCTACGGGAAGTAACAACGCACTATTGTGATTTGTCGCATTTCATACGGCCCCAAAGACCATATGTGCTTTCCGAGACCGAAGAAGCCCCCTGATCTTGATGTCAGCAGATGTCGCAAATTTTCATGATCAAGTACCCTACCTGCGATGCAGCAAGCCAAGTTGCCAGCATTCAAAGCCAACCCAAGAAACATTAGATAGTCGTCCAGTCCCAGTACCTCACGTTTAAGACGCAGGCGAGTGAGGAGACGCAACGCGACGAAAACGAACGAAAGAACAAAAAGCACAATGCCGATAGCATTGTTGGAAGTAGTGCGTGACTCCGACAAGTCAATACCAGGCGGCGGGTTAGCAAAGTAGTCAAATGCCATGTTTACAGGCTGGTTGCGTTGGGGTAGAACAGGACGAAGTGACAAACGTCAAAACTGTGCAACGGGCTTCGAGCCTTCAACACTGATTATCGAACCACATACTCAATACACCGAACGCATCAGTGCAGCACGATATCGAGCAGGGTAGGGCACCGAGTCACAGAAAGCACTTGGCAGCGGATATTTCCCGAAGTCGGTACGATTGAGAGGCCAATCGGTATAGTTTCCTGTGGGACGTGAGTGTTGTGCAGCCAAAGAAAAAGAGTCCTCGCAAAAATCTGTAGCTAGCTTAGGCGGAGACGCCGTTTGCATTAACTACATATATTCAGGGTCAAAACGCTCCGAAGGGACGTGTGGTGTGACGGGCCAGGTACTTGCTGCATATCGTCCTATCACAAGTAATGACAGTGTGGGGTCCCTCGTATGGGAGTGCGGAAAGGATGAGGAAACCCCGGATCGGGCCTACCAAAGCCACTCGGGCCTTTTTAGCTACGCGGGAGATAACGACGTGCCGCAACCTTTTCCGGTAGTAGATCGTCTTAGTGGGCACCATAACCCGTGAAATCTGGGCCACACCAGCTCTCCTCTCCACGTTCTCTACACCTTGCTTGTCTTGACTCAACCAATTGCCATCTTCGACATCAGATTCCAACAACATGGCGCCTAAAGAAACCAAGTTCAAGGTGGCTGCGGCTCACGCTGCACCTGTTTTTATGGACAAGGCGGGCACTATCAAGAAGACTGTTCGGCTCATCGAGCAAGCGGCGAAAGACGACATCAAGCTCCTGGTGTTTCCTGAAACCTTCATCCCCGGCTACCCCGTACGTGTCCCCGCTCTCAACGTCAAGGTTAAAAGTGATCCTAATCGTTACCACAGTGGTGGACTGAGTGCTACCCACCCCTCAAGCAGGTTACTGCTTTGGCCAAGTACGCTGAGGAGAGCGTAGTTGTGGAGCCAAATGGGGAAGACGTCAGCGCCATTCAAGATGCGTGTCGCCGTACCGGTGTAGCGATCAATCTCGGAATCTCGGAGCGTATCGCAAACGGTCATACACTATTCAACTCGCAGGTCATCATCGATAGCGACGGCACTATCCTCGGCGTTCATCGGAAGCTCCAGCCAACTTTCGTCGAGCGCATGGTGTGGGCTCAGGGCAACGGAAGCACACTGCGCAACTGGCCACTTTCCTTGGGCTACAACCTTGGAGGTCTGGCCTGCTGGGAGCATACTATGAACGGCGCACGCCAGGCACTCATCACCCAGAACCAACACATCCATGCTGGAGCTTGGCCAGCCTTGTCAGCGATGGCCGGTTTCGAGGATGTCGCCAATGCGCAAATCGAAGCGCTGATGAAGACACATGCTTTAACTGCCCAAGTCTTTGTTATCGCAGTTTCTGACTATGTCGACCAACAGTGCCTCGACTGGATGGAGACTAATCTTGGAAAGCAGGATCTCGTCAAGCTTGGTGGCGGTTGGTCTTCAGTCATCCATCCGTTCTGCTCGTTTATCGCTGGTCCGCACACCGGTGGAGAGGAGAAGTTGGTACAGGGCGAGATTGACTTCTCACACATGGGGTCTGTAAAGGTATGGATTGATGCAGCGGGCCATTATCAACGCCCGGAGATTCTACAGTTCGGATTCGACCAGCGTCCACACTGGGCGGACGAGAAGACCGATCGCTTCAAGGTGCGCACTGAGGAAAGAAAACCGGAGAGTAAGATTGAGTACCCCGCACCTTCGGAGGCTTAGTGGCTGCAGATGTTTTTTTGTCAGATAGAGAATGCATGAGTTGGCAATTGTATCCTTGGAGTGGCGTCTTGTGTTACCCGTTACTCATTGGACATCATGGAGGCTTAGCGGCTCAGCCTCGTCGCACCTGCATCACTGCCAATGTACTTCTCAGCAGGGTAAAACAGAGCTTTTCCTTTCCGACATTCTCACATCTGTAGATCTTCATTCTGTCTGATTTCAGTATGCCAGTCACTTTCGGTGCTGTAGGCGACATCATTTCGGTCGTTTTACTCGTGAAAGATCTAGTAGCAACGCTCGACGAGGCTCGTGGCTCCAAGGCTGAGTACCAGGCTGCCATACATGAACTTTGGCTCCTTGACCGCACTCTGCTTGAAATCGAACTGCTCACTAGAGAGCATGCAGACGGCGCTACGCCAGAGTTACGAGGCCTATGCGGGACAGCCAAGCGAGCCGTTGCTAGGTGCCACGACCAGGTCACGACCTTTTTGCAGCGCATTCGAAAATATCAGAGTACTTTCGACTACGGCCAGAATCCGAATGCGCTCAAGGAGATAGGGCATGCGATTCGTTGGAGAATTGGGGAGAAGGAAGCACTCGAGCGTTTTCGAGCAGAGCTAGCAGGGACTACATCGAGCCTTCAAATGCTTATGGTGACGGCTAATACGTGAGTGGCAGAGTCATGGTGGGTAGATCCAATGTTGATATCTTACAGCACACTACTCCAGGTAAACCGAAAAGAGATGAAACACGACCTGGACGATGTGATGCGCAGGAGCGACAATGCTACTCTTTCGCATGACGCATCCCTTAGCGCCATCAAAGACGGACTCGAGAACGCTAATCGCAATATCGAAGCTGGAAACTCCATTCTTGAAAATCTATCGGAAGCGATCAAGCTTGGGTGGCTTCGGAACCTTGGTTGTGAACTCATAGGATTGATGCGAAGTGCGATGATGGTCAACTTTGCGACGTACCGTGCGGTCATTCAGATACAAAATGCTCTTCCTAGTCACTTGGACCGAGGACTCATCGAAGAACCTATGATCTTGGAAGATCCCATCGGTCGCATTACTCCTGTACATCTACAATTTATTACTTCCTGGGATGCATTCCACTCCGTACTCGAGACGCGGTTCCAGAACATTCCAGGGCATAGTACAATGAAGCAGCGAAGTTATGGGTTGCAAGCCGGGGGCACAGGAAGAGAAATTGAGTTGTCGCGTCCATGGCAACATGCTTTCCTACCTGGTCAGCGAGTTGAGATGAGTTTCATTTTTGACGACTGGAGCTATGGAGATACATGTCCCGCATGCGATGCTCCTTCAGAACAATGTTTTGGAGCGGATAGACGCTGTCCGATTTGTGGGATATCGTTCCGGAGGATTCAGGAAGCTCAAGATATCAGCAGTCCTAGACAACTCATAACTCAGCAACAAAAGATTTGGTTGGCCAGCGGGAAAAGTCTGGATGGATATGATATGACTTGCTTCAAACGCGTGAGACTCGTACATAAACCGGCAGCGATTGTGATCGTTGGCAAGAACGAGTTGATAAGATGGGACAAGGAGCTAAAGAAGTATCGATTAGCACGAGTCAAATGATTACCCACCCGAATACCTAGACCTAGAAATGAACGGAGTACAGTAATAGAAGACGATACACTATTCATCGATATCGAATTGTCAGTAATGCAGCGTGCATTGAGTGATTCCCTGAAGCTATTGGATCGTTCCTTGACCAACGGCACGTACCCCCGGAAGGTAGCTCCAAATGCGTCCCACTTATACCCAGGGTCTACTTCAAGACTACCGACAGTCTCACCTACATACACCACTTCTTCTCCTGCACAGCCTTGCACCCGTCCTTGCCGAGATACCAATCATCACAGAGCGTATTACATTCAACCCCCGGCTTCACGAATACCCTCCCTTCCTGGCTCGGATCGCCGCTCGGCGTGCCATACCATGGCAGACGCCATTGCACCTCCATGTTGTTGGCCTCATACCCAGTCGCACCTATCCGGATGTGTCAGCGTTACATGCCGATAGCAAATAGAGAATAACTGAAGGTTTCGCTGGATAGAGCGAGACGTACGATAACCGTGGCGGCAAGCGCAGTAGTATGGGCCAGGTGTATGTGGGTTGTCGTGGCCCCAAACATACGTGCAGGACGTAGTGATGTCGCACTTGTTTTCATTGGGTGTATAGACGCATGTCTCACAAATGGGTTCGTATGGCGGAGACAAGGCAGCGGTAAGGGTGAGAAGAGAGGAAATTGCTGTGATAGTGAAGACCTTCATGATGATAGGTTGAGCTTTGGGAAGAAGTATAGATGCAGTTGCTATTACACTGTAGATAATGATGCGGATAGGCGACAGTGAACACACGAAGACTTCTTCTTTATACTTCAAGTTTGCCATCTCAGCTGCGCGGCTTCGACTTCAGCATCATGCTCCGCTTATGCGGCTGCATCGATACCAAGAATCTATATACAGCATACATACAGAGTTCAAGAGCCTGCTCCTCCTGATTTGTCGGCCAGTACGATGGCCAAACGTCAAGCTGAACTATAGTGATTCTACAAGACCTCTTGATCTCGTACTGCCAGACAGTCGTGAATGAGGTGGTGAGCACACTTCGATTTGCCAGACCCTACGATGCCACTAGAAGCCAACTGGTGAAAAACCACCGAGAAGTAAATTTAGCAAGACTTGTCGAGTTAACAATCTCGTGATGATGATTTACTTAGTCATGAGACCTCGTGTTGCTTCCCCGCATTCTTCAGCTTGCTGATGAAGCTGGGGAAACACGAAAGTTAGTAGCTTGGGAACAAAGCATGATCGAACCAGACAGATTATTCGAATGTGCGCGAATGCGAAGAGCTCGAAATAGTAAATGTGTTGCTAGATTGCATAACCAGGATAGCTGGTGTTATCGAACTCCAAGACGCCATACCGGACCAAAAAAGACATGCGAAGATGGATCGTCGTATCATCATCTCTTTCCCTTCTTGAGTACCAAGCCTTTCCAGCCCTTACTATCCTTGATCCGCCTAAGCGCTTTGCTTGCAACCGGATCCTTAGCCAGATCGTCCAAGCAAGCCTTCTTCTCCTCCTCGCTTTCGTGCTCGTGGAACTCGCACCACTCCTTCTCCATCTTTGGTCGCTCGCCCCTCGCTAACATTGTTACCAACTCGAACAAGAAAGCTTGCGGAAGCTGACTCCGCAGGGCTATCGTGCGCTCGTCATCGCGGTCGGGGTTCCAGTACACGGAGTACATATCGAGGAAGTATCGGCAGAGCGCTGCGTCTGGTGGTAGGCTCTCGTAGGCGGCGATGACGTTGCTGTGATCGGGCATTACTTGTAGGATCTCGTCGTTCGTTTGCCATGCTAGCAGTACTGCGCGGCGTAACTTCGGGATGGCATAGCGATGTGCAAAGACGTAGAGCGATATGAATCGGCGCTCTAGGAAACCTTCCAACCCCCTCCACTTGTATGGTCTTGAGCAGCATGGGCATAGTGTCTCTTTTGGTATCTCCGGCTTCTCGGCAGGGTTTCGTGGAGGTGGTACTACGGTAACCTTTTCAGGTTCAGCATCACCAGGCACTTTCTCCGCACTAGGTGCAGGGCTCGCTGCGGGTTCGGCGTTGGCGGGTGAGGTGTCTGACGCTGCATCGTCGGTCTCTAGGGCGATACCCCACGAGGCAGTGTCCACATCGTCGCTCTCGTTTTGTTCAGTAGTGCTCGCGCTGTCGCCCCCGTTCACGTTGACGGCATGGGTTGGCGGGTGCACTTCTTTACCACCTTCGATCAAATGGTGTGGTATGAAGCCGGTATATAGCCATAGCATAAAGGCATCGAACACGTCAGGGCTGGTGTCGTCGAGTTCAAGAGTGGTACCCGATTTCTCGTACGGTGAGTCGCTCTTCTCCTCTAAGCACGTGTTGAAGTATGGCGAGCATCGTCGCAGTAGTTCGCGATGGCAGCTGAACGACTCGGGGTAGTCCTTTCCACCAACTTTTACGGTAATTATTGTCTGATCAAAATTTCTGCCTCTGGTTAGCGGTTCAGCTTGGCGAATCTGAAAGTGAAAGGGGTACTCACCTGAAAGTGTGGCCGAGTGTTGTCGCACCCTTGGAGTGCATGAAAGGCATTTTGAGTAGATAGTCAGGTTCCATTCATTGACGACCTACTGTGGATTATATCGCCATTATATCTCTATCGTTCTGGACGGGTAATACGGAGAGCCCAGTTTCAGCAACCGTGACAGATACATCTTGGCGTTCGACCTTGCAGCGGTTGAATGCTTGTGCGAGCTTCAATGTATGGTGAGAGGAGGCTTAAGCGGGGGAACGTAGAGCTTAATTGAAACTTGTAGGTACAAGAGAACGAGTGACAGCTGGGCTCATCTGGGCGATCTTGGAACAAAGTAGGGGTAATGTCAAGTCGTGCGGGAGAGCATGAGTTTGATAGCCGTTTCACGATGCTTGGCGGGGAAAGCATGCCTCAGCCGACGCCTGGGCTGTTCAAGATCTTCACAGCGGTGAAGCTCAGCTCAGGACCCCCATGCATGTTCCCTTGTGAAGGCATGAGTGATGCCGCGGGGTGGCGCTGGCGATGGAAGTGGATGAGATTGGAGTTCAGGAGGGTTGAAGCGTGGTTGGCGACGCGTGGAGGCGTCCCCGCGTCTAGACCCGTGCACATGTTGACCCCCTGCATCATCGTTCCGTCCGAGCCACGATGGATATCAACACCAAACCAATTTCATCAGCAACACGCATATCCTATAATTGGGTTGATCTCCGAGCATGTGCGGACGTCGATTCCAGATCCTGTCGCCCAGCGTACCCCGCGTCTGTACGATGTCAGCCCCCACTTCCAACACAGCTCTCAGTATTTAGTGGGAGCCATATCATGCCATTGCAATACGCTCCAGCTGTCTGTCAATCAATCTATGCTGCGATAATCGATGATGGCGTCCAAATTCGATACAGAGATCTACCCAGGCAATATCATCAATAATCAGCTCGTCCCAACTCCTGAAACGCGACATTCCATCAACCCAGCCACCAGCCAGCCACTTTACGAAGTGCCAGTAGCCAGGGAAGAAGATCTCGATACCGCTGTTACCGCAGCGCGCAAAGCATTCAAGTCATGGAGCTCAACGCCCTTCTCCGAGCGAGCAAGCTTGCTCCTCAAATACGCGGACACTATAGAGAGCCACCGCAATGATTTGGAACAACTCCTTACCAAGGAGCAAGGCAAGCCACTTTCGCTATCAAAAAGCGAGATGGACATGACATTGACATGGCTACGTGCCTTCGCCACCATGGAGATCAAGGACGAGATTCTGCAAGAAGATGACGAGAAGATTATCTACTCAACCCATCCGCCAATCGGTGTATGCGCAGGTATCGTGCCTTGGAACTGGCCGATTCTGCTGGGGCTGGGCAAACTAGGTCCGGCGCTGATTACAGGAAATACCTTCATCATGAAGCCATCGCCATACACACCATATTGCGATCTCAAGCTCGGCGAGCTGGCGATGGAAGTCTTCCCACCAGGAGTTGTGCAGGTACTCAGTGGCGACTACCGACTAGGTCCGTGGATAACTGAACACCCTGGTATCAACAAGATCGCTTTCACAGGATCAATAGCAACAGGGGAACTAGTTGCAGCATCGTGTGCGAAGACGCTGAAGCGGTATGTCTTGGAGCTAGGTGGCAATGATGCGGCGATTGTGTGTGAAGATGTCGACATTGATAAATGCCTTCCGAAGATTGCAACGCTGAGCTTCCTCAACTCAGGCCAGATCTGCATGTTGACAAAGCGCATCTACATTCACGAGAAGATATACGATTCTTTCCGTGACAAGATGGTTGAGTTTACGAAGAACAACATCAAGACCGGCGCTGGCACGGAAGATGGCGTTGTCGTGGGACCTATACAGAACAAGATGCAGTAAGTACCATCTTCCCTTGCTCAATCAACTGCCGCTACACAGGATTTACCCTGTTCAGGTTCCACAAAGTCAAGAACATGTACGACCAAGTCACAACGCAGCAGTGGACTACCGCCCTAGCAGGCACTGTGACCTCGTCCTCCAACGGCTACTTTATCACCCCCGCCATCATCGACAACCCACCTGAAGACTCTCGTATCGTCCAAGAAGAGCCTTTTGGCCCTATCGTCCCTTTACTCAAATGGAGCGATGAAGATGACGTTATCGACCGGGCGAATGCGCTGAAAACGGGACTGGGAGCATCAGTCTGGAGTAAAGACCTTGTGGGCGCAGAGAGGATGGCAAGGAGATTAGAAGCAGGGAGTGTCTGGGTGAATTCGCATTTCGATGTTGATGCCAGAGTACCGTTTGGCGGGTGGAAGGAAAGTGGTGTTGGGATGGAGTGGGGAATGGAAGGCTTGAAGAGTTACACCAATAGCCGGAGTTTGTGGGTCTGGAAGAAGGTTTTTGAGTAAACTGGTGAGTACGCTGTTGGTGCAGCAAACGAGAAAGTACAAAGCAAAGATGATGAGCTAATTAGTGAGAAGTTGTCGGTATCTACTTCGCGACATCTCGCCACCGAGATAGCCGAGCGGGATTACCTTGTGCCACCTCAGTGCTACTTTTGAGTATACTCTTGGAGCTCATGTGCTTGAAACAGTGTGGAAATAAAGCGGATGTTGTGCACGACTGGTGGGGGAAATATTTTCCGATGCATGTTGTGTCGAATCACAGCTGACCTCTTCTACCGCCAATGCCGACTTGGCGTAATCCGGCTCTTATTTAGCAACACTAGAGGTATTGGCACTCGAACGCTTTACAGACTCGCCTCATTACAAGCTTACTTGGTACTTCCTTTTGTTAGCTCTTCTGGGGTAGAAGTGCGGTAGCTTGTTTCGACCAGATTAAACACGGAAGGCGCTCGACATAGTGTCGCTAGCCATTTCGCTGGCACATACGGTAGTCATGTTCCCCGCACGACCCGAGAACACCATGTCTATCCATATGTTTCATAGCAGCCGGCGGTACTGACAGGTTGGGTCAAGTCTGACGTGAACAGGAGATGCAGAGGAGATAGCCAAGCAATGCTCTGGTAGGTAATCTAACCTTAAACCGGAGGAAAGTTAATTCCTCCGCAAGTCCCGGATGTGTGCACATGGCAATGTAAATCCCCCATAAAGGAAGCGTGGGCTGCACTGTTCGGTGCGCACAGCAGATTCAGTTCGATTCCACTCTTTATTCGACATGCTTTCTTCGTTGAAATACCTCCTTGGAGGCGCGTTAGCCATCTTATCCATAACTCCGAGCGTCAATGGACAGACCTATCCCGGCCCGGGTGCGGTCTCAGGCAGCACTTTTGCCCATGACCCAACGGTAGTCAAGACGCCGAACGGCCAGTATCTCATGGCCTATACAGCACCCGGCATCGCCCTCAAGACGTCCTCCGACCGCACCGTCTGGCGCGACGCCGGTCTCGCCTTTACCAATGCCAACGCCCCATGGACGCAACCATACACAGGCGCCACCAACGAGAATCTCTGGGCCCCAGACCTCTCGTACCACAACGGCAAGTACTACTTATACTACTCCGCCTCGACGTTTGGCTCGCGCAAGTCCGCCATCTTCCTGGCTACCAGCACCACGGGCGCAGCAGGCTCATGGACGAACCTCGGTGTCGTCATTGAAACGAATGCGAACAGCGCCTACAATGCTATCGACCCCAACCTGATTGTCGACGCTTCTGGAAAGTGGTGGTTGTCTTTTGGTTCCTTTGGAAACGGGCTCAAGTTGATTTCCATCAACCCGAGCACCGGCATGCGCTCAGGCACCAGCATGGTTGATATTGCTAGCCGCGGAAGCGGCGGTGCCATCGAGGCACCCGTTATTGTGAGGAACGGCAACTACTACTATCTTTGGGTCTCGTTCGATAGGTGCTGCCAGGCTGCTGCTAGTACCTACAACATCAGGGTCGGCCGATCAACTAACGTTCAGGGCCCGTACGTTGACCGCAACGGCGTCAACATGATGTCGGGTGGCGGTACTGTGGTCTTGGCATCTCATGGCACTATTCGTGGACCCGGTCACAACACTGTCTTCAAGGACAACGATGCCGATGTGCTTGTCTACCACTACTACAGGCAGTCTGATGGCCAGGCACAGCTGGGAATTAACCTTCTCCGCTATGACAACGGTTGGCCCGTTGCCTATTAAGTAAGGGACGCGTCTCAGGCTGTGCATCATCATTTAACGCTCGGCCATGCGATTCAATGAGCCTGCTGAGCTCTTGAAGACACAGGCGGTGGCGATGACTTTCTCTCCAAATATTTTTACCATTGTACATAGCTTTTGGAATCGTACATATTCAGACTTCCAGTGTAAGCCGCGGTATTCACCAAATTAGTCAGTGATGTCTTGAGATGGAGGTTCTTGAGTAGCTTGGATTTGCGCTATTGAAGCTATGAGCGAGAGGTGTGTGGTGGACGCGATGTTATCTCGCAAGTCAAGCCTTGCCACCCCATTCTCTCCACCACTCGTACAGTGCGATACCACCTGCAGTTTGAACATCTGTTAGATATATTAGCACGTAGTCCAGAGGTAGGCCAAAGGCTTTCGAAACATGCCCACTTACTCAAACTCCTAGTAACTCCCACAGTCTTGATCTCGACATTACGATCAATAACAGCAAGCACTTCCGCTGAGATCCCTTCCTTCTCACTGCCAAGTACTAGACAACACTTCTTCGGCAGCGTACCAATATCCTGACTCCTAATCTCCCTCTTGATATACTCCATATTCCCCTCATGGTCATTCACCACATGACTTTCACCACCCTCAGTCCCCAATATCCCACTTCGATCCGTCTGTTCAATACCAACAACCTCATATCCCTTACTCTTTGCATCTAGCAGGAACGCCGGTACCCCAACCTCTTTCAACTCCTTGATAGACAAATGCTTCTCCGAGCGCACACTAGTAGCTTTGAAGTCCTTGTGCGCGACTTTCTTGAGGTCGTCAATGTAGAGACTCTCGAGGCCAAACGACTCTGAGATACGGGACAGACCACCAAGATTGGTAGGATTGTCTATCAAGGACGCTATGAGCATGACAGATGCAGGACGTTGGTTTTGGGCGGCAGGTGGCCCGCTAGGTGGGTGGAGGTTGTCGAGATCGATACCAGCTTTGGTTTGGAGGGTTATTTGGCCGCTTGGTTCAGGTTCGGAGGCAGCCAGGGTTACTGCTGGTGGTGCGACGATATCGAAGCTAGTTCTGGTCTGTTGTCCGAGTTGTATGTGTACCGAAGGTCGGTTCGCATGGCTTGACTGATGCTCATGCTCAAGCACCTCGAAGTCTTCGCGCGTGACGACCTCCGGTTCCGGTGTCTCGATCGACAAGTACCGTCCCTGGAAGATACCTGCAAGGGTAAAGTCTTGTTCAATGTCGACCTTCAGTGTTCTTATTGTCCATGGAGAAGCATTAAACTTGTCCAGTCGCCGGATGAAAGCATTCATCCCCGCGAACGCAGTATTCTCGACAACGTCTTTCCAGCCCTTGGTGATGGCTAATTCGAAAACCAAGGGGAAAGCAAAATTCGCTTCGTGACGAATCTGGACCTTGGGGCTAGCGGAGTACGCATTCAGTTCAGTAATGAGCTTAACAGCAAAGTCCTGTGACTCGTATGGAGCAACGAGGAGACCCAGTTTGATTAGACTGGCGATATGAATAGGGCTGTACTCTTCCAGGTCTCCAAGCTCTTTGACAATTCGAAGAGACTTGCCTGGGAATTGATGGTAGATGCGTGCGATGGTCCATTCGAGCAGGTAGCGGTACCTTGGCCATGATTCTAGCGTCAAGGCGTGTGTAAAACCGTCGAGATAAGCGTCTACGTCGGATTCCATCACACAGTAGTGGCTCATCAACAGCATCGACTGTAGCTGGAATGTCCTCTTCCATGGGCTCTTGACAGCGACTGGTGGTTTCTGATCCTTCCAAGGCTGTAGTAGCTGATCGAATATCCTTCGGGCAGTACTTGTTTGCTCTTTTGGGAAACTTCGCAGAAGGTCTATAACAGCCGCGTATGCGTGCCATTCTCGCATACCATAATACGAGGCATACGTTCGATGCGGTAAGTATCGTTGAAGTTTGTCGGCAGCGGCCACTTCGAACAAAAACTCCGGTCTGATCGATGCCGGGTCGTTGACAAAGTCAAGAATGTAGTCTTCAAAGGGAAGTATGGATATGATGGACGGATTTGTGAACGCAGCTTTGCGCAGTGTTTGAGCCAGCACTGCTAGAACGTATGACCTTCCCTTGGAAAGCTTCGTGAGACGCAGCATGGCTTTAGAGAGGAGTGAAGTGAGGTCTGACTCCAAGCCGCCGTCTTCTTGACTATTCCTGGCACAAACATTGATACATGTCGGGTGAAATAGCAACGGTGGTAGATGTACAGCGAATGGTCGGATGAAGTCGCGGATTTCCGCCTCTTCCCAAAGTGCTGCTAATATAGTATGTAGATCGTTAGGGTCGACGTTGGTTACGTCCGTCCGGTCAAGCAGCTCAATCATGGCCTTGCAAGCTGGTGCAAAGGCTGGACCTTGTATGCAGCTATGTTTCGAGTCGTGGAGATCGCTCAAGAAAGACTCAAAAGTGGGTATACCGCCATTATTTTCGGTGATAGATGCTGGTAATGTAGACTGATCTACTGGGTTTTCTAGCTTCTGGCACTTGGCGCGTAAACTTTCATTGGTGGGTATATCCGTCGAATCTAGATCAGGGTCAAGAAGGAGGCAGAGCTTTCGGCAGTGGATACTGTGCAAGTCACTTGCTACCTCAGGCATGCCAGGCAGTCGCGACAGATTTAATATCTCTGTGATCTCTGAGATTTCCAGCTTGTAGTGTGAAGTCCTTCGTTCGCACCTCACCTTTAGGCCTTCAATGAGACCATGTAGCAAGTACAATATTGCCGGTTGGAACATCTTACCACCAGCATTGAAGATATAGCGAACAACGCCGAGGACAATTGCCCGACCATTACGGTTGTCGATGCCAGCCTCGGTAACGTTGTAGTTGACTGAAGGGACGAAGGATGGGCTATCTTCTGTGTCGGATACGAAGTGGGAAATGACAGCGGCGAGCCTCTCTCCGTGAGCGCACTCTGTCGATGATCGTGTGGTAGTAAGCGTTGACGTGAAGAGGCCCCCATCCATTGCCCAAGGCAGAAATCCATCGAATAGAAAGTTGATATGACCGTTCAAGTCACCACGGCGCTGTGGAGCGAAGATCAGCACGAATCAAACTGTACAACAGCAGGGACACCTTATTTTGACTGTACTCCGTGCATAGTCGATATGTTGTTGTACAGCCGACACAGCTTTGCCGAGTGGTATCAACCACCGAGAAGATGAGAAATGTTACTTACCTTGATGACAAAATCCATGTACCAACCACCAATCATCTTTCTGACGCTCTCTTGAATCAGTGGATTCAAAGCTGCAGTGAGCAGCGTTGTTGCCATTGCAGGAGTGACCCTGGAAACACCTGTTGCCGAAGAAGATCCAAGAAGGTTTGTCATGGATTTCAAGCAATCCTCGACTTGTCCAGAATACCGATGTAGCACGATCGTCTCAAACAGTGTCGAGTACAGATCGTACTGCTCACGGTCTTCTTTGCTAGCATCGTATCGCATCGTTGGTGTATCGATGGGACTAGATGTAGCGAGGAAAGATTGTCGAATGATTCCAAGACAGTACTTGCGCTGGTCAGCATGTCCCTTTACAAGACCCAATCTAAGCTTTCTCCAGTACTCCTCGTCGCTTACGCAGTCCAACTTGATGCCACCAGAAACGGCAAGGGAGATCCATTGGAACCAAGTCCGATAGATCTTGCTAGAGCGAGCGGCGAAACATGCCATGTCGAGAGCGTTAAGTCGGTCCCATATTGACTGATCCACAATGTCGTCGAGATGGGCGAGCGAGTCATCCTTCTTGCTCTTTAGCAGCGAAAAGAAAGCGGATAACGTATCATGCGCTGTGTCATCGAGCCTGTCGATGCCGATGAAATTTGAAAGAAGAGGGAGAGTCCAAGGGTCGACCATGTGTGCATACGCGGCTGGTATCCAGAAGGAGCACTTGAGAAATTCAAGGTAAGCCTTCGCACAATGGAGACTATCCGGATGCGGTTCGCTAGATGAGAGATCTTCAACCAGAGTAGAAAGTCTGTGGTTGAGCTTGGAGCTGAGGAGCGAAGCGGCAAATGATCCGTGGCTATGGCATATCTCAGCAATCTCGTATAGATTCTCGGATGCCTGTTCGTCGACTAGACAGTCTAAGACGGTATCCCATAGTTCTCCATGCTGCGAAGTGTCGCCCCCTTCTTGATCAGCGCTTTCGGAGGGCAGCAGTCGCACGCAGATATCGAGTGCATTGATGTCGACACCGGGCGCGGCTTTTAATTTGGCCAGACTGCCTTCAAACGCTGTTTTCCTGGTTTGCTCGTCCAAGAGACTGAGCACCGCAGCCGTAGCCATGGCTGATAGGCCTGATAGGCTTGAACTTTATGGAAATGAGCAAAGCTTTGCTGGTGCGGTTCAGGACGGGTGTGGTGTTGCTAAATGCATTGTTAGAGTTCACGTTGTAGGGTCGACACCAGTCACATTTTGCGCCCGCTTCAGATGGAAAATTTAGTCGCTACCTAGGGACGGCCATGCGCAACTGGCCGGAGCAACATTCTTGACAACACGATCCCAACAACACATGGAACAGACGACGAGACATGCGAAAACTCCGGGAAAGGCAGACGGACGCTGCGCGCGGACATGAATGGCAGAGGGCTTCACCGTATATTGACGCCTTATGCAGCAGTTGACCGGAATCTTGCTTTTGCCCTGGCGGCCCAGTCCCTGTGTAGGTGGAGAGAAGACGAGAGAGACTGTGGGTACACGCCGGAAGCACACGCGCACTGCGGTATGAGGTCTCGTCAATTGCAGCCCTTTGGTCCCGTCGCGTCGCGCTGTGATGGCGCGCGCGCGTGTGTGGGGAGCTTGGCAGTGACGTGGTATCGATCGCACACGGCAACGGGGTGTTGACAGAGGCCAAACATTGGCCGCGAGTCATGGGCAGAGCGATCCGTGCAGCACATGCCAACACCGCCTATGCACCTTGTATACATACACCGGTCGCAACAGCTCTGGGATTCTTGCTACCTCATATTAGACCATATATTGGACTACAGAATGTATCCTCTACACACAACCGCCTCGGCGCCTTCAATGCGTGCCTCGGAAGCCTCATTTCTTCCACATACACCCGCACCCATGAACGACGATCCCGGAAACGTCAAGGTCGTGGTGCGATGCAGAGCCTTTGTGCCGAGAGGTAGGGTTGCCAATGCTCAATTGATGCACCCAGACGCTGATGAAAGCCAGAGAAGGAGAAGGGCACAAGATGTTTGATCCGCATGGACCCAGCGACGCAAAAGACAACTCTCTATGCGCCCGAAGCGGGCGAGAACAACGGACGCCGCGTCCTTGACGACAAGGAGTTCACATTCGACCGCTCGTACTGGTCCCACGACGAGAGCGACCCGCATTATGCCCACCAAGAAGACGTCTATCGCTCTTTCGGCGAGGAGTTCCTCGACCACAACTTCTCCGGATACCACACATGTATATTCGCATACGGCCAGACAGGGTCGGGCAAGAGCTACACCATGATGGGCACACCAGACAATCCAGGCCTGATTCCACGAACTTGCGAGGAGCTGTTCGACCGAATCGCGCATGAACCGTCGCCCAACACAAACTACCACGTCCAGGTCTCCTACTTTGAAGTCTACAACGAGCACGTGCGCGATCTTCTCGCTCCAAAGACGACTCCACCCATCTATCTCAAGATTCGCGAGAGCCAAAAGGATGGTGTCTATGTCCAGGGTCTGACCGAGGCTGAAGTCAAGAGCTATGTCGATGTTGCGCGCTTGATGAAGATTGGCGACACGGTAGGTTCCTCCTCTCGTGCTCTTTTGACCGAATGTTAACTACGAGTAAAGAGCCGAACGGTTGCTTCTACCAAGATGAACGACACCTCATCACGATCCCACGCCGTCTTCACGATCCGCCTCAAGCAGATCACCCACTCACTGCTCTCTGATGAGACCATCGAACGTACAGCACGTATGCGCCTTGTCGATCTCGCTGGTTCCGAACGAGCCAAGTCGACAGAAGCCACAGGAGCGCGTCTGAAGGAGGGAGCGCAGATCAACAAGTCGCTCACTACACTTGGTCGCGTCATCGCTGCTCTGGCAGACCCGCGAAGACATGGTGCCAAGGGAAGACGGCCACGGGAGGTTGTGCCATACCGTGATTCAGTCTTGACCTGGCTGTTGAAAGACTCTCTGGGTGGTAACAGTAAGACAGCCATGGTTGCCTGCATTGCCCCAGCCGACTATGACGAGACTCTTAGTACGCTCCGTTATGCCGACCAAGCAAAGCGCATCCGCACACGTGCCTTGGTCAACCAGGACTGCATGTCGGCTGCTCAGCGAGACGCCCAGATTGCAGAGATGTCAGAACAAATCCGCAGTCTACAAGTCTGCGTCAATGCAGCCAGCCAGCGTAAGAGGGAAGAAGCCACAGAGCTGGACGAGTACCAGAGGCAGGTGGCACTCATGCAGCGTCTCATGGAGGAGAACCGTCATACTTCCGCTGCAAAGATCAAGGCCCTCACGTGCGAAGTCGAAGAACTCCGTCCACTCAACGTAGCCCTACGTGCAGAGATTGATTCATTGCGCCGCCATCTCCAGCTTGCTCTAGGGGAGCTCAAGAACCCTATCGTCCTCCCCCCACCGCGAGAGCTTGGTACACCAGACTTCGACAAGGAGGAATGGTTGGGCGAAGGGGACGGTGAGGAGAAGGCAGTCTCTGATGATGAGGCCAGCGATGGTGACTCGGATTCTGGCTACGACGAGGGTGACCACGACGAATTGGCGCAGGAGTTACACAACGAGGCGGAAGCATTCCTTCAGGATCTGGCCATGTTCCGCAAGAAGGTTGGCAGCGACAACGATCGCTTTGGTCTTCGCGAAACACTTGCTGAGCTCATTGGAGGACATTGAAGAAATTGAGCTTCTAGGGTAAAGGCGCAGAAATTGGTTACGAATGCATGAGCGACGGCGTTGGGTTTTGATTAGGTTCAAATGCAGTAGGATAGTATACTAGTATATAGCCGGCAAGAATAACGAGAGATATCCATAAGTGGTAATCAACTGTGCTGCATTTCATGTGTCGAGTTGATGTAATGTGACAGCCTCGGTGGGCGCAAGCTATGACCTCAACCAAGAGCTCCATGCAGGCACACCAAGCCTCCGACAAGTTCGCGCCATGATACCCCGATAGTCGCGACCAACCATGTCCAAGCCAACAGCCAACTGGGAGAAGGTCGGCGACAAGTTCTACAGGAAAGTGCAGCTTTACCAGGCTGTCTTTGACCAAGACCTCGAGCTCGAGAACTACAATGTGGTGGGGGCGCCGTACAGCGGTGCTGTAGGTAGGTACGTCCCACCGTCTGCCGACGATTGCGCAAACATGTGGACAAGATGACTGATTCGAGCAGCCATCTACCGCGATGAGGAGAAGCTGCACGCCTACCGTGGGCCCGGCGCGTCCAAATCGAGCATCGACATCTACAGCTGCGCGGGCAAGCTGATTCGCACTATCAATGTACAGGGCCTCTACATGCATTCGGGAACACTATAGCATCAGACGCTGACAGGCAAACAGTGGGACAAAGGCACCATCAAGGGCCTAGGATGGTCCGAAGACGAGAAGCTGCTCGTCATCACATCAGACGGCACCGTGCGCTGTTACTACGACCTCCAAGGCGACTTTGTACCCTTCACTCTCGGCCACGGCGCAGATGAATTCGGCGTCATGTCCTGCAAATTCTACAGCACCGGCTTCGTTGCGCTCCTTGCGAACAACCACCTCATATCCGTCACCTCGTACGCCGAACCACGCCCCAAGCTCCTCGCCATACCTCCCACCGAACCTGTCATATCATGGAGCATCATACCACCCGCCTACTCGCTCTCACGGTCTGTGGAAGTCATACTGGCGATAGGGTCGACACTGTATGTGGTTGATGCGACTGAGGCTGAAGACCGCAACTTTGATGCCGGCCCGTTCAGGCATATTGCCGTCAGCCCCCGCGCGGAATTTCTCGCCTTCTACACAGAAGACGGAAAGGTGTGGGTGGTTAGCGGTGACTGGAACGAGAAGCTCAGTGAGTACGACAGCAAGATCAAGACGGTGCCAAAAGACATGGAATGGTGTGGCTCGAATGCTGTCGCGCTAGCATGGGAGGACGAGGTACATCTGATTGGACCCAGGAGTGCAGCAACCAAGTTCTACTACGATACCTGGGTACATCTCTTACCAGACGTAGACGGCATACGACTCCTCACAAACGAAGTCTGCGAGTTCATACAAAAGGTACCGGATGAGGCGGTGGATGTCTTCAGATTAGGCTCAGACTCGCCTGCTGCAAATCTGCTAGAGGCATCTTCATTACTCGAACAAAAGAGCCCCAAAGCCGACGACCTCATACAGTTGATACGGTCGAGTCTGGGTGAAGCCGTCGACACATGCATCAAGGCTGCAGCGCATGAATACAACATTCACTGGCAGAAGTCGCTACTGAAAGCGGCTTCGTACGGAAAGTCAGTGCTGGACTTGTATTCGTCCGATGATTTTGTCGACACGTGCGACACACTACGAGTTCTGAACGCGGTACGCTTTTATGAAGTTGGACTACCACTCAGTTACGACCAGTATCGACGTATGACGCCCGAGAAGCTTGTCGAACGTCTCACAAATCGCAGCGAATATCTTCTCGCACTGCGCATAGCTGAATACCTGCATCTCCCAGCAAACCAGATTCATGGACACTGGGCGCAGCAGAAGGTTCGCGTCTCAACGGGTCCTGAAGAAGAGATCTGCAGTCTCATAGTCAAGAAACTACACGGTAAACCGGGTGTCTCATTCGAAGAAATCGCACGAGCAGCGTATGTCGAAGGTCGCATACCACTGGCTACAGAACTACTCAACTACGAGCCTAGAGCTGGCAAGCAGGTACCACTGCTACTCAACATGAAGGAGGACAACATTGCGCTTGACAAGGCTATCGAGTCAGGCGACACTGATCTCATCTATCACGTTCTCTTACATCTGCGCAAGAAACTACCTCTTGCGTCCTTTTTCCGCGTCATCAATAGCCGACCTGTTGCTACAGCACTAGTAGAGTCATCAGCTTGGGACCAAGATCGCGAGTTACTAAAGGATCTCTATTACCAAGACGACAGGAGACTAGACGGCTCAAACCTCCTCCTATCCGAGGCCATCATACAGGAAAGCCATACCGCCCAGCAAGACAAACTGAAACTAGCATCGAAATACCTCCAAGACTCTCGCGACAGCACAGCCGTCTCCCAACGCCAAGCCATCGACGATGCCGCCAAACTCCTCCGCCTCCAAACGCAATTCGAAACCGATCTCAACGGCCCACGGGACCCAGCATCGACAGGTCCATTACCAGGTCAGACCTACATTGGACTTTCGGCAAACGAAACGATATTCCAACTTGTCCGCCAAGGCCACTACAAGCGCGCCTCAAAAGTTGTCTCCGAGTTCAAAATCAACGACAAGACTTACACGTACATCCGTCTCCGCGCCCTCGTCGCAGCCCGGCACTGGAACGAGCTCGAAGAATTTGCAAAGCAGAAGAAAAGCCCGATTGGGTGGGAGCCGTTTTTCAACGAGATTCTTGGGGCGGGGAATACGAGGGTGGCGAGTGTGTTTATTCCAAAGTGTACGGGGTTGAGTGTGCAGGAGAGGGTGGAGATGTGGATCAAGTGTGGGCTTATGGTCAAGGCAGGGGAGGAGGCGTTCAAGGCCAAGGATAGGGAGTTGCTGTGTGAGATTAGGGATAAGGCTGGGGGGAGTGCGGCGGTCGAGGTGGAGAGGTTGGTGGGTATGTTGCCGCAAGGGAAGAGGTAGGCGGGAAGTTGTATTGATTCTGCTGCGGCGGGCTCGACGCCACCAGAACACTACCAAGTGTGTAAACGTTTGGCTTCGTCGAGGGGTGGAGTTACGTATGGTCGTGATTTTTTTTGAGATATACAACTAAATTTTGTGTAAGATGTTCATCACTGTGTCTGGACGTGAAGATTGCAGTGCCTTGCTGCATTTTGACCCCCTTTGTGCCATTATACTTTCGAGGTAGTCACAGCATCTCCTTGACTGTATGGCTGTAAAGACATCTTGGCGTTATGCAACTAACAATAACAAGCCGAAGTTTAGGCGCGATGGCGAGGCTTGTGTAATTGTCAGCACGAAGTTGACGTGATGTCTATTCGCTTGGCAACAGGGTATAACTCACTTATACGAAATACGAAGTAGGATTAAAGCTCTAGGCGATCTAC
Organism: Alternaria tenuissima; assembly: GCA_004156035.1. Taxonomy (NCBI): domain Eukaryota; kingdom Fungi; phylum Ascomycota; class Dothideomycetes; order Pleosporales; family Pleosporaceae; genus Alternaria; species Alternaria tenuissima. The sequence continues at coordinate 2,657,411 of PDXC01000003.1, forward strand.
TCGTGATAGCATTCCCCCTAGCCTACGCATTTCTGACCCCGAGCTTCCAAGACGTCGGGACGTGGAGGCGAGGGTTTAGCATGTACCGCGACTACTTCGGGCAATTGTACATTAGCGTCAGCCATGTGCAGCAAGATCCGCTGGCAAAAAAGACTCGCTTCCCCGCGTTTACTAGGGCTGGGCAAGGATACTACCGGGGTCGTCTCCGCAGCCAACGATGAGATTCGTCTCTTGACGTCGTCATCTCGGTGTGTACTCTTCCGAAGAAACCGAGAAAAAAGTTGAGATCTTCAAGTCGGCAAGTAGCCATGGTAATCGAAGGGCGAAATGGCCATGGCTTGCGATGACCGGGAAGCTGCGGCAGTCAAGGTACATAAGCCTTGAGGATAAGTGCTTGTTCAACGTTTTGTAGGATTCGCGTTTTGTGGATTCAAGCTTTACCGGATATTGCTACAAGATGAAGGTGTCTACTACCTTGGTCAGCTTGACAGCTGCCGTACCAGCTGCCCTCGCATCAACGCCCTACTCTCAATACATCCTCGCGCCTAAATCACGAACCCTACAGCCCGTCTCCGTCCACAGCTCAAACGGCTCCGTCACCAATCCCGAGAGCCTGACTACGAGCAGCGCAAATGGAAGTTCGATTTTCACAGGCGAAGCAGCAACAGCGTACGACTTTGGTATCAACATTGCAGGTCTCGTCACCGTGACAATTGGGTCCGTAAACTCGACTTCAGAGTACATTGGCGTCACCTTCTCCGAGTCCTCATTGTGGATCAGCAATAGAAGCAGCGACGCGACCGCCGATGCAGGAAAAGACGAGACACTCTGGTTCCACGTCAATGGCACAGGACGCTACACGGCGCCCAAAGAGAAGGGCAGAGGCGCTTTCAGGTACATGACGTTGGTCCATAATGGCACGGGGAGTTTGGAGGTGACGGGAGCCGAAGTACATTACACGGCAATGCCTCACTGGGAGGACGATGCGTTGGGAAACTATACTGGATATTTCCACTGCGACGACGACTTGCTGAACCGTGTGTGGTATGCTGGTGCCTACACGAACCAGATTTGCACTATCGAACCGGATACTGGCGATGCGTTGGTGCATATCGGTGAAGAGGGGTACTCGAAGGACGACGATCAGACGCCGGTTAATGTAACGTGGTATAACAACTACACCATTACGGCTGGTAAGAGTGCGCTAGTTGATGGCGCGAAGAGGGATAGACTTGTGTGGGCTGGTGGTATGTTGATTCCCCAATAGCGACCGCGTGGATGCTGACGAAATTACAGATATGGCTATAGCCGTTCCCGGTGTTGTCGTATCCACCAACGATGTCATCTCCATTGAGAACGCATTGGACTCGCTGTTTGCTGTTCAGAATGAGACGAATGGTCTGCTTCCGTATGCTGGACGGCCATTTCCTCCTCAAGCTATATCCTTCACTTATCATCTGTACACCCTAATTGGTGTCGCTGATCACTACCTTTATACTGTGAGTACTATGGCTGCCCTTTCCTTGTTTGGGTCCTGTTCGTAGGGAGAAACTAGGAACAAGCGTGATGCCTTGGGTTACAAGCTCCAGCGTTTGCTAATCAAGCCACTAGGGAGACGTCGAATACCTGAAATCCCTGTGGGACAAGTACAAATTCGCCCTGTCTTTCTCGCTCGCGAACATTGACGACACCGGCCTGATGAACGTCACCGCACCTAACGACTGGCTTCGCTTCGGTATGGGCGGTCATAACATCGAAGCAAACGCCATCCTCTACTACACCATCAACCAAGGCATCTACCTAGCCTCTGCTCTCAATGACACCGCGAATATCACCTCGTGGCAGGAGACGGCAGACCGCATCAAGACAGCCGCCAACGAGCTCTTGTGGGTGCCAGAAGAAGGCATGTACCGCGACAATGAAACCACAACTCTCATGCCACAAGACGGAAACGCCTGGGCCGTAGTCGCAAACCTCACTCTAAACAGCACACAAACTGAGCAAATCTCCTCCAACCTAGTCGCCCGATGGACACCCTACGGTGCACCTGCTCCAGAAGCCGCAGATGCCATTTCACCCTTCATTTCAGGATTTGAACTGCAATCCCACTTCCTCGCGCAAAACACCACAGCTGCACTAGCATTAATGCGTCTTCAATGGGGTTTCATGCTCGACGATCCGCGTATGACGAATTCTACCTTTATCGAGGGATATAGTACGACTGGAGAACTACACTATGCGCCCTACGTCAACGACGCGCGAATCAGCCACGCGCATGGATGGGCAACAGGTCCTACTTCCAGCCTAACACAATACGTCGCTGGCGTGCAATTGCTAACAGCTGGTGGAGCGACGTGGCGTGTTGCACCTTCGCTGGGTGATCTCAAATTTGCGGATGCAGGATTCAGCACGAATTTGGGCTTCTTTGGCGCAAGGACGCAGGTTTGGGGGAATAACACTGTGATGCTGGAGTTTGAGGCGCCGCAGGGGACAATGGGAGAGGTGCATGTGCCGGTGCTTGATTGTGCTGGACGGGTTGTTATGAGTGGTAGTGCCGGGTTGAGTGGGGATGTTGTTGTAGAGACGATGCAAGGGCAGGGAAGTGTAGTGGTGATGGATGTCAGGGGTGGGAGGTGGACGGCTACGTTTAGATGTTCGGAGTAAGTCGTAGTAGTTGGACGGATATGTATGAATCGCATTGGTCGAATTGTTCGTAATACCAGACTTCTGAAGCTAATGCTGACGACTACGTTAGTGCCGTTGTAGACTACAGGGTAGAATGTTCACCCAGGGCATGTCGCTAACGTGGAGTCGACCCACATGTATGGCGATAAGAAGTACTACACCCTGCAGGTAGATTCTGCGATGGAAGACCAACAATGTTTACGTCCACAGAAGGTTCAGAATCTTTGGATCGTTGACGTGAAAGTACCGCGGTACCATGTATGCCGGCACGGAACAGACTCCGTGAACACGAGATGTTTGCTTCTTGGACGGCTGGCAGCCATGTAGAAAAACCGGTACAAAAAGCCTGTAGAGTACACGGATTACGTTAGGTTGCACGCGCCTATAGTAGGTCGACACAGCAACGGCTATGGAAAAGAAATCTCATCTGCCGCTTCCCGGCAAAGCTGAGCTTAATGCAGGATGCTTTTCTGGGTCCGGGCCATGGAGCGGATAACAAACAGGGAAATGCTCGGCCCACTACCAGAATACTTGACGATGGATTCGGATGTGATATTGGATGGAGTAAGCCGGAGAGGAGCCCGCAGTGCACTGGACATGTTTGTTCAAGGTGACGGTCTTTTTGACAAAGTCTAAAAAGCGATGAGGCGACCAGGCAACCAGGCACGAGGCACGAGGCATCGAGTAGAGGCGTAGTCTAGTCAGCGTATAGCACGGGTACAATCAGCTGGGGACAATCAGCAAGTAGTGGCAGACATGGAGGATGTTGACATGCAAGAAGCCAGTATGATCCATGTCCTCGAGCCATGTCGCCGCCTACCCCGCGGCTCTGAGTGGCGGAGGGCGATCGTGTGAAACGAGGCGTTCTCGTGATGGCGCGCTATACAGACGCGCCCGGGACGTCGCCGTGCCAACGGCGTGCTTGGCGCACTGTTCCAAAATAGTGTCGCGCAAACCACTATGACCACCCGCTTGCACTCTGATCTGCGCCCCATCCCCAGCAATTGCATCACTTTCGTCTTGTGTATACACATTGCGAAGAATTGCTTACTACATTGCCTCTGGCATACAAGTAGAGTGCGCGCTGTTTCAAGCCATTACCCTCGTTTACACGCCCTTCTCCTCTTGCTCTGCTGGCCGCTTCCCCACCACTACTCTCGCCTATCCACTACCACGTCACTATCACACCGCATCTGAGACCTCGAGTAAAGTTTACACGCCCCACTGGAAGCGGATACATTGCATGCGCGTTTGAGCATCGCATCTCGCCGGCGGGACGCAGCCACCATGGACACGAGCTACCTCGCCCAGCAGGTCACGACCATCATCGGCCAGCTGCACGGCTTGTTCGATGATATTGGTGTCCCCAGCCATGAGCGCGATTCGCGCGAAGCAGAGGTGAGTCGCTGTCGGATCTCGTATATGCGCGCCATGGCTGACTCTGTATAGTTGTTCTCGGCCCTGTCCGAGACGCTCCACAGCCAATTGCGACAAGTCACCAACGAGAAGCATGAGATGACTGAAGAGGCGCATCGCCTGCTCAAGACCATCAGGCAGATGGAGGCGTCGCTGGAGGACAACAAGCCCAACCCCAACTACGAGGAGCACGATGACAAGGCCATCACCTTCCCCCTGACGCGCTGCCTCAAGGACCTGAAGGAGCGATACAGCTCAGTCAGCAAGGTGCACAAGGAGCGCTTTGAGCAAGTCAGGAAACTCGCCGAAGCCCTCGAATCGTATGCGTCGCATCTAGAACCCTCTTTCATCAAGATCAAACTCCCGCCCACCGCGCCCAACGCTACCGTTTCGCCCTCCTTCGATATCTCGCCCTCCTACGTCTCTAAGCTAGACAACGAGTTCACGCGCGTATACGAGGAATACACCAGGCGCATAGACACAGTCAAGACCATCTGCCAGGAGATTATCCAGCTGTGGGCTGAACTCGGCACGCCACAAGCGCAAACTGACAGCGCAATCGTACAGTGTCATCGCGACGCGCCTGAACAACTTGGCCTACACAAGGACGATCTCGCGCAACTTAAGGCGAAGAAGGAGCGACTCATCGAGGAAAAGCGCGGTCGCGAACGACGATTGGGGCAGCTGCGTACAACCATTGAGGAACTCTGGGATCGCCTGGGTGTTGAAGAGCGCGAGCGCAAGCAGTTCCTCACTAGCAACCGCGGATGCGGCCTGCGCACCATCAACGAGTACGAGGACGAGCTAGCCAGGCTGAATGAGTTGAAGCGCCAGAACCTACACTTGTTTGTGGAGGAGGCGCGTGTCCAGCTCCAAGAACTCTGGGATGCGCTCTACTTCTCAGAAGAAGAGATGCTTGACTTCACGCCTGCCTTCTCCGATGTATGTAGTGACGCCCTGCTCGCCGCACACGAATCTGAAATCGCACGTCTTGAAGCGCTCAAGGAGCAGCGACTGCCAATACTACAGAAGATTGACCGCCATCGCGAGCTGATCCAGGAGCGCGATGAGCTCCAGCAATCCAGTCAGGATGCGACCCGTCTAATGGCGCGTGGAAACAAGGGCGAGAGGCGCGACCCAGGCAAGCTCCTGCGCGAGGAGAAGATGCGAAAGCGCATCGCAAAGGAGCTGCCCAAGATTGAAACTGTAAGATTACATGGATGAGCAACGAGAACTAGGCTAACATATCACAGGACTTGAGAGTCACACTTGAAAGCTGGGAAGACGAATACGGACGCCCTTTCCTGGTCCACGGCCAACGATACCTCGACGAACTCTACGCTGCTGCACAAAAAGCAGCCCCACCACCTCGCGCAAAGACACCCTCCAACAGCGGCATGCCTACCAAACCCGCAACTGTTGGGAGGTCCTCACAAGCACCTAGTCGTGCCGGAACAGTTCGTGGTGGTGCACCACCAAGCCGATCGAAAACTCCTGTGTCAAACTTCGGGCAAAGCGTATCCGCTGCAAGCATGTCGCGTAACAACTTTGCTCAGTCTGTCGGTCCATCGCAATTTGGTGCTTCGGTGTCGGCGGCATCTGCGCAAAAGAGTCCTTCCAAGATTCCTTCTCGTACTGGCATGAATGGCACAATGAACGGCAGGATGTCACCAGAGAAACGGCCACAGCTGTCACGGGAAGACTCTGCAACAATGCGGAAGATGGCGCCACCCATGGCTCCTCCTCCACGCATGAAGGATCTGTTCGTACCGCCAGAGCCCTCACCCGTGGAGACACCAATGAACCGTTTCGAGTTCAACCGTGGAGAGCGCAGCGAGAGCATCGTGCGCCAAGTGGCACCAGAAGATCCCTACGATGACCGATCGTACTTGGGCCGTACCATGCGCGGAGCCTACACACCTACATATGCACCGCCATCACTATCCTCCGCCAGCAGTAGACAAATATCGCAAACCTCGTCCACTGGCACTGCCGCTACCGGCATGACCATGCAGTCCGGCTCAGAGAACTGGGAAACGTTTAGTGAACAATCCGATGAGATGCCAGAGGAGGAAGTAGACTTCCACGCCTACAGGCGGCAGATGAAGCGCTACACACCCGACGGAGGCCATGGTGTAGCCAGCCCCGGTCGCATACAAGGCAAGAAAGTCCGCGGCATACGCAGCGTCGACACGGGCGAGCTCCTGACAGAGCAAGACGGTCGCATGGTACGGGTTATCGAAGGCTCAGAAGCGGGCTGGACGACCGACGGCGACGACAGGTACTGAGGAAACTCTTTCCCGTCGTAGCGACAAACTCCACTTGGAACCTTCTCTCTCTCATGTCGACATGACTGCATGCGTTTTCATGCGATTCACGACGGTTATTACCGCTACGGCCGCTTTGACCTTGAGCTCGTTCATGCTTCAGCCTTGCAGTTACCTCTTCCTTGTAATCGTGTGCATTTCTGGCGGCTCAATTCGGCGTTAAAAGGACCCTGAAAATTTTCACTTCGACTCATCCTCGCAGCCGTTACCAAACAGACGCACAAGCGGGACGGGGATATTCGCCACGTAGGGATGTCGCTGCATGTCACTCCCTCTCCCGCAATGCCACCGGCGACGGTGCTGCGCCCGTTCCGGTAACGCGAGGATGTGTACCTGCCCAGGTGGCACCCTCTTTATTGCATTTTCTTCGTATCACTTGCTTCCTTTTCAGCGGTAGGGTTGCGGATCATTGGCGTTGGTTGGTGTAGGATTGCAACCTCGGAAGCGTATATCTGGGATAGCGCGCCATGCGCTCCCTGCCCTTGTATAATTTGTTTGCGTTGTCAAATTTTTCTTGTGCGAGGATGAAGCGAGAGATGGTGCATACGGCCCGCCTGAAATGAGTGGAAGGCAGATCTCTGTGTGTGTGTTGGCGAGGAGACGTGTACTATTACGATTGAACAGAATCCAGAACCTCCAAAAACCATGTGTAAGCAACTGTGACTCGAGGAATAATGATGAACATGAAACAAATGCAGGCGCACGTAGTGGGTAGGATGCCGAGAGCCAAGAAAGAGCTTCTTCGGTGCGACAGACCAGATTTCGTTCCTTCCTCTTTTGCGAGGGGAGTAACCGTGCGACAAAATGTACTCCGTTCCTTCCTGTTTTGCACAAGAGATCCCGTAGGCTCGATGAAGCAGGTGCAGTTGCTATGACTGTGCCCTATTATGCAAGGCCGTTGGGAGCCTCAACTCTTTAGATTTGGACTAATTCCCATACCGAACACGTGCCCTCTGCTTCATGGAAAGTTGCAAGCCTGTCGCGTCGGCGGTATTATGACGATTACCAAAAGGCGCCGGTATCTCGAGTGGGAATAAAGTTTCCCTCTCCACTCCACACGACACCATCTTTTCTCTGGAGCAGGATGGGCGGGCATGCACCCCGCAGGACCGATGCGGTGCTAGCGTGCGAGACGGCGCGAACCTGCAAGACAGAAGTTACATGCGTTGAAGCGAGATATTGGCAAGAGATAAGGATAGCACATCTGACAGGCCCGGAGCGATTCCCACTCAAGCCAACCATGACCGGAAGGCAACGCGGTCTTACCGCGCATCGCGCTCTGCATGCATGGGATGCAAGCCACGTACAGTCATGGTTTGATATCTAGGCAGATCAAAGGGTCATGGTGACGGTATTGGGGTTAGTGCGGAATGCGCATGTCAAAGTGAATACTAAGACGATGACTTGGAGATGGTGGTATGAGGTGACTCGACTCCGTGTGATGGGATTGTCTCAGAGAGCTTCCGGCTTCCACCTTCCAGAAGGCAGGCCGGCGTGGGGCGACAGGGCTGAGGGCGGAGGTGGCGGCTAAGGCCAATCAGGGGATGCCCGTAGGCGATCACCTTTGTCGAGTGCTGTGCATGCGGGACCGACCGGGGCTGAAAGAGGCGGCATGTCTGGTAATGTCTGCCTGCCTCGTGTGAAGCGTGATCAGCGCAGCGTAGGCGTGGCGGTGGCAGAAGGACACGCAGTCTTATCCTCAGCCGCCAGAATCTGGTCCGAGAAAAGTGCCTGGATGGATGCTCTGTGCTTTGGTGTCCCGAGGTTTGATAGGGAGCATGGTGCACTCCCACGCGACGCCTGTCCTTTATTACTTACTTATCGCTGCCCGATAACCCTGAGACCCCAACGTCGTCATCCCTCCCTTATCACCACTATCACCACCGAGGTACTGCCATTGTACTTACTTGTCCAACGTCCTCAAACATACTCACTTCCTTTTCTTTCTCCATCTCGTGTGCGACAGTGCGTCGGCGATCTTCGGCACACGCATACCCTGTAGTCTGATGTTGCCCTTGCAGCACCATCCAATCGCCAACCAGCAATAACGTAAAGAAATCCGACGGCCGCACGTCACATCCAGCCTAGCCAGCACCAGCCGTACCTGGATTGACCCAAGCTGTTAGTCACGGGGGAAACGCCTTCAGGGCCCAAGCCAACGATAATGATGTACTCGCCAAGGTCCTTTCCTTACCTCCAGTCATCTCCACCACGCAGTACAAGATCAAAGTCCGAGAAGATGGGCACGCGAGCGCGAGCCAGTCCTTCACCGAGAAGTGTCATGCCTGTCACAGTGGAAACCAACACGCAATCTATGAATAAGAACATGTCGATCTCGAATAGCGAAGCCGCTATCACCCAACCTGTCGTCATCCCGCCTCGAACACCTCTCAAGTCAGCAACTTCGACACAGACTGTGAGAATGAGAGGACAGAATGGAGGCAGACCTGCACGCAACTCGCAGAGCCATGATGCCAAAGCCCTACCACCGGCCGTTGCAGCCTTGCTAGCCGTTACCGCCATTCCCAAGATGCCCACCCGCCGACGACCACGTACTACAACCGACAGAAGGATATCCATGGACGAGTTGATACAGGAGTGGAAGCAGGACGATCCCGACACTCCGCCTTCACTTGTCGGCTCGCCCATGGACCTGCTACTTGGTCGCGTGGACGAATCCGACGATGAATATAACAGCGTCTTGAGCATGGAGCACGAGAAGGGCTCTTTCCTGACCTCAAGATCCATCTCGAGCGACTCAATATCCACTATGCCGCCTTCTTTGGATTTCGAGGACCCGTCGTTCGCATCACATTGGGATAACCTTAGTACGCCAGATTCGCTTGGCAGGAAGTCACTGCCTGAGCGCCGAGAGAAGGTTGTCTCATCACCACCTAAAGAAGATTGCATATTGGACCACCCGCTACTACATTTTGGTCCTGATGAATGCGAAGACATCGTCTCGACAAGCATTAGCGAACCCGTCACTCCGGTGTCTTCGAACGAGCGGTTCCGGTCATTCAAGTCGAACTTGACTGCATCACTTCAAGCGCTCAAGTCCGCTGCGAAGTCGTTTTCCAACTTCACAGCTCCCAGTGTTCCGCCTGATGATTTCCTTACTCGGTCGTTGCTGGCACCCAACTACACAAGCGAGATGCGACCAAAACACGTCGAAGGCCTACCGTCACCAGAACTACGACGATACCTCAACCCACAGCCTGCGCCAATCTCAGCGACTGAGTTGTCAATGCATCTCCATGATTCCCTCACTCTCGATGCCGACGCCGAACCCCACGCGCCGATGATCCAAATGCAGACTTACGAACGCCGAGGTCGATCGCAAAAGTCGCGCCGGAGTCGCGCCACGGATCCCTTTTCCGAAGCAGGACGAGTCCTTTCCAACGACGCACCTACCGTCCGGCAGCGCGAGCCTCGCGAGAACAGCGACTTTCTGCGTGTCATTGTGCTCGAAATGAATATGCGCCGCGTGGGCAAGCTCGACACAAAGGCCGTCGGCAAGGCACGTATTTGGTTACCGCCAAGAAAGCCCGGGTCTAGCAAGGCACCTTCCGTTCACAGCCCAAGCGGTGTGCCGCTTAGATGGACTCCTGTTGCCGTGTGAATGCACCATGGTTAGAGAGTTCCCATCAGGCCGTAGCAGCGGCATTCGGCTGCGTCAACAACTTTCAAGGTTGGGCATGCACGCAGGTCTTGGTACGGTACCCTCGATACGTTCACACGACAACGACACGACACGACACGAACCGAGACGAGCTGCATGCATGTGCGTGTCGCGAAACGCTCCACCTACGTAGCGCATCGCAATGCACGAAATTCGATCCTTGGTCATTGGTGGGCGCATTGGCGAAGTCGATCCCGGGTTCAGATTCTCCGAGGATCGCATCACCTGCCGCGGTATAGTGCGCGAGCGGACCGGGTTCTAGTGGAGCCTCCGATTCCGCGCCATCGAGCAAGAATTCCTGGTCTTGGTATAGGGTCACGTCACGGCTGCACCGTTGGAGTGGGTGGAGGATCTGGCGGAGACATTGACATGGGTTTTTGCACGTGCTGCCGCATCCTTTGCGAACAACGTCAGGTCAGGAGAGTCAACGAGCAGGTTTGTCGCAGGAAGGTTGGCCGCGCGAGCTCGCTCGGCGATACGCACGTTTCGGTGGTTCATCGGGAACGCGTGACCTCGACACACGACACGACACACGACACACACGTCGCGGATAAACGTCACAGTCGCATGCTTCCATCCGTCGTTGCGCAACGGTCGATACCCACCCGCCATCCGGTGAATACTGTTTACCGGTCGCTACACTCGCTTCGCGCAAAAAAAGCTGGGGACATGCTTTCACGATGCCAACTTTGGTATTTTCCAAGGCACACCCCACTCGGCAGTTCCACAATGCCGGGTCTCGCCGACGCTACGTACAGACTGTGCTGAGTGTGTGTATGCGCGCGCGCGCAACAGTGGGGGTACGACAGGAAATTCGTGTTACACGTTTATATCGAGCAAGAGTGCCTTCGGGTTGGATAGGACTGGACTGGACTGGATTGGACTGGACAGCACTGGTTCCGAGCACCCACGAGAGATTTCCGAGGCGGGTACCTTTCATCTATTTTTTTTTCTTCCGTACCGTGGTATGATTTTACGCGTATTAGCGGAGAGAGCGGGAGTCAGCACTTTTGCACTTTTTTTCTTCTTCTCGCTTTCCCAACTCACATATCCGCTCTTGACAGTTTTTCAAGCATTAGCATGGGTCGGCGCATGGGTTATTGGCGTTTTGTGCGCTATGGAGAGCATAGGACGGTCAAGCGCTGACCGCTACAATTTTTTTTTACTCCGTCGATTGGTGCATCTTGTTTTTTTGCAGCGGCGAAAAGGCACTCTTTCCCGCATCGCACGCATACTGTTACACAATTTGCATCGTATCGCATAGTTAAAGCGATCTAGATTGCCAGACTTCACAGTCGCATTTTCTCGGCATATTCACAGCATTCGCTTCTCGAAGGCGCATATTTATATACATTAGAAACAATAAGCACAAGGCAAAACAATTTAAAATATTAAATAAATATACATCGGTTCCCATGGTGCGGTGATGTGATTGCGTGGTATGGGTATGTTGAAGTAGTATGTATATCCTCATACTAGAGTCTGGTTTCATATGTACTGCATTCTTTATAAACTACACCTTGAATACAGCTAACCGAAATTTCCCTGATTGTGCGCAATGCGATGATACGATGTGGAGGTGTGCACTATCTTACATGTTGCAGCGATGTGAAATTTTGGTGAGAGCAATACTAGGATACATGATGGAACGAACTTATTATCGTGAGTATACACCTAACATATATGGTAGATACGTCTTTGGTTTGATATCTCAATAGTGAATGTTTCCAGGACTTAGGGCTTTCTTCTCATCACTCCTTACCATGATATCGATTCGGGCCAAGAGTTAGGACTATTAATGCAGGAATACTCTGTTCCCTTATTCCATCTGTGTTCGTTCTACTTTGAAGGCCATCCAGCCGGAGTTCGAGGTTTAGGTCAAGCTTGCCTTGTGCTCACTGTGCTATGGGATATCGGGCTGATGGTTGAGGACACTTAGATATCGACTTGTCCTTATCGAGGTGGGTATTCGGGTGCCTGTGAGGATGGTAGCTAGACGACTGGGAGATGCTATACTCGCTGTACTTCTGTCTAGGCTAGACGAGAGGTCGTTATATGTGAATGTATGTGAGGATAGGTGAGAGAGCATAAGGGTGCGAAAATGCTTCTAACCCAGAGTTGTTGCCTGCAGCAGATTCAGAAATGCCACCTTCTTTCTTTTGCTATTGATTCTCCTGTCATCGCGTTCTTTAGCTCCCTGCTTACGCTCTGCCCGTGAGGAGATAGGAAATAGAATGTCTTGTATGCTAGAATTCGCCCTGCCGACTGAGAATGTACCAGAGTCGTAAACATATGCCAAACATTGACCCTGGTGTTTGTTCCAAGTGCGAAGCTCTTCCGTACTGCATGTTTTGTAGGTTGTTAAGACCACAACGGAGAAAATCACAGGGCATATTTATTTCCTTATACACGGGCAAGCTGTGTAAATGGCGAAAAAGAACGAGACCTCGTAATACTAAACAAGACCACGTGTGCCTCCTTAGTACTGCGCATTGTCTCGGTCAATAGCGAAGAAGCTTTGGTATTGCAAAATAACGCATGGCGTTGTAGAAAGCAACAGGAGATTACAACACGCAATTCCTATCTACCCAGACATCGAAATAGCAAAAATAATCGACCATTGATGACCTAACCAGGGGTCGAACCTGGAATCTCTTGATATCGAACTGAGTCGTAGTCAAGCGCCTTGCCATTGGGCCATTAGGCCAGTTGTACTGGTTGTTGATGGAAGAAAACAAAATTGTCGATCTTATATCCATATATCAATTGTCGCAGCTCACTGTTTCTCATGGTAGCGGGATATTCGACCAGTCTTGACGAAATTTTGTGTGTGGTGGGGCATAGAGCAGCTACGCAAAGGAAGTAGGCCAGGCGAGGTATAGCCACAACCAGAATTTTGTCTGCCGATCGGCTGCCGACATAACATTACACGCCGCGATCATGAGTGGCTGTAATCAACAGTCAACTGTAAGACTTTCCCCTCTAGGCAATGGTCAGATGCCGTAGTTATGCATGACCGCGATCGATGGTACGTTTGCGATAGTTTCCTTTCTAGGTAATCTTTGTTCCGTCTAGAACGCTTGTTGTGAAGAGAGGTTATGCTCTAAAAGCAAAGGGTGTTCGCCCGCCACCAGTCGTCGCGCGCGCAGGCGCGCAGGCGCGCAGACGATCTGCACCTCCGCCACTTCACATTCAACTGAGCCTATACTTAGTGCATCATCGCATCTATATCTTCTATCCGGAGCAATATGCATAAGTCTAGCAAGAGGTAACGTATGAGGTACAGCGAGCGCGACAACGGCATTCATTACATTGTCTTCATACAAGCACTATGTCCTCGTAGATACCTTTGTCATCAAACATGTGCTTGCGTTGTTGCCATGACAGATCAGAAATAAACACCCTGTACATGTACCGATATCCACGTCCACTACACCGAAGACCCAGGGCCCAGCGACACTCAGGGATGATATACAGCCTGTCACCGGACTGCCAGGAAGGTGGCGAATCTTCATCTTCGAATATGTGCCCTACTATTTTCGATCCAACAACAAGATCGCGACTATGCTCGAAGAAGCTGCTTAGTTTTGCAATCGAAGAGGGACTCGGAACGTTGGGGTTTGCTTGAGGAATAGAAACTTTGCTGCTGCGTCGTTGAACTTCTTTTTTCTTCGACTTTCTTTTGCTCCCAAGGAACTCTTCCAATGTCGCGCTGTGTTCAGATGAACATGGACCTTCCCCTGTGTCATTGTCCCAAAAGTTAAGACAAAGATAGTTTCGGAACTCTCGGATATGGGTTTTCGTATGAGCATGAGGTATATCCATACGCCTCAGAGCTCTCCGAATTTGCTCCTCCACCCCAAGAATCGCTTCGCGCAGCACATCTGTGTCCTCTCTTTCTGGCACCGGAAGAAGTTTCAACGTCGTAATCACTCGTCCAAGCACCAGCGCATCATGTATCTTGATTTCCGTACATCTCACGTCTATGTCATGTAAACTTTTCGGTATTCCCCATTTTTGTTGGTACTCTGCAGTGCATCGAGCACAAATCGATATGTTCGACGACTTGTGCCATGTCTTCCCCATTGAGACACCTTGGGCAAGTATATCATACCTACTTTCTGGCGCTCCATAGGTTTTGTTCTCTCCACTCCATTTTTTTGATTTCCACATCGGAACCCAGGATGGTATCCCCTCGATGTTGTTAGGCCCACTTTCCAAAATCCGTAGAGGGTACGATTGAGGTCGAGCGTCAAAGAGGATCCAGATAGCAATCCGATGAAAAAATGTATAGTGGTCTTTCAGATTATGCTCATCTTTCGTCATAAAGAAAAAGATATTATCATGACAATCGCCCATACGTATAAAACCATCCACGCCGTATATCCTATCTTGAGGTTCGGTTACCTCAAAATTGCCACTCATAGAGCTTAGATACGTGAGTATACGGCTCGCAGTTGATGTTTCGGACGGTACATAATCCGCGTGGAACATGCCATGGACAAGGAGGGATATCTGGGTTTGGGAAAATATTGATGGCGCATCTCGAAACATGCAATGTTTGGTCATTCTCAGGAATTTGCGGTATCTGACTTGTATATTGCCACATTGCATGATTGGGTCCTCTTTTGGAAGTGTGGCTTCCTGGATAACCCACACACGTCGCCACCAGGGTTGCATAGCTATGATCCGTATTCCGAGAGCTTGTAGTTCATTCGGAAATTGTTCATCGTTCGCTTCCTGGCCGAGCGGGCGGTCGTCATCCATAACGTAGTTCTTGGCTGCGAGTAGGGCCATCTCGATACCTCTTCTTTCACAACTCAAGACGAATTTTGTATCTTCTTTAATTACCTCCTGCACGTCTTTGAGAGAACCTAGCCAGATCCGTACCTCCACGGCATTTCTGTACACATCGCCCATCGATTGTACTTGTGAAAGCTTTTCTTCCTCATCAGACTGGTTGATACAAATAGCATCGACCCAAAGTATGCGCTCTGAAGCACGGTCTCGTAGGTGTCGTAATGCTTTCTCCAGATTTTTCGTAACTTGGAATAGCTTGTAGCAACATGCCCCCGGGGCTGAGGCAGATGGCCATGTATCAGCAGTTCCACTCGTCGGAATTTGATGGTAACCAAGTTGAATGGGTTTTGTGTGTTTAGCATCGCCCCATACGTATGACAATGCAGTATACTCTGTTTGAGGCAGCTTTTCCAGGATATTGGCATGGTAAATTGTACAATATATATCATCATCGAAGCCACCTGGATGCAAGTATATGAGTCGAGTTTTAATGTCTCGAGTACATGGATCTGTGGAATTTTCAGTCGATATATCTCCGAGTCGATCAGACGAAGATTCGGAAAGCGACGACTCGGAAAGCGACGTCTCGGAAGGCTCAGGCTCAGACTCGGAAAGTGGAGGATTAGATAGCGGTTGGTATGAGAAAGCGTCTGGTAGGTTACTCATTTTCTTGATCAAGTTATCGGAAAGAATCAGCAGAACAGTTGTGAGAGGCTGGTGAGTGTCACAAGGCTACCTTTAAGTTTTTGATTACAGAACCGGTGAACCTGCAGCTGGGTGGCGGAGTTGTACGACTCGTCCAATCATCCTCATACATCTGCATTGTTCGCCTCATCAAGCAACTTGGCGTCTATCGTCGTGGACAGACTGCATGCCAACAACTGAGAACGCTGCTCAGGGTACGCGACTGCGTCCAGCAGCGCAGATCTCAGAGTTACTTGAACAGGAAGCCGTCTTGTGCGGCGGGGCAGTCTGATCCGTTCCACGACGGTCCAAAGTGACGTTTTACCCCAATCATCTTAGCCGTGCACCAGTCGCAGATCGCTAGCTTATTGGAGTCTGGTGCTGGAGCAGCTCCCAGCCAGCCAGTCAGCATCATTGCAATTTACCTGCAGTTGTTCATCTCTTCACGTACTGTAATCAACACTTTTTTTTAGAAACTGCCCGAATAGGTAATCATTACGTACGTGGGTGGGCAGCTGCCTCTGCATCCCTGTGTTCGCGATTCTTTGCTTTCAGCTGTGATCAACAGCCTTTTTGTAAGTTGCCTATCAAGGAAGTGAAGCTATTGGGACTAGTGCTTCTCGATATCAAGGATGTGGCTGTGCCTATTTTTAATGCTCGCGCTCCACTCGCTGATTCGACCGCGATTATTTTGAATCGGATAAATGTCACTGTGTTCATGATGTCTTGGACACGAAGTTATCCAGCTAAGCACTGATACCTGTCACATATAAGTATCGCACCACGATGGAGAGCCTGAGCTCGCTTTGTATCAACAGCACATGTGTGGTGCAGTGTCCACTCTGATGTCGAAGTGGTTGAAGTGGCCGTCACGTGCAAGCCCACCAAGTCTACCACGGATAGAACATGGCTTCTACAATTTAGACATAACAGATATGTGTCAGGTCCTGCGGCAACCGAATAATTGTGACGCGCAATTCACACCGCCACAGAAAAGTACTCCAAAGGTGTACACGAACTTTTGCACCATCATTATTAACCAACAAACCACTGCAAATGCCCCTAGGCCCATTGCCCCAGCTACGCGTAACTAGCCCACCCCATATACAGCACAGCCAGATTCTTCTCATCAGTAGCCTGCTGAATGAGCTCATTCACCGTCGCCTTGGTACTCAGCGTCTTGCTCAACTTCTTCTCCACCACACTCAACGCTCTGCCAGCCTCACCAGCCTGCTCTTCCTTCTCCCTCTTCTTGTTACTCTCATGCACCGTACCCGCTGCCGTTTCCTCCTGGCCCGACGGCGCAGGCGTACCTCCCGGCGCGACAGTCGTTGAGCGAGCCGTGCCATTCGCACCGGCAGTTTCTTGATTGGCTTCTTGCATGCGCTTCGCCTTGGTAGGCGTAACGCTCCAGTTGACGAGGGGATCGTATCGCAGGACGTTGAGTAGCGTCATGATGGATTCCCGTTCCTCGCGTAGTGTGTCCATGGTGAACTCGCAGCAGCGACGGAACACACCCTCCGTCTTCGTATAGCCCATACCGTCCACCAGGTCCCGGGTGAGTCGGAACGGCACGACTTCCGGTACCGGTAAGACACGACCGGCTTCGAAGCTCACACCAAGATCAATGTGCACTACTTCACCCGTCTTTTCGTCAAGGAGGATATTATGACAATGCCGGTCGCCTAGGCCGAGAACGTGGCCAAGGATGGATATGGCGGCTGTGGACCGCGTGTAGGCTAGACGGCGCTCGAACCATTCGTCTGGATCCTCGAAGCGTTCGAGCAGGAAGTAGCGCATAACAGGGTGAAAGTTATCTGCTATCTTCTGCCACACTTTCACACGCGTTGTGAGTGAGTCTTGTTGGCATGCGCCGATTTCCTTGCGACACTTCTCTGGCTTGTAGTCACTTGGATAGTACTTCTCGTGAGCTGGCATGACCCAGAGATGCAGTGGGACAGTGTTCTGGACAAACTCCATGAGACCAGAACGCGTCGAGAGCGGCAAGACTTTGTATGTACGAATGCCGAGGTTGCGTATGCGCGTTGCGGTATGATTCTTTAGTAAGCGTGATACTTGGTCGAAAACTTGCTCCATGATTGCGTCTTGACGGAGGTCGTCGTTTCCAGATTTAAACTAAAATGATCAGCATACACGTTTTGTTCATGAACCAATTTCGTTGCTTACCAGTTGCTTGTACGGTCTGCCATCAGTGCCCTTAGCAGTAATGACTTTTGGCGCACTAAGTCCATTCGCGATCGTCATAGTCGACTTGAAGCCTGCGATCCTTGGTAGATCGCTGTAATTCATGTTGGGTCGAACTTCAATCTGAAGCGTAGCAGGTGGAACATTGAGCTTTGGTATCTTGCTCACCAGCTCCCGTGATTCTTTGTACCGATCGAGCGGCAGCTCCCGGCCTTGTTGAGTGCTTTCTTTCTCGCCTTTGAACATCGCAAGATGGTGGTATACTTCGTTAGACTGGAAGATTGAGCTCCAATACGAACGGCCTCTCTTGTCAGTGCTGAGCGCTGTTGCAAGCCCACCTGCGGCCTTTTGACGAGATTTCGCGGATTCATCTTTGGCTCGGACGACATCTTCTCTAGAGGTAGCGGCTACCTTCATCTACCTTGTTGTTAGCGCAAAGTACGTTGGCAGATCTGCCTATCACAAGAGCAGGAAGGTGGTAGACCCTGCCTTGAAGCTGCTTGTATAGACATTTGAACATGGCAAAGCTTACCTGAATGGCGAAAATCTGGTGCATACCATGAAATGGGTGATCGACGCATATACGGAAGACTAGCTCCATCAACAAGTGCTGAAAGTCGTTCTCTTCAGCTTGTAAACGTGACGACAGCTGGTTCATCAACAACGCAAACTTCCCGCTAGGCACATCTTTAAGATATGCCTTGACAGCTTGGTTCGCTAGTGGAGTGTCAGAGTACTCCAGCCACAAGGAGAACACCCTGAGCGCATCGTGGTTGTATTCGTCACTAGCGAGAAGGGAAAGCAAGTAGTTCTCAAGACATTGGCGTAAGAACTGCTCGCGGCCTTTGCGCATCCTTTCGTATTCCGCATTGTCGAGATCGTACCAGGTCTTGGCGCGACGAGCGTTTCGATGGTAAGTCTCACGCATCCCTTTACTCTTGTCGGTCTTGGATAGCTTGGCAAAGTCGTGGTACTCTTGCAGCTTTCTGTCCATCACTGTCTTGATGCGGTTCATGTCTTCGGCGGCTTCAGGGCTCTGCAGTTGCTTGTCGCAGAACAGAGCAAACTCGTGGAAAACTTGGCCCGGGCCTAAGCCCTCCTTTTGGCCTTTCAGTTCGCGAATCGCAGGTTGCAGATACTCCTCCATGATCGCGTCCGGTTTGGCGAGGCGCGCTTCAGCAAGGTGGTGACCCTAAACTCATTAGTGAAAAGAAACACTAGGAACTTCCGCTCCTTACCAGTCGAGCCAGCAATACTGGTAAGCTCAGGTCAATGTTCTGTGAATCGAAGTCGGCATGGTCGATCAAGTGCTGACGCATTCTTATCGAGATCTCGGTCTCGCCTTGTTCCCAGAGCACGTTTGCAACCTCATGCTGGGCTGTAGCCTCAATGTCCAGACCGACAGCTTTGCATTCTGGTACAATATCTGACAGATAGGTAACGCTCGCGAGCGACTCTTGGAGCGCACCGTGCTTCCTGCAAAGACTGGACGAGGAAACCAAGGCTTCTACCTCCATACCCCGTATAGTCGCAGTTCGGGTATGTAATGAGTCGACAAGAGCAACGTTCGTTCCGATTACGTTGAACAGCGTTTCACGACATGATAAGAGCTGGCGCACGTCGTTGAACCTAGCCATAGTGAGTGGACAGACTTTACAAGGTGTGCAGGGTACTTACTCGCCAGCGCGCATCCACTTCTCTCGTGCCTTCATTCGATCCCAAATATCCATCAAGTGCTCTGATCGCTCAGCCTTGATCACCTCGTCTGCCTCTGTGAGTGCTCCAAGCGTTCGCAGCCGAATCTTTGTAGATATCGCCGAGCTGTCCTTCCCACAGAGGAAGTTCATGGTGGCTTGTAACTGGCGGTCGAAATTCTCTTGAGCTTCTGCCGCACTCTTCGCAAAATTCAGGCCTTGGAAAGCTTTGAACAAGGTACTTGCCTCAGTATGGTTGAGTTCGGGTGCCTTAATGTCCCACTGGCCCAGTTTCCGTGCGGTATGAAGTGTACTCTCCACTACATCGTCTCCAGCGTCACGAAATTGGTCGTTGGAGAGCAAAGAGTGCGTGACACTGTTCATGTTTAGCATGATGAGAGACTTGACAGTGCCACGAGAGTCTTCCGCTTCAAATTCGTTGCGTCGGCGCATCTGACTGTCGAGGCGAGCACCGCGGAAAAGAAGGCTTTTCACACCATCCCCCTCGTAGTCAAGGCGATCAAGCACTGACAGAAGACTAGAGCCACGATCCACTCCGTAAAACGAGTCGGGTTCGTCGAGATTCTTGTAGATCGAAAGCTGTAGTTGAAGAGGCACCTTTGGAGGATCGACTTTGACAGATGATCTCCTTGTAGTGCTCTTGATTGTCGGCTGACCGGAAGAGGTCTCTGCAAACAAAAGTGCAGTCCTGAACATGCCACTGTTGTTTGCGGCCTGTGAAGCCTCGAGATAGTCTACATCTAACCACTTGTCTCGTTCCACTCTGGTGACCTCTTTTGGAACTGGTTGACTCCGCAGATAGAGGATAGACTGTATAAGGATACGAACGTGTGAGATAGTAGCTGGGCCGCACTCACGGAACCAAGTTGCCATCGACTTGGAGACGATGTCGTGAACGTCGCGTTGTTCTTCGTATTCGTCTAGTAACACGAGATGAAGGATATAGGGTAACAACTTCTCCGCCATGTGATTGATACCACGAAGCAAATCTGGAAGCGCACCGAGAATGGGGTCATCAAATGCGACTCTGCAAAGGGCCATCGTCAGGTCTCTAATCCAGTCAGATACTGGCTTCACCGGCGTAGTTGATACAGCTTCGCGCAAGCCATCTGCCACGGGTTGCGAAGTGTTGTCCGGCTCTGGTGGCTTGTATACAAGCGCTTTACCTATGGCTTCTGGGATGACTCGCTGCATCTCCTTCATGTACGGTGACTCAGGATCTAAGCGAGAGATCAGACGTCTCACAGCGTCCTCTGCTAGGCTGACCTCACTGCGATCGTCGCTATAGAACAAGTCGATGACCTCGTTCACAATAGCTTCCCTTGATGATTTTCCAGGAACAGACTTTGAAGTTTGGACTGACGATGACCAGGGTCGGGCCTGGGCCGAACTTTGCTTGACCTCACCGTAAGCGCTATACGCTCTACCCAAGACTCGTGCCGTCCACAGCAAATAGCCGTCACCCACTTTACTTCTGCGACAAGATTCCCAGACTAAGGGTGCATATTCTGCCGCGTCGTGGTCCAACCCAAGCACATCGTCTCGGGCATTTGAAGCGGGGCGAAAGTTCTGGCAAAGCAAGTCCAAAGCAACATCTCGCGACGTCTTGTTCAACAGTTTGCGTCCTAATCGCACGTCGTCTAGTATCTCTAACAGGAGCTTGCTTTCTTCGCTACCTCGAATTGAATTACCTTCGGCGGTAACCTGAGAAGCCGCAATGGTGATGGATTTGAAGGCTTTGATGGCAGAGGACCGTTCTGTACCCGTGATTGCCTGAGCATGAGCCTTGAGGTACTCGGTAAGCCACGTATGAAACCTATTGGCTGCGTTCATGGTCGCCACATGTTGGGACTGTTGTGTGGTACTTTCTTGAGAGGAGCCCAGAAACACTCGGAGAGAAATTAGAATTGACAGGCCGATACCTGTGACGAAGCTAAGCTGTTGGCGAAGGTACTGGGCGCCGTGTTCAAAAAGATACTGCATGATGCCCACCGTATCCTCCGCGCATTGCATATCGGTGAGGAAAGGGCGCAGGGACTGGAGCGTCATTTGTAACGGATAGCCTTCAAGAGCTACAGATCCGGCCAGCGCAACAATGACTCGGATCTTGCGGATCATCGATCGGGCATAGAGCGAGCCGAGAGCCGGATGAATCCGATCAAGCAGAGAGCGCATCACATATGTGTAGGTGCTTGGAGACCAGAAGCCAGCTGGTCTATCACCTGTCCGTCTACATAAACGCTCGAGCTGATCTGGCAGGTAAAAGGCGGAGAAGGATGGCTCGATGCCTATATTAAGACCTTGCGCGGACTGACTAATTTCAGCAATCTCGGCCAGTACTGCTGCTGCGGGATTGAATGCTGGTTTCTTGTCTAGCGACTTTGGGAGACGTTCTTCATGATCGATAGTCTGGAACATATGACCCAGAATTTGAGGGAAATGCTTCTGGATCAGGCCGTAGTATTTGTCGCTACCAACCATATCTTTCAGAAGGTTGCCGAAGCTGGAGTCAGCTCTGTTCCGAGCGGAACCTCTGCAAGTGTCCCATGCGATGGTGTACGCAGCTGCCTTGCCAATGTTTCTCGACAACAGTTCTTGTGCTGATATCTCTAGATGATCAGCCAGGAAGTCTACCTCGTCCTTGCGACCAAACATAATGGCTTGACCCACCACCTCGGCTTCAATGTCACAGAGAAGGTCCGGGAGCGAAGCATAACCAAAAATCTGGAAAGGAATGCGACCGACTTTTTGGCCCCGATCTAACCAGGTGTATATGATTTGCGGAGCGAAGAGCCTAAAGAGGCTTTGCGAATCGCCGAGACCTCGAGATTGAGCAACATCGGAGATGCAGCGTTTGGCGTGGTCAATAGCTCCGGCGATGGTCCCCGCGGTGGCGAAGATGCGATACACGCTATGGCGCAACAGCGTGTGCCACTGAGCTGCCAGGCGCGACAGGACAAGCAAACGAACCGCAATGCCTTCAAGCCCCTCATCATCGCCTGGTAAACTACTATCAACGTCTTGCAGGATCTTATCATGCTCGGAAAGGACAAAATCTTCGAACATCCTTGGCAGGTGTTGAGCAATGTGATATTTCACGGTCATGTCACCTTTGGACAGAAGTTCGAAGAGATTGGTGCGTACAGACGGAATCTTCCGATTTTGCGCAAAGTCCGGATGGTGCTTTAGTAGGCCATGAAGGAAGACCGCGATCGTTGTTTGCAAGTTGGCAGAACATCTCACCCCTCCCTTCTCCATCTCCCTGACGTAGTACACGTACAGCGCCTCAACGTTGTCGTAGAGATCTTGTGCCTCGCGATCGGTGGCGTCTGGGACCCAGACGAGCGTAGTCCCGATGAGAACCTCGACAAGCATGCCATTTGCAACTTCCGAAGTATTGTATTCGCGCGCGCGGGGATCAATGAGAGCTTCACTGAAGCGTTCGAGGAGATTGAGGCAGTCGTTTTGGGATATCTTCAAGTGGCTGTTCCATATCGAACGAAGAAACTGGCGTGAATGGAGAAGATCGCTTTCGGAAAGGGAGACTAGGTAGTCTACAAAGTCGGGAGGTACCGTCCCAGGTTCTAGTTGAGTATTTTTGGCAAGAAATGAGATAAACTGCAAATGTGCTGAGCATGATGCACGCAGAGCAGTTATATCAGTTTCAGCTTGTACGTCGTGTCGAGGCACATCATTGACGAGAACAGTAGCACCCGCAGTCATCTGCGAGTCAGGCTCATCGTCCACTTCCATGAAGTCGTCCTCTTCCGCGTAGAACGACTGTTTGACTTCTTTACGTTGTTGAAAAGCTTTAGGTAAATATCGAGCCAGCTGATCAATTCCCGTCATCTCGTACGCGCTCAAGCGCACCTGTTTCAGTGAGCCGATGTCAGGAAGACTTTTTGCACAAGTTTCGAGAACAGCATCGACCTTGTATTGCTCCGTTTGAGGCTTAGCTAGTACAGTGACAAAGGACTCAATCAAGCCAGTGGCGGCTGATCGAAGAGCTCGAACGCGACGGTCGTCAGGGTCGCTAAGAGTCGTGACAGCTGGCGCAACGATACACAAGTTCGTGATGATGCGCATCATATCTGACGTAATACCCTGTGTATTTGTTGCGGTCATATCGTTCCATTGGTGTTTGGCTCTGTCAAGCTCAGATATGCAAAAATCAAGGATTCTGTTTCCTAGTGGCGAAGAAGAATAGTCGCTCGTGGGCTCTTCAGCAGAGTTGCGCGGCCCGTCAACCTTGGCTACAAAATCCTTTGTAGGGCGAAGAAGTAAGAGGTAATGAGCTAACTCTTTGTACCGTCCCATCTGCGTTCTGGCTTGCGCAATGGGTCCCAGTACGAGATAGGTCGCTGGTTCTGGAGGGTTGAAGGGCAAATCGAGGCAAGTGTAGAGTACACGCAGTACATCGCGAGCGTTGCAGTGTTGCGCGTTTAGCGCGGAATATGTCCGTTCAGACCAGAGACCTACGAACTGTGAGTTATAGCCTAAGAAAGAGGTTGGTGGTGCTTACTTGGGGTCCATTTGGTGAGCAGCCAGTTAAGGATTCGCTCTGCTGTCGAACTGAAGTGCGTCGGGTTTTCTTTGATACGTTCTTGTAGGATGGTAGTCAACAGCGACGAACTACTTTCTGTGAGCAGCGCTGGTCCGCTTAATTCGATGGATAGTAGCAAAGACTGGACAGTCTCGGAAACTGCTGAAAAGGGAACAATGCTCAGTCTCAAGAGGACATCCATGAGATGACATGCAGCACGGGATATTGACATGGAAGTGACGGCGCGAGACGCGCTTTGCCATGCAGATATCCAGTAAGGGAGCAGGGTTGGATGTGACGCCGATTGCTGGAGGGCGGCACTGTACACTCGTCAGCTATGTCCGTGTCATGATATGGTGTGCTTACCCTGTTAAGCCTATCATCGCCCACACCGAATGAGCTGGATGCTCATCAGAGATGCATGAAGTGAGCTTCTCCAACATAGGCTGGAGCTCTTCCTCGTCAAAGGGACCTTCCTGTACCATGAATGCGACAACTTGTAAAGCTGCACGTTTGGCGTTTGATCTGGGCTCAGACACATGACGAAGGTATTCAGGGAATAGTTGAGTGATGCGAATGCGTTTGCTGAAGGTCTCCTCGCCGTCGCTGCGGTCTTGGACAGTGTACCTTCTCCGCTCATCAAGCATAAAAGAGAAACGTGCAATAGTGGCTACTGTAGACCATAGGCCCTCATATCGTTGATGCTCCGTCTCCATAGAGAATGCACAGGTGTTCAGAGGGTGAGTATCGTTGCGAGCAGGGCCTAGATTTCGAAAGCAAAGATGGTCTTCCTCGAGATATTGGTGCGCGGTAGTTTCTTGTCTGCGTCGATAGTCGTTGTACATTGTCTCGACAAGACCTTCCAAGTTAGAGCTGATGGTCTCATCATCCGGGTCAGTGAGAAGGCTTGCGACATGTGTTTCAGAATATACCAGACTGATCATGATCTCATCCCTCAGCGTAGCCTCAGGCCACATGACCTTGAGCAGCGGAATCAATTCTCGAACTGTGCGCTTTGTCAACTCGAGAGATTGCAGTGAAGTGCGTGCAAGGATTGCATTGACAGCAGCCAGAGCAGCGACGCCCACACTTCCACGGCCAGTCCTCTGCTGCAAGAACTGCAATAAAACTTGCAGGATGGCATCAGCTCTAGGAAGCAACGGCGCATTGGAAGCTCTGACGAGATGGTGTAAGCAATGAACGAAGTCTTCTATTGCGCGAACATGCTCTGGGGGACTTGATCTGGTCTTGGTCACTGGCAAGCGCGGAGACGCCCTAGAAGATGTGAAGTCGGCATCAAGGGGAGTGCGAGCGCGACTTGAGACGTTAGTGCTCCAGCTATTTTGTGGCTCACCTTCGGCTTGGGGCTCTTGGAAAAAGCCGGCCAAGGATTCGATGCAGAAATCAACTGCCGCGTCCCAGCAATCTTTTGATAGACGCTCGACGTGCGGCTGGTATTCGAGGAGCGCTCGCAACGTCTTTGGGAGGTCCTCAAGAAGTGGTTCAAGCAGGCCGACTTTTCCGGGAAGCACCTCGACTATTGTCTCTATTATCATCTCAACT
This sequence comes from Alternaria tenuissima, assembly GCA_004156035.1. NCBI lineage: Eukaryota > Fungi > Ascomycota > Dothideomycetes > Pleosporales > Pleosporaceae > Alternaria > Alternaria tenuissima. Next base: position 2,683,031 of record PDXC01000003.1, read on the forward strand.
GTGGAGGCTTTGATTGTTCGCACGCCCGAAGCGATGACGTGACGCAGCGCGGAGGCCGAGAGAGGCAAGAGCGCTGCGGTCGAACCAGCCTTGCTCGACTTGGTCTTACTGACAAGGAAGGCGGCTCGACCATCGTGCAGACATTGGACGAGTGTCTCGCACAGTGCTAGGTAAGCTTTATTCCCAAGAGCCTCGAGACTGGGCTTCCCGTGGTTGTGCTTGAGGATCTGTTTGAGATCCTTGAGCCCGCTCGTTCGGTCAATTACGCGTGATGACTGGATGAGAACTGTTCAATCCAGTCAGCGTGATTTTCTCTTATGCCTCGTCTCTATGCTTACGTTTGGCATCCTGAATATTGGTGGCGCCCATGGCGGCCGCTCACAGGATTGCGCTGCCGTCTACAAAGGGGGTTATTCGTGGTAATTTGAAAAGTCTACTGCAGACAGAAGCATACAACGTCGGCTGCGCTGTTAGCCTATCAGTGGAATAGCCCACGAGCACCTCTTGGGCGAGGTTTTGCTAGGTGCAGCGCAGCAAGAGCAGACGCGAGAGGGATGGAGCATGTCCCAATGGAAAAGCGCAGGCGATGTAATTACTTATACGCGTAGCATGTTGGCAGCGACCATGCGACCGTCATGTAAGGGCAGCACTTGCACTCTGCCCTGGGTCTTGCGAGTGCGGAGGTGTAGCGGAGGTGAGATGTGACGGGAAGGCGCGTCGCAGGGTTCACGTCCGTGCTCCTGCGCGTTTCTGCGAAAGTCAAGCTCTCCATTGTTGAGAAAACACCAACCAAACACGACGTGAGATAGCCACCCCTCCGCTCCTTCCCCGGCGCATAATGCGCACGACGACCTCACGACTCTCCCATGGCTGAAGAAGACAGCCTCGCCGCCCTCCAGGGCCTACACCGCGACTTGTGCGCCCACATCGACCTGCAGCTGCCCGTGCTAGAGCGGCTGCTGCTGAACCTAGAAGCGCATTTGGATGAGCTCAAGACGCTGCTGGACAAGAAGCCAAAGAACGATGCAAGCAGACAGGCTCTGAGCTCTGGTAATAGACAAGCAGGTGCATAGACAGGCAGGTGCTAACCGCGCCAGGCAAGATCAAGATTGACGACAACGAATATGAGGTCAACGACGATTTCAAGCAGCAGACGCTCGAACTGGCCGACGCCCTCAACCTCGACGAGCTCGACGCCGCTGCCCTCTTCCTGGGCGCCGAAAGCGAAGCCCAAGAGCTAGACCGATCGCAGCTGCAGACCGCCGTGATCCGCTTCCACCGACGCCGCGAATACGTCCTCCTCTGCGTGCGCATATTGATCAAGACGGCACTGGACAATGGCGATTCCGAAGTCGAGGGTCTTCCCGTCCTGCAGGAGGCTGCCCAGATGATAGTCGGTGTACATGGCACGACGAATCTGATGAATGCGTACGGCTTCTGGACAAAGTGCCTGACAAGCATGGAAGCGGTAGAGAAGTGGCTGCAGTCTATTGCAGAGCGCGTCCAGAGTACCCAGGTCGTTGGCCAAGTGCCTCTTCCGGGCTTTGTCGAGATTATGGACTACCAGCGCCAAAGCCTTACACGACAGCACGAAAACCTTGCCGCGATATGCACGCATATGATCAAACCCGGATACGTCAACCTCGACAACTACAAGGCCTTGCTCACCCGAGCCAAGTCTCTCGACCGACACGACCTAATCACCATACACTATGTCCCCATTATTCTGCGACTCACGTCCTGGGTCGCATCTGAATCCAACAACGTCATGCTAAGAGAAGCGCGCGCCCTCCACGACTCGCTTATGGCTGGTCGGGAAAGCGACAACTGGGCGCTGAGGAATCTACATTCGGCGACTTTAACTTGGTGGCTGGCCGAGTACAGTGGGCGGTACATGGACCCCAACACCCAGGACGCTGCTCTGCAGGGCATTAATTTCGAGGACGAGGCCAACGCTCGATCTGAAATCTTCCTGAAAGCACTCAACGATGGCGCCTTCCACTTCATGCTTTCCGTCAGTCAGGACGTGCGCCCCACGCGCTGGTACGACCCTCAGAAGACCAGCATGCTGTCCACGCTGTTGCAAGACACCACCGTCCTGAGCAGAGACTCAGCGCAACCCGAGGAATTCTTCAAGGAGCTTCTCATGGAACAACTCCAAACTTTTGTCGACTCGTTCATCACTCATATGCCCGATACCTTACGTAAACTGAAGGCGGAAGAGGACGACCAAAGACGACGATTACAACTACACTTCCAGCGCTCGACTGGAGAGTATCCGCTTCATTTGGAACGATTCATGGTCATTGTCGCATACGCTTTCGACGGATTCCCAGATGCAGCAGAAGACTTTTGGAGCGACAAAGAAAGTAACCTGTACGGATTCCTGCAATGGGCAGCCAAGCGCCAGCCGACACCTCGGATAGCCATGTTTTGCGAGATGTTACGGGCGATCGGTTCTGGAGAGGCGAATGCGGAAGCGGCACATCGATTCTTGCTCGAAGAGGGAGCGTCTGCTTCTGGCAAGATTCGCCGAACCAGTTCGCTCAGCTACACAACCATCTTTAACGAGCTGCGCGAGTTCGAGAACGATATCCACGAGCCGAAGAAGACGATTCAGAGCAGTGTCTACGCCCCAACGAATCCAATCGACCAGATCGTTGAGCCGGAAAGCGCAACTATGCTGGAAAGCTATTTGAGACTCATTGCCCACATTTGTAGACAAAGTGCTTCTGCACGTATGTGGATATTGGATCTCAAAGAGTATCACTTTGCTGGTATCTGCTTCGGCCTGTGCACTGACAAAGTCGAGAGTGGGCTTCGCGCGGCCGCGTACGATGCCCTGTCAGCTCTGCTTGTAGGCAAGGACGCTACGCGTGCAGATGCGATGTGGAGTCTCCTGGATGAGTGGACGGTCAATGGCTTCTATACTGGATCTAGACAAAACAATGCTCTAAGCGCCACACCGAGAGACGATTTGTGGCCTACGCTCGCTGACGGATATGATGAATCTATCGCTCTGGTCCGATTCCTCCACTCACTCGTGGAGCCGTACCCGGAAAACGAAGGTCTAAATGACAGTCTGCCGTTCCCCGAGAGCCTAGGATCATCGCGCAGAATGCCGGGTATCGAGGGTTACATTGACTTCGTCATGCAGCAGGTGTTCGCAGAACGCTCCTTGGAAGTGAACGAACCTCTTCAACGCAACGTTATGCGGTGGACATGCCTGCGGTTCATGGTAACATGTCTGTCCACCTTCAATGAGAATCTCGTTGTGTTCGCAAACAAGTCTAGCATACCTGTTGATGAGGTCATTGATCCCACATCGCTTGCTGTATACGTTGCGCTTCACCCGTTCGCTCGCGTCATGGAATGGCTCTTCAACGACAAGGTCCTCAAGGCTCTTTTTGCTGCTTCGCATCATGACGTGACCGAGGTCGATGCTGCCCCATCCGACTCACCACTCATTCAGTCTTTAATGCTGAGCATTGAGGTTATGGATCTAGTGATGAAGCTTCAAGCAACTTACTTGGACATCGTCAAGCCAGTTCTCAAGCAACAAACGTCATTCCACCATTCTCCTGTATCGAACCTGTCGCTTGCGTCCTTCGAAGACGCGATCCTGAACAACTTGCAAATTATCGTCGATCTTGGACTCTACTGTGGTACTGGCCATGAAGCCTTGACTATTGCTTCGCTCCAATTACTAGAGAAGATGGCTTCTTCACGGAAACTGGCTGTATCTCCTGCGGGCTTCGGTCAACGATCGGGACGAAGCAAGATTGTCGGCATACTGGAGAAGGACAACGAAGCGGAACGCATAGGTCGGTCTCTCTCGGGATTGATGCGCTTCAGCGCCGAAGAGCTTGAAGCTGGCGAGGAAGCTTCCGGATACATAGTCAAGCTTCGCGTGCTGGACTTTTTGAACAGCTGCCTCGCTGCTGTGTCCCTCCGGCCAACGATAGCACATATCCTTCTCGGGTTCTCCTGTGGCACCAATACTGTCCGTATCGCCGAAGACAGCCTCTGGTCGAATGGCCAAGCCTTGTTCCACAGCATACTTCTTCTCGGTGTTCAGTATCCTGACAACGACGGTGAACAGTTCATAGCTTGGCGGTCTGCGCTCAAGACGCGATGTTGGGATGTTCTGCAAAAGCTCTGGCGGTCCCCATTGACAAGCGCTATCATCATGGAAGAGCTCCGCGATAACGAGTTGCTATTCATTGAAGCACCCCAGCTGACTCCTATCACACTTGATATACCCTGGGAAGGGATGTCTCTTGCACAAGGGCTCGAAGTTGCACCCAGTGACTACTCTCCCTTCTTCTCAGGACCACCAGCACTCGCTCTTCAGAGCTTCCTCCAAAGACGCGCTGCTTTCCTGGACTACGAGTCGAGAGAACTCCGCTTGACAGTAAAAGAGAGCATGCCCACGATGAAGTCCAGGATCCAATCTGTCCTTCTTGGCACCACCATACGACCTGGTGAAGACGCAACACTGAATCCAAACATCTTCGATTTGTTCGACTTCATTGAGCTAACATATCCCGAGCGTGCTCTGCCCGACCAGCACGCATTCTTTGAGGGCGTAAATTTGACTTCATGTCAAGAAGAGAAGGAAGGTAGCAATCTTTACTCTCTGCCACTACTGGAGCAAGTCATTCGCCTCAAGATGAAGTATTGGAGAAAGGCAAACATGGTTCAGGACGAAGAGAAGGAGGAACTACTGCTCCAAGAGGCCGAACTGCTCATGGCTATCTTTTTGGATTGGAACCGACGCACACAACTTCTGCGTTACCACAAAGATATTCTCCAGTCGTGGGTGCAAGTTGTCATGGTTGCGGTACACAGCTGCGACTTTGAAAATGGCGCGCGCAGTTCCTTCATCATGCAAACGCTACAGGTCATTCTGCCAAAGCTTGAGCAATCCTACACGTCGGATATCTTTACCGCCCTCCAACTCGCTAGCTTAGCGGAATTTCTTGTGCAGAAGGTTGACTTCGAATCGACTGCGTTCGACAAAACAGGCGACTTTGCGAACGATCGACTCTCTCAATTATTCCGTGCCGCGCTAGTTGGCATCTACAGCCCAGTGTCGACAGCCGAACTACGAGAGTACTGCTACCAGATCTGCTTCCGCTACATCCACGGTACCTTCAACAAGGCGACACCCAACTCCCTGCTTGGTCGCCATACACTCGGAGCCATCAAGAATTGCGGCACCAACATGCTCGAGGTGATATGCGACGACGCCTACGGCGGGCAAGGAACATGCAAGGTATCTGCCTTACTCTTGCTTAACGCCTTCGTAGCGGCAGCAACTCGTCAATCATCCAAATACATCCTCGATAGCTTCGTCTCCCTGAACTTCGTCGGTGTCCTCGTCGACAACATCAAGCATATCCCCGAGGAACTACGCGCTGCCGCCGCACCCCAAGTACCCGTGCTACTCTCCTACTACGATGCCAGTCTCGCTCTCCTCCTCCGCGTCTGCCAATCCCGCCTTGGCGCTGCTCACGTCCTCAACGCCGGTCTCTTCCCCGCTATCCGCGATTCTCAGATCTTCTCCGTAGACCCAGACATCGGTCTTGAGTTCGACGACCCGAATGCACTGCGCAAATACTACGAACTCATGCTCGCTGTACTTCGTGTCATCAACGCAGCAGTCATCGCACGAGGAAGGCAGAATGACCAAACTGTTTTCCAGGCCCGAGAGTTCTTGAAGGATAACCGACACAGTATGGTGAGCATCTTCAAGAGGAGTGTCAATGTGGGCGTAGGTATGGGTGAAGAGCTACAGCAGGATATTGTGGATTTGGTGGATTGTTGGACGGTTCTGGTAGATGTCACTGGGTTCTTGCAGGTAAGATATCGCGATGATTCCGGAAGTCAGAGAATCTTCACTAACAAACTGCAGTATGAGGATCAATCGAGCTTGAAGAAGGCCAGGCCGAATATGTTCTCTTAACGGATGTCACGCATGAAAGGAGTTGAGCCTAGAGGAGGATTGGTGATTTTGAGCGTCTGGCAAAAGCGATGGAGCATGTAATTGGTAGTGGATGCGTGCTTGATAATTTTGAATCGCGATCATCTAATTCAACAACACTCACAATATCTAGACGTAGTATCGCGTGATGAAGGGTATTTGTCATTTGGGGCTTACTCAGCCTCGCGTGCCTGACGGAACTTATTGGTTCTTTGTACGGACGGACCCTGGAAAATGCATCATCACCGCCTCCTTGCATAAATACCCCAGCCAATCGTACCACACGCCCGTCTTGGCGTGCGCGAGGCTGCGTGAGGTTACCTAAGGACGTTTTCCTCCACTTCTGCTCGTCATGATTCCAAGTCTCCTAACGTCTTTTCATGACTCAAACACGTCCAAAAATCGCTCGCTGAGATGAAGATCTTCGAGACACAAGTCCAGGGATTACGACACCATGGTATACCGGGGCAAGCCGTCGACGGCTTGCGCGGAATGCAGGAAACTGCGCAGTCGAGTAAGTCCCCAATTCCTTATTGATTACCCAGAATGATCGGTCAACTTCAGTTCAATGTACTGTAAGCGTTTGTATAACGCTTGTCAGGATGCGACTCGCATGCAGCCTTACTTTAGCATTTCGCTGACCATTCTTAGTGTGATAAGAAGCTGCCTGCATGTGGGCAATGCATCAAAGCTGGCCGTGGTTGTTCGGGTTACCGCAGCACGGTAGATCTCATGTTTCTCGATGAAAGCGTCCGAGTTGTTACCCAGAATCAGACCCACGTTCGGCCTCGAGATGCGCATGCAGATACGCCGCGAAACAGATCCCGCCCAAGAGGGCAATTGGCAAAACGTCTGGTGGCTGATTTTCCTCTCAAGTTGACTGGCTTCATCATGTACCAGCCGTTGAACGACCTTGGTGTCAATTTCTTCATGACAAACTTTATTGTGGACGATCCTGCCATGTCCCTACTGGATTACCTGCCTGATTTCTACGCAAAGACGGCTCACTCCGATCCTGCTTTGCCGCAAATCTGTGCAGCTGTTGGTCTGGTTGGTCTGGTCAACAAATCTCATAACAGAGATATGCTCAGCGCCGCCACGCACAACTATGGTGCTGCAATCCGGGCCATCAACAACGCATTGCCGTGTGCGAAGACTGCAGTTCAGGACTGCACAGTCGCATCGATTTATCTGGCAGCGATGTTTGAGGCGTTGGTCCTTCCAAGGCGCGCAGGTATGGACAATGCCAGTATCCATCTAGCTGGCGCCGTTTCTGTCGCACACTTGATCCTGCAGCAGCAGAAACAGACTGACGTTACCATTAAGCTATGCAATACATTGATAAAGACTATCATCATGGATTGCTGGATCCAAGGAGTACCACTATCGCGTAATATTGTTGACTTCCAGAGGCTGGTGGAGAAGAAAGCAGAGCGTGTCCTGGTAGCTGACTCCTTTCTCAACATCATTCTTACCCTGCTTCAATTCAAGGAAGAGTATCGGGATGCGGATAAGGTTGATCCAATGGTCGTCGTTCAAAGCGCATTGGCTCTTGACGCAAACCTGGATGAATACGCACGCGACCTGGCACAGGAAGCTCCTTTTGAGAATCGTCAGCTTCCCGATGCTGAGCATAGCCATCTCGCGCACAAAGGCTACTTCCATTGTAAGTAAATTATGTCATTATACTTCGCATTTCGCGAAGCTAACCCAGAGAGTACGCCCCCAGCATCTGCACGCACATATATGGAATAGCGTTCAGACAACTCACATACGCCTCCACCAGGCCATTACCCGCGAATGCGACAATGCAGCATCTTCGCTGGATTCGAGTACCAAACGCGCATCATTCAAGAGACTCATCGTTTCAACAATCATGGAATTGCTTGCAAGTGTACCGCAAGCAGCAGGTTATGTACAAGATAGTCAGGTACCGCCAGTGCCTCCTCCAAGGGTCGCTTCCTCAAGTTCGCGCAGTACCTCAGCCGACCGGGAGACGCACGAGCCCGATGGTCACACATCTATACCACAGTACAACAACCACAGTCTGCACCATATACTCTACCAACTCTGCAGTCACGGATCGGAGCTCTGCCTGTCGCAATCCAACAAGATTGAATCCAACAATGTATAACATGGTTCGAGCAAAACGCCGGTTCTTCAAGTCTGACAAGCTTACAGAACACGGTCAGCCGACGGCTGTGAGATCTCCTTTGATGGGATGAAGCCTAAGTGAATGCCTATTGCGAAAAGCTTCTGTTGGGTACCACCACTGATCGAATTAGGTATACAGACCATTAGACTGAGCTACAGCAGTAAGCTGTCGCCATATTGGACACGGTGGAGGCCATCTCTTTCTAACCCATGCTTGTGTTCTTATTATGAGGGGATTTTGGCTGGTAGAATGCATAGCTAGTGTAGTGCCGCATATACTACATGTGTTTCCTAAGTAGAGAGATGAGTAGCCTGCAAGCATGGTATAGTTGACCTCGCGCAGAAGTGTTGAAGCTCGACTCTTTCTTAACAATACGTTTCGCACTAAACCGACTTGTAAAACATCTTGTCTATCTTGCAAAGGCGAGCATTGCAACCCGATTGATTAGAAGTCTACAACTAAGCTTCTAGTACTACGACTTCCACATGAATGCTGAGCCACCTAAAAGATCAGAAATCTCTTCATTCCCTTGCATCGTTGACGATTCCAAGGCAATTTAGCTCAACATCTTCTCGATGGTTGGCTCAAGCGGTTCCGGGCGTCTGCCAGCCTCCTTCAAAAATTCCTCGAGCGTAGGGTCATCAATGTCGCACTCTCCATTCTTGATCCTATCGTACGCGCTGCTCCACCACTCGACTTGACCACGGTCAATCCCTCTCCCGATGTAGTAATCATCAAACTCCTTCCTGCTCACAACCTTGACCTGAACATCCTGACCCTTGACTTTGCTGACAATCTTTGCAATGTCCTGCAATGTCCACGCCTTCCTTTGGGAGATATGTACCGTCTTCCCACTCCAATACTCGCCCGATCCAGCGATTACCTTGGCCGTTCCAAAGCATATATCGGCGATACTGGTGAAGCTCAGGCCGCCATCGCCCGCGACAACAATTTCTTCCCTCGTATCATCCTTGAGATCATAATATCCGAAGGCTACGGGCCAGCCTTCGCTGTATAGACCTTCTCTGACGATGGTAATCTTCACCTTGCCTTCCTTCTCCAGGTCGTGCAAATACGACTCTGTGCGGAGATGTGCGCGCATCACGCCTGCCGTGCTGGTGCTGCTGAAAGCGAGCGATGTGTAATAAATGTGCTTTACGCCTGCCTCGAGCGCAGCATCAATTGCAGCGCGATGGTGTTTCTCGCGGCCTTGCCAGAGAGGGGCGTTGTTGTAGTCCATTTCGATGATTGGCGAGGAGATGAGGAGAAGGGTGTCACATCCTGAAAATGCTCTCTTGAGTGAGGAGGCATCGTTGAAGTTGGCCTGGCGCAGATCGATGTTTTGGGAGTGGAGAGCATCGAAACGCGAGTCTTCTGGATTTGAGGAAGTCTAGGGATGATGTTAGCCTAAATGCTCGTCCAAGTGCACATGTGGTGGTATTACGCAAACGACTAGTTCCTTCGGGTCGATCAGTTTGTTCTCGAGGATGGCCTGTAGGATACCACCGCCGAGCTTGCCTGTCGCACTGTTGATAGCGATTGTCATCTTTTCAGGTCGTACTATGGTTTTCCCTTGTTGAGTTCAAAGAGTTGATCGTAGTCAAAGTAGTACTTTGAGACAAGTAATTGGTTCGTATAATAATCTTATTCTGCTTGGGTTCTGGAAAGTAACATACACATGCGACATACAATATATTCACAGGTGAGTGATCACTAATCATAGATGGCGTCACATTGATCGCCCTGCAGGTACCAACATGTAGCTCCACTAAGCCACTAGTCCTGCCGGATTTTCTTCTAAGTCCAATACATATGTAAGCAACATGGGTGTGTAAGCAATTTCGTGATGCAAGTTATCCGTAGGCGAGATGTGTTGTCAAGGGCGAAACCGCGGTAAACGCCAAGGTTAGCAGGAAGGCCCAGGCCTCTTCGGGTAGCAATAACCAGAAGTAGAAAGTGAATCGAGGCAAAATTGAAAGCATATTTACAAGCAACCTGAATAAGCTGCATCACGTAATCTTGTCAACGTTGTACGAAATATTTCCTATACACTATGAGAGATATTTACCTCTCGCAGCTCACATTCCCGAGTAGATACTCAAGACAGATTTTGTGGTAGTAAATCATGTAAAAGTCTAATACACGCCCGCTCTCATTATCGGTTCTTCGCTTCGAGACTTGCTGTACTTGTGTATAGGCAGGGGGTCATCCATAAAGAGTACTACTTTTAGCTTAAGTGGTAGATCTATCTGACTAGGTCTACGTAATTGCTTCCCACTATAGAAGTTCTTCGCAGTTGATGGTGACGCTTTGAACGGAAATTTCTCAAATGTTGCGATGAAAAAGTCTGCCTTGTTCAAACATGCCGATACAGAACTCTCCCAACCCTGGCTAGAATGTCTTGCGCCTACGTCAGAGTTCCGGCCTACCTGCCGAACGTAACTCTATGACAACACAAACATCGTTTTTGGAGCTGCTAAGCCCTGACGTTCGTTGTGCAGCGGTTTGTAGTCACACCGAAGTAACTCCTTTGTATTGATGTGATGAACGGACTGGCAAAAAACGCGAGTACATAGCTATTGAACTACACTTTTGTTCACCGTAGTGAAAATGTGTTTTAACAATACCTAGGTCGTTTCAAGAGGTAGTGGCAAACTTTGTCCAAAACATTTGCCGTTCAAGAGATACAGACTCTAGAGTGAGAACTGTTGCTATCACTGCTGCATTTTAAGTTTCCCTTCACTGTCTGTGATTGAGAAATGAGCCTTTCAAACGTGTTACTCTGCTAATTATAGTCTTCCTTCTCTTGACGCTGCTAGAACTACCTACAGTTACTTTTGGAACGCGGTAACAAAGGTATTCCACACCAATCCATCAAGACCCCTTTTCGCTTCTTGAACAGCTGGGTTACCAAGCACCCTCGCGCGGTTCTAGATCTGAAAGTTAGCGAACTGCTCTTCACCAATCTACGACATAGGAGACATTTGAGACTTACCTCCATGCTCCCCCATCCCAATACACCAACCCACCTCTTCTCCTCTAGATTTACGCTTGGCCCTTGAATGCTCTCCTCAGTTCCTTTTGAGCCATTTGCCTCCGCAACTGCGTTAACAAACTTCTTCCACGCCTCCCTAGACTCTGCCACTTTCTCATTACCCTCACCAATCTTCACCTGCCACACCTCTGTCAACGTACTTCCAAACACCTTGGTGGGTTCAAAGTCCGTGTTGTATAGCTGAGGGACTGGTGGAGCAATAGAATGAGGCATCACTAGAGACTTGAAGGTGACCTCGAAGTCTTCTGAATCGACGAAGGACTGGAAATGTGAAGCGTCTCCCCACTCTGTCAGGGCATCAGTATTAGACTATGTTCGAATGTTCGGCAGGGACATGGGATGGGGCATAACTGACCAAGTCCAACAGCAAGTCTAAAGTCTCCTGACACATCATTGCCATTCTCGAGGAGAATCTTTCCGAAATATTTGTGCTTGGGAGGAGTGGCATGTTTATCGAGGATCTCTACAAGAAAGGGTCCGATCTTGTTGGTGAATACAGCTTCCGTCGCAGGATCTGTCTTCAAAGTCGGAATGACGAACTCGGTAAAGGCCATTTTTGGTGTTGTGATTGATTGATCGATTGAGAAAGCAAAGGACGTGTGATTGTGTTGATGATCCAAGAGGTTGCAATTTGACTTGGTTATATATAATCTTTCCCTACGTTATAGTATTCCGAATGTTTCTGTAAGGGTTGAATTTGTCAGATGGATAGGCAGCCGGCCGAGGTTCGTCGTGATGTCGTGATAACTAGGTATGCTACCCGAGCAAAAAACCACAAGATGCATTCTACACACAACTATCTAAAGCTACTCCTTTTTTTCTGAGTAACACTGACGTATTACGAATCAACCCAACTAAGCCTTTTAGGGAGAGTTCCGCGACCAGCCAAGAGCTCGATCGCCTAGAGATGGGCGCTACTGTCAAGCGCTGGCTGATCCCGTGCTGTCAAAAGCATAGTTGTGCATGCAGTGATCTGCGTCGATCCTAGGGGCCGAGATCTTAGTCGTTTCCAAGTTTACACAGTCCTGTCCAACCTACCACGACGTCGGACTCGAAACTCTGAGGTCTTTAAGTTTTGGATATCACTAATCAAGAAGGAAAGTTTAGCGGGCTCAACGGTCAGAGCCTTGGCGAATTGAGTGACCGAATTCGGTTAGCGTGCCACAACCTCACTCCATGTAGTGCGAATCGCAGCAAATCATAATCCTTTTAGATGGTGTCCGATCGCGTTAAAGCCACCGCATTAATCAAGAATGATGTAAGCCTAGTTGAGGCTCTAGAGATACTGAGCTAGGACTCGTGATGGATAGGTATTAGTGACTTTGATGGTAATATCGTTCAACTGTTTAGCCAAATCTCGCCGAGACGTGCATCTTGCTCGCCAGGCTGTCGTTTGTTCAAGCATCAACCTCGGTGATTAATAATTCTGGATGTTTTACCTGAGCGTCATGTCATCAACCTATGGCGATATAAATGCTGGCACTTGCACAGTGTAACTAGCAATTATAGCTACACGAAAATTACTCGATAGTTGACCACATTACCTACTTTCAACATGACAACCAATACCCACTCTCTGCCGTTGGCAGGCAAGATCGCTATCGTTACTGGTGCAGCTCGCGGTATCGGAGCTTCTACTGCGTTGGAGCTTGCAAAACGGGGAGCAAAGGTGGTTACCACGATCTTTAGACACAATTATTAGGGCTGATTGAATGACAGGTAGCCATTACATTCGTATCACCTAGTAGCTCCGAATTGGCAGATCAAGTGGTATCCAAGATCAACAATCTTGGCAATGGTGCCTCTGCAATCAAGATCCAGGCCGACGCTGCAAACATCGACTCGCCGAAGCAGATTGTTGCCGAGACCATTGCTGCTTTTGGAGACTCGATCGATATCCTAGTCAACAACGCTGGCAAGGAATTCCATGCCTTGCTTCCCGACATCACGGTAGAAGGCTACCAAAGTCTCTTCGATACGAATGTTCGCAGCGTCATTCTTATGACCCAAGCTGTCCTCCCGTATCTCCGGAGTCCAGGCCGGATCATCACAGTCGGATCTACTTTGGGTCGTATAGGACGACCTACACATAGCCTCTACTCTGCAACTAAGGCGTCTCTAGAGGCTCTGAGTCGTGGCTGGGCATCTGAACTAGGCGCTTCAGGTCACACAGTCAACGTAGTGGCTCCAGCTTTGACGGAAACGGACATGCAGACTCGGTCATTTGGAGGAGAAGAGAACAAGCATGTGCTTCAGCAGCAGAGGGATATGACTCCAATGGAGCACAGGCTTGGAAAAGCCGAGGATATCGCCTTGACTATTGCTATGATAGCGGATCCAGCTAGCAGATGGATCACCGGGCAGACTATCCAGGCGGGCGGAGGAATCTACATGAATTAGTTCCGCTCTCAATCTTTTCTTCCACCTATAATGATCCAAACTTAGCGAAGCTCCAAAGATGTAATACTTTCGTTTGTGCTGTGTCCAACCCGCTTCTCTTATCGTGCTCATTTGCGCAGTGCGATATTTGCGTGGTATTTATTGCTTTACCCAGCCGATGCTCTTCGCAATCTTCTAAGACACCCAGTGCAACACTCCTGAATGGAACTCTTGCACAACATGTATAGTCAAATCGACGAAGAATCGTATTACAACACTGTTATGCAACCTGTCACTCGCTCGAATGTTATCTCAGATAGTTCTCAGATACGTTGATATTTGCAAGCAATTTCAGATACCGACCAAGTTTTGCTGAATTAGGAGTAAACCACCAAGACTAGGAAGTGGATTTGATTTAGCATTGCATGTGAGTAAACAGCCTGCAAAATCAGCTGTTCCCTCTGTACGGAATAGTGAATCTCTTAGGTGTGCAGGACCTTTAGTGCAACACTTGATGATGCAGCTTTCCAACAAATCCCTTCTTTCAAATTGTCCATCCACACTTCACTAGCTCCGTCTTTTTTTATTACTATTCCGGCCTCGGTCTCGGCTCGGCTCGTTAGCAACTTTTATACACAACAAAACAACGGGTTGTTAAGCAGACTTACATTTGGGCAGTTTACGAGTTACTAAGCGATTCCGTACTTTGCTAGATAATCGTGTTGCAGATAGAAGTGGCGAATCTGGTTTGCGTCGTTAGTTCTTAAGCCGTACAACCCCGAGATTATCACACGGTATGCAGATTCTCTCGCACTTACTATCTACATATCATTAACAGTCCCGTGGACTATTCTTCAAGTTACTTTCCATATTCATTCGAATCTGAGATTCACGATCCGACATCGCATTCCAACTACAAGATATACTTATTAGACCTTCGGTTACTCCTTTCATCATGGCTCTGAAAGTAGACGCAGAGTTTGCAAAGGCATTTGAACCTTTCGCTCAGGCTCTTGCATCAGTTCCAAAGGCCCCCGTCTTTGATGTTGAGTCCCGAGTCAAGGGTATGGCAGCATTCGTATCCATGGCTCCTCAACAACCGATTGCCGAGGGAATCGAGGCCACCGATCATTGGATCCCTTCGAGCGACGGTACATCATTCAGGCTGCAACGGCTGTCTCCAGCGATCAGAGGGCAAGAGGGCCAACTGAAGCCTTGTATAGTTTATTCCCATGGCGGAGGTTTCATCGGGGGAGTTCCCGAAATGATCACTGGGTATCTCTCCCAGCTGGTCGCTGCAATCGGTGTGCAGCTATTCTCTGTGGAGTACAGGCTTGCTCCTAAGCATCAACATCCAGTCCCAGTGGAGGATAATTATGCCGCCTTGACATGGGTGTCACAGAACGCAAGCAAATTCAACATAGATCCCCGCCGGATTGCTGTCATGGGAGACAGTGCTGGAGGCGGTCTTGCCGCTGGCGTCGCACTGTTAGCTCGAGACCGCGGCCTACAGCCACCCCTCGCCAAGCAAATCCTTATCTATCCCATGTTAGATGACCGCTCTGATCGGGACCTCAGTAGTGTATCGAAATATGCTATCTGGCACGGCGATGATAACAGGACGGCCTGGAAAGCACTTTTGGGAGACAAGTATGGTACAAGTGAGGTGTCAGCTTATGCTGCTCCTGCTCGAGTGGAGGATGTTCATGGTCTACCGTCGACGTACATGGACGTCGGATCTCTCGATTTGTTCTTGGAAGAGGATCTTGTCTATCTAACCAGACTCGCAGCGGCCAACATTGACACAGAATTGCACGTATATTCAGGCCTTCCTCATGTCTTCGAAGTTTTCGCTCCGGGTGTTTCAGCCTCGTTGAGAGCATTCGAAAATCGGAAGCGCGCAATCCTGGATTTGTAATGCAAATCACTTGGGAACTCCAGCACACTATATTTTTCTTTCTTACTGAATATAACGATGATATGCTTAGGCATCAGCTCTCTGCGCGCAGCTCCTCACACCGCCACCAAGTGATTCTGAAGCCTGCAGAAAGCCCACGTTCACTGATCCGCATGACTATTGTAGCGTCATATTAGCTGTCAGACATCGAAGGGGGTAGTGATATCATTATAGTTTAGCCAGTATATCAAACGTTACAAGGTTGACGAAATGGAGGAGATCGTCACACTCTAGCAATAACTTAGCTATGCAGCTCTCAAAGATGTGGCTGCGATCTCATCTCCAGACGGACCGAAAACTACTCAAACAACTTTTTTTCTCCAAAACCTCCCTGAAGACTCCACGCTCTGACCTCACTGTGCATGTTTCCAATGCTTCCACGCATCTTATGCAGATCCAGCTCTATCAGCTTGACCATGTCGTCGCCAACAGCACCACTGAATGTATGTATTGCCACCCAAGACGGTGGTTCGTGCCACATCTCCGTTTTACCACCCTCCGGCTTCTTGGCCCCTGCACTAGCGAACGAGAAACAACTCTCGAAAACAAGGCTACCGGTATATCCTGACCCCTCTTTCAGTCGGGATACCTGCTTGCCTAACAAACCACTAACTTCATCTGCTTCAAGGCCTGTGGGCGGCTGGATCTCTACAGTCACGATGCTTTTTGCTGGTTCTGCACAGCATTAATGTCAAAATTAAAGATTGGCAAGGATCGGGGAACGCACCATTATTCTCCTTTCTGATCATCAAATTTTGCCTCAAAGCCAAATGGTTGCCATCAAACTCAACCAGGTCAAACACGTTATTTGTACCAGGCAAAATTTCGCTTGTCGGACTGATACTCTTGAACTCTTCGGACAGGAGGAACCCGATATCATCCAGGACGGGACATGTCAGGAAGGGCTTCGATCCATCGAACGCGCTGGTTTTACTAGTTGCATTGTATCTAGGTACATCATTCATCAATAAAATTTGTCGGTCGAATTGGTGGAATGATGCTAACCGAAACATGGAGTGGATGCCAGATTTAGCTACAACTTCTTCGGCATGTTCCTCGTACCATCTCATGAACGTGGCTTCGGAGAGGACATCTTTTGCTGATGGTGCGATTCCAGAGCGCACGTAGAAGAGACCAGGGCCTTTACCGCCTGTTTGTGACATCTTGAGCTTTTTGGTAAGTTGTGTAAAATGTCGTTTTCGGATGTGATTGGACTGCTCAGTCAAGACCCAATTATATGCCGTCAATATCGTAGATAAATAGTCGAACGAGTGAATAGACTAGCGGAGTTACAACACGGAGATCGAGGAGAACGGCTCGGGTCCGATATCTTGGCCGGCCGCCAATAAGTAGCCAACTCTCTTATAAAGCGCAACCGGTCCGAATAGCATTACAAATCTCCGGAATAGCGCTCCTTCGTTGTGACCAGTAGATGCACCGTCATCGTCTCCAGACAAGGAACGTATGTTTGCGTTCGCTCGTCCTGGGCATGATTGTACCGCGCTACGTCCTCATGACCGAGATCCCTGGAGTAGCTGAAATGGCGCGACTGCAGCTGCACGCAGGCTGGTGGACTAGAAGGCGCCATAGTCTGGGCGACGTTCTGCGGGATCTTGGACGGCGAAGTGTTACGAGAAGTCATTCGATGAGAGACATCAGATCGTCGGCGCTTATCTCTTTGTAGGATTGGTTATCGGCGTGTCCGTGAGTGGAAGTCGTCACGGTGAGGGGGGCGTAGGAATTTGCGGTGGACAAGGCGAGCAGCTGCACCACGCGTAACAGAGACCATGGTAGCCACATCAGGCAAAAAAATTCGATCGCAAATCTGGTACTCCCAGGAGGGTCATCGTCTTTTCAAAATGGGTGCTTATTTTTCGCTGCCTGATATTTCAAAATTGGTAGAACGTAGCACTCACCATCGTTCCCTAGAATTCGGTCGCTCCTGCACATCATCACACGGTTCCTCGCCAGCCTGCTCAGCAGGCGATCGTACGGCAACGCGCAAAGCGATCTTCGTAAGTAGTGGATTAATCACTCCAAAACGCGCAATGATGGGTCCCAAATTGATGGAAAGCCTTCTTCCATACAGACCTTGATTTCATCAATGTGTATGTGTCTCTTTGCGTGGGCAGCAACTATTTCTACAGGCACGGAAGTGTTCAGATGCTAAAAGAGATGCCTTGCCGGATCAGGATTAGCACACCCGAGATCCCGCCCTCCCGCATCCTCAATATCTGGAACACACCCCAGGCCACTCATTCTAATCATCATTGTACTTTGCGGGGTACAAACTCCAGCCTCCCATTAGTCATTGCATGAAATCAAAACGATCGTGTCAGGCCCACCACTTTCGATATTTCTTGCATGAAGTCGACGCGTCATATCGCAACATCAATCAATCTCAAGGCCCGTCGGCGGGCTGTCGCCAGCCAATTACAGATGCGTGTCGCGGATGAGAGAGCGCCTATCGCTGGGTAAATTATAAGTGTCACTCATATCATCTCTCATAACGCCACGCACAACTAACATATTAGCAAAACAGCTCTAGTCCTGGAAGTAAGTCTTCAAAGCTCGATTACGAGCGGGGAGCATATATGCAATCCAGGAGTTGGAGTCTGTAGAATCGTCGGGGAATGTGAGATGAACGGTATGGAAAGATGCATTAAGATGATATTAGTGAGGAATTGCTTAGAATACACTGAAACTGAAGTGCCCTCATCGGTGTTTGGTTTTATCCGTCTTCGGTATCTGAACCAACTACTGAACGCATCCTGCAACAAAATCTCACAGCCTGTCTTAGTCATTAAAACCGTGGTCTCCTGTGAGTAGCTCCACAGATCTGTCCGTAGTAGT
This sequence comes from Alternaria tenuissima, assembly GCA_004156035.1. NCBI lineage: Eukaryota > Fungi > Ascomycota > Dothideomycetes > Pleosporales > Pleosporaceae > Alternaria > Alternaria tenuissima. Next base: position 2,701,416 of record PDXC01000003.1, read on the forward strand.
TATGACACCAACACAGCAAGTCTCTGCAAGTCTGAAAGAGCTATTCAGAGCATTCTTTGGAACTTCGATTCTCAGCATCCACATCACTCCACTGCTAGTGTCACTCACATAGACACAGAGGATGTGCAAGGAATGCTAAAGCTCAATGGCCTTTAGAGGTGCGAAAGGAACAAAGAAAAATCTTCACATAGATATTCGATGCGACGCTTCTGCTCCGGTATTAATGAGAGTGTAACAAAAGCCAATATAGCCCCTCTTTCCTCCCGCATATGTCGATTACCCCTAGTCTTGTGCGGAATCAAGGTCTAGTACACTTGATAGACTTGATTTTCGTACCTCCTAGACCGCAGCACTTTGACGGGATGCACTGCTTGACATATGGGTCCGCACAATCAGCCTGCTCATGTAGCCGGAGGACGTATGGAGTCGAGCAACCTCTGGCGCTCAATTTGTCAATGTTGTAACAAGTGCCGGCTTGCGTAACATGTACGGTTCTGTCCCCTCCGCAGGCTGTTTGACTGAACACCGACACATCTGCAGCGGCTAGGCTGAGAAGTGTACAGATGATGACGGCAGCCTTCATGTTACCTACGCAGTTGTTTAGAATGCTGTGCCTGATATGAAACACTCATTATATCCCTTCCATGACTGGTGATGAACGCAGCTTACTTTATTTGCTTGGCTCGTTGCTTAACTTGGTGCTTAGCTTACTGGTTTTCGTACGGTGAAATCTTTGAGTATGTCACAACCTAATTAAGGCTAGAGAAAGGCTTGAAGAGATGGCTGTGTTGTCTTGGAAGGCAGACAAGACGGCGGGGTCGTCTCATGTTATATCTTCGACCCGCGCTAGAATCTTTCCCGGTGGCCCATATGATTCCAAATGCTGTGTACTGAGCTAACTCAGCCAAAATGGCCCCTACCAGACCAGCTCACTGCTTTCCACCCCTGCATGATCGCACCCAAACGGCTCGAACGTATCATTGTTCTGCCCCGGTCTGGTGTCGTCGACACTTTGTGTGAACAGTGGTGAGTACCATGACGGTATAGGGAGGCGTAACGTCGCCAACGAACTCAGTGACTCTGAAGTCGCCGTCGTCTTTGCGTGTCCTTGTTTGTATTGGCGTGGGCGCGAGACTAGAGTGTAGATCGCTCACAGTATAGATCATGGAGATATCATTAGCCATTACTTGAACTTGTTCCGTGTGCGGGCTGATTTACCGGCGCGTAATTTTAGATCAAAGCATGTGGGTGGTGGAGGAGAAGAGCAGGCGGCCACAGGATGGAGAGAGGTGAGTCACGTCAGAGCTTTTGTACTCGGACAGCGAGACGAGGCAAGCGTAGAGAATGACTCTCTCACATCATCTGTTAGAGATCTACGTTACATGAATAAGATAGAAAATATATTTTTTGGGAATGTGGACGAACGAGGGCCGACCAAGACGCAAAGCCGCCCAGCGGGCTATAGAAAAGAACAAATCCTGCCCTCCATACTAAGCTGGGAGACGACCTGGGAGGTTGTTGATAAGTGTGATGCGGCCGCGAGCAATGCCGCTGATGCGGCCTACAACAACGGGCGCCGCGCCTTTGGTTGAGGATAAAGAGAAGAAGGCTTCCATAATAGCAGTTTTGGGGTACGACACCAAGAGCAGGAAAGTATAAGAAGACAATAATAGTAATAGTAGGGAAGTTAGTAGAGGAGGTCAGGAATAGGGGTGTTTAGATACTATGTAGCATGTATTGAATGAACATGGTCCCGACTCTCGCTCTAGATTTCAGATTCAGAATGGCCTTACCACTCAATAAAACACCAGAAGAATCGATGGAGGCCAACAACAGTGCAATCAGACGACGACATGGACTTCCATGCATTCTTTTGGCGCTGAAATGACGCCCGAATACCCCGGGCACAACTTTGAGCCCTAGATTGTTGCGGACTTTTGCTAACGAATCTGTCTCACCCGTATCGCCTGAAGAAAGAAGTAGGCCCCGCAAATCGACTCATGCACTCTAATGCAACATTCGATGCCTTTTCCAAGGCACTCTGTGTCACGTCACCCACCGGGATGAGCATTGTGGTGACCAGCTCGAGGCCCCAGGGGAAGGTGCTGACCCCCCAGCCGATCCAATCGAATCACCCAAGGGACTCCCAAACCGGCCGGCCAATGTACAAGAGGCCCCTATGAACCACAGTGCAACACCGTCCATATAGGCTTTGGTTCCGGCCGCACATGGTTGGCGAGCCGTTCGACCGGTAGTCAAGTTTGGAGGGTGGCACTGGCCAACAAGGAATGTCACCAGACAACGTCTTCGAGCTGGTGGTGCAAGACTGGCTACGTGAGTGCAAAGAGTGATAACTACTTGTCCTGGACAATGTCGATGACACCCAGTTTCTTCTCGACGCTCCTCCGGCTGGTGGCCTAGCCAAGGCTTCTTCGGGGGAAGGGGATGGGGACTAGGTAACCATAGATATGAAACCATATACCCAAGAGACATTACTCTGTCACCATGTACCGCACCCTCGCGCTGGCTCAAGAGCAAAAGAAACAAACCATGAATTTACGAAGCGAACGAATCTACGTATCAAGTCTTCCATTCAACTACTGTGCTTGTAACAAAAGTCATCCACATAAAACTCCGAACATGGTACACTTGAACAGCCAAGAATGCTCTTTTTCAATACCCGGGACCACAACACCCAATCACGATAGGATCAACCAAGTTCGGAAGACAAGACATCCTTACCTGTTAACCTTACCTTGGAACCATCTTTGCACTACTCGAAACACAAAATCGTGCTTATAAACTTACATTATACCTACCCAGCAACTCTCGCAAAAGACCAATGAAAAAAGTCGGGGACGTGGAAACAAAAAATAAAGAAGCTAATAAAACATGGCGGAGGAAAAAAGTTCACCTTGCGCCTACCCATCGAGAGAGAAATCCCCGTCCTGGCCTAAACCAAACCTGTGCGAAACCTGGGTGATGAAGAATTGTGACTGTGGCCGACTGCTGTGAGGTGCTGCTGTACCTTTGCTTTAATCGATAAGTTGAAACTCGAAGAGCCGATGAGAAGATATCATCGACGACCGATCGTCAACCTAGAGGTAACACACATCTCAACCCTTACCATCCAGATCCGCATCGCTGTGTTGTATGGTCGAACGTCAAGATCTTACCCTCAAAGGCGAGAAAGCGTGAAGGTGAGGCGAAGAAAAGGGAGGTAACCTTTTGACAAACCCTTGCAGAAGGACACTTCGCTCAGCGAGTGGAAACACCCGAGCCAACATCGAGTCAGACTAGTATCTGCGGCGTTGTCGCGGATCGTCGTAGTTGTCGCCTTCGTAACCGCGCTTCCTAGAGTCGTCTCGGCCTCCACCGTATCCACCACCGTCGCGATCACGATACCGATCTCTGCTACCGAGCGGTTCATTGTTAGCACCGCTGGAACCTCTGTCGAAGCCACCTCCACCACCACCACGGCGATCTTCGTGTCGTCCTCCACCGCCTCCAGCTCGATCGCCTCCAAATCCGCCGCCACTTCCTCGATCTCCACCGAAGCCACCGCCTCGTGGGCCACGGGGACCTGCTGGCGCGCCGTCGGGAGGGCCGTAGCCATTGGATTGGTAACCAATCCCTCCACGACCACCACCAAAGTCACCACGTCCACCACGGCCTCCACCTCCAAATCCACCTCGTCCGCCGAAACCACTTCTATCGCCGCCGAAGCCGCCACGGCCGCCACCGCGTCCGCCGAAACCACCACCAAAGCCACCGCCACGAGCTCCGAAGCCACCAGGGCCAGCTGGGGGGCCGCCGAATTGGCTGCCACCTCCACTCGGACCGCGAGCAGACGGGCCCTTGGTGTAGCCTCGTCCGCCGAGACCGCCACCGAAGCGACGAGGGCGCCATCCAGAGACTGTGCGACCGCGCTCGACATCTACCAGTACGCGACGGTCTTTGATCTTGATACCGTCGGTCTCTTTGTAGGCGGCCTTCATATCCTTTTCGCGCTCAAACACGATGAAAGCGTAACCGCGCTTTCGCTTCTTGGCTGGCGCGTCGGCGGGCTGAGTAACGTCTTCGACGATGCGGATGCGCTCAATAGGACCGTAGCGGCCGAATTCGCGCTCGAGGTCATCAGAAGTGACGCCATACGATAGGCGAGACACGAAGAGTGTTTTGAAAGCGTCGCCCTGGACTTTGGGATCTTCAGCGGGTTTGTCTGCGTGATGTTAGCATATGGCGCAGATAGTGATTGCGCAAGTGAGATGAAAAGTGCGCATAGTGATGTCGTACAATCCTTAACCCCTTCGGTAAGCAGGTGCTCCTGTTTCTCCTTCTTTTCGAGCTTCTTGCGATCGCGCTTCTGCAGCCAGCTGTCGGTGGGCACATAGCCGTCGTTATCTTTGTATTCCCTCAGCGCCTCGAGGTACTGGCCCACGCCACCAATCTTGGGCGTGCAGCGCTTCTCAGGCGCGTGGTCGGCCGGCTCAACCCATCGCAGCGGCGGCCGCGGAGCGAACAGGTTCAACAGCATCGGGGGGAGTAGATGCGTCATGCTGGCTTGTTTTGTTCTGGAATGCGCTCCAGGCAGCGATGTGAAATAGTTGGAATTACAAAGGATGAATTGGGGAGTCGATGTTTGGGGGAGGAACTGCTCGAGGAAGCTGCGACGCGGAGTTCGCACTAGCGCAAACCTAGGCTGCGACTGCCGCACGTGAGATGAACGCCAAACTTTTGGGGACGTCGAGGCTGGTGACAGCACCGCCGTCATTACCGCCATTGCACGCCAACATGCCTGTCTCGGCTATCAAGACGGTCGCAAAGGCTCAGGTATGTTTTCGCAGACTCACGTATCCCCTCATTCGCCACTCCCCGGTGCTGATTACCACGGCAGAACGGCGTAGGAGCCTTTGTCCTCCCATGCAAGTCCCTCACCTTCCACTACTGCAACTGGTGGGGGTCGTCCAAGGGCATGAACGCCTTCCTCAAAGCCTCTCTGCCCGCATTCGCCAAGCGCAACCCTCAGATTGAAATCTCCGTCAGCCCACGGCCACGCAAACACCCCGTAATCATTGCAAACTACCTCAACGGCGCCCAACGGTCAATATGTGTGAAGAACCTGCAAAACGAGGGCGTGAGGGAAAAGGCAGAGATGCTGAGGAACAGCACAGGGGAGAAGAACAGGAAACTGGATGGACGACCAGTGAAGAGTTTGAATGAGAGCGTTAGGGGTATTTGGAGTCCGTTCCACGGAAGCAAGATCGAGATATGAGCATGGAGGGTGGATGGCTATGGATGATATACAAAATGGAGGTCCAGCGATTGGCATAGGGCCGGCTTTGCTGGATGACGAAATGTGTGATGCTTCTGTGCGATTATTGTCGCAGAAGCTGACACGGTCCGAGTATGCTCAAAGACATACGAGCGACATATACCGTTTGGAACACACATAAAGATTGTACAAACAATGTATCAAATATGCTAACTTCATGGACATGCTTGGAACCAACACAGTTGATCTTCATAACGTTCATTATGCTGACTCTACGTGATTCTTTCTTATAGCCAGCTCAAGTCTCTCATAAGATCGTTGCCGAAGCACGCTCAAATCATCTATAGACGAGCGCCATCACTTCGCGGAATTCATGCCTGGTTAGCGTTGATGATGTCAACAAAGGCAGGCTTCAAGCTAGCACCACCGACGAGGAAACCGTCAATGTCGGCCTGCTTGGCAAGCTCGTTGCAGTTCTTCTCCGAGACACTGCCACCGTACAGGATACGGGTCTTCTCGGAGGCCTCGGGTGAGACCTCCTTCTTGAGCCACTCGCGGAGGGCGGCGTGGACCTCCTGTGCTTGCTCGGTGGTTGCGACCTTGCCGGTACCAATGGCCCTGTTATCCGTTAGTGACTGCAGATGCATCGTAGTTGGAAAGAGTGAACGCACCAGATGGGCTCGTAAGCAACGACAATCTTGCTCCAGTCCTTGACCTTGTCCGCAACAGCCTTGAGCTGCTTGGTAACAACGCTGACGGTCTCGCCCGCCTCACGCTGCTCCAGGCTCTCGCCGCAGCACAGAATCACACCAAGACCGTTGTCGGTAGCTGTCTTTGTCTTGTTGGCAATGAAGTCGTCGTTCTCCTGGAGGATCTGGCGACGCTCCGAGTGTCCGACCAAGGTCCAGGTGATGCCGCTGTCCTTGAGTTGCTCAGCCGAGATCTCGCCGGTGAAGGCTCCGTTGGGCTTGTCGAAGATGTTTTGCGCTGCGACCTCGAGGCCCTTGCGGAGGTGCTCGCGTGTGAGGAGGAGGTAGAGGGCTGGGGGTGCGATGACGACCTCTGGTTGAGGGTTAGTTTTTCGTACTTTGCTAATGTGATGGATTTTGCGCCTTCTTGGGTCGCTGAAGATGCCTTTCAACGTACCTGTGTTGGGGTCGAGCTTGGCCTTGTTCAGGTTCTCAACGATGTCGGTAATGCTCTTAATAGAGCCGTTCCTTAGTTTCGTTAGTCTCTCTCCTTCATTGAGCGACTCACGGCTTGTGAAGTTACGAACATCTTAAAGTTACCTGATTGCCGTTAGTTTTGTCTCAATGCCGCTCCCAGAGTGAATTACTTACCTCCGACGAAGAATTGGCGACCCATGTTTGCGGTTGTGTTGAGATTTTTTGGATAGAAAGGTGGTATGTAGGGGTATCAAAGGTGTCAAGTTGAGATTGAAGTGTGGAATTGAGATGAAGAAGCTGTTGTTGTTGAGCAGCAGCACTTCTTACAGCTTTAGTGGGGTTACCGCGGGGCTAGTGACGTCGGATCATTCTGAGCTGTTACAGCATCCGGCAAAACTCGGGCTTGGGTGAGCTGTCTATGGAACAATGGAGACGTGTTGAAATTTCTTCTTTTTATTGGCAACTATCGCGATCATGCGTTATACATGATCACAGCTCACCATCAGGGTGTCGGGTAGATACGGAAGCCACATGTAGTACTTGAGAACGCTGAGATATCTATCATACTCTTCAACTTCATACATTGATCAAAGGGCATGTTACAGCACCATCAATGCCACCTGTTTCGCGATGTTGCCGGACGAAGCGATGATGAAAGAGTGGGGTCGCTAACGTGATCGTCCCGCATGCTATTGCTCCTTAGCTTTCAGCCTCACAGCCGGCCGACATCATCCACATGCAAGCTCTAGCTGGACAACCGGAACAACACAACCACCTATAAACCCCATAGTTTTGCGCGCAAATGCCTCGCCGATAACCTCCCGGCCATACTGTAAAGAAACACATGGACACACCTCGTCGGGTGCGGTTTTTCGAAGCTTTTGAGCGCAAGGGCGAGCGAACGGCACGGGACATCTTTAAAGACTTTGGTATACATCCTAGCACCGGTTACAAGCTCCTCCGCGATCGTGAGCGTTACGGCGACCTTGCTGACCGCCGTGAGGAGTTCAGAAAGCAAGAACAACAGATGCGCGGAACCCGGCAGGGCCCCAAGCCCAAAGGCTCCGGTGAACAGCCCAAGCCCAAAAGCTCCGATGGACAGCTCCGCATGCCCGAGACTATCGTGATATCCAATACCCAAGTAGCTCCAATCGTTCACGGAATCTCTGTGACACCGCTGACGCAATGCGCTCACTGGCACTCCCCACTCGACATCATCGCCATCAAGCACTTCTGCTGTCAAAAGTTCTACGCTTGCATCAGCTGTCATGATGCCTGCGAAACACACATGTCTTTTTTCTGGCCTTTTGCGCGAAGAGACGAGTGTGCGGTACTTTGCGGACAGTGCAAGCACATTCTGACTATTGCCGAATATATGGAGAGCGGAAGCAAATGTACGCGATGTGCGAGCGCATTCAATCCAGGGTGCAAGAACCATTGGGCATTATACTTTGAGCTTAGCAAGGAGCTATAGTCTTGCTTTGGAAAAATACTCACAGAGAGTGGGTAGCCTGTGAGTAGCAGCTAAAGTGTGTGTGTACCATGGTCATCGCAGTACCGTGCTTGAAATGGATTCATGGGATTGTACGACCATGGTTTCGCAAATCGATCAGCGTGAATTCAGTTTTCTTGACGGTATCCAGGCCTCTACATCAACACATATAGGTAACGACCTTAGCTTATCGATTGCATCAGACTTCTCCCAGCATACACCGCGTCAGGATGAACGAACAGGTTCAAGCCTCTGGCTTCAATATCCATCGAGGATCAGGAAAGCCTCGATGGGGTCTCCGATACACTTCCAGACATACCTCAACCCGCATCAAAACATAACCCGGCAGCAACCAAATTCATCTACAATGCCAGCTTCAGGATACGACTACGAGCGATACAGGACAAATATAGATGACTCCGTATACGATCCCGCAACATGAATTCCAACGACCACGAGTGACGAACGTATCAGCAGATCGCTCGCGTACACTTGCCATGCCGTCTACAACGAATTTCGGGTATGCTTCTTTCAGCTCAGCAGCATCATTTTCCATACCACCTCCCCCAAAAACAAACTTAACGGGGCTTCTTCCGTGGAACATACCTGGAAATAGAGAGCTTAGCCATCCAGGACGCATCTCGAGTGTGAATGGGGGTGGAGGTGGGGCACACTACGATGAACATTCGATTTACGACGGCACTGCGAACTGCAGGTATTCCGCCGCCCCCGTCGCGATTGAATGTTTAAAGAATTTGCCGATCATGATGCGCAAATATATTCGCCAAATCATGTCGATCGAAGACAACGAATCTACCGCGCAGTCATAGTGTCATATAAAAGGCCTTCGTTCGCTTCTGCAGCGGATGCTTAAGCGGCGCATTGAGCGAAGCATCACCACCGCTTACTGTTCCTTCTTTTTCGTATCCATCGGATGCCAAAAACTGGAAGGATATGCCTCTCGTCATCCGGGTCTCTTTACGCGCGAGTCACCATAGAAGCGAAGACTGCATGTGGTCGCAATGCGAAACAAAGACAATCGCACGATGGATGACAGAAGTGAACGCCCTGCAGTCCCTCGCCATGTCGACCAGCGCCTTCAAACTGCTGTTCGATGGTGATCCATACCCTGAGCTCATACAACACGTCTTTCATGCCTTGTTCAAAGAAAGAAACGCTTGGCAAGTCGCTTTGGATATCAGCCATGCATCTGACGATACTGGTCTCCTGCAGCATCCGTGGTTGGGTCGTCGACGACGTACTGGACATACGCACGAAGACACGCCAATACTGGTACGCGATATGAATCTTAGGACTAGGAAATACGGTACAAATTTGATATTAGATGCGAACAAAACATCCCGGACACTGTTCTTGGGGGTCGGGATATGGAAGTCGACGGCCGAATTACACAATGGTGCGATTATCAGGGGCATTGGCAGAAAGAAACACTGGGGCATTTTCGTCCTCTACCAGACTTCCATACTTTGAGGAGAGAACGTTTCATTCTTACTTAACGTTTGGGGACAATCACTCAAAAGCAACACATTTGCTTATAAACGTAATGCGCTGCGATAGATTCTACGTATGCATGGGTGTCTGGCTGCTTGGCTACACCTGGCATTAAACGGCAGCATAGTCTCCTTTCTCAAAGACTTGAACTGTTGCCCCATCACATTAACAGAACAGTGCAGACTAGACTGGCCAATTACACTCCGTTTTATCTGATCTCTGGGAAGGTTATCGGATTTCGAACCGCTGCCTGGGTCCTGGTGCATCATTTGGACGCCAACTCCCTGACATCCATTGTCGTTTTTCCTCTTCAACTTCGCCCAAGTAGTATGCAGATGTGTCTTTGACGGGCACAGGAACGGGCATACCAGAACCCACAAGGTTGGTGAACATCTCACCACCCCATGCCACTACTTCAAACAGATCGCCTGACTTAGAGCATTTTCGAAGAACAAAATTCCACAAATCTGGCTCTAATGACACCAACACATCGCCTTCCCTAGCAGTACCATGGCATTGCCAAGTTGCTTTCCTTTCGTGCTCTACAAGTGTACCTTCCTCGACGCGGCGCACTAAGCCAAGCTTGTAGAGGAAGAATTCGTGGTATTCGTCAACATCGTCTTCGAAAGATCGTTCCATCCTGAGATTTGTATCTGTATCATGCTCCGCTAAGTACACATGTGCTTCTTGCTCGCAGGTGTAAGTCGTTAGCGTATTGAACCGCACTATCTTTCCCCATGCCTTTCCATAAAGCAGAAGAGGTCTCGCTATACTGGATTGACTTGATGCTGAGGAAGAGAATAGATTCTCCGATGGTCTTAGTGCCCCAGCATTCCGATAGTACATATCTTCCAACGGCATTGGAGCGCCAGCTTTCCTGATTGGGTTGTCGATGTCAAATTGCTCCAAAAACGCGCTGCCTTCATCGATCCGTATCTCTGGCTCCATTTCACCCGAGATTGGGCAACATACTTCGATTGCTGGCCAGTCAAATGCGTACGACCTGTCCTTCTGGAGGGGGCACCACCTCAGTATACTGATACTTTGAGTATCCCGTATGATGTACCTAGTCGCGTCACCGCATATCTCATGGTAGGTTTTATCATATGTTACTGGAATCGGCTCTGTTCCACTGTGTTTAGGTGTGAACATCATTCCTAGGACAGAAAAGATGTGGTCATGTGGCACTGATGCCTGGAATCCTTTTCCCTGTTTCAGCAAAACCAGTAAATCTAATTCTCTACGCAGGTAAAGCTCATTAAGAGATTTCAGGTTTTCGACGGCTTTATGATTGGAAGCTGATTGAAGGGTACTTTTTGAGAACCCGTTGGTACTCATAGTAGTCATGGAGTGTAGGGCTTCATTGAAAATCTCCCAAGTCGTGGAGAAGTAAGGACAACAGACAATCAACCTCTCAGCGGCGAACACTTCTTGGCGAACCCAACTTCGCCTGAACCATGTATAGTCCAAGATCGACTCCCATAGCTCTTTCTTATGATCAAGACAAAATAGGAGGTTTTCGTCCGGCCCGAATCCCTTATCTGGCTCCCACTCCTCATCTGGCTCACATTCCTCGTTGCAGCGCCGTATTATGTTGTCAACTGATAGTGATTCACCGAGCCACACAATCACTGTACTCGCTTTGGAGAAGATATTTTTCATCCGAGGTATCTGAACAGCTTTCTCGACAAGATCGTCCTGGTTGATGCAGAGGTAGTCGATCCAAACATATCGCGTATCTTGTGGCTTTCGAAGGTATTTGAGTGCCGAGTCAAGATTATCGCGTAAGAGTATAGTATTGCCGTCGCAAATACATTTGGCAGAAGGCGACGCTGTTCCCCAAGCGTACGAAAGCGCGTCGTATGTGACGAGTGTGTCGTGGTTGATAACAGCCCCGGTGTCCAAGTCCACCAAGTCAACGACAACAAGGCTGAGTTCAAGGCATGCTGACAGATCTTCGTTCGGTTCGATGAGCGCAAGGCGCGTCTGCCATCCATGAATCTTGGAATATGAACTTATGGCCGCAGTCGGTTCGGGTAGCTTTTCTTGGACCCTGGAAGGTTGGATCATGACGAGACGCGGACGGCCATAGGTTGTTGACCGTGTAGAGAAGAAGACAGAAGCGCCATGACGAGCGGTGTTACCCCGCTTCAGCTTACGTCAAGAGTTCTTGGTATCATGTGGCTTGGGCAGGCAGGCAAACCTGCGTCTCCTGCAAGGCTGCCTGTAAGCGAACCCTGAAAGTACAACATCCCCTTCCCACACCGTACTATAGCCAAGAAAGCTACAACAGGCCGATGGAAGCGTCCTTTTCTAGATTCACTACCGCCAGATCTACTAATAACGTAATTTACGCAATTAATGCTAAGTTTAATTTTAAGTCAAACTTTAAGCCTATTAAAAGAGATGGCGCGTTCCAAGGTTTCATGCCAGCTCCGGACGGCAGCGACACTAACACAGCCAGCACCAGCGTCAGCAACAAAGGCGCACGGTCGACCGCTCCAGCGTAGGCCGCGTAATTTATGATAGTCTCTATCTCATCTACGGGCCTTTCTCGCAATAGTACAGCATGATCTTTGTAAGATGATGAACCCACTTCTCGCCAATAAACCCAACATCCGGCGTTAGACCCATAGCCGGATCCCATTCGTCCCAATATCGTCGTTGCTCCACCGCATGATTGGCGGATGCTCAACTACCATATAGCCTATAAGGCAGTACGATCACTAAATAGGGATCGTCCTTTGTCAGCATTTCATCCGTGGTCTGTTACTACTCACTTGCGATACCATACAAAAGCAAACGGAACTTGACGCATACTCTATATCCAAGCCATTTGATCTTTCATCTACAATCTCACCCTCTTACAAAGTCTCACTTTGAGTTTCCTTATAACAAGCATGCCTTTTGGACAGCTTCCTGTTGGCAACAACCCCGTCCCGCAGCATGACCCTCCATACAGCAACGACGTACCTGTATTCTCCGACGTCACCATCCTCGTAATCCGATACCGAACGTCCTTCGCCAGCATCAGCCACCTCATCCCAGACGTACTCGAAGTAGAAGATGAACCATTAGTAACCGCCACACAACTCAAATACGGCATCGCCCCCGCTGGCCCATTCACCGAGTTTATCCATACAGTGGAGACGAAATACCAGGGTAAATCCTACGACTTCTGCCTGTCCCTGATTGTAGACCTTGAGGCTGCCCTCCTGGCTGGCAGAGAGCAGAATGGATTTCCAAAACGACTAGGTCGCCTCTCTTTAACACCGAGCACAACATCCAAAACGACAGGACATGTTGAGCGACCAATTGGTCAGACATTTTTGCAATATGGTTTCGAGGCCAAGGCCAAGCAAAGTCCTCCTCCAAGACTTGATAAGCCATTCTTGAGTTTGAGGGTCATTCCATCGCCTGTTGCGGGCGCAAAGGCATCGATCAAGGACCTGGTGCCTAGCAATTTCGAAATCAAGCCGGCTGAGGTCTGGGAAGGGGTTGGAGAATTGGCGTTTCCTGAAAAGTGTCCACAGACAGAAGCGGTGAATAAGATTGAGATAGTTCGGTATGAATCGTCGATGTTGGCATACAGATGCGATGTTATATTGCATCCTGCGAAGGAGGTTTTCCAGCTATGAGAGACAGAACCCTAAAGCGGTGGCTTGAGTTAGACATGAGTAACAACGCATAGAAGCAAGTCACCGATTTTCGCCAACCTGCAACAACTCCGAAGTGCAAGAGCCGAATCCCTGAATGAGCTTCATTGTGCGACGTCTTACAGTGAAACAAGTGAGCGAGATTAGAAGTAATTCATGGCGAGTTGCTCATGACAAACCTGACAAACCATTGGTGTTCGGAGGGGTGCCACGCAGCTGCTTGGTGATCGGGCCGCCTGCAGCAGAATCTAGGCCTCGGAAATGACACAACACTTGCATCAAGCGGCCACTTCGTCACCAGTCATTAGGAAAGTGCGCGAATGTAGAAGCTCAGATCAAGTTGAAACTCTCAATTGCGGCGCTCGGATATTGCGAAAGCGCGAAAGGGTCGACAGATCAAGGCAGAGTAAAATCGCCAAGCCAAACCAAGCCAAGCCAACGCCGAACCTGGACTTCGAACTACAACATAGCACTTCTCGGTCGGACGCGGTGGGCTACGCGAGTAGTCCGTCAGTGTAAGTCTTTTGTTCTACGTCGTGTACGATGCAGTAGTAGTCTGAAATAGTATGCATGCATGTCCTCTTGTGCAATTTCAGGTTAGAGGTGATCAAACCTTGGAATAAAGCGCCAATTCCGTTCGGGACTCTGGAGACGCGAGCAGGCGAAGACGCGAAACGGTAGCCATTGCCTCACTTCCACGGAATCCGACGGCACGGCGACTGAGCATATACATAGACATTGCCACCCAAACCTGTATCGCCAATCACCATCAAAGATATACTTTGTCTGGTTCAAGTACACATCTACATTTCTCAAACTCTCCCCTCGACCCCTTTGTCAGCATGACACCTCCCATCCAGGAAGATATTTTGATTGTTGGCGCTGGGCCTGCTGGCGCATCTCTGGCAGCTTTCCTGGGCCAGAACGGTGATCTTACTGTCTAAGCGGGAGACTAGTAGGTGGTTACTGACCAACAAATGCTAGGGCTGAGCGGACTTGTGATATCCAAAGACACTTCCACAGTGTTTACACCAAGAGCCCATGGATTCAATCCTTTTGCCTTTGGTGCGAGAAACTTCTACTATGGCAATAATTGACTAACCAAATCAGAATGTCTTCGGGATATTGATCTTGAGGATGAAGGGCTGAGATTGGCGATTCGTGGCCCTACCGCTCTTTCCATGCGTTTTTCACGAAATCTTGCTGGAGAAAAGGAGTACGGAAGAGTTCTGGCATGGGGAGAACTTCCAGTCAGCGCCGTAAGATGACCTGGGTTCCCGCAAATCTGGAAGGCTTCTGAAGACTGATCTTTATGGACAGGGTCGAGTGAAGGAGACTACGCCATGCGAATACGTTGACCTGACTCAACGTCATGTTGAGCCACTCCTCCTCCGGTACGCATCACACCACAATTTCAGGCATCGCTTCTCGACAGAACTCATGGGAGTTGAGTCTATCAGCGACGATCTTGGCACGGGGTATCTATGTGCTGTTCAAGATCACATAACCAACCATCATTTCAAAATTCGCACCAAATATCTCTTCGGTGCAGATGGAGGCCGAAGTCACATAGCTCGCTCCTTCAACTTCAACTTCTCAGTCACTCCAGGGGGGCCAAAGGCCTGTAACGTTCTGATTCGCGCTGAACTCGGTCACGTTCTGGCAGGAAAGAACCACGCCGGCCTTCACTGGATAATTCAACCTGACCGCAAGATTTTTCCAGGGGTTGTTGCCCACTTACGCGTGGTCCGGCAGTGGAACGAGTGGGTCATGGTCGCCTTTGGACCAGGCGGCACGAGTCCATTCGAAGGCTTTACCACGGAGAGCTCCGAGATTGTCGACCTTGTGCGGGAGCTAGTTGGAGACGGAGCGGTCAATGTCAAGGTCCTGCAGATTGACCCTTGGACCGTTCGCGAGGCCGTCGCGGACCAATACTCAAATGCCGATGGCAATATATTCTTGTTGGGCGATGCAGCCCATCGTCATCCTCCCACATTTGGATTGGGGAGCAACACCTGCATTCAAGACGCGTACAACTTGGCATGGAAAGTCGCATACGTTACAAAAGGCTTAGCAGGCCCCGGTCTTTTGGATACGTACAGTAAGGAGCGGCAACCAGTTGGCGCAGAGCTCGTTCGCGAGTCCAACAATCAACTTCGCCATAACTCCAATATTTGGGAAGTTCTGGGAATGACGGCCCCTCAAGAAGATGGAGTCAAGCAGCTAGAGGAGCTAACAAAGCCGACGGTCGCAGGCTCAGATCGCCGAGCAAGACTACATGAGGCTTTTGAGCAGAAGAGACAGGAGCTTGAGAGCCTCGGTATGGCGTACAATCAGTGGTACACCTCGAATGCAGTATACCTGGACGACGAGATCAGCTCTCGGCCTACCTTAGAGGGAGACCATATTGTGGAGGTGCAAATCAGCACATACCCCGGCAGTCGACTGCCCCGTGTATGGCTCGACGTCCCCTCTCGCCCAAATTTGGTATCGACACTTGACCTTGCTGGGAAGGGGTCGTTTTGCTTGCTGTTTGGAGTCGGCGGGGAAGCTTGGAAGTTTGCAGCTCAATCGATTAGTAAAGTCACAGGCGCCCCCATTGTCAGTTATGGTATCGGTCATGGACTTGATTATATGGACATCCACCGCAATTGGCACACGAAGCGTGGAGTTGGAGAAGATGGATGTGTTCTGGTTCGACCCGACAGATTTATTGCATGGAGGTCCTTCGGAAAGCCCACTAATTGTGAGGAGAAGCTGAAACAAGTCTTGGATAAAGTGCTGGCGAGATGAGTCTTGTACCAGTATATCGAGTTCGGTCACGTATGTTTCATCAATAAGCACACCAAATTGCATGTATTTGAGCCGTCGATAACCATGGTCTCGCGTGCGGACGTGGAATGTGGAACTTCTTCGAATCTGGCACTAGACCGAGTTCGAGATTTGGGATTGAGAGCTGAGTCGGACTGCGCTGGATTTTTGGGCAGCTTTATGTCTTTCGAGTTTGGAAGTTTGCAGCTAGCGGTGCGCTTAGTCTGAGGAATCCTGTACAGATTCAATAAATCAACACCTCAGACCGAATCAGTAAACAAGAATAAGACATTTCGACATGAGTCCTCGACGTTGACATATAGGTCGGCTTTTCTACTGTATCCTGCGAAGGAGGGTTTCCAGTTATAAGGGGTAGAAACCTAACGTAGTGGCTTTAGTCCGGTACGAGTAACAACGCATTATAGAAGCAAGCCACCAATTTTCGCTAACCTGCAACAATACCGAAGCTCAAGAGCGAAACGCAAAGCACTTGACAACCGTGCAGTTACCCATAGTTTTCATGACAAACGCGTTCCATTTCACGTTACACTCATGATATCATACCTATTTTCCCAATGTCATAAACAGCCTATCTCCAATGTCTCCCAGGCCCGGCTTGATCATGCCCTTCTCATCAACCCCCTTGTCGCACCCACCAACCCATACCTCAACGCCTTCTTCCCACTCTCCACACGCCTTCTGCAGCCCCTCCTCCGTCGCCAATATGCTCACGACAATGATCCTCTTCACGCCCCAGTCCTTCAACGTGTCAATTGCCGCTTGTGCCGTCGCACCTGTAGCGATAATGGGGTCTACGATGATGGCCAGCTCGGGCTGGGGAGATGTTGAGCCCGCGGTGGTGTTGTGCGGGGTGTGGTAGGGTAGGTTGTTGTAGTATTCTACGGGTTGGAGGGTGGACTTTTCGCGGTAGAGACCGAGGTGGTGGATTGGGACGGGGGTGGGGAGGAGGGAGGAGAGGGCTGGGACCATGGAGAGTCCTGAGCGGAGGATGGGGACGAGGGATATGGAGGTGGGTGCGGGGGAGGTGGTGGTTGTGGTGTATTCGTAGCCGAGGGGGGATTTGTCCTGGGTGGTGTTAGTGGGTGTTGTGGTATAGCATTGATTAGTATGGCTATTGTCTGGGGGACTGTTATGGTTTTGGGGATATGGAATCCTTTTATGGATATGTGGCTCGGAATACCACCCCACTTGGTGATGTTATGTGACCGGGTGAATGAGAAAGATGGACGTACTGTGCCCGCCGGTTGTGCCTTCAAGCCCGCGGCCAGAGCTTCATAGCCGACCATGAGAGCCAATTCATGCACCAGCGTTTGCGCATCTTTGGACCCTGTGCTCGCCGATCGCAGCTGTGAAAGCTTCGCCTGGAGACATGGGTGTGTCGAGACGTGAGCGTTCTTGGGGAGGTTGATGCCAGACATGTTGAATATGAATTAACGAGTAAACGTAGATAGTATTTGAGAAGCGTTCTTGGTATTCTGGAATATATAGTGGTGCTCAACTAGATTTACTTGTCCGTTCAAGAAGGTGCATGAGACAAGCGCGTGGTCACGTCTAAGCTCCCCACATGCCGGCGATAACAGATGCCACGGCGTCGGGCAGCTCCGTAACCTGAAACCTTGTCACGCCCTCGGCAACTGCATGACACTTGACCAGGGTCCCATGCGCCAATCGGAGAAAATGGGATCGCCTGTCATTCGTCGCATGGCTTTGCATAAGCAAAGGTTACTTGAGATTTGACCTTTTCTTATTTGGCGCAGGAGGGAGGAAGAGGGAGGCACCATGGGCTGATATACGTGTGTAGTCCCGTTCCTGGGGACTGCCACGTCCTTCTCGTCATCATAGAAGCGAGCATGGCGCACTACTTTATGTTGCACGCGGCATCGAGCTGAAGTACTTCGGGCTTATACATGGAAAGGTGTCAATCTCGGTACCGCGCGTCATAGCACATTCAATCTGCAGGCACACGGGACGGCAATGGCAGCTATGGCCAACTCTGCAACTGTCCCCGTCGACCAGGAAGACATCCCTTCGAAACGCGAGTCGCATTTCAACAACCAGCGCTCGTCGCTGCGTTCGTCTACCATTTCCGAAGAGTCAGCGCACCGCCCACAACCACGGTCCCGAACACGCAGCGACCTGCGCCGCCTGCACGACTTCAACCTCGATCTGGAAAAAGTCACTTCGGAGCGTGCGGATAGCGAACCAGTACCTGACTCCCCGACCTCGACCGCTTCGCCCGCGCCCAATGTGCCATATACCTCGCGCCAACGCGATTCATCATATAGCAGCGTGAAGCGACGGGAACGACACTCCGGAAAGCACAATTCGCTCAGCACAGTATCCTCGCGAGCTGGAGGTGGACAAGTGAAATCAGGCGAAGACCTTTTGGCCCCAGAGTCCTGGCTGCACCTCTACAACGAAAACGCACAGTCGCCCAACCTCCCGCAGCCTTTGCGAACACCCAGGACGCGAGGGCAGAGCAGGCATTCAAATCCAGAGTATGGGAGCATACCTGCATCCCAAACACGGCAGCAACAGCGATCGAGAAGACCCTCTTTCCCGCTCGGACGAGCAGCAACAGGCTCTCAATTAGACATTACCGCCTTACCCAGTATGTCGCCTGTCCAAGAGCACGACAACCACAACCATGCTCAAAACTACGACCCACACGCAGAGTACTACCTACGTTCCAAGCGCACCCCCAGCGCACAAAAAGCATCGAGATTGGCTACAGAACTCTACACGGTCTCCTACCTGATCTTCTTCTCAATATGGGGTACGCTAGCTCGTCTGGGTCTACAAGCCCTGACCTTCTACCCCGGCGCACCAGTCATCTTCTCAGAACTATGGGCCAACGTAGCGGGAACCTTCATCATGGGTTTCCTATCCGAAGACCGGCGTCTGTTCGCCGCAGAATGGGGTCAGCATCAACACGACGATAGCAGACAAGGAGAAAAACTGCCAGAGCCATCCGACTACCCCGCCGACCACACGCGCGACAAACCCCGGCATGGCAAAGTCAAGAAAACAATACCCATATACATTGGCCTTGCCACAGGCTTCTGCGGCTCTTTCACCAGCTTCTCGTCTTTCATCCGCGACATCTTCCTCTCGCTATCAAACGACTTGAAGAGTCCCATCAACCATCCTTATCCCCCGAATACATCCATCCCTTCTGCAACTACGACTGTATCGCGGAATGGCGGTTACAGCGTCATGGCCATACTCGCCACCATCATCATAACAATCTCAACGTGCTACTGTGCGCTTCATATTGGAGCTCACCTCGCGCTAGCCCTGGACCGGGTAACGCCTACCCTGCCCTTCCGGCTCACACGCCGCGTCGTGGATCCGCTCTTCGTGGTGTTGGGCTGGGGCACATGGTTCGGCGCCATCATCATGGTGTGCTTACCGCCGCACTCGGCATGGCGCTCTCAGGCCCTCTTCGCCCTCGTCTTTGCGCCTGCGGGATGCCTGCTCCGTTATTATGTCTCCTTGGTGCTGAATCCTATCAATTCTTCGTTTCCGCTTGGTACTTTTACCGTTAATGTCTTTGGTACGGCGGTCTTGGGTATGGCGTATGATCTTCAGCACGTTCCGTTGGCTAGTACGGGGCGTGTGGGTGCGAGTGTGGTTGGGTGTAGTGTGTTGCAGGGGGTCATGGATGGGTTTTGTGGTTGTCTGACGACGGTGTCTACTTGGATCGTGGAGATTGATACTTTGAAGAGAAGAGCTGCTTATTTGTATGGGATCGCGAGTGTGGGTGCAGGGTTGGGGTTGTTAGTGATTATCATGGGGAGTGTGAGGTGGACGGTGGGTTGGCAGGAGATTCTTTGCGTGACGTGAGGGAGCATGAGGTAATGTTTTTTTCTTTTTTCTTTTTGCATGAAAGAGGAGGGTTCGCATTTTTGGTGCGTTTGTGAATCGGCTCAGCCTGGTATGATATGGATGGTCTGCAAGAGCGACGCTTGGGCTTTTAATGGTAAGTGGCATATGATACATGATACGACAATCAAGGACGGCATTTTTGGCAATTACATTATAGCGACGTACAGCAACGATATACCCAAGATAGAATGGACTTTGCAAATACACTAAACATTACGCTTGTCCACTCCTCCTTCTGGATCTTTCTCATCCATAGGCGATTGGAGAATTGCACACTCCTTGTCCGTCACTCGACCTATGTATTGGCTTCCGCCAAAACTATGCATCCTCAATGCTTCGTCGAAGCGCACGCGTAGGGCGCGCTGCTTGCTGACATTCTGGCTGTTTTCTTGCTTTGCCTCTTGCGTATCCAATGGGACCTCGGTGGTGGTGGCGCCGCTATCAACAATGGTCATGCGCGGCCTCTGAACTGGACGTCGGGTATCTTTATGCTGGAACGTTGCTAATGAATTTTCGGTTATGTAGTCTACGTCTACGCCCCCCTGCATTTCTACCCTGCCATTTCCATGAACACGTTTGGCGATCTGAGATTCTGGCACGTCATCTCCAAAAACAAGCCGACTCCTCCTGAACCTTCCACTTCCGTCATCCCTTTGGATTGGCAGTGGAAGAGGCTGGTGTGCCGGACTGGCTAGTCTATGCGCACCATTCGCCCATCCAGCCTCATATTCTTCCTGCTCTTCGTCTCGGGTGCGTATGCGTTTCTGACGCTGCGCACGAACAATCATCCGGAGTCTAACTGCTTGCCGATGCAACTGTCGTTGTTGAGGTAGAAGGCGAAGGAGTGTCGTTATGAGTGTTGACGCTAACGTGAGTTCGATCATGTTTTGATAGCCCGACATTTTTAAAGGAGTGGACAGAGGGTCAAGGATGTGAGGAGCATAGAGTAAGAGGCGTAAGTCGAAGGAATGGAAAAACTTGAGGAAATGGTTATCGAATATCCAGGGTAGCGATATGTTTGTGTTGTCAATGTTCGAATCACCAACCGTATACGCCTTTCAAATATTGAAACACAACTTACTGTCCATGCAATTCATATCGCGCGAACATATGTGAATCACACAGCGCTGTCACTTGTTTTGTAGACTACTCCGGCTCATCCCCCACCACAAACTTCAGCACAGCTTTTTAATGCCCTTCATCCTCCGACCTGACCTTAATCCATCTCCCCACTCCGCCACTCTTCCACGTAGTCGACGTCGTCTTCAAGTTATTATCGATAACCTCCGCAACCTCAACAGCTAGTTGCTTCGAATAGCAGTCCTTGCTCACAATCTCTTTCACCGCCTCCTCTTCCCCTCTAGCTTGATCATGTAATGTCTCCATCATAGCAAGCACCTTATATCCTGTCCTCCACTCGGACCATAAGTCGCTTGACTGAGCTTTGCGCCTCTTACTGCCATTGCTGAGGAGGTCGTTCTCAGGGCCAGGCGCAAGTTGTAACGAGACTTTGCTGATGGAAGGGATTTCATAGACGGCTTTTACAATAGACGATACAGTCCAAGAGAGGGGAAAGACAGCAATGAAGCTAAATGAAGTCAAATCTCTGCACAATGCTGGATCCTCGCCTAAGCGACTGAGAACGAGGCTGAGGATCCTAGGCGCCACCTTGAGATAAAATTCATATGTGCTGTATGCGGTGATCGAGGAGCCTTCGTTGTAGCCCAAGTGGTTCCAGGGTCGGCGATGAATGAGCGGAGCGTCGTTTGTTCGATGTTCTTGTTGGTTATTCTCTATGGGCGGCTGATCTCTAAGGAGCTCAATGTAATGCATCTTCATCTCGAAAGCCCACATGTCGTTGGTACCCACATGCGAATCCAGCAACGCGGCCATGGTCTTGGGTGGTGCAGCGGCGACGACACGCGTCGGCTCCAAAATATCGAATACCTTGTTCCAGATGTCGGTGACTTCGCGCGCCAATGGTTCTTGAGCGGTAGATACATGGCGCAAGTCGTATTCCTTATCCGTGTGCAGCACCACGCTCTTGATGTGATGTTTCAGCTTGTTTCCTGTGACAAACCGCGAAAAATTATTAAAGTCCTTGGATAGATGTGGTAACCACACTATCGACGGCGTCGTCTTCAAAAACTCATCGCCATCCTGGATCCGGAACAACTGGATCAACACATCATCCATAGCAGGTGCGAAGGCTTCTCCGGTCGTTGCTTTGAACTTGCTGCGCAACTTTGTATACAGCATGAATTCGTGGTTGCTTAGACTAGACAGCTGCAATTGCATACTGTCGACGAGGCGAGCGTCCATGGGCACCCATTGTGGTTCCTTGTCCAGTGCAATGCGCGTAAAGCGAAAGAGGATGGGAAGGACCACTTTTCTCCAGCGCCATGAAACAAGGGAGAGGGATTTGAGTGGCTTGGTGTTGATTTCGGTATACGAAAAGGCTAGGTCTGCGCTTGGCTCGTGGTTGAATTTGGTGATTGATGGTGGTTGAGACTCGAGGTGCGAGGCAATCTGGGCCAGGAGCTCGTTTGGAAGCGCCTGCATGATGCCTGAGAAGGACGCAGTCATGGATAATACTGAAATACAACCACTGTATCGATTTGTGTCGATCTAGTTGTATGTACGTAGTGTAAAGGATACCATTGAGGTTATATCGGAGGAACGATGCGGCCCGGAGTTGTGGATCGCTGCATACGTCATCCCGTCTACCATCAGTAGCCGCTATACTGCTTCGCGAATGCCAGGAAACACTTTGTAAAACATGTTTCTTCCCAATTCTATCTCTATTATACGAACCTGGATATCTTACCGGGCTGGTCGCGACTGCATTTGTATTGATTCGGTAGAGATGGAGGTGCTCCGCTCCCGAGGCCCGCAGCGCCCATGCAGGTAACACTCAGAGTGTAGCTGAACTGCACCTCAACGCGCCAAAAAGCATCTTTGGGACGCAAATTGTTGTGCTAAGTCATTTTGTCCTGCGGATGGTTTGTTCAGATGCCACCCGCTGTATCGTGTGCAGATGTGACTAGTTTTACCATCAGGCTCATTTCAGCTGTATGCGCCATTGCAACAAGGCTGCATATTGCAAGACAATCATAGCTCTATCAACATCAAAATGACGATCGCTCTAGCCGTTCGTGACCGTAAGTAGGCGAGGGGTTGCCAAAATCGTGATCTCATTCGTGTGTAAGCAGTACCCAGGTGCTTCTAGTCTAGTGGCCGCTCAAAACAAATAATAGCTCCATCATTAGCTTTCGGTCTTTTCAGCTGAGGAATCTGGAGCAGAAGCCAAACTTGGATTGCATGCCTAGATAGCCTAGACCTCAGCTCGCTATATAATTGCCTTATGCCACCCCCACCTGCACTGTTGTCGATGGTCATTGTTACGCGTCTGGGTGCTGTCCAGACCAGCAATTGTCGTCGCAATGCCCAACGATGATCCAGAAGGTGGCCAAACAATCGCTAGGGTCCATACACTGGGGCAGGTCAGAGGACAAAACGTTGATTGGTCCCAAGCAACTATCCCTTCTGTCACACGCGGAGTTCGATGGATACATGTTCCAGCAAACAACCTACGTTTGGTGGAAGTAAGTCTACCAGAAAGCCTCCTTCTAGCATACGAAGGTAATAAAATTAACATAATTCTAGGCTTGTGTCGAGAAATGCGGATACGCCGGGTTGCACCCGGAGATCAAGACTGCGAAGCTTCGTCCAATTTTGTCGCACCAACGTGAGCGTGTTCAAGCTGCCCAGTTCACCTGGCCTGAACATGCAGTCCATTTAGAGCCCTCTTGCACGCCGCGCAGCGACCCTCGGAGAGTTCCAGAAGAAAACCATATATATGAAAATATACATGGGCTTCAGCTTCCTCTGCTAACTGTTTACGTAAGTCTGAAGTAATTTCGCGGATACCGAAAAAAAATATTGCTAAACATGGGCAACAGTTTCCGTACATGAGTTGGATGACATATGGTGAATTTCGGCACATGAATGTCACGTACAATTCGTGGAAACAAGACAGAATGATAGGAAGACCGGATAGGAATGAGATACCGAATAGGGATGAGAGACCGGATAGGGATGAGAGACCGGATAGGGATGAGAGAAGTACTTGGCCCACTACGGAGCTTCCGAGAGTTAGCCAGAGGTCAACACATCCGAGAAGAACACTGGATCAATTCTATTATCCAGGTTTGAGCGACACAAGCTTCCGAGACAACGATCAAACCATCTCGAAGTGGAGTGGAAGGCCTTGGAAGCAAGAAGGTAGGGATGAGGCTACCTCTGATAGTGCCATGATCATGGTAGATCAATTCTGGTGTTGGATCATCGATGAGAGTCTGTCATCCGTTCTACCGACCAATTCCTTGCCTGCTTACTCGTATTCCAGAAACCATAATAACGAGCTTTCCTAGCGGGTGGTACTGCCATTCCCCTACGTACAATCCAGACCCCTACTGGAGAATCACAAGAAGGTTGTCTTCTGATCCGCAGCCATTGGAAAGCGTAGAATATATGTATTCACTGCTGGTCAGGGAAATGACGATCTATACATTTACTCAGGCCAAAGAGCACTCATTAGATATGGTAGAGATCTATAGGTGGGTGATGGGTAAGAAAGTGAGCATAACTGGATGTAATCTAGGAATTATAGTAAAGACTGACTAGTGTAATAGGCTGCCATTCAGACACTTTATTTCCAGGAGTTTCAACAGAGTTACGGCAACGGTACATCCAATAGTGCTGTCTACCGTGATCGCCAAAATTTGAAGCTTGTTCTCGACGTCGCGGATATCATTGAAGAGCTAAAGGTACGGACTGTGTCTGCATGGAACATAAGACTTTGACTGATCACCCAATCACGCTCTCTAGATGATCAAACAACTCTTGCGCATCCAGAAGGACATTATAAGATCTTCAATCTATCCTTTGGATGAGCTTGCACGGGTATCGCGAGTGGATTCGACGTTTGAAGTGACGATCGACTCAGTGCCTCGAGAGCTTGATAGTGTTATCGGAGAGCTTGAAAGCATTAGTGTGGATGCGGACCACACCCGTAAGATAGTAAGCTTACAAGAAGCTGGGTAGAGTGATCCTGGCTAACTGATATAGTTACTTGAACATCTGGACGTCATGTCTAAAGCAGCAAGCCTTGCAGAAGCTCAAGCAGCGACTACCCAAGGCCGGGCTGTGATGCTATTCACGATCATTACCGTGATTTTTGTGAGTTTAATCGCTGCACCCATACTCGTGATGTGAACCTGATTTTGAAGAATAGCTGCCTCTGTCATTCTTCACATCTTATTTCGGTCAGAACGTCAGAGAGCTCACCGGGGACGAAGGAAATCCTTCTACTTGGGACCTGTGGCGCGTCGCAAGTATGTACGCTCAGAGGTTAAGGCGAATCAATACTGACGAAGCATCACAGCGCCCATAACGGTGGTAGTCATCGTTTTATCTTTACTCATTGCATATTACATCACTCAACCGAGTATCCCATTGTGGGTCCGAAAAGCAGGGACGCCGCTCGTTTTGAGGTTAAGAAAACGCAGAAGAAGGCCCAACGACCTCGAAATGACAGCTTAGGATTCGTTTGGGGCACTTTCCAAAGGTTTGGACAGTCTGAGATCGTGAGAACAGACGAGATTATCGTTTGGATTGATTTCAAGGGACACGTGTCACATACGACTCATCCCATCTTCCTAACGTTTCCGCTGTTTCATATAATTCATGCATGTTCTTGACAAATTTCACCCCCTCTAACCCATGCGGCACAACCTTGATCAGCCAAACATGAACTCTGCAGACATAAGATGGTGCATATCACTATCTATTTGTTCAAACCAATCTTTCCCTGGCTTCGTCAGACACCTTCTATCAAAAGACGGCTCTGACAGCCCCCTCCAACCACGCAACACCCCCAACAACCCCATCAACAATCCTAACCTGCTCTCCCTTCTCCTCTCCCAACTCCTCCACACAAGCCTCCCTAACCATCTTGTCCATACCCGCCATACCCGCACAACCCAGACAAATCGCCCCGACACTGCCCTTCTTCAACAACCTCTTGACAGCATCCTTCATGCGTTTCCGGACCTCCTCAGCAGGCGCATCATGCAAATCCGTAGCATTAAGCCCCGTCGTCTCAACGCCAGCAAACCTCTTTCCCGCATCCGCACCCGTGCCGAGGAAAGCAATCGTAGCATCGGTCAAAATCTCTTCCCAGACCTTGCCCGTACTGACAATACCTGTAGTCGCGGTTATTCCAAAGTCAGATCATCCGTCTCACATGCCATTCTTCGTTCTGCCACCCACAAGAGAGAGATATATGTATAAATCACTCACCAAACTTTTCTTCTGGGTGGATGAGCTGCAGACTCGCAGCTACACTCGCTTCAAAGATACCAGTGACGGGCTTCCTCGAGCCCTTGATAGCCGGCTCTTCCTTCAAGAGCGGCACAAGCGGATGCTGACTATAACACGCGACCAAGAACCCATCGTGTTTCTCCAACTCCTGTCGCAGCGCCGGGAGACAGTGCTGCACGCTCTCTCGCGCATCGTCTTCATTGTTGATGCTCTTGGGTCCCGAAGGCGCGGTGAAGTACGTGTGCGCGGTCTATTGTACCCCTAACACCTTGATTAGTTTTTTCCCGCTGCACATATGTGATTATTGTGGTAGAAAAAGGTGGTGAATGACATCCTTGAATCCCAGCATCTCGACAAGTGGTTTCAGCCCATCTGTCATTGCCTCTGTGGAGTTTGGGTTGATGATGAGTATGGACCGCATTGTGACGTATCGTGTGTTGACCTTGTCGCCGTTTCGGTATTCGCCCATTGGCTTTCTTGGTTGGTTGCTATCGCTGTGTAGCTATGTATATATGCAAAGGCGGGTTGACCCCGCTGCGAAGTTTACCAGTGTGGCGTATCGCGTGAGGGGATTGGGCATTGTGGAGTGGAGACGGACAAGAATGTGGTATGTGACGTCATGTTCCAGATTGTTCGCACTCTTGTACCTATTGGTTGCCTATGTACCTGTACATAACAACGGGTTGCACGTTGGCATGCGAGAAATACAGTTTTTGAAAAGCAGAAGTGCAGTGAAATAGATGTGTTGTATTAGGCTACTGAGGGTATAGTAGATGCATGCGACTGCGTCGCAGATGCATGTTCATAGCATCGCCTAAACTTCTCGCTGAAGTATGCATTCGCCGCCGTGCACATTCAATCCCTACCAACGCCGTCGCAAGAGAATCATTATAGTATGGAATGTAGAGCTGCAAAGATTAGAACGCGGTGCGGTGTGTTGATTCTGGTGAAGCTTACAGTCGTGAAACGTCGTCGTCGATATTTAGCGGAAGCAGCTGAAGCGTCCGCAGGAGATACGGAAGGGCGCGCGACGTACGCCGTGACGGTCAGCAACAACACCACCACCTAACATCCTGTCAGCAACTTGCCTGCGCAGTATCCGGAACAGACGGCTCTTAGGCAGGCTACTTACCGGCATGGCGGCCTCCCCATTGTTTAGTCCACAGAAGACCCATGTTTGCTTGTTGTTTGTTGGTTGGTAGGAAGTGGTTTAAGTTTGGACAGATGGACAAATCGTCTTTTTTGTAAAAGGTTCTTGTTGTGGTGTAGCTGGAAAGTACTCGCAGCGCGTGAGTTATATAGGAGGTGTTTGAGAAGCTGAACGCGTGATTCAGGGCAAGAACAGGGTCGGTGAAGCTGTCGCAGCTGCGTCATAGGCTGGGAGCCAAGGGCTTGGGAGATGCAGCACAGCCACCGCTAAAAGCGATCTTCGTGGAGATTGCATCGAGCGCGCACAGTACGGCCTGGATGTTTTCGCGGACCTAGACGCGTTTCATTGGCCGCTTCTAGATTGTTTGGATATTGGCAGAGTGCAGTCGCTGTGGTGCGCCACAGCATTGCAGGTTAGAAGGGCCGAGATGTTACTTTGTGGCACTGGCATGACGACGTTCGAGGCTGTGAGCATCGATTAGTGAGACGTGGGCGTGGTTAGCCTGTCACCTGCGACTCGACACGGACAAGTAGCAGTGTTGTACGCTGCAAACGGATTCACCGTGAATTCAATTTCCAGGAAGAGGCTGAAGTGGGACAAGTGACAGCGGTAGCTGAATTGCTAGCTGACCCTATAGCAAGGTTAAAGCTTGCGTGAACCAAGCCTGCCAAAGGCATACGAATCATTGTCCACGTAGGACTAGATTCCAAAGTTCGTTTCTATAATACAGGTCGTGCCAAATAACATAGCTAGCCGTCACCATGGCCGTTGAGCCTACTACCAGCTCGTGGCGGATCATGGGCGATAGCCGCAAAGATTTCATCTTCCGCCTATGCCACCTTTGCTGGCTTGCAAAGCCTTTATCTCATTCCGCCTTGTTGTGCCATGGCAGCGTTCTGTTCTTGGAAGCGGTCGCCTAGTCGTTGGGAGCCCTTCATGTGCTTGTCGACGCATCGCATAACGCAGCTCTCCTCGCGCGAGGTAAGGGACTTGCTCTCAAAGCCGTTGACGCAGTGGTCGAAGCATTGCTGGACGAGGTTGGAGTACATCTAGGACGGTTAGTACAACGACGCTCGCCCGGGGATTGGTTGATTCCGGTAAGTCTCACGTTCATAAACTCCTTCATCTGCTTCTTCTCCATGCGCGACTGCAGCTCGCGCTGTTCATTTGCCGTGAGTCTGCATGCGGTTAGTTTTGCTAGTCTCAAGGGATCAATTCAGAGTTGCATACGAGTCCATGATATCCGCAAGCGTCTGGGATGTGTATGTGTTGGTGATTACGGATTATTGTTTACTCAATCGGAAATTTGGTATGACGTCGGGTGGTTGTCTGGATGCTGTGCTGACGGGCCTTTGCCCAAAAATGTAGGCGCGAGCTAGGCCACCAGGCGGTCCGTCCACGCTCCTTCAAGTCACCAAACGACGGGAAACAAGCCCTCTTGTGTTCATGGCTGGGATTGGCAGCGGCATTGAACGGTTCATGCTCGAATCAATACTTGCAAGGCAGTCTGGAAGGGATGCTAAAAATGGCCTGTGCCGTCGCATATCTTGGACCGGTATCGTCTCCCGCATTTGCTGTACCAGTACCTGTACCTTTCCCCCCCGCCAAGACGGTCGTTATTATTGGAACCAACTTCAGCGATAATCGAAGAATAACATGATAACACGCCCCTCTTAATGCCAGCTGCAATCCGCTATCCGTATTGATCGCCGCTGTATTTTACCGTCCGTCTGGATTCACGCCTCGCGTTTGTGTCTGTCAGTCAGGCGACGCCGTGCCGTCTTCCTTGGATGGTGACAATTGGCCCGTAGCCACACATCACCAGCCGCTAAGCTGCTGCTCATCGTCAGTCGAGCAGCGGGCTGCCACTTGATTCCCTCGCCCGCCTGCGATCATTGCCCTTCGCAGAAGGCGACCCTGCATGCTCAAGTCGCTTCGAGCCACAGTTTCAGGCGCGCGTTGAAGATATTGCGCCCGACCAGGCCTTGACCCGACGGCCGTGACCCGACAGCCTTGAGCCTGCCGACGACAAGCTGCATCTGTACCCCTAACCGCCCGTCGCGTCAACAAGGCTCGCGCTCTGTTCGACCTGTCCACCATCTCTCTGTCACCGCCACAGCAATACGAGAGAGGCCCCGCTGACACCTCGTGCACGCTCGCTACCATCGCTCCCTCGCTACCTACCTCGCTACCCTCCGACGTCACATAGCGGCGGCCCCCAGACAGCTGCCGCCTGCCCACTTGGGGCCCACCTGTACCTGGACAGGACCGGAATCCACACGACTGTCCCTCACCACCATCGAGCCTGCCATGGCGCCCGCAGGCACGCACACCAATCCCCACACTCCGCGCGTGCGCAATGGCGAGCCCCAGCCCGCCCCCGTCGCAACGCCAGAACCCGCCTCGTCGCGTCGAGATTTGACCTCGTGGTGGAGGCAGTTTAGCAAGCGCCCTGCGAAAAAGGACGACGACAAAGGTACCAAATGCGCCGCTGTTGTCGCGAGCATCACTAACTCGCGCCCACTAGAACCCGCCCTTCCTGGCATCTTTGGCGTGCCCCTCATACAAAGCATACCCTA
The DNA here is from genome assembly GCA_004156035.1 of Alternaria tenuissima. NCBI lineage: Eukaryota > Fungi > Ascomycota > Dothideomycetes > Pleosporales > Pleosporaceae > Alternaria > Alternaria tenuissima. Next base: position 2,731,350 of record PDXC01000003.1, read on the forward strand.
TGCGAATGTCGCCATATCGCTCTTCAACGAGCACGGCGAGAGCTACATCTACGGCTACGTTCCAATCGTCGTCGCCAAGTGCGGTGTCTTCCTCAAGGAAAAGGGTCAGTCAAGCGAGTCCCGTCTCGCGCCAGCTGCTAACAGCGCACAGCGACCGACGTAGAAGGCATCTTCCGCTTAGCGGGCTCCGAGAAGCGCATCAAAGAGCTGAGGACTGCTTTTGACACACCTCCCCGCTATGGAAAAGGTCTAGATTGGTCCGGGTATACTGTACACGACGCCGCCAACATTCTGCGACGCTATTTCAACAACCTCCCGGAGCCCATCATACCACTGCAGCATTATGACCCGTTCCGGGATCCTCTCAAAGGCCACCAGGCCGAGGCTGTAGGCCCCAGCGAAGGCCAGCAACCTTCGGTGGGAGGTTTCGATCCAGACGCCGCTGTGCGCACTTATCAGCACGAGATCAAGGCTCTGCCGTCTCTGAACCGACAACTTCTGCTCTACATCTTGGACTTGCTTGCAGTCTTCGCCGCCAAGGCTGATGTTAACAAGATGACAACCTCAAACCTGGCTGCCATCTTCCAGCCTGGACTCCTCTCGCATCCACAGCACGACATGTCTCCCGTAGATTATAGGCTAAGCCAGGACGTGCTCATCTTCCTCATCGACAACCAGGACCACTTCTTGATTGGTATGGAAGGCACAGCAGTCGATGAAGGTACTGTCAAGCACATTGAAAGCGGACCTTCCACTCCACAAGCAAGAACACCCACTACTCCTCGAAACAGCACTGGTATTGGGCGGTCGGCGTCGACTACTTCGAGCGCTGGCGCGGAGAGTCTTCGCCAATATGGTGGTGTCCGCAGGAACGTCTCCACATCTTCGAAGCGTTCACGACGCTCAGGCGCTGTGCCCAGTCCCATCACACCTGCATTCGTCACTCCGACGACATCTGGAGTACATCGCAGCAACACGTTACCCTCGAAGCGCTCCCCAGCGCTTGGAAGCCCTCGCTTCCCTGCGGCCAAGCAACTTGGCCCTGAAGACACGAAGAGTCCACTTTCATCACCAATGCCTGCAGATATACCAGAGACTGTCAGCCCAACTGCTCAGGCTCCTGCCCCTGAGCAGCCGACACAAGTAACGGAAGCTACACAAGTAACGGAAGCTCCGCGGGAACGCCCGCAGTCTTTAGTAACTGCTCCAGCCACACAACCTGTAGATCCTGAAGTGGCACAGCCACAACGGGCGCAGACCATGCCACCAAACAAGATAGAGATGCCCACCCCCTACCAGCCTTATCGTCCGCCGGAAACAGCTATGCAATCCACAGAACCTTTACAGCATAGACCCGCAGTTACGCCTGCCACCCACAATATGCCGGGCGGATTTCCTCTCCCATCTCCAGGCATCATCCCTCCAAGCCAGCCTACCACTCCGAATGTCCCCACGCAGACAACGGCACAGAACCTGTTGCCTCCAAGATCAACTACGCCGGGTCCACGCAGTCCCCAGCGTAGTCCTCTTCACAGTCCCCATCATACGCCAACACATGAGCGTTCAGAATTCATGGAAGCACCCGTTGACTCGGGACCCGATGTTGGACTAACACCTGCCGTTCGTACCTTTACCCAAATACTAGCCAAGGTCGCAGCCTCTCCTCCAAACGAGTCAAAGGAATCCAAAGACGGGAAGAAGCCAAACAAACTACAGAAGAAGAGGATGCCAAACAGCGTTAGCATGAGTGCACATAGCTCCACGCACTCTCTTGGTGGCAGCGATTCAGGATTTGGTGGTCATTTCTCTCAAGGGCCTCCTTCGCCATTACAACCACCCTCGCTTCCCTTCGCGCAAGGTCAATCTCAAGCGAGCAGTTCCAGGGACAATCTGCCGGACTCCTCGCGAGCTTCTGGAAATACACTCAAGCCCAGCATGTCGCCCTCTGCCAGTTTCCGGTCCCACAGCACGGCAACAGAATACTCAGAGAGTGAGCAGCCGGATGATCAGCCAAAAGAGGAAAAACGCAGCTTCTGGAAAGGTCATAGGCGTGGAGAAAGCAAGGCAACGCCAACCACAAGCACCACTGATCTGCATGGTTCCGTGCCTGGTGCTGACAAGAGTATGAGCTCTTTTGCCAGCAGTTCTGGATGGACGACCGCAGGAGGTGGAGGAAGGAGGAGCATGCAGTACGATACGAACCAAAGTTCCGACTCTGTACTCTTCGGCAGCAGCCCCCCTGATCACGAGAAGTCAGATAAGAAGGGTGCGTTTGACTGGTTCCACAAACGGAGGCAGGATCACAAGGAGCGCGTGGACAGGCGCGAACGTGCCAAGAGTCCCCCGGGTAGCTCCAGCCATTTGCCTCCTTCACAGAACATTATGCAGAGTCCAGAGTCGCTTATCGCGAGGGGGCGGACGTCAGAAGTACCAACGTCACACTCGATGATGGAGGACACGCCGACTAAAACGGATAAATCGAGCGACGTTACGCCTACCGGGACAAGCCCGACCCCACCACAGCCGCCGAATGTGCAAGCGCCAGCGGCGAGTGCGAGTCCGAAACCTGCCAGAATGAGCCCGGCGATGGCGTTACGAACGGATCTTCCAGCTGCATTGACTGAACCGCGATCTGTCGCAAGGTCTCCTGATAGGAATCCCAAGTCACCCATCACTGCCATGGCTCCTGCACAATCATTCCCTGTTGCAGCACCAGTCGCAGCCCAGAGTGCCGCAGGTAGTGAACAGGTCGAAGCTGAGGCGCCAACTACTACACAGCCCGAAAACTCAACGGCTACGGAGGTACCTACTGGGCAAACGGTATCAACGCCGAGTGGGCCGATGCATTCTTCTTCTGGTTCGACTGTTACTGTTACGCCTCAGACGGTGAACCAAGAAATTATCTCTGATGCGCTGGCGGGGCAGGAACAGGAGACAGAGCCGGTCGTGCCAAGAGAGCAACCGGCTCCGTAGTACCAAGCTAGACGTTTTCCTATGCAGTGAGTGATTGAGGGATGTGTTTGAGAAGGAATAGAGAGCGAAGTGTGAGAGGCGTTGTCCGGAATAAAGGTTTATGATCTGCCATGGTGGGCAGAGTGCTGATGGCTACATGGTAGGCGGATTCAGTCCGAAAAAGCGTACGTGTCATGGGAAGTTTTTTGCATACAACGATGTTGCGACGAAGTGATGAGCGTGCTAGCAAAGTATTATCTGAGCGTTGATGCATGGCGTGCGGTCCTGGTAATGACAATCCATTCTCATTTTCATTCTGGAACCATGTTTGGTGTTGAGCTCTGATCGGGTTTGTAGCGGCCGTCGTGGACGCGGCTCGTTTAATTTCCGTGTGAGGTTGTCGTGATTACTTGATCGTGGTGTATACCCAGGAGTTTGTTTGTCGTGCCTACGTTAGTGGCGGATAGTAATGTAGGCCGATGTTGAGCTACCCAAAAAGTGAAGATTACAATCCCTTCTCTTTGTCTTCTTAGTTAGTAGGCTACAGCCCAGGAACCAAACATGGAGCAACAGTTATGCGGGGTTATCTTTTCTTCAACAGTAGTAGACAAGAGCCAAAAAAAAGAAAGCAATTTTCATCTTGTAAAAGTCTCTAGAACACCAGTACATATCAAAGCCAAGGAAACACGGGAACCCGCAAATCTACTTGCTGCACATCATGGAAAATGCTACAATGTTGAGTACCAACGGCGCTGCTGACGTTCTTACGCCGCGCTGCCGTCTCTGCCGTAGTCCGCATCCCGGCCGATGCCCAACAACAATTGCTACGACATAAGCGTCGTGGCGACATGCCGAACGCGCTAGCGGGATTGCGCATATACACACGTATTCAAGGGCAGCAGTAGCAGCAGCCTAGATGCATCTGAGTGGGTAGATATGCGAGCATAAGTCTCGAACTGGATTGGCAGCATAGTCATAGGTTTACGAACTGTGTGTGTATGTAGCTATTTTTAAAAATTGCCGGCAGACGGGGGTATTTCGTGATTCGACGGTTTTAGGGGCTAGAACCGCCGGAGCGGAGTTGATACGTGCTTGTTAGATACGAAGTGTCAGAGCGAGGAAGCACGCTGGTTTTTGAAAACACGAGGGGAAGTGTCGTAAGCAGCCAAGTTCAGCTGCGAGCTGTAAGTAGAGGCAGATGAGGGAATCAAGCGCAAAAAGTGCAATGAAAAACAAGATTGCGATGACGATGGCTATAATGCTGTTGTATAGAGGTATACATGGTCCGCGGACACGGAGACTAATATCGTCGCTCTGTTCGCATGTTGAAACCGTGCTGAGGCTTCCTCTCTCAAAGCGCTGGACGTCCGACCGGGGCAGGCTATTATCGGTAACTGGCTCGCTCGGCCCATCCATGACGTTCTGGCTGAGCAAGCGAACGAGCCCTTTTGCACGTTTGCAGGGGGGGGGGATCTCGTATATACCGACCCCGACGTTTACGTGCCAACTTTTTTGCTAGGCTCGGTTCGGTTCAGTCTGTAAGCCGTTTCGTGATTGAAGCTTTGCAACGTGTATATGTGTGTGAATCCAGTTGGTTTGTATCTCGCGTGGAAGAATTGGTCTGTGTTGGGGTGATGCGTTGCTTGGGGGCATGCACGACAAGCAATTAGATCTAGAAGAATACCGATTTATTCAACGCTTGAACGCACCTCCGGCGGGCCTACGCATGATCCGCGACGGAAAGGTCGGGATCATGATGCTTGGCTCTGTTAGGCGTGCTTGAGAGGCGAAAGGTGATGATGGGATCCATGAGCAATAGCGGGTCCAAACCTCGTGTTTCTTGTCAAGCTCCCGAGTTAGTGCCCATGTATCAGCAGCGCTTTAACTAAAGCTAGTTTGGTGTTACTTCGTACAGTAACCGTATCGCCTTCTGCCTTAAGGACTGATCTTCCGTTTCTCCTCTTTCGAAGCCTTCTACTCCACACGTTTCGCCCACTTCTTGCACATCACACTCGTTGTTGATCGCTGACCGAACAAACGAACGAACGAACGATACGAATACACTCGCTGTTTCCTTCTTTTTCTGCCGGCAAAAAGAAACGTAGTTCTGGATTGAACGTTGGGAATTGGAAATAAATAAGAGTCGACTATCGATTGTCGGGCTGTGGCGTCTAAACTGACCAGCCACTCGGAAGCGACAGATTGTGCGTAAGCCTGCTTCTCCAGTCCGCGACGTTTCTCAGTCACCCCAGCCCATTCGCTTTAACAGTTCCAGCTGCCTGTCCGGAACAGGTTTCCTTTTTCCTGTACACATATGACGGCCACGGTTATAGCATGACGACCTGCTAACACGATTCACGCAGTTTCGCTTTCCCTTTGTTGAGAATCTACCTTCGTTTCTTTTCGTGCTCGCCGACTTTCTCTCACGATGCGTTCTTTCTGCCAGTTGGCCGTTCTGGCCCTGCCATTGATGAGCACTGCCGTTGGTGCTGCACCAAACAAACAAGCTGACCACCCTAAGACCATCTACGCAAGCGCACACGAAGCGTTTCAGGACTTGTTGAATGCGCTGCCAGAGGAATCTCTGCAAGCTGCATTGAGCGGACTCAAGGACTTCAAGAATGGCGTCTTCGAGTCGCATCACCGGGGCGTCGAACACATCCACAACGAAGACCCGGCGCTGGCTACGAAGCTTATCGTGGACGCTGTCAACGACTTGAAGAAGAGACAGGCGCCTTCGGGCAACGGCACCACCACCGTCATTGAGTCTGCGCCTGCGCCACAGACAAGTCAGGCACCACCGCCAGCTGCATCCACCGTGACGAACGTGCAGACACAACAGCAAGAAACGACGGTCACGCAAGTACAGACGCAAGAGGGCACCACAGTTACACAGGTGGAGACACAGACACAGCAGCAGTCGCAACCCCCAGCGACCCAACCCCAAGAGACCAACGACGCAACAACAGCAAACCCCCCTCCGGCCGCAACCGTCACCAACACGCAGCCACAAACCATAACCCAAGACGGCACAACCATTGTCCAAACCGCCACCCAGGTCCAAACCACGACGACCCAGCAGCGCCCTGCCATCATCACCGTCGAAGCCACCGAGACCCAAGACGGCAAAACCATTGTCCGCACCACACAAGTCCTCTCCGAAGTCACCGCCTCCGTCCCCATAACCCGCACCCTGACCAACGTCGCCGGCGGCTCCACCGTCGTCCGCACAGAAACCCAGAACCGCCCCGCCGTCATCCGCACCACGACCGATTCCGCAGGCCGCACCACCGTCACCACATCAGCTGCAAACTACGCGCCCACGGCCGGCGAGGTACAGACCGAGACGGACGAGCAAGGGTCCACCTTCTTGACCACGTATACACCTGGTGGCGGCTTGGTCAGCTCCATCAAGCTCATTACGACGACCGATGCACAGGGCCGCCCTAGTACCATGACGAGTTATACGTTTGTCGATCCTATTCAGGCCACTGCGACGGGTGGCGGTAATGGAGGCGATGCGACGGAGAGTCCGACGGTGCAGAGTGGTGCTGCGGTTAAGAATGGGGCTGTGGGCTTTGTTGCTGGCTTGGGAGCGCTTGCTTTCTTGTTCTAAGGAAGCAATAAAAGAAGAAGGATGCCAATGATGGAAGGAAAGTGTTGAAAAAGAAGGGAATTGATATGATCCGGGTATATAAATATATTACGAGAACACGACATTTGCATTCTTGTTTTTGGTCGAGATTTTGACTGTATATTAGCGACGTCGCTCCTTTTTGTTATTTTGGGTGGTGGTTTTGTTCGATACCCGATACACGCTCCTTTACGATACATATTGCATATATGGTGTTTGGCGGGATAGGATGAGGATCTGGTTAATTCTGGGTTAAATATATATATACATGGAGCGGATGGCGCTCTTTACTATCTTTCGGTATATATAATACAATCAAAGTACTCTTGAATATGACAAAATGGAGCATGGATGGAGTGACGTAAGAATATAAAGCTTGGATATAACACAAGTACACGACTCAAATCGTTCGCGAGGTAGACACATAGCATAGAACTGATTCCACTTATGGTTTGTTTGGTCTTGTGGTTGGTATAGCTACATAAAGGGATAGGAGGGGTATTGATGTAAAATCAAACGCCAAGTGTGCTATGCTCAAAAGTTGACTGGTTCCGCCTTTGCTCGCTCGCTCGCCCGTCCCCTTTGTTTGTTGCTGTTGTAGGTATCCAGAAAACACGTCCAAAGACTGCCTTGACCTCCCAGCTCTTCCCGTATAGTACAAACCTTTAGCTATCCTCCCTAGTATATCTCCCCCCATCTAAAGAAATGTCACGAGATCACCACGACTATCAAAAAAACACACGTCCCTCACCTCGCCTTCTCCGCGATGAAATACTCAACACTCTCGCCCGCCCAACTAACACTGTTGGTCCCGCTCTCATACTTCTCCTCATCAAACAATCCCGCGATACTCTGTTCATTCCTAACCCCTTGCTTGGCACCCCCACCGAAGCTCTCCAGACTAACCACCTTGCAGCCCTGTTTGAGATCCAAAAACTTCTGCAACAGCAGATTATTCAGCGTCTCGCCAAACACCTTATTGTTCACCAGCACGACATCCGCTCTTCGCAGCACCTCATCAATCTCTGGGGATTCCAAGAAATCCCCCTCGATAAGCTCGATGCGACCGAGCGTAATGTTCCAGAGTTTACTGCGCGCTTTGAGTTCGGCAGCTTGTTCCGATCCGAGGGAGGCGGCTAGTTTCATCTTCTCGATGCCCCAGGATTCGGCGCCGGTTTGGAGAGCGGATTGTAGGACGACGTTGCCTACACCGGAACCCAGATCAACAAACGTGTGTGTGCTGTTTAGCCCTGTTTGCGCAAAGATTTTGTGGACAAAAGGCGTCAAGAGTTCGCCGTAGGTGGTTTCTTTTCCTTCGACTTTGCGCAGGCGGTGTGCGTGTGGGGAGACGATGCGGTTGTAGGATTGTGCCGTTATGCGCTTGACGAGGCTGAGGGGGATGGCGTGCATGTCGTCGAGGATACGTGGTATGGTGCCATTTGCATATTGGTCCTTGATCAACTTGTTGAATTTGGCGAGTTCAGCTTTGAAGAGTTCCGGATCGTCTTTGGTTACGGCGCGCTTTAGGAGGCGGACGGTACCTAGGGCGTCGGAGGAGAGTTCGGCGGCGAGGTCGGGTGGGAGATAGTGCTGGATGATTTCTTCTATGCTGAAGTAGATATCGTCTAGGGGGCTGTATTCCTCGTCTACTTCTTTGCGCGCTACGGCTTCGAATTTCTCGGGGCGTGATAGGCTGGGGTATTGGAGTTCGACAGTGAACTTGTTCTCGCTACCGGGGAATGCGGATTTGTAGGCTTTTGCGACGTCGTCTTTTGTCATTTCGAAACCGTGTTTGAGTGTGCTCTTGCCCGACACGGCCTTCTTCTTTCTGAAGGCGGCGTTTTCCTGTGCCATCTTCAGCATGTCCGACGTGCCATTTGTGCCGTTTGCAACTCCATTTGATGTCCCGTTCGAAATCCCGTTCGCCTTGGCCTTTGTGTCTGCCTCGTCTATTCGTATACGTCTCTTCAAGTCCGGCTCGAGTGCGCGGTTCAGACTCATAGGCTCAATGCTATTACTCGCGGGCCGCGTTCTCCGTCGCTTGACGCCCAGCCGGTCACTGTCCTCATCATCGCTGGATTCGTCGCTGCTTGCCCATTGCGGTGTATCGGTGCCCTTGCGCTTGCGAGTGTCGACACGCGACACGGAAACCGACTTGCGCGCGGGTTCCCGTGCGGCTGCCTGCGAGCGCGGGGTGGATTGGTATCGATTCGATGGCGGCCCTGATGCGCTGAGACTGCGTGTGCCGTTGCCTGGTCGAGTGTGTGGTGACGGTGAGGGGTTCGCTGTGGGGGCGGGTGCTTTCTTCACGAGGACAGTTCTCGTTTTGATCTTGGGCTTGCCGGGAGCAAACATGACGGCAGGAAGCGCTAGTTAAAGTTTGTAGGTGAAAGCAACGTGGTAGTGCACAAGAAGATAGGCGAAGCAGCGGGCCGGTGCAGGTGAAGGAGTGTATGGCCGGCTGTGAAGAGAAGGACGTCGAAGATCAAAGGGAAGGCAGCAGGCCGGTCAGCCAATACGGAAGGCGTCGCACGCGCAATGGAGAAGATACGTGACCAGGCCGTCCTGTAGCCTGCACGCCACTGCACCTCTAACCGGGATCGTCTCGGTAATCCGTCTTGGCATCTGTCCCTGCTTCTACACTACCAACCTCATCTTACTGACCTACGCCAAGATTCTCTCCAAAACGCATCGGATGCGCTGTACTGATCACCAGGGGGTCAATTTACTAGGGTATTCATGTTGTGACATTCATTGCGTGTTGCTCACAGCTTGCCGTGGTCACGCCACGATGCTGCAGGTGGCTACTGCTGGAATATCCCAATGCAAGGGGTGCCATCACCGCCAGCTGACATCTGCTGAGATCCCATCACACACCTATTGCGTTCATTCAACACATTGACGCCTTGGTTCATGGAGATGATCGACTTCCAGCAACATGAATATAGGAACGCGGAACGTCAAGAACCGCCAGCTAAGCTTCTGTCTTCGTCGCAGGGCTTCACAGCGACCATATAGTTAAGGTAAAATCTTGCTCACACCAATCTTTCATAACAAGACTATCTAATTGCGCCATTGTTTATCGCATCGGTGTAAGTTTGCTTGCAACTTGCTGTTTTCTGTTAACATTGGGCAAAAGCCGAGTATCAAGAGAGTCGGAAACAATTGCCCACGCTGTGCGCACCATGACTGAGGACCTTATGGTATGCGGAGACTGTCCTAATCTTGCCAAGCATCTCCCAGAAATCTTAATAGAGACTGACCTCGATTACGCCCCTGGCACAGGATATACAAGTCCAGGTAGCACATTCAGGTTGGGCTTGCTAGCGGATGCATCGATAGCAATTCGGCGAGAAGACAGTGCGCTAGAGATATCAGAGCCAGCAGAATGCATACCCCCAACTCGTCTCGCGCCTCGAGCACGACGCCACGCACTAGATGAGAGCACAGAAGAGAGGGTCAAAGGCCTGCTCGGGATCGCAACCGACTCCCGCGTCCCACACGGCCCAACGCATCAGCCATCTACTCAAAAACTTCTCAACACCTTACCCTCATCAATCCGCTCTCGGGCCTCCTCCCTCGACGAACCCCGCCCCCTCCCCTTTCGCTGGCAATTTCCAGTCGGTAAGCGCTACCGCATCGGCGACCCTGCTGCCTTTGCCGCGATGAAGGAACGGAATATCGAATGGTATGTAACAACGGGTGTGCTGGTGGAAGACTGCACTGGTCTAAGGTGGAATGCTGGTACCTACAACTACCTCTTATACTGGCACGTAGAAGGCATGCCGGCGCCTGGAGAGGAAAATGCGGGACAGAAGTGGTTGCAGATAGAACCGGACGTCGTGCGAGACTGGCAAAGGGAGAATTGGGAGGCCAATTTTGGGGAGGCGGTAATGGATGTGGAAGACGAGCCTGCAACTCCCATTGTAGAAGGTCTCAACATCATGAGCGAGCCATTGTTGCCGCTCAACAAGGTAAGTAGTGTTCCGCTCAAGAGCGCGCTGCGTAGTCATAACGGGCCGCCATCACCTTATCCATCAACTCAATCGGACACTGGTCCTGGCTCACCGAAGAGAGAGAAAAAAGTGAAGTTCCATCGAAAGAAAGGGAAGAGATTGATATTGTTGGAAGTAGATGATGAGGGCTTACCACTGGAAGAGCAGGGTAAGGTTGTTGAAACGAGGATGGATGAAGTCGCCATCCTAAGTGATAATGAGGGGAGGACGGCGAAGTATCTACTAAAAGCAAATTGAATGCAATGATCAACGCAAATTGCTTATCAAGCCATTGTGTATTCCTGTATTTGAGTTCCTGCCGTTATTTTCATGCCAGAGAGATTAGGGGATACGTCAATATGTAGCGCTTCTCCACCGGGTCCCGATCACGGGGTCCCTCACTCGAACCAGGCCAATCCAAAGACCCCTAGGCCTTGAAAGGTGAAATTGGAACACTATACTCAGGATTTAGATGTTTTGAACACCTTATCTCCGGTTGCTTACCATTCCCGTGTCCAGATGACCGTGTCCATTCTTCAACGCCATTGTATGAAAACCCTCGAGTCGTAAGCAGCTTCATTGTACGGCGTCTCTAAATCGGGGTCCAGCTCGCCAAGTAGCACTTCCGCAGTCTTTTGTAAGTCAACCGCTTCCTGTTTATCCTGGCCGTTTCGTGCCAGAACCTGAGACAGCTTGTAACGACACCTAGCGTGTTCAGCCTTTAAAAAAGGCTGATGCAGTCCTGTGACGTTATAGGCGTCGCCGAGATGACTTCTACAACAGTATTATCACTCAGTGTTCAGCTAAAGACTTCCTTCTCTAACTTACCTAGCTAAATCCAGGTCGTCTCGTGTCAGAGCGAGGCAGCCCAGACGATACATGCACATCGCGGTGAAGATGTGTCGAACTCCAAGCCCATTCCGACATTCAGTTAATGCCTGAGCGAAATGTTGCTCTGCTTGCTCAGATTGTCCAGCAACATAGCATGTGGTCCCTTGAGCGAAATAAAGTCTATGATGGCTTAGTGTCTAGTGTTTATCCCAGCTTTCCTAAGCTTACCGAATCATGTTCGTAGATTCCTGAGTTTCAGTCGATTCAAGCTGCTGCTTGACCAAATCGTTCGAGACCCTAGACTTCTCAAGCTGGCCAAACCAGATGTGAGTTACACCAAAGTCTAGGTCGATATGTATGGGCAATTGTGGCCTTCCTAATACTTGCACTGAATCCAGCTCTTTCCAGTATTCTCGGGCACGTTTGTGCCATGAAAGAGCATCTGAAAATTTGTTCAGAGTGCCAAAGCCATTCGCTATATTAGTAGCAGCTCGGGAGAGTTCTGACGAGCGCGGTGCAATCTCCTGCTTGAGACAGTCATATGACTCGTGCAACTGAGCCAACCCAGAGACAACTTGTCCCGCCATAATCGCGAACAATCCAGAGTTGAAAACAAGCAAAGCCTTCGTAGCTAGGCTTTGCTGGGTCATTGGGATTCTGGCGAAGGCAAGCTTTGCCATATCGACAGACACTTGCGAATTGTGCAAATTACAAGTATCGTAAAGGTACCTAGACCCATGAGAAGAGGTTGCATTATTCGCACGATGAACATACCCTTGTACGCGAGCAGCCAGGTCGAAATACGTTTGCGATACGTGCAGCTTAGATCCAGATCGGATGCACATTTCCAGGCGTTCCTGTAGATGGTAAAAGTGACCGACAATCAGTGCGATCTGTTCACGCGATCGAGGCTGGTATTCGGATTGGAGATGGTCTTGGGCGAGTTTCCTAGCGAGTAGAGCCAACCCGTCTTCGAGTCCTTGCTGCTGTTCCGCTTCGGTTATACAATGGAGGAACTGTGTTCGAATGAGTCGATGTACAGAAAGCGCTCGGCTCTTGCCGTCGTTTCCGACTAGCGAGAGCCTGATAAGTGTTCGAAGCGCGACTAAAAAACTGTAATCCTTTAGTATGGACACATATCGAAACATCAGCTACCATGTCCATTGGACTTGTAGTGCAGGATTAACTGGAATCATACCCGAGCTCATTGGCGCAGAAGCTAAGTCCCTCTGTGAACAGATCCCTGGAGATGCAGTCGACATCCAGGAAGCATAGCATGGCAAGCAATGCGCGACTTTTGGAATCCATTGTTTCAAATGGAAGTTCCCAAATCGTGCCCAACTGATACAATTCGTGGAAATCCTTAGTGTTTTCCTCATACATGCTAACGAATTCTGGAATGCTAACGTGTAATTGGCACATGCATTCAGCCATTGAAGATATTGCAAGTGGATGTCCACCTAACATTTTTACCAACGTGGCAGCAGCCTCTCTTTGTCCAATCTCGTTGTGGATACCGGTGGTTGAGAGAAGGTCCAGGAGGAAGTCAGTCCCGGTGTGGTCGTCGAATGTCGCAACTCTAATCGCACAATCCTCAAAACTGTATACTAGGTCCTGATCGCGAGTGGTAATGATGACCCTGCCTTGGATTGAGGCAGTCAAGGCAGGGAGGTAAGACTCCAGCGAGTCTCTGCCTTCAACGTTGTCGTAGATGATGAGCCAGCGGGCGCCTGATCGTTGTTAGTAAGGGCGACATGAGTCTTGCACTTGGCTTACGAGTTTTTGCAAGCCAATTCAGCGAGAAAACACAGTTATCCACAAATCTATCTGGATGCGCACCTGGTAGGCCAAGTCGTACAGCAAGGTCAATTAGGCTCTGTCGAATGGACATCTGATTCTGGCTGTTTACCCACAGTACAGCATCGAATGCTTTTTGGTCAACCATATTTTTGACAAACTGTTGAGCGATTGCGCTTTTCCCGACTCCACCCATGCCGTGAAGTACTGTCAATCGAAATCTTTGTTGCGCATTGGGGGTGTTGATTGCTTTGTCAAGAGCACTGAGCTCTTCCGCGCGTCCAAAGAGACGCCTGTTTAATATCGGCGGTATGATGAAACATGGCAGTCTTGCCTTTTCCCGATCGAGACCTGAAGTGGCATCTTCGCAAGGTCCCTCACTTGAGTCAGGCCAATTCATAGATCCCTGAACGCTCTCAGGTAAGTCGTCAAACCGCTTTCTCATTGCCTCCTCATCGAGATCTGAGATGGCATCTTCGCAAGATCCCTCACTCGGCTGACTCTGGATATCGCCTCCGTGTTTATCGTACAAACCCTGAACACTCTCAGGTAAGTCGTCAAACCGCTTTCTCATTGCCTCCTCATCGAGATCTGAGATGGCATCTTCGCAAGATCCCTCACTCGGCTGACTCTGGATATCGCCTCCGTGTTTATCGTACAAACCCTGAACACTCTCAGGTAAGTCGTCAAACCGCTTTCTCATTGCCTCCTCATCGAGATCTGGGATGGCATCTTCACAAGGTCTCTCACTTAGGTCAGACCAATTCATAGATCCCTGAACGCTCTCAGGTAAGTCGTCAAACCGCTTTCTCATTGCCTCCTCATCGAGATCTGAGATGGCATCTTCGCAAGATCCCTCACTCGGCTGACTTTGGATATCGCCTTCGTGTTCATCGTACGAACCCTGCATGATTGACATAATTCGAAGAGAAACGGTCATCACGTGATGGAGATGGTCAGCGATGTGCGATCCCATTACCTGTGAGGTGACTACGCCCTCCTCTCCATCGTCGTCCGATGCGTTTCGATCATTTAGTGATTGGTCCTCCATCGAGAACAGGCAAAGTGGACATGAAGAAGCTTGTCGCACGACCTTGACGAGACACTCAGGATGCTTGAGATCACTAGTTTCTGGAATGTTCTTGCCGTTGCATCGATCATCCAAGATATGGTCGGTTAATGCATCTCTGGAAGAGAAAGCGAAAGTTGAGTGGTTTTCGTGCATGCCAGTACACACCCAAGTCCTGCACTGATGGACTCGGATATGATCAAGCAGTTGGTCCTTGAGGGAGAAAGTGTAGACTGAGTCATTTTCATGTTTTGCAGTGCACAGCCAAGCCGGCTTGTTGTGTATTCTCAATGACCAGGAGTCCGAGTGATCCGACTTCATATGATTGAACCACTCGAATGAGGAAGCGAACGAGGGCCGAGATTCACGACAGTCTTCCGATAGGCAAACGTATGGCTGTAGATCGCGCATATAATGGCGTCTGCCTTCCTCTGACCACTTCTTCCGAGTCGCATGTAATACGGAGCGATCTACAAGCTGATGACACCATCCACACAATGTGAAATTCTCGCCTTCTTGGAAGCTGGGCAGATCTGGTTCTCGTAGACGGCCATTGTTCTCGATCAAAGTCTTGCCAGCCCTTGATTGACGAACGCTTTTACTTACTGCTTCCTCTAAGTTCAGAGGCAAACGCGCAGTATCGATCGACGAAGCTGGAATCACGATATGAACCGTTTGCTGCTTTTCTTGGGCGTCGTCACCTTCCTTACTGGGAGGGTGCGATACTTGTCTGTGCGAGAATTTACCAGGCGGATCTTCTTTACCATCTCTTTGCATAGCGCTTTGGACATCTCGGGCGGACGCTGCAGAAGCGTAATTTGCTTCAGACCGATAAGCCTCATAACGGAGCTTCGCATATCTGTCTCCCATCGAGTCGACAAGCTGCTCTCTTAACATTCGTGATGCGCTCGGGTAGAGAAACTGGAGTGCAATATATGCCCGATCCTCGAATTCAGCTAGTCGTATGAGTTTCGGATATTGTGACGCAAACCTGCGAGCTCGTGCCGTGACAGTAGACTTGGAAGAGGATCTAATAAGGACACCAATCTTGTTCAGCCGCGAAATAGCCTCCTTGACTCCGGTAAGAGCCTCGTGAAAAGTAGGCGGTGGTATCGCGTTGGTTACTTCTTCATTTCCAGTTGGTAAATCGCAGATCGTGACTTGAGCTTTCAGCTGCGCTCACGACTCGAGTTGTGGAGCCTCCTACCTAGGAACAGATTTTGCCTCAGCATATCCAACATTCTAATTACCATATCCTGGAGTGATTCATGACTTCGCAGCCGATAGTCTAGATTAGTGGTCTCGTTGGCAAAAACACCAAGGAATGTGCACCACCCGTCGAAGCGTTGATGGTATTCTCTTATCGTATGCGAAACCTTCAAAGGCAGTGGGTATTCATGAGAATCGACCAAACGTGTCAGACAATCGCGGAACAGTTCATCGCAGTCTTCAGCCATGTAACGTAAGGGTTGCTCGTCGGCCTCATCATCGAGATCGTTGTCGATGTCGCTATCTGGATACGACTTGCTGGTGGCCATGGCGCTGAACTAAACGTCAAGCGGCGACGTACAGGTGCAGAGAACACAAGGAGGAGATAAACACAGTCAAGATTTGGTCAAGCCATGCGACGTGCGCGCAGGTGACGGTCGAGGCCTCTAGTTTGGGGGCGTAAAGTGCGGCTGAAAGCTCCAACCCCGCTCCCAATCTTGGAAGTCCGACGTTTGCCACAGCTTAATCCCATCAGCATTGGATCAAAATAGGGTACAGATACGCAACAGCACTCAAGGATCACCTGGAGCGACCGATGTGATTGTGTTTGACATCGCAACATGTGCGCTGCGCAGCATATTTCCCTTACTGAGGAGTGGCGGCGCCTGAAATCGCTCAGGTCTTATAGGCATCGGTTGCTGAACACGACCAAATATCAGAAGCTGAACAAGTCGCAGTCATTATCAGGAAATATCGGTGTCCAGAATGATGCTTTGCTTCTGGAAGACGGACTACGGAACTTGATGAGGAGGAACGATTTAGACACGCTGTTCGACAACGGCCTCGATAACGACGCTCAAGATCAAGCCTTCGCATCTCTAGCTTCGATATGTCTGGTCCTCGAGAGTATCGTTGCCACCAATCTATGGACCGAACCATCATCTGAGAGCGGCAGCAAATATCCCAGAATCGATCGACTGTTACAAGAATTGGGCAGCACTGAATGGCGGTTCTACATGGCATCCGGTTCTCGCGGACGGAAGCTATTTGTGACCACGGATCCCAAGCATATAAAGGAACAGATAGACAGTTTCAATACCTTTTGCAGCAGGCTCACACAACCAGAGATGTGGGGTCTTGAGGGTTCCAGTACAGAGCAAGGAGAGATTGAGCAATCTCTTGAATCGCATGATCAGTTGCAGAAGGGCATCAACACTTTGCAAGCACTATTACGTTGGCTTGTCAGGATTACAAATACAAGTTGCAGTGGACGTCACGACGTTCTTCTTCAGCTGCCAGAATGGCACGGGCCTACGTCTTGTGAGCGCTTTCGAGAACCACATTTGGATCTTTACCTCACTAGCTGCACATCGTCAGAATGGCAAGAAAGCCAATTGCACGAGTTAGCTGACCGGTACGTGCTCTTCAAGCGACTGTTACGAACGATTGAGATGCAGGCCCAAATCTGACACAAGGAGAGTAGAAACCACGTGGATTGGTATCCAGCAGAAAGCCTCTGTGACGAGATCAATGGTCTCAGCAATCGCGAAAGACTTACTCTTGCGACTGCCGAGAGCGATGTCTATGTCTACGCTAGTTCAGATGAAGGCTCAGATTTCCCAACTCGACCAGAAGGGAAGCCCTCGAAAACCTTGAAGCAATTACTGCAGGGAGGTGCTTTCCTAGGCCCAGATGCCTGGTGGTCGCAGATGCAAAAATTTGAACAGACAGGAAAACTCACCTTAGCTGCTTCACTTGTCCTGGGCTCTTTAGTTACTTTTGAAGATGCTCACTTGACCAGGTTTTGGGATCCAGAATCCATTTATTTCCTCACAAACTCAGAAGGACAATACATACACGATCTACCCTACGCTGTGTGTTCGTCTTTACCAAATGGGTCCACAGAACCTCGGGATAGTGAGAGAAACGAATGCGAAACCAGGTTCGCTTTCCTTGCTAGACTTCTGATGGAGATCGAATGTGGCGTCTCGCTTGAACATTTGGAAATGACCGATACCGGTTCGAACAATTTCGGAGATTTTATCTATGATCAACTCCCAGTAGACTTGAGCGAATCGAAACGATCATATTTGAAAGCGGTTCAAATGTGCTTTAGATTCCAACGTAACTGCACGAGAGAATATAAACGCATGTATGCTCATGGGCATCAAGGCGGACAAGCGGCTGCAACGAAAACCATCGTACACAGTATTGTGCAACAGATTCAGAAGGCTGTCGGTCAGCAAATACATGCGAGAAGGACATTAGATCGAGGCCTCAAGCAGCCCGCTACGGACTACTGTCATTGTCCTTCGGTGTCATCTCGATCAGATCGACTCGGTATATCTAATGGACCGCGTATCTTCTCGCCGACAACTATTGTACCGCCTGTGATTGGGGATGAGGTTGTCCAGAAAGAGTTTCGGATCAGCACAAAGAAGCAGGTCAGATTTTCTGGACAAAGTGATGACGAAGAAGGAATAAAGAGCACAATCTCAGACGCTCTGGTGGATAGTCCGACCACAGCGGACCATTGTGAGCTATTCGGAGAAGCGAACGCCCAAGAATATCCGAAAGAGCTCTGCAAGTCCGCCGGGAGATGGAAGAAAGAGTTCAAAGAGGTACGCATGAAGAAAACAAGCTTTCAGTCTGAGCCAAGGATCAAAGTTGCGGTACTTGATACTGGAGCAGACTTTACCAATCCCAAAATCAGAGACAATGTCTGTGGCTACAAGTCTTTCATTGACGGAGATGCGACAGTGGATCATTCCGGTCATGGCACCCATATAGCTGGTATCATCATTGATCTTACAACAAACGTCGACCTCTATATCGGAAAAGTCATCGAATCCCGCGAATGTAAAGATAGACGTCCCATTATCCAGGCACTTGAACATGCGCGCAACACATGGAAAGTGGATATGATCTCGCTCTCCTTTGGTTTCCGCATTTCTAGTTATCCGGATTTGGTGCAGAAAGAAATTGCCGCCTGTATCAAGGCCAATATCATAGTCTTTGCATCGGCCTCGAATGATGCTGGAAACAAACCACGTACCTACCCTGGTAATTACGACCAGGTCCTCTGCATCCACTCTGCTACTGGTTCAGGCAACTCTTCGCTCTTCAATCCCTCACCAGTTCGCAGAGGAAATAATTTCAGCTTCGTTGGAGATTGTGTTAAATCCTGCTGGCCAATGGCTAGACACGATTTCGACAACCAGGAGCCGGGACAGAAGTACCTTTCTGGCACATCGATTGCCACACCGGTGGCCGTATCCGTCGCCGTATTCATGATCAATTACATTCGAAAAAATCTTGCAGAGTACCATTGGAACTACGAACCTTGTTCTCCAGTAGGCATGCGCAAGATCTTCGAAGTAGTAGCCCACGAGAGAGGAGACTATGACTGGGTGAGCCCAGTATATCACTTTGCAGGAGGCAAAAATCATGAGGACAGGTTGAAAGCGGACCTCAGACTCGCCCTCAACGCGGGGAATCCCAGATCAGTATGTAGTACACCGGTGAAACCAGAAGCCTGAATTTATAACTGGAATATATACGATCAAACAACTCGGCCTTCCATCCTCAAAGCTCACCATAATCTTCGGCACTAAGTCCGCCAAGGACAAACTCCTCGATCTTTAGTTCCTCGTCATCCTCATCCTCTTCATCCGACTCTCCAGCAGCGAGCCTTGCGGAATCCACGTCAGGGCCCTGGCTTCTCAGTTTCAGATCCTTCTTAATCCACCCCGCAGTCGTGATCTTCTTGAGCTCCAGAGCAAAGATGCGACTGTCGTTGATCTTGCCCTTGAACATGGTAACAACCTGGCGATTTGCATTGAAACCGAGTCGCGGATCTGCTGCATTACCGACAGGATTTGGTACACCAGCCGCGAGGGTGATTTTTCCGATAGGCAGTTGTCCCTTGGCCTCGCGTTCCTGCGCTTGCTTCTCGTCGAAGGAGAGTTCCACTTCTTCGCAGATCATGATACCCACCACGAGACACACTGGTGCGCGATAACGCGACGTCCACCGAGGAACGATCGTTTTGACATCTTGATCAGCTTTGAGCTTGCTCCAAAACTGGTCGTGTTGCTGCAGCCGCTTGTATCGAATGAGCTTGCCGCTTAGCTCCACGCTACTTTCGGTGTTGCCTATGAATGATATGCCGGCGACAGATTCGAGAGTCGCGTTCCCTTCGTGACTTTTCGCTCCGGTATTCGCGAGCACAAAGTCGGTAACCGTACCTTCCTGGAAGTCGTGAGAGTTGTATCGTAAGGGCGAATCTACCGCTAGTGAGAAAACGTTGTATAGACACGCTCCAGGATGCATGTCATTCAACATACTATTAACTACTGGGTACACATACCAGGTACATAGTTATTCGTCGGTCTCAAATATTCCTTAACAATCGAACCAAAGATCTTGTTCTCGAACTTGGCAGTATCGAGCCATGACTGATATTTGAGAATGACGAACTCTGGGTCTCCTTTCATAGTGTGAACGAAGACAGGCTCAGCGAATTGAGCTAGTTAGGCAAGGATTTCAGAACCTCTCGTCTACCTACAGAGAAGAGCCAAAGCATTATGTACCGACATCGTAGACAGAGCACAGCCTCACATCTAAGGCTGTGTGCAGAGGCTGTGTGCATAAGCCTGCGTTGCTAGCTTTGAGGCTAAGGATTCATTGGACGTACCAGCAATAGTTCTAGATATCGATAGGCAAACTCCATGATTGTCTCGCCCTCACAGATGCAATGTATTCATTAAGAGCTTGGCGTTGTTTTCGGTCGCGTATCCCTATGTGTGTAGTAGTACATTTGGCACTACGTTGAGTCTGACGTCACGGCCTTGTGCGTTTCTGAGTTGACCTATGGATGGCTAGACTTGCGAAAGTCTGCGTTTCATCATTGTGATGATGTGTGAATGGATCCAAGCAATAATGAGGGTTGATTGAAGGACCTTCGATCGGTTCGTGTACGTTTCGGCATCGAAATGAGCCGTTCATCATAGAAGGCACGAATAATGGTCATCATGTGATTCACTACTCCTAGTCATATCAAAGCGAGCAAGTGCACCTTGCAACATATTCGCTTTGAAACGCATTTCATCTTCGAAGCATATCCTCTATGCGTGCTATAAATGGCAACAAATGGTCAGGGGCGGTTTGGATAGGATACTTGACATGGGAAACATGTGCAGTCCGTATGTCCTCACCCACCAGATTGTTCAATGTTGAATTTATGCTACGTCAAACCAATTTCTGCTTAACTGGAGTGGCGATGAGAGGCGCGCTGTATACCTAGGAAGCAGGGATGATATTACCCCACCTGCCTAAAGCAGAGAAACACTGTCTAGTCAGCACACACGCAGTGAGACAACAGTGTGAGTTCTTCCACGATAGGGAACTACGGAGTCTGTTGTTGTTTTCACACGTCCGTGTTACGTCCTCGACGAAAATTTCTAGGTCAAGTCTATAGATCGTCGCGATTGGCTGCAAGATCAACCTTTCTCATCACGACGCCACCAGTAAGCCTTCTCTATTTTCAGTTTTCTAGGCCCTATAGAGCTCGAGATTGATTGCGATAGACAAAATGGTGTCCTTCGACCAGCGCATTGTTCTCCCTGCGGAAACTCAATCCATTATCAGCACGCTTACATTCGTTTTCTTTCTACTTGCCATCGCCTTTGCAATCCTCAGTATAATGATATACCAGTTGACCATGGCTATTCGGGCGCAGAATGAGATCCTGGGAATGAGGAATCGTACTCAGGTGAGGAAGCTGGAAGGTGAAAAGGAGTAAAGTTATCAATAACGTGGTAGTGACTTTCCATGGCAAGATGAATCGATAACACATGAGGTTGCTATCCATTCACATATTGAAGTCTTTGCCAGGATGTTTATGCCATGCTTGGATCTCTGACTTCACCTCCCCCAGCCTCGAGATCCTCCTTGATATCCTCTTTAGTCTTTTTTGTGCTCAGTGTTCTTAAAGCTTGGATCAAGGAGAGAATGAGAGAACCAGGTCCTGATAACACAACAACAGCTACGGGTGCAGTAAGCATGATGAGACCCAGTCGGAGATCATGCAGCATGCCAACAAGAAACGATGCTACCATCAACATCCATGCGACACCGAACAAGAACTTTGAATACCGAGGTTGTCCTATCACCGTGATTTCAGTCTTGCCCTTCTCCAACCGCTTGTTCAGATGCAGTGTTTTTAAATGAGACCATGCCCAAGACAAAAGGTAGACCAGCGCAGCAACGGTGCAAAACACCGTAGTGATACCGCAAAAATCATACACAATCCAGCGTAGATCTCTAGCTCGATTTTGCATACTCAAAAATGTACCAGCAAGCGAGAGCGGCAGGAAAAAGGCGGCACAGTAGGTCAAAGCCGATAGACTTGAAGCTTGCCGTTGCTGTGCGAACTGATTATATACTTCCAAACGTTTGTCGGCCAGAGTTTCTCGTCGCCTAAGGTTTGAGACCAGGAGCGAGCTTCCAATCTCAAGGCGACGAAGACTTTGTTCGTAGCTTGAGCGAGACTCACTAGCGATAGATTCCAGGGCCTGTAGGGTACTCATGTGGTTGATGTATCTTTGGATATCCTCGGATTTACGTATCATCGACTGAGTGAGTTCAAAACCATCGAGCCGCTTTTCAAGGTATCCCACAACGACAGGGGCATGAGTGGCTACAGGTAGTAGCTCTTGATCTCTCGAGACGAATTTTTCAAATACCATTATATCAGTTCTCAAGAGATCGATAAGCAAGAAACCGGGAAAATCCTTGGCATGGCGTATAGGCTCATTGAGTAATCCCTGGAACCGACAAGCAAATTGCCGTTGCCAAGCTGACGGTGGGATAGCAAAGTTGTCATGTGCAGTAGTCACCATCTTGCCATCCGATGTATATGCGTCTCGGAAATCGAACCAAACAGCCATGTACCGATTGTCTGCACCTCGGGTCAAATGGACCTGACTGCGCACAACAAGCTGATCAGCGTGTGGCTTTGATGGCATCGCAACATACTCGGGTAAGAGCATCTTTTGAACTCGGCCAGGTTGAATTGAAAGCCAGTCCAAAAGGCATCGTGGATCGTATGGCATAAGGAATTGTTCGGTGGTGCTAGGTATATTGTTGTACGGGAAGCGACGTACATCGCGTGTTACTTGTTCGATGTATCCTGCCGAAGCTTCCATCTTGCGACGTTGGAATATCGACTTCGCGTCTGTGAATGAGGCGCAGAGGAAGATTTGTGCAGTTTCTGGCTTCTGGACCTGTAAAGTGGCAGGCGGCGTGTACAATAGTGGAAGGAACTTTGGAGGCTCGATGCCACGCAAATCGAGCTCGATCAGAAGACTGACGCTCTGAGGCAGATCGGCTAAGACATCCGTATGCTGTTGCTGGGGGTAGGACGGGTCGACCCAGCGTAACTTTTCCTCCAAAATCGGATCTCCCCAATATGTGTCCCCCATACTTGCGGTAACTGCCAAGAAATGAATTTGTACTACGACGAACGGTAGATGAGAGAACTGCAACGCGTAGCGCGAACATGTCCAGTTGATATAAGTAACGTCATCATGGGAAGCCTGCGCGATTAACGCTCCCCCAGCGGGGTAATGCTACCGTATCAGTTGGGGATAAGCACAAGGCTGAGAATGTCATGCTATCAACATAAGGGTAGTCTTGGGTGCGTCCATGACGGCAACCATCACAACAAAAAACAATGACGAGGTACAAAATTTGATGGGCAGATGAGGGGGAGAAGAAAAATCCACTTTGAACAATTTGCGTCCGGGAAGCCTCAAAAGACGTGTGCCTCGCTGCCTCTTACCGATCAGGTGAGCCTCGCCAATTCCCGATGAGCAAGAGCGACGAGCAGTCCTCGTATGTCCCAACGGCAGCCTCACCAGCCAGATACCCATCAATGTTTGACTGAGTCGCTGTCTATCACGCATTAAACACCTACCATTAATCATACATCCAAGAAGGGAACCCCACAACCGCATCATCGCCGTCGATCCCGACTACGACTCCTCGAGCGACTCCTCCGTCTACGCCTCTCCCTATCATCACGCCCCCTATCCCTACTCCTCTCCCTACTCCTTTCGCGACTCCTCTCTCTAGGCTTACGATCGCGATCTCGCTCCTTGTCCTCAGCATCAGCACCAGAAGCAGAGGCACCACCAGGTTGGTAGCAATCACTCTCCAGTCTCCTACTGCCCCTATCCCTATCCCTATCTCTCCCTCCATCCCAGCGATCATAGTCCCTCGCCCGATACCCACGTCCACCACGATCCCGACTATCATCCCTCTTACGCGGAGGAGGACGACTGTCATCGCGCTTGCGGTCACGCTCACGGTCCCGACTATCGTCGCGTGGCTTCCTTGCACTACCGCCCGCAGCGCCTCCACCGCCAGGGACATAGCGATCGATATTCTCCGGACTCCTGGAGCGCGAGCGATTGCGGCGGCGCGCAGGTACAGGGCTCCTGGAGCGTTCTCGTCTTGCACCCCTCGAACGGGAGCGTTCCCTGTCTCTCCGCCGCTCGTCGCGAGCCGGTGAGGGACTGCGTGTGCCGTAGCGTGATTTACGACGTGAGGTGTGGGTTTCGCGTGAGCGGCTCCGACTATCGCGACGCGAGAGTTTGTCGTCTCGGTCGTCGCGGCGGGACGGACGGTAAGAGTGTCTGTCGTCGTCGCGGCGGGAGCGGCGGTCGTCTTCGTAGCGGGAAGAACGTCGGTCTCTGTCGAGGCGGCTGCCGCGCGAGTGCGACCGTGTTCTGCTGCGCTTTCTGGTGCTGCGTGCGATGCTGCGGGATCTTGAACGACCTCGCTTCGAGGGCAGCTCGGGCGGCTTGTCCCATCTGGCCTTGGCTGATTCCGCTGCTGATGGCGCGTCTGTCATGGTGACATCTTCGTCTTTGCTCGGTGACCGTTGCGAGGGTGAGGCGGGTTTGCTGTCGAGCCTGGCCAGTCGAGGATCACGAGGAACAATCGACTTGGGAGGTTGCGCCTTCCGCATAGGAGGTTCGAGAGATTCGGACCGCTCAAGGACAGGTCGCTGTCGTGATTTCTTCATTTGCTCGCTCTCCTGTAGTAGAAGTTGCAATGCCAAGTCGTCGTCCACCTTGATGTCTTTGATGTTTTCAGGCTTGATAGATGAACGGCGTTCGGGTGATCTGCTTCTTGTCCTGCTCCTTCGCCTGCTCCTGTCTCGTCCACGCCGATCCCTATCGCGCTCGGGAGTCCTGCTACGGCTACGGCCACGGCCACGGCCACCACGATGGCGCCCACCTCGATCTCGGTCAAGCTCCTCTTGTATGCGACGCTCTCGCTCGGCATCTTCTTCGCGGATCTTCTTGAGACGGGCCTCTCGGCTCTTCTCGTGTTCCTCTCGCTCCTTTTTGAGGCGCAGGCGCTCTTCTTCTCTCTCTTTGTCAATCCTCTCTCGGTCTTTGCGACGGCGCTCCTCGTCTTCCTTGTCGCGCTCTTCCCGCTCCTTGCGTCTCCGCTCCTTCTCCGCTTGTCGTTCTCTCTCACGGGCTTCGTCTTCTTCCTTCTCGCGGCGCTTGCGTTCTTCCCTCTTTGCTTTCTCCTCGCGCTCTCTCTCGCGCTCCGCCTCCAGCTCCTTCTCTCGCTTGGCCTCTCGCTTCTCTCTGCGAGCTTCTGCCTCTTGAGCCCACTCTTCTTCGCTCTTGCTACCTCGCTGTTCCTCCTCGGCAGCTGCTTCGGCACCAATCTCCTGAATGCGGTACTCGCGCATCTTTGGCACCCCATGCTCGTCTATTAATTTATCCAACAGAGTGTTGACTGTGTTCATGATGTTGCCATAGATGTCGCTGCGCTCACCAGCGCCTTCTATAAGCGTGGTTGCCATTCGGGGATCTTTGGATAATAGAGAGGGATTGCGGTCCGTTTCGCGATCGACGAGCTCCTTGAGCGCGGCTTGCAGTTCATCTTTGGCAGGCTAGAGCGTGATTGTCAGCCTGCGGTGTTAGGATGATAAATATCTTGCCACTCACCCCTGACACGTATTGCTTCATCAGGTCTCTGCGTATATCGTCATATGCGCCCTTCTTGCGAAACATGTGCACGAGGCTGTCGATAGCTGATCGTTTCGCCTGCGAAAGCGGGAGCTCCGAGGGCCTCAATTTTTTGCGCATAGTCGCAGCGCCATCGCTCTCTGGTGCGCGCTTGCGGCTGACTTCGGCCATGGATGATTAGTCGTGGTTGCGATCAGCCGTTTTGGTGTCGTTTGTGTCGCGGCCAGGCGCAGGATGTCGGGGGTGGGAGAGGCTGACGAGCAGCGAATGACGTAGAGGCGCCAGGCTGCTGCCCCAGCCGAAACTGGTTACAATGAACGAATGGTAGGACGGGAAGTGAAAAAGTGAGAGGCAATATCAGGAGAGTCGCGAAATCGGCATTGTTGCGGAGGTGAGGTCGGCGGACGTTACTTCCGCATCCGCGTGGGTGGTTCGTTCTTGGCATTTGCGAGCTTGACAATGGAGCATCGCAAGCCATAATCCCAGTACAGCGGTGACAACGCGCCTCCACGACATCCGTCCCAATTGCTGCTGCTGCACGCGACGACTTTCTCACACCAATACAACTACCACCATCACCCCAATTCACCATGGTCCACAAGGTCCTCTTCTGGAGCGGGCTCGGTACGTCCCCAACAGCCTGCGCGTGCCCACCAAGGACTCTGCTGACGACCTTCACCAGGTGTTGCCGCGAGGCTATGGCAGCTGGGCATTGAGATGCGCCCCCTCTTCAACAAGGAGTCTCTCTGGGTCTACCCCATCTACGCCGGCGCCGGTGGCAGCTTCGGCTACTGGCTCACTGGTGTTGAGCAACGGCAATTCCGACTCCTGGCCGACCGACGAGACGCCCTACTCGAGAAGAGACAGCGAAGGAAGGAGCGTG
Source organism: Alternaria tenuissima (assembly GCA_004156035.1). Taxonomy (NCBI): domain Eukaryota; kingdom Fungi; phylum Ascomycota; class Dothideomycetes; order Pleosporales; family Pleosporaceae; genus Alternaria; species Alternaria tenuissima. Next base: position 2,757,775 of record PDXC01000003.1, read on the forward strand.
AGGAGGCTACCGGTACCTCCTAAGGCGCTGTTGCCTGCAATGGCATGACGCGCGTGTGTGAGGGGTAGATGAAGCTGGGAGCTGGCAGCGGTATACACGTCTAGAGCGTCATCGCAATCATGCCGGGACCTGAGATATCATACGCTGCATTCAGTCTTCATGATGGGCTGAGTTTGGGGGTGCCATATTCGTGGGGGCTGCATCTGCGCCGAGAGCAGCTTTCTACCAAATCTTGGCTGGTGACTCGATTTGTACATATTTCATTTGAAAATCAACCACACATGCAAAAACATCATCGCTCAGCCAATGTCAAAAAGTGCCTTGAATGCGAGATATTGCCTAGTCGAGTAACGCGCTACACTACCCTAACGGATTAGTGCATGACTCTTGCCTCTGCTATTCTGAGCTTGTGAAAGAACGTCCATGTTAACGAACACTCTGTCAACATCAATATGACTTGATAACACCGCCCCCCAAGACCCATGTGGTCAGAACTTGCTCCACATATCTTGTCATGTCTGCTGAGAACTTCCTTTCGCCTCATGGCGACAACTCAACCCCGGTCTCTCTAACGACGAACGGCACCCTCAGGACCAAAGGCATTGTTGTTTTCTCCGGCGGCAGCGCAGCCAACAATCTAGTCGATGTGTTCAAGAAAGTAAGAGAAGACAAAAGGTGCCCGCTGAGCTACGTCATTCCTATCAGTGATAATGGCGGAAGCTCGTCTGAGCTGATACGCGTTTTCGGAGGGCCAGGTACGCAACATTTGGTGCAAGAGTAGCACAACACTAACAGTGGCAGGTATCGGTGATGTTAGGAGTACGCGCATACCGAATAAAGTTTGAAGATTCATACTAATCCGCCTAGGTCGTCTCGTCCGTCTAATCCCGGATGACCCCGATCATGATGATAGCGAGAAAGCAGCCATCAAGACCTTCTTCAACCATAGATTACCCAAGGAACGTTCTTCGGCAAGAGAAGAGTGGTTGCAGATTGTAGAGGCTGAACATGCACTCTGGACGAATATTTCAACCGCGAAGAAAGAGCTAGTACGGTCGATACTGAACGTTGTCGCATACGAAATCGTCAAGCGTCGTCGACCTTCATCTAATTTTGACTTTTCAGGTGCAAGCATCGGTAATCTATTTCTCACTGGGTATGTACAGTCGCTCATCTGAAGCTCTGTGTGTTCTTCCATTCATACACTGTCTCGCAATCCCATGTTGTGTTTCTCGCCCTGGCTATCGCAGACTCCCCTCTACCTTCTTATTATCATTAAAACCGTCGATAATTAACGTTTCTAGCGCTCGCCTGTTCACCGGCTCCTTCGAATCTGCCATCTACCTCCTCTCCAGCATATGTTCTGTCCCCAGCCACACGTCCGTTCTCCCCGCAATAAACACCAACTTCACTCACCACATATCCGTGAGCCTCACAAACGGCGACACCATCACCGGCCAAAACTCCATCTCCCACCCCTCTATCTCAACAGCACTAGTGCCCGGCTCAGACGCCCCAGCCATTGACGAAACAGAACAGCACGATCGAATCGAAGACGCCAATCTCCCCGGCTCTCTCCCCACCCTCCGGAAACAATACATCACCTTTTCCAAAGCCGACGAAGAGGAGCTACCAGCAAGAATAGAAAGGCTGTGGTACATCAACCCCTACGGCCAGGAAATCCGGCTCTCGGCCAATCCAACGGTGCTGAGTGCGCTGAATGATGCTCAAGCTGTTATATACAGCATCGGCTCGCTATACACGTCCATTATTCCTTCTTTGGTGCTCAAAGGGATTGGGGAGGCTGTTGGTAACCCAGCTATCCGCTACAAGATCTTGATTCTAAACTCGACAATCGATCGCGAGACGGGGCCGTCGTCCGACCCATACTCCGCGCTTGATTTCATAGCCGCCATCGCAAAGGCATGTGAAGAGTCGAAGAATGTGTTTGGTCCTCTGGATAAGAGTCAGTATAAGAAGTACGTGACACACATCATTCATCTACAGGGGCCGGGGACTCCGGCGGTGGACCGAGATGAGCTTAAGAGCATTGGCATCGAGCCGATAAGGGTGTATGGGAAGAAACACGAAGGGGAGAATTTTGTGAGGTATGATGGGACGGCTTTGGTGCAGGCGCTAGAGGTTACGATGGGGAAGAGGGATCCGAGGATGCCTAGTCGACGGAACACTCTGGAGGGGCCGGCGAGATGATACTTAGACGGTAAAGTCAGTCCGATATCTTTTCTTACTATAACGCGATGAACAGCTTGTGGGTAGACAGCGGCTTTTGTCCATCGCCTCGAAGTCTATATACGTATACCTTGCTGTAAGCAATACTAATTTTACGCCTTACCTCGCTTAGTTAGCGGATAAATGTTCGTGCATCTAGCCCCTGTTGCAGCCTGCAAATGTGGGCTTTCTCTATACAAACCTCAGGCACTAGCGACCCCTAGATGGCATGACTCTTCTCGCGATTCTCATAAAGATGCGGTGCGTGCGATGTCTCTAGTTGGCCTCGTTACTTCTCGCCGCTTCCTTGCATGCCCACATTCAATGCTACATCACCCACAATGTCTCTTCCGAATCTTACCTCAGACGAAGATATCGCCGTGATGAATACCAGCGCATTCAAACGCCTCTACTGGCCCATCCTAGACAAAGAAGGCATATCAAACATTCGCGTCGCCAACAAAGAGAACGATACGTCTTCGAGTTCCAGAGCTTCTTTTACCAACCACCCCGTCGCCCTCGAACCAGCAACCGTTATAAACGCTTCTAAAATCTTCGTAACAGCAGAATGTCTCGCTTGTAAAGAGGGCGAATGGAACGACGGTTTCGAAGGACAGCCAGAAGGTGTCGAGAGACTAGAAGACGCGTGGGACTATTTCGTCATCGAAACCGCTGACGGTAGCCCTGTACTCGTCCGCGATGTGGTCGCCCAAGTCCATGCATGGGCTGCCAATCCTTTCATTGGGGAAAAGATCCGCGAAGGCATGGTTTGGATGTACAACGCCTCGTTTGAGCGCGGTGAAGATGGATGGTGCTCAGTAGGCGTTGGCTGTGAAGACGATGTAGATGAGGTGCCAGAAGGTACTAAGATATTCTTTGAGAGCTTTTTCGAACATGGTCCTGATCAGGATACTGGCGTACCCGTTGTCGCTATAGAGTTTTGGGTGGAAGGGTGGGATGGGAAGAGCGCGGAATACTTTTGGAAATCGCGCGGTGACCCAGTGAAGCATATGTTGTAGGTATCTCATTTCAGTTAGTTGTTTTGGTGCCTCAACGCCTTTGCTAAACGTGGTTTCAATGTCTCTTCCAAATCTCTGGAGAAGGCTGGAAGGCCTTCATACAAGACACTCAAGAACAACCAACTACACCTTGGCAACAATACAACCAATTTGCATCGAGCACCCGTTCCAATGGAGATGACTTGAATACTTTACTACAGTTGTAGTAATTGTGTCTTTCGATGACACATCCTATAAGGCTTTTCGATCCATCTGTAGCATGTTAATTCTATAATAGGGTACTACTAAAATCTCAACCTCTACATACCGTGGGGGCGAACATTCCATCCCCATAACCACAAGGCATCCAAATATTTCTAGTATTTCGTCCATCGGCTCCTCCATGGACTCTGTAATGTCCATACCCACGTCTCTGGACTCTGTATCCTCGGCTTCCATCAACCGCACGAAACACATAGCGTCCTCGACGCGCGTGCTGAAATACTGGAGGATTCGTTGAGAAGATAGGATAGCTTGCTCAACATTCGGATTCATACTACGCCACATAGCGTGATGTGCTATATCGATGTAAACACGGACTTTAAAGTCTCTGTTGAGGTCATCAAAGTGACCGGTAGCCTTTAACTCGTCCATCGCATGTGTGAGAGCCTCAAATTCAAAGTCTGGCTGGCCTGCGTCCAAGACAATAATCAAGCCTGGAATTTTCTTGACTTGAGGATAAAGTCGCATAAAATGTTTCATGTCCTGATAATTGAATGGCCGATATAGCATCTGCGGCACGTTCTCGTAGTACCAAAGTAGGCATTCTCGGGAGAATTGTTCGCAACACTGGTCATCGATGAAATCATCAATTGGTTTGGATCGTTTAGTCTCCTGGTCAAGGTCCAGGAGTGAGTATATTCGGTCGCGAAGTTCGCGTGGCAGACGATCACATATCTTGGTGCTGAGTTGGAGCGTATAACTGGATCTATTAGCATAAGTGTTACGTCTGCGATCGAAATAAACACGTCAACAAAGGATGTATATGAACGGGTAGATGCGTACGGTTTGTTACTCTGGTTGGCCATGTGTATGATGGTGAAAGTAATGAGGGGACGGTGCGCTTACAGTCTCAGGGCAAGACTTTAGCATTTAGGCATCAGTGTTACTGCCTCAGCATAGAAGCCAAACTAATGACGCCATGTCGCAGGTTACTGCGGCGATTAGGCGTGCCGAAACGGCTCAATATCCGCTCCACCCTGTCAGACACGATCGCACAACAACTACCCCAAATCGAGCTAAACGTGGTTTGCCAAGCAGACACCATTGGCACGGTCCGCAAGGCATGGTTTACGCTTACCCTAATCGAGACCGTTGTCTCGTATGTATACATCGCCCAGCACATCGCGCTTCCGGATCTCCAGCAGCAGTCCTTTAGCTTTCCAAATGGAAACAGTTATTGCATGTGTTGAGTCGGTGCTCACTTATCTTGTCGGTCCGCCGCCACAGCGCCCGATTACCCGGTACACGATGCCGCCAAACAACGTCTACGGAGTACTGACACCAAGGGAAGCAAGCACAGCGCCGGATGATACAGAGACCTGGTACTGTGACTTTTGGGAGAAAGCTCACGCCGTTCCGCACAAGGACGGAAACAATATCATCATCTTCGAACCGAAAGAGACAGATATACCCGATCCAAGGGCCAGACCAGAATGGGCAAGCAAACGGTTGCGCAAAGCTTATGAGCTTCTTGGAGAAAGCCATCCAAGGATAGTGCGGTGGGTACAGCGTAGAGCCAGTGTGGTGTTATCGCTGATGTAACGATAGGTGTATCAGCCTCCTAGATAGCGATGCCGGTAACGGGGTGATTGTTGAAAGACTCGATCCAGGGCCACACTGGGGTGATCTTCCCGTCATGACTACACCTGTACAAGAGACGCCTTCCAGAGAGGATAAGGTTATGCTGGCTTTGTACTATCGTTGGGCCTTGCAAGCACTGTCTGCCCTCAGTTTTTCCCACTCCCGCTCTGTGTATCTGACATTCTTCTCGTCTAGAAATGTATGGCTACGATCCGACTTTTCGCTTGCTATTACAGGTTTCATCAGCGTTGAAGGACCCGAGCTCGATGCCGATGCGCTGAGAGACGCTTGGAAGCAATCGAAGCGAGATGAGAGACAGGAGCGAGATTATCAGGCATTCGTTGCTGGTAGAACACAAGAGCCAGAGCCCTCTGATGAAGAGAGTAATGCAGATAGCGAAGAGATTCCAGAGGGGTTCTCCGAATCTTGGAGTGAAGGAGAATGGGCGGGGGATGGCAACGCTTTGTTCTACGATGATTATTTCAACATCACGTATCCTCGAGAAGGTGGATATCATCGCAAACCTTTGTGAGTAACTGCCACTTTTGGTCCGGTCGTACTTGGGATGTAACGTTTCGCTGACCATCGTATTGTGATAAGGTTTTACTGGGCTAGCTTTGTCTGGGAGCTCATGACTAACGGTCTCACAGCCGAAGCGCCTTGGAAACGTGACATAGACTGGAGTCCGTTCTCACCTGGAGGGCGCCCGACGGAAGAAGCGGCAGATTGGCGCGACCAGCTTCAAGTGTTAGAGCAGGCTAGGCTTGGAAGTGTGTTGCTCAAAGCCTGGAAGGGCGAATACGAAAGTGCGGAGCAAGCTGCCGAAGATATCAGAAAGATCGCCAGAGAAATAGGCATCAATGTCGTCAGCAGTACGGTGGAAGTAGGCGACGATTGGATGAAGCTGTTCAAGGATGAAGTTGATATTGGCGAGCCTTGGGAGAATATTTTCGAGCTGGATAAAGCGCAAAAGAAGTGGGGAACGCGAACGCTCAGATTCAAGCGGAAAACTACACATGTAAACTTGCCTGCGATAGAGCAGACTAATTTAGCAGGGCCATAGCTCACTCAGATGGGTTGATACGCACCAATTGGTACGCCATCTGGGCGGTCAGTATCAGTCTTTGGTGATCACGTTTTTGAGCGAGGATTATCCGTGTCTTTACCCTTGTAATGTCACATTGCTGTGTTGCGCATGGTTTTAATCAAAGAAAATAGCTAATAGTGAGCCGAAAGCCAACCATCTGCCGATGGTGTGCAGATGAGGCTCACGAAGGTCGTTGCGCAACATTCGATCACACGTCTGCCTGTTCAATGCATGTCGCAGTAGTAATCAGCCCGTTCAAAAACTTGTTTCGAATCATCAAGACACCCTCTCAGTCTTTCCTTATCGGATCATCCAATGTTAATCGTAAAAATGGCCACTGCCTGGCATCGTGTGTCCAAAGTGTAGATAAGATCGCCTAGTAATGTAACGCCATCATGACTCCTGCCGCTGCCTGATAGATGCACGAGCTTGATTGCTGGAGGATCGATCTAGCGGTCAAGAGAATGCTAAAAGCCAGTGGAAGGCTGCATCGCGAAGCGTGTGTAGACAAACCATCGTGTTCGGCCGTGTCTCAGGCATGCAAGTACCCGCGGCTCGTGCCAACGAGATTGCAACCCCAAGAAGTGCCGTGTGGTCCAGATCCTGATTTCTACGTGCCGATCACGATGTTTCTGCTCGATTTCGATGCTAAGTATTGTTTATCAGTCCATTCTTCCAGTCTTGAAACGGCGGCATGTTCATCCTGATTGGACTTGCACTACACGGGGCGTTGGCATGCTCGGTAGAGAAATATCCGGCCGGTTGAATGCTTGAAGTGATGCCTTGACGCTGGTAGTTAGAATCCTGAGGCGACTGGCACGAGCCGACGAGCCCGGGCCGAGCTGATCCTGAGATAGTTCTGGCAACAATGCATACGCCAGCATACGCATATGGCCGGTGAGCGGATATCAGCACGGGAGAAAGAAATGTATAATTGACGCGGCTTCTTGCAGGCATTATAGTCATTCTCGCCTATGGGAAATGATTCTGGTATTCGGTTGTGGTATGTCAACCCAGACATGCATAAGGCTGGCTGTCGCAGATGTCATTCAGCGGCCATTATGCATGTCATCCAGCCTGCGTCCGGTGTCTGTCGATAGGGCCTCCGGATTTGATATTGTCCGCGAGCTTCCGGCAAGAAGGCTATTGGTTGGATAGGAAGCTGGAGATTGGAGGGCGTGACGAGGTGCATGGAGGGGCGTCAAAGTCTAGTTGAAGGAGCGACAGCAATCCAATGTGCAGTAGTAGATCGACGCTGCGCGAACTTATGCTGAGCCGCGCTGCAGAACGACCTCGAACTCATGCAGTCTAGAGAGGAGCTCAACCAATGTTAGTTGTAGAGGTGTGATGGCATTGCGATACATCGAGTGGCGAAGCGCGAAAATGTTTGACATGCACTGTGGTGATGCAAGCGGGGGGCTGAGTGAGATGAGTGAACTGATTGCAGACGCACAAGAAAGGTACGGACTACGCCTGTGACAGCGGGTACAAGTAATAGCGGTCGAAGGACTTCTGTGCAACCGGCGGGATGTCATTGCGTCTTGCGGCTGTCGGTTGGATGCATTGGCCAAGCGGGACCAAGGGCAAGCTGATAGACTGGACGTCAGCAGACGTCCCTTTGGCGATCTTAAGCGAGTGTCCAAGTAGATGGTCCTGATATTCTGTGTGCGCACCTTGGTGTGGTGGCTTGGTGTGGTCAGTTGCCTTCTTTTGGCTGAGTTGAAGCGGAAGGGTGTGGTGAACGGCGCATGGGCCAAAGGTGGGGTAATGACGCCTTGTTAGCGTCGACGCGTCAATGAGCCATGGCTTCTTCGCGCACTGACAACGTCTCCTCCACGACGACTTGATGTCTTCAGCTCGACAACGGGTTGGAAGAAAGAACAGTATTCGCGTCTGCAACTCGCGGATCGATCCCGAACGCTGCAGATGTAATGCAAGTGCGACCAATTACGAACACCACCACCACCATCAGGCTGTATGCGATAACAGATAGACAGCAGCTACGAGTCCTTCAATGCACAAGCGCGTCGTGCATATGCATGTTTAGCATGCTTAGTATTTGGTCCGGTCACTTTGCGGCTTAAAGACATATGTCAAGCAAAGCTATGCTGCATGTTCACGCAAAAGGGCGGGGCTATTTGCCTGTTTCCCCCTCAGCCTGGTGGCTTAGACCGGTGAAAGCCCTGATATTCATACCATATTGGGGCTTTCGAGCGCCCTATGGGACGACCAATCATCTCTTGTTTCATGTATACCCTGGTATAGGGACTGGATATGGTTACTGTACTCCAAGAAGGACCCCTAACTCCGCTTGCATCAACGCGGTATCACTACTGCTGCGGGTATAGATCGAGAACGAGCATCTTCGAGTGTAATAGCCAGAATTCTCGACCTATATCTTCGGTCAAGGTCCTCCTGTTTCTGCCTTAGATTCTGAAGCTCGCCCTGTCATTCACTTCCCGTGTCTTAATCCTGCTACATTCCCTTTTCGATCACCAACAACGGGATTGTCTCTCATCTGATCATAGTCTGGCAATCACTTCCTCTTTGAGAAGTCACGCGCAATAGTCTCCTTGAACCGTACGATGGCGGCTCAACAGCAAGCGCAATACCAAGCTCAGGTACCTCAACACCAAACCGTTGGCCAACAGCGGCAAGTTCCGACTGGACAACAGCAACAGCAGGCCTTTGGACTGGCTCAGCAAAGGCCAGCGCAATCTCAGCAGTACCCTCTTAATCCATACGCCAACTACGACCCTCAATTAGCATCTTTCATCTTGGAGAAACCGAAACATGCTACTTCCTGGGAGGATGCCGAGCCCGAGAGGCAACACGTTGCACTTCAAGAGCTCCAGAGTGAGCTTCACAAGTTCCGTCGAAACCATGGCAACGTCAAGAAGAACATGAATGATATTCCCTCCCCTAATTGTCGCCGCATAATCAACGAGCTCGTTGAGGACCAGAACGTTGAACTTGCGAAGTACAATCGTTCGATTCAGTACAGGATCGCAAGCGTTGTCAACAAATGGCGATCAGTCAACCGTCGCGAGCGTCAGCTCGTGCGTGTAGATATCATACTGGAGACCGAACCTTCCGGGTTTGAAGAGCCTATGCAAGCGAAGATCATGGTTCCAGGTGGCCCTCAAGATCCGAACAAGGTCAAGCAGGTCAATCCTCAGAACCAACATTTCCCGAACCAACCCAACCCTGGCCAGAACTTGGGCCAGCAACAGCAGCAAAGACCTACGCAGCAGCAGCAGCATCATCATCATCATCAACAACAGCAACAGCAACAGCAGCCACATCCATCCCAGCAACATCCAGGTCATGGCAACATCAACCAAGGGCCCATTCCTGGAAACCCACCTCCGCCTCCGCCGCCTCCGGTTGTGCCACACGATATGGGTGGGCCTCCACACCCACCCATGAATGGTGGAGGTCGACCCATGCCAGGGCCCATGCAACACCCACAGCCCCATCATCCCCCCAATGGTCAACATCCTATGCCTGGAACGTTTCCAGAACAATTGCCAATGCCACCGCATCATATGAGGCACAATCAAGGCCGGCCAATAGAGGTGCTGAATCCTAATCACCATCGACATCAGAAGCCAAGACGCAAAAACCATCGCGATACTTCCAGCTCGTCGTCTGATAGTGAATCTTCGTGGGAAGATGAGTCTGAGGACTCCAGCTTTGTCAACATCGAGCACGATGATCATATCGATGCTGGTCGACGCGAACGTGGACGTCAGCGACACTTCAAGAAGCCGACGAAGAGCCAGAAACATCGATCACTCAGCAAAGCTAGAGGTCTTAGTCGCAGTCGGAGCCGAAGTCGTGCACGTAGAAACAATGTCGACCCTTATTCTCCAAAAGCTACCCGCCGACGACGAGCCTCCGACCTAATTGATGATCCTCGCAATGGTAGGCTCAGTCCAGAGTCTTTCACTACCGAATCTTCTCGGGGCTCTCATAAGAAGATTCCAGGTCACATGCCACCTGTTCACATCCACTTGAACACCAACAACGTTGTGGAAGACCGTACACGCAACGGTAATACTTCACCAGCTGACCTTTATAATGAGAAGAGGAAGTCAGGAAAGCAATACAGCGCACATGACATGGCTCGTGAGACCTCCAGTTCATCGTTGGAACGTGGAAGTGGGACGGAGTCTATGAATACTACATCTGCTCATACAGCGGATGACGGTATCTGGGACAGGCCTATCCGTCGTCGCCCGTCCTTCAAGCATGTGCATAGTCGCCGTAAGTCGCCTTATAGAGGCAAACCACAAACTGTGTTCGATCAGCCGCACCCCAGTCACGTCTACGATGATGAAATCGACCACCGTCGGGCACAGAAGATCAGGTATCCCGACGAACTCGTAGACGACTATCCACATCCCCGCAGCCCTCGCGTACACATGCGCGAGCCCGAATCATACTTCGATGACCATGCAGCGCATGCTATCCGTCCAAACATGCACCACCGTCGCGCCACCATGGCCAACCTACCTAACGCCCATAACTCCTTTGCGCAAACGCACTTCCCACCCAAACCACTTCGCGCCTCGTCGTACGTTTCGGATAGGCATGGATCAGGCTACAGCTTTCCTCAGCAACGGGCAATCACAGATCGAGACGAGCCAGATGAGCGGTTTGGGCTGAGTGATATCCACGCGGCTCTTGAGCATATCCAAGAGAAGAAGGACATGAGATATTCGATGAGGCGGCCGAATGTAATGAGTAGGAGGGACTCCGCGCTACAGTTTGAGGATGAGTGGAATATTAGAGTACCTTTAGGTGGTCGTCGTGGAGGTTACGAGAGGTACTAGACAATATGCATGCTCTCTTGTCTCGCTTTCCTTTCCAGTACTCTTACCTTCTGTACCATTGCATCGCTCTTTTGGCGATGCAAGATAGCAGATGTGTCTCTTCGATTCGCTACATTGTTTACACTTCTTTCGCACGGCACAGGGCCTTCTTGCGGTATGTTTCTCTAGGTCTTTGGACATGTTTCATCATCTTGTATCATACAGTCGTCGCCGACTAAGATATATACACTTCGTGTCAAAATAATTCCAACTATTGCCTTTAATGAATCAAACCCATCCAACCGCCAGAGTTTCTACTGGCTGGAAAAAAAAGCCACGGGCAGCCTGCTGCAGCATCAACACCTTCAAGTATGATCTTGGGGTGCTATTAGGCGCAGAGTGTACGAGTCTAGAATGCATTGATTGGATGCCTTGCTGACCTTGGCATCAGCTTCGCGCCTCACCAACGTCTTGTGTGAGCGACTTGAAGTAGCCGGCCTTCCGATCGGCCTTTTTGCAACCGATGAGCATGATGATTGAGTTGGATTGGTTATTGCCTGGTATTATCGCACTGATTGTGGCGCCGGAAGAATTCTTCGAAATCAATCGGTAGTCGCAAGGCTGAGACTTTCCAATCGCTCTTATCCCAGACCTACACCGCCTCAGCCTTCCTTGCCCTCTCCTAGATTCGCAAAACTATGGATATAATCCCAGAGCCGTCGGAGGCTCACCCCGGGGGTCTATATGCTGATATAGTGGAGAGACGAAAGTCCGAGCTGATTGCAGCACCATGGGAAGGTTACATTGATGATTTGTCTGTTACTGGATTAAATCGGAGATTGATTTGTCTGTAATACTTTCCATTCACGACTACACGAGCTTATCTTATAGATACTCGCAAGATATGTGTGAAGATCTCCATCACGGACAGCGCGCAGGTTCTTGCGACTCAAGAATTTGCCACCACTCCTCAGAAGCGCGCGGGGAAAAAGAATGGTCTTTGAGTAGGGAGTCATCTATGTACGTTGTAGGACGTCGAATTGCTCAACGTGTGCTCACACAAGCGTAGGAAGATTGTGCCTACATCGACTTTCATGGTATCTGTGTTCGAGACAGATCTGTCCAAATCACCTCCTGAGACACTGAAGTACAAATCTGGTCAAGAACGCATAGCCTTGTTAGATTTCGCACATAGAGGTCGAAGTAGTTATAATACCGGGTACAGCGCCGGCCCTTTACATATGTTGGAGGAGACCGAGCAGTCCTGTAGCTTCGCGATATCCTTCACTATGCAAACTGACAACGGATTCAACAAGAAAGTGGCCCAGCTCGAGGTAAAAGACTTGCGCAGTGGGCTCGTAGAACGGCCATTGTCTTGAGCGTCATCCTGAGATGGAAGCTATTAGATAGACTGTTCTATTTATCTCTACCGTCATTGCTTTCTCGGAATATAAAGAATGCCGTTCACTATACTGTGACTTTCGTTAGATCGCTAGCTGTATAGGCCGTCTCCGACAAACGTTTCCTACATTCACCAAGCAGCATCAACAACCCACAATCCGTTGAGACCGTGATAGCTTCTCCATATGCGCTTATGGAGGGTAAGAGTGCGGAAACGTTATCTGCGAAAGTAGAGCCCAGATGCAACGATCTGCGCACAATTTCATGTACCAGAACCAGTATTGCGATAACGGTTGCAGGTTCCGCGGTCGACGAGGAAGAAGCACGTCATGCATGCGTGCCTCACATCGCTTGTACCTGCCAAGCCATCAGGGGCACCATGTGGGGTGACTCCACCGCAGACGCGCCTCCAACGTCCACTAAGACGCATCCAAATGCCATGTCCACCACAAAAACAACCTTTCGGCACAAGCATCACCTGCTCTCTTTTGCCTCTAGCCTTCGATTTCCGATGCAAAGACACCTTGCGCCGTCCGATAATGCACAATAGCGGCAAATGGGCTTAGGTAGGCGCCACTAAAGTCCCGAGGTGCCCAAAAGTGCGCGCGCTCTGCCAGCCATGCACACGGTAGACACGAGAACACGAGCCCCCATCCGAAACACGTCTAGCCCCACGGAGATGAACGTGCCTTCTGGGCACGCTGACTGGGCGGTCATCATTGGGCGGGCGCCGGCAGAGTATTGGTATGCTTGTTCTTTACGAGATGCTATGCTTAGGGGCTGAGAGGGCCAGAACTGGCTGGGCAGGACAGGGCAAGTGGATGGGAGATAAAGACGCTGTTTTCTGTCGTTCGTGATGCGCGCGCGTGTTGGGCTCTCTCGCATTCACTCAGCTCCTAGTCGGTCTTTACTCTGGATTTTTTTCTTCGTCTTGTTAATATATCCTACTGTCTTACTGCTTGCTTGCACGTCTCAAAGTCAGCGGACCATCAGTATTGAGTTTCACCTCTACCGTTACTAGTGTAAAACACCGGGTTAGGTACCCAGACCAGAAAGTAAAAGATGAAGGTGGTCGTTGCGTTGTTTGGCCTTGTAGCTCTTGCGCTTGCGCAAGAGACCTCGAGCTGTAAGTTTAAGTCAAGCAATAGTGCTGAAGGTTGTTTGGTGAACACAACTCTAATCAAGCGATCCGACATGTAGATACCGGCCCAATGTTCGACCCGGACACCGCGCCATTCTTCGGCCCAAGCACCATCGTCTTTCCATCAGTCACCGAGTCCGCTCCCGTACTCTCAAACTTACCCACTCTCACGGCGTCGAGGAGCTCAGGTATCATCTCCATGTCTAGCGCTATGGCCAACTCGACACTCTCGACTTCGACGCTATCGCGCAACTCTACAACCTCGCATTCCTCAACGCATTCCTCAACACACTCCTCTACGTCGGTTAGGACTTCGCGGACGGCGACACCTACGGCTGATGAGACTACGGCGAGTGCATCGGTCCCAGCTGAGACGGGTGCAGGTGTCGTGAATTACCCAGAGACATTCGGAGCTCTCGTGGGAGGCCTTGTAGCTGGATTAGCGATGCTGTAGCAGGCCGTGATAGTTTTGTGGTAAAGAACGGGAAGCTGAAAAGCAACACCTTAGTATAATAGTCGCCGAAAGGTCTAGCGATGTATAGGGCCAACATAATAGGGTATATTGTGATGTGCTCGTAGAGTTGACTTGAGCCTGTCTGTCAAAGTCATCTAGCATACTTTTCCCTGGTCAAAACCAAACGCCTAAGAAACGCCGTCACAATGCAACTGAACTGAGCATTTGTTCCTTCTCGCTTGTTCCTTACTCCTCCATAGCTCCAACCTCGGTCACAGACTCGGTCGCCTTGGTGTAGTAGGCCTTGAGATCGATCTTGAAGTCTGCCATGGCCACACCGAACATTTTCAGTAGCGCTGTTTGATGGCTGTTCATGACCTTGCCCTCTTCCGCGATGGTATACGGTACATCCAACACAATCTTGCCTTTGTCGAGCCTCGTTGGCATGCCCCATTTCCTGATGGTGGTCTCCATGCTGTGCGGGAGCGGCACGTCCTCGTCTTCGGGAACCTCTCCACCTCTTGAGTGGACTACACCGGCGGGGACTGTGAAGGTCTGTGTAGCAACGATACCGGCGCGCGCAAAGTCGGTTTGCGAGTAGTTGGCAAAGTACTCGATCATCTCACTGGGGTCGCGGTTGGTGAAGAAGAGTCCAACATTGCCGTTGAGATGCTGGCTAAGCTCCGAGAGGTTGGTGAGGTGCTCTTCAGCTGGGGTGAGTCCAAGCGCTTTCGCCATTACTTTGGTCTTTCCGAAGAAGAATCTGCGCGATCGTTAACCATGCGCGCTTTCGGTAAAAGCGGTCCCATAGACATACCGGCTATCGGCGAACTCTTGACGGAGTTCCTTGAGGTAGGAGTTGCGCATGTTCTCTACGGCGAAGACAAAGATGTGCTCAAAATTGTCCGCCGCTTCCTGAACATTGGCAAAAAGCTTCAAAGACAGCTCCTTGCCCTTCTTGTCCGTCTTGGTAAGATGTACGACCTTCGCGCGCTTTGACTTCGGCATTTTGGCGGTGCTGTGCAAGTGTTGTGGTTGGTTGAGGTTGCGCTCAGGAAAAAGTTCGAAGTTGCAGGTTCGCGACTTCCAAAAAAATGAGCGGGGAATTTTGGCGAACCACCGATTGGTGCAGCCGCGGCTGAACTCCGCTGTGGATCCTTCTCACATTCCCCAAAGTATAAGCATCTGGCACTCCGACCTCACCCCAGTTCGCTCGACATGATTTGCCGATGACAGAGACATGTTGGACTTTATGGATAGTGTGCAGCATGCATTCTACGAGGCATCCAGCTGGAACGTGGACAATTCCTATGGCGCACTGAACGCGTCGGCACGAGGTACGTCACTCCTGAGATGGCGTTCCACACCCAATACTCACTGCACTTGACAGCATTGCTCGACTTTGACATACCCAGAGGCCTGCGTATGCAGATTTCCTCTCTAGCCGCCCCGAACTTTGCAACATCGTACACACTAGGCAGCGTGGGCGTAGTGGATGGCTCAGTGTCCTACCTGTACTCGTCGCTACCACTGCAGAAGGACTTTAGGACGTCCCATATTGACCTGCACAATGTCATACGAGGCTACAAGCATGTACAAGAGCTGCGGAGACCGGACGAGAAGTGGTGGTGGGAGGTTTGGCATGCTGGCCAGAGGGTAGACCGCAAGAGTGAGCTTGACGACACTATCTTTCTGTATCCCCGCTAATCTATGACAGATACTCTGTTGTATGGGCGCATATTCCTACCACAGCAGAGGCTCGAAGCCCTGTACTTGCGCCGCCTCGCCCCTACACGACAGCTCAGGATCGCCGCCGTCAGCGACTCCAATCTCAACAATGGCGGGACGATCCTGACACTCTTGCAAAACGACTTCGGCAAATACAGCACGGAATACATGTACAGCACAGACTCAGCGTTGATGGGCGTCCGGGGTCTCTACAACTTCGGTCCAGGCCCCAGAGATGCGTCTACAGAACCGCTCGCTGCAGAGCAAGTGGGTCCTGTGGATGGTCGCTTCAGTGCAGGCGCAGAGCTGTACTATGGCATACTGAACAAGAGCGGGGGTATCAGCACAGGGGTGAGGTTCGCCACCTTGCCCAACCATGCGGGCTTTCCGTATACCATGACGCTCACGCTCAATCCGTTGATGGGAAATCTTTCTTCCACTTATGCCGTCAAGGCTGGCCCCAACCTGGCCCTTTCCTCTCGCTTCGACTTCAATTTCTATTCGTATGAAAGCGAGCTGCAGCTCGGGTGCGAGCTTTGGCGTATTCGCAACACAACCGACGTAGACTGGGCGATCAAGAAGCTGCGTCCAGATTGGAAACGCTCAACAGTTTCCCCAGATGACGACGTCTCTGGAGTGCTCAAGGCTAGGGTCGATCAGGATTGGCGCATTGGGGTGTTGTGGGAGGGCAGGATTAAGGAGCTGCTGTTCACGCTCGGTGCGAGTCTGGACCTGAAGAAGAGAGAGCAGATGGTCCGTTCTGTCGGTGTTGAGCTGCAGTACTCGTCATGAACGAAAACAGGCACAGACTGCGACATCTGAATCTCTAGACAGACCGACCATTCCTCTTTGCGCACGAAGGATCCCAAATCGGCCGAACTGACTCAACTGAATCAGACCTGATTACCACTACCGTCGACAGTGGGGGTTCTAGAAACACTTCTCCCGCACATGGTCAAAGCATGAAGGAATGGTTTCCAGAAGACGATCGCGTCAAACAGCGGGACTCAAACGAAGGACGGAAGGGCCTTCACGATACCCATGCGATGACGACCATGTGTTTTCTGAACACGACATACCACAGGAGCTAGGACTCGAGTAAGTAGCGAAGCGTGCATTATGGCGTAGTTTGGTCCCGAGTGGTGCAACGCTGAAACATAGTATGGGGATGTTCGCTGCTCGTCACACTGCGTCGGGCTGCTTGGACTTGTTTTCAATGCAGTAGCACGATTCACAATAATCTGTTACACATGGCATTTTTCAAGACAAAAGTTTGAGCATACAAGGACGGGTCTTCAGCTTCCGCAAGTTGAGTGTGGGAAGAGGTGTGCAGATCCGGTCGAGGCCGCGTTCGGAGCGGACCATATCAATATCGTTGGTGGATAATAAGTCAGTTTCCGGGTTGGTGGTTGTTGTCGCTCGCTTGCCGACGCGTCCACCATTCACACCGCCGTGCCTGGCGTAAGCCTTGCAATTAATCGTGCAGGGAAGCGATTGGTACTATAGATTGACAGCTGTAGGGCGACAAGACGGGCGACGAGCTAGCTAAGCTGGCACTCTCGAGATCAACGAACTATTACGACTTTGCCAAAACTGAATAATTTCCCTTCCGTGGCTTTTTGACCGGGCGACGAGCGTGTCAGGATGGCCGCGATCAGGCGGCACGGGCACCGATGCTCGTCAGGATCTTTCTCATGCTCGGCTCACCCGAGCGATCCGCACGAGGCTCACTCGAGTAAGTATTCACGATACCGAAATGGGCCGCGCTGTGCCGCACATTGTCAGCACCAAAATTGTGGGCGCGTACGGCGAGGCACGCCAGGTACGACGGATGCGTGCCAGCCGCCTGCATTCACGCTTGCAGTCACGTTCACGCTTACCTTGACTTGATGCTCTGCTGTACTTGTTCCGATGCTGTGGTGAGCAATCGCAGACTAAGGGCTTCTCAAACGCGACAACCGTCGCGCCTCATGCTGCTGTGTGGAGCGCGTTGTTTGGGTACCTGTCGGAACACGCTAAAGCGGACCGTGAGCACTACGTCGTCGCGGTCTTTTCGAATAGCGAGCGAAGTTCATGCACGCTCTTTTCTGACAGGTATCGCGATGCGTGTTGTTGTATCGGCGAGCCTCGCGGCAAGGATTGCCCTATGGGCGCAAGTCTCCTGAGTCTTGGAACAGAGCCTGTCCTCAACCCCGGTCGTCACGTCTCTAGTGGCGCGACTCCGACGTACCTCGCAGCTCCTAGCAGCTAGCCCCCTGATCGGAGCTATTGCGGGCAGCGCGCGTTGCGGGCGGGCAGAAGACACTCGCACCAGAGGCGGCTGTCGTGGCTGTTGTGTAGAGCGGAGGAGCATCCGGTCAAAGTGCTGCGAGCATGGTTTGCTTCAGAACATAAGCGTTTTGGTGCGTCACCACTGGTCTCGCGCCTCCAGGGCTGGCGTTGAGCGTTGGGCTAAAACTGTCTCTGGGCGGAAACTTGGGCCACTAGGCGCTCTGCCCAGCCCACACTAGCCGGCGCGCACCTTCCCCCCGGCTTCAATGCCCCTTCCCTTAATCTCCCCTTTCTAAACCACGGTCGCTCATTTACATCCAAGGCCCAGCTCCTCTATCCGGATTCCCTATCGTCACCTTTGCTGTCGGTGTGGTAGAACTCACTTTCTCTTTCTCTGTCGACTTCTGCGAAGTGCCGCCACTCCTTTCGGCCTTTGCCCACGTTCCTTTCTTCACAACCCTCCTTTAGGCTTTGTCCGTCCGCTCCCTAGCACCACCTCCTTCACTCTTTCTCGACTTGGATTCGCTCTCGGACGATCCATCTGCTCCCCGGTCAGCAGCTCCCTTCACACTTCACACGCGCCTGGACGGTGTCTCGAGTTCCATACACACGTGGAATCATTTCCCGTGACCTTGAACTCTTACAAGCTTCGCATAGCTTTATCATCTTCACCCACCAGCATTGCTTGGACCATTACTTCACGACACTTTACGAATCTAGATAGACAGAGGTGTCAGCTCGATTGCTCCCTCTATATCTTCCACCCCACTTCGAATCGAGTCAACTCCCGCGCTCCGATTACACCTACCACCCAGCATGCAGTCAAACGACGACGCAATGGTCTCGCCGACCCCATCCCCACCGGCGGGATCCTCGACACCGACGCAGGGCTCTGCCCCGCGCCGACCTCCCCGTAAAAGCACCCTCACCCAGCAGCAGCGCAACCAGAAGAGACAGAGGGCTACCCAAGACCAACTGGTGACCCTTGAAGTGGAGTTCAACAAGAACCCCACACCCACTGCTGCTACTCGCGAAAGAATAGCCTCGGAAATCAACATGACCGAGCGCTCAGTCCAGATCTGGTTCCAGAACAGGTAGGAATGCCGAGCAGCATGCTGACGCGCAGTACTGACAATCGCATAGACGTGCCAAGATCAAGAACATTGCCAAGAAGAGCATCGAGAACGGTGACGACTGCAATGACATCCCAGAGTCAATGCGACGATACCTCGCCCTACAGGCCATGGAGTCTGGCAAGTCAATTGGTACTAGCTTCCTAGGCCGAGCAGGTGGTATGCCATACGGAAGTGGCATGCTTCTCAACACAGACGCCAACAACTCCAAGGTTGTCATTCACCACTTTGCCTGCCGCTCCCTCAGCATCGGTAGCTGGAGAAGAGTCGGACAAAGCGCCATGGACCTTGTAGTCTTCTACTCGCCCGAGAAGTGCTGCATCACGTACTACATCAACAACGATTCTGCGGGCTACAAGATTGAGTACCCATTCTCATACATCAAGAACATCTCACTGGAGAACGGTGACATGACCGCGAATGCCGAGGGTGCTTCGCAACGCCCAGGAGGGCTGATTGTTGAGCTCAACCGACCACCGAACTTTTTCATGGACTCATCAGGTTCGGGTGGATTCTTCCAGTGCGGCGACTTTACCGAGGACCAGCAAGCGTCAAACATCATGTTGCACCACTTGGGCGGCCACCCGAAGGTGCTGAGCGGACAGTTGGCGAAACTTGTCTCACTGGAGTCGTTTCAGAACCGACACAACATGTACGACCCAAACACATTTGCCGTCTCGGCACCGGTCTCGCCCATCAACCACCGGCCCGCTTCCCAACCAAACCATCTTCAACACCCTCACCACATGGGTATGTTTCAGGAGACACATCTTGCGCCTGCTCCCTTTCAACCGCGTGGTCACAAGCGCCAGCGAAGTCGCTCGGTTCCTGTTGCGATGGACTTTTCGATGCTTCGCAACCCGATGCCATCATTCCTGATCCAACAAGAGCCGTCGCCATACGTGCCTAACCCAGAGATCTTTGCACCACAACCACAAAGTGCAGGTCCCATTGGTCCTCACCTGAGTATCGACACTTCAGCAGGCTACGGCATGGACTACCGACAGTACCCCATGTCGGCCACAACGACCAACTCACCATCCGAGTACGGCACTCCTTCATTTTTCACGTCAGGTCCATCAAATGACAACATTCCTGCATCCAACTACGGCCAGTACAACATCCCACCTTATGTACATACACCAATGGGCCCGCCGCCACATTCGGCGTCTCACCACTCACCTATGCCGGCGATGAGCCACCCGGACCCCATCATCGCTAACCAATCACCACCACTGGGCTCTTTCGGTCGTGACAACCACAACGATGTGTACCAAATGTCGCACGACAACGGCATGTCGGACGAGGCCCTGCAGATGACCGACATGTACGCCAAGCAAAATCTCAACATGCCCTTCCGGTCGCCGTTACTGGAGGACAATGGGGATGACCTTGACATGTCGAATCTGGTGTCGTTTGGCACGCTAGACCCATCCAGCCTGTCACCGGAGCATCATCAGATGCAATGAGCAGCTTGCATACTTAGTGTCTATTGTCAATTCTGCTTTTGCTTGCTCTTATACCCGGTCGCGGATGCTTTTTTACGAGGAAGCTGGACAGACACCCTGCAACTTGAGACAGTCGCCGGGTTGCTCTCGCTCTCCATTTTTCGCGCTCATACTTAATGTGGTCGTTGACATCTTCCCTCTCACATATTGGTTTCAAATCGTTGGACAGGTAGCAACTTGGGCTTCAGCACTGGGGTTTTCCTGTCGCTCGTAGGACGCACCCCCTTCTACTACTATTACCTCGCACCCCGGCAACTCATCTCTTCTTCGTAACGCACATCGAACGACCACACACCATACAGGGATTGGTTATTGATATTGGCGTTGCTAAGGAATTGGCTAGGGCTGGGATACATTTATACAAGAGAGAAATGGCGGACTGGTGGAACCTGCGCTTGGTTGGTGTTGGCAACAACAAGACGTTGGCAGTCACATGCAGGTCGTCTCTTATTTCTTGGTTTCTCGTTTGATCATTGTTCATCTTTTCCTTTCCGTGTTGCGAGCTAGCCATTGTTTCATTTGTTGCGTGCGTCTCGGATGTTCGGAATTTTCTTGTCGGATCCCTTTTGGCAGGATGGAGAGAGAGAGAGAGGATTGCCACCTTTTGAGGAGATTCTTGTGCTGCGGGGGTTGTTGTGGATTACATAGCCGCTGTGCGTGCTTGACAGTTGTAGCCTTTCCAAGGGGATCTCCGGTAAAGAAAACTGTATCTTTCAAGATCAGTAAACAAATATATTACATTACTTGAACAAACCTGGGGATAGCATCCATCATCATGAATGCATGCTAGCATTTGACTTTGGCAGCAACATGTGTAGTCCAGAGTGTAAAGTCAAGCTAGAGCAGCTGCGGGGAAGTGCCATGTTATACCAAAGTGAAATTACGATGGACAAACTGGTCTCGTATCCCGGGTTACGAGATGAAAGTCACATCGCAATTTGCCCAATTTTGCTACACTAACAGGCAGCCTACACAGCCCATTTGACAGCGCATTAATGAAGGTAGCCTTCGGGCCAACCCGTCGAGTCCTCCACAGGATCGGTCTGTCTGATTGCAAACTTGGGTCGGCCAATCACATGCCATGGTCTACGAAAAGGCTGTAACGTGTTATTTTACTGCTACACAGGCTCTTCCCATGGAGTGAAACTGTCGCGGGATGATTGCGGAAAACACTTTGGGCAGCAGCACGAGTCTTGAGGTATAAGGGAGTATGTGCTTATGTGCTGCTAGCGCAGTAGTATGGTAGAGGTGAAGCTGGAAAAGGAAATAGCAATGCGATAAGATCGTCGATTATGCATGATGTGGTGTGGTGTGAGTAGTGTCTGCGACCGGTTACAAGCTACAAGGTTGTGCCAAGAACATATGGACGGGCGAGTAAGAGAGGCATGAGCTGACAGATTGACAGACTGACAAAGCATACGGCGACCATGATTATGTCAGGCTCACGATTGAAATTTTGTTATGATTTGCTGTAGTCGATGACGTGCGGCTCTCCGACGCGTGATCGCACCGTTGCGGGAAAATCGAAGGCCAAGCTCTAGACTTATGGCCTGACTTATAGCCTTGCAAGGCTTTTTTTTTCGCAGCCCTCGGACGAGCAGCGGGTCGTGTGCTAGACCGGCAAGGCTTGCGATGCTCGGGATGTGGCAGCGATCAGCATCGTGTTCCCCTGACTTGAGGCCCGCTTGGGCGTGGTGCGGAACGGGCAGATGGGGCTGCTCATTTCGTCGGGCCAACCAAAGGCCGCCTGTCGTTTCGCGCAGCAGAGGTGCGAGAGAGCGAGAAGGACAAGGGATCCTCAATTCCCCCTTGCCTTGCCAACGGCGCTGATAAGTCGAGTTGCAAGCTCCAAGGCTTTTCTTCTCCTGCACCTACATCTTGTCGTTCATTACCGCCCGTCAATCTCCATCTCTACGTCACGACAGACGGTGGCTTGGAAGCTTGGTGCTTGGTGCTTCGTAGCAAACGGCCGCGCCACTCAGGAACACGAAAAGCGTTGCGACGACCCAAGCATTCACGCTACACCGGCTTGACGAGCATCATATCAGCATCATCATCCTCGTCTTGCCCCGGGCTCCTGCTACTGTTTGCACATCACGTACGTCTTCCCGCTGCACCTTCCGCCCAATCCCGTTCCTTGGAGCTTGCTTGACCACCAAGCACGCTATCCGGCACTGCCGCCCCGGTCTTTGTCCACCGAAGACCGAGTGCATGAGCGCATCAGCACCCATAAGACTCAACCACACTTCCTCTCTTCTCCCAGCCCATGCACAGCCGTTGCTCGCCGACACCCTGCCAATCCTCCCTTGGAGTCGCCTGCTGATCCCTTTCTCGTCTAGCGTTTCCCACGGCCGACACGTGCATTCTTCACCGCCAGCAGCGACTCGACGTGACTGCGACGACTCGCTCACGACTCCTTCAATCCCCGTAATTTAATACCCACAGCGCCATTGGGGTGTCCCATTGCTGCAATGCCTGTTCGAAGCATCAACCCGTTCGCATCCACCGCCCCTGCTCCCCCCCTCGATCCTTCTAGCGAGAAGCGCGACTCTGCGCGTCGAGCATCCTTCGCAAAGGGCAACAAGTTCACATCGCTCTTCGGCGGCTCGCCCAGATCAAAGACGGACGCTGCTGTCCTGCGTGAAGCCTTTGTCGCCCAGCAACAGGCCCTTCTCAACAACCCCTCGCCCTCGCAAATCTCCCTCCCGACCATCAACCTGACCACGGCCACTGGCGAGAAGATGCCCACCGAGCCCAAGACGCTCTTCCAGCCGCCTTCGCCAGAAGAGCAGCGCCGCCTTGCCCGCGCCCACGCACAGTTCGGTCCCCTCGGCTCTCAGAAGCACCGCTACCTGAGCAAGTTCGAGGGCGAGTTCGGCGACCCCATCGAGGACGAGCCGCCATATTATTTCCTTTTCACTACATACATCAGCTACTTAATCCTAATAGTATTCGGACATGTTCGCGACTTCTTCGGCAAGCGCTTCAGGAAGCAACACTACAGCCATTTGCAGGAGAAGGACGGATATGCGCCCCTCAACAGCGACTTTGACAACTTCTACACACGGCGGTTGAAGATGCGCATCAACGACTGCTTCTCCCGACCGACGACTGGCGTCCCGGGACGCTTCATCACCGTGCTTGATCGCAAGTCAGACGACGGAAACAACACTTTCAAGATGCTCGGCACCACGACTGAAACCCTCAACATGAGCTCCTACAACTACCTCGGATTCGCTCAATCAGAAGGCCCCTGTGCCGACGCCGCCGAAGCCACCATCCGCAAATACGGTATTTCCATGGCCAGCCCCCGTTCCGACAGCGGTACCTCGGACCTCACTGTCGAAGTCGAGGACCTCATCGCCAAGTTCGTCGGCAAGCCCGCCTCCATGGTCTTCTCAATGGGTTTCGTTACCAACGCCACCACCTTCCCCACCATTGTCGGAAAGGGCTGCCTCATGATCTCCGACGAGCTCAACCACTCCTCCATCCGCTTCGGTGCCCGTCTCTCCGGCGCCATGGTCACCATGTTCAAGCACAACGACATGCGCGATCTGGAACGCAAGCTCCGCGAAGCCATCTCCCAAGGCCAACCCCGCACTCACCGTCCCTGGAAGAAGATTCTCGTTGCTGTTGAGGGCCTGTACTCTATGGAAGGCACCATGTGCAATCTCCCTGGCATCATCTCCCTAAAGCACAAGTACAAGTTCAACCTCTTCGTCGACGAAGCGCACTCTGTTGGTGGTGTCGGTCCCCGCGGACGTGGTGTATGCGATTACTTCGGCATTGACCCATCGGAAGTCGATATCCTCATGGGTACCCTGACAAAATCTTTCGGCGCAAACGGTGGTTACATCGCCGCTGAGAAGCCCATCATCGATAAACTGCGTACTTCCAATGCCGCTATGCTGTTTGCGGAATCGCCTGCTCCTCCCGTGCTCATGCAAATCTCCTCGGCCCTTCGCATCATCGACGGATCCATTGTACCCGGCCAGGGCGAGGAGCGACTCCAGCGCCTATGCTTCAATTCGAGGTATCTGCGCCTCGGCTTGAAGCGTCTCGGTTTCATCGTCTACGGCCACGACGACAGTCCCATTATCCCCGTTATGCTGTACAACCCAGCCAAGATGCCCGCCTTTTCTCACGAGATGCTCAAGCGCAAGATTTCTGTCGTGGTAGTCGGATACCCGGCTACGCCGCTTGTCAGCTCGAGAGCGAGGTTCTGTGTCTCGGCTGCGCATACAAAGGATGATTTGGATAGGATGCTGACGGCGTGCGATCAGGTGGGTGAGCTGCTGCAACTCAAGTTTTCGAGTGGTGTGGCGGGTGGATTGGAGCCTGAGGAGGTGGGCAATGGTATGGTGGTTGAGAAGAAGAAGGGTGAGAAGGAGGAGATTAAGGCGCCGAGGTGGAAGATTGAAGATGTGCTCAAAAGGACTGTTGATGATGTGCAAGGGCAGTTGAGGTAGGGTTGTTTGACAACCTTTCATCCGTTACTGTCCTTGTTCATGTTGTCATGTTCTTTGTAGCATTCTTTCTTCTTTCTGGAGCATTTTGGCGCCGGCATCTTCTTCTTCTCTGTTACGATGTATCATATTCAATACCCTCGCTGTTTGTCCCTTTTTCAAACACCTATAAACTTTTTTTAACGCTCTTGACATGTCCTGTTTTGGTTGTAACGTGATTGGCTTCTGTGAGACGTGGTTTGTTGGTGTTGTTGAGGCGGATGTGATACCAAAGTTACTAAGGCGTCGAAACACGCGGTCAAGTGTGTCTTGTCAAGTTGGTTTATACGTGAGATTTAGAGTGTAGTAGGTGGTAATTGTAATACTTTGATGAAGAGATGAGATGTAGTCGGGTAATTACAGATAGATTGGTTATATGGTGTCGTCGAACCTGTCATGGCAGTCTTGTTTGAGAGTGGTTAATCTCAGTTCTCTAGAAACAAGCGGTAGTCTTTCTAATGATTATATGTTCTGGTATTTCCTTTACGTCGTTGACGGCATATTGATAGAATGGATCATCTTGTCCTCAGCTGCACCGAACCTTGATACTTCTTAATGATTCCGTCTATACGCTTCTTCATGACCTTGTCACGATAAGCCTCAGTATGCTCGTCATACTCCTCAGGATCACTTTCACCCGTTATATCATCGAGTAGTAGGGACCGCCAATCTTTCGCCTCGATCGAGTTGATTCTCTCCATGAACTCAGGACTGTTCTTCATATATACTTCGATATTCAAATCATACGCCGGCTTCTTTTCGTGGTTGATGCTGGAAGAAGAACCTTGGACTGGATAGAATGTGCCGGTGATGCGGCGAATACCAACGTCCGCACTCGTAGTCATGAAGTCTAAGCCAGATATCACAAGTTTGCCAGATTCGTATATGAGCGTCCCATCTGCTCTTCCACCTGGTCTTTTGCATTGGAGGGTCGGCAGGAGGGATTCACGGCACGCGACACACACTGCAATCGTGAAAAAGAACGTCAACGTGTCGCTCAAAAGACTGGCTCTCCTTCTTCCATGCCGGTTATGAAAGCATCTCCTTACTAAGTGGTACAGTTTAGGCAGCTTTTGAGCAACGCGAACGCGAACACGAGTTAAGAATGCTATGTTAGATTCGCTGCCGCCCGAGTTGATTCATCGAACAATCATCTGAGCAAAGACCGGAAATACTAAGTATGGATCAGTGCTGTCTCCGCTTCTCCAGGTTTGTATGACTTACGCGCAGTCGATCAAGACTATGTTCCGATTCTGCATGTGGCTCAGTCGATAGCAACAGCTCCGCAAGCTCCCTTTTTCGCTGCTGTGTTTCTATGACCCTCTACCTGGCATTAGCGAATAGCCTCAGCTACTTCAATACCGCTAACGTACCTCTTCGAAAGTATCTGCCATGACATAACGGATTGTGGTCACCTCTTTCGTCTGACCCATACGATGCACGCGCGCTAATGCCTGCTCTTCAACCGTAGGATTCCATTGAGGCTCCATGATGTAGGCGCGTGTTGCAGCAGTGATGTTTAGTCCGACCGCAGCACATGAAATGGTCATGAGGATGACGGAGATGTCTGGATTTCGCCGAAAGTTGTTCAATGCCACAGACCGATTGGTGGGCGTCGTGTTACCATCGTATCGTATAAAAGTGATTGAAGCCCGCGATAATCCTTTCTCGATGAGGTCCAGCGTTGACGACCAGAATGTGAAGACGATGCTACAGGGCAAGTCAGCATGCGATGTGATCGAAGGCCGATCTGGTGCTGCAAGCTAGGTTTAGGATGATTGATAGAAGAACTAACCTTTTAGTTCCTGGCGTTTGTTTGAGCAGATCATTGACGAGTGCGTTGACCTTGGTAGGCAAGACTTCCTCCGAGTCAGAAGGCCACTCGACAGGAGATGAGGCTCCTGAATCCATGGTCCCAGGCGCATGTGTGACAAGAGCAACAGGACATTGACGCACGCAGCTACAGCGAGTCGACGGATTCCGTGCCATGCAGCTCTCACAGGCGACGCTGAAGCAGGAGAATAGCCAAAGTCGGGTTGCGTAAAGGTTGGTACTGAAGCTGTTGTCGTATCTTGTACCATCCTGTATCTCGCCGCAACTTTTGCAACATATACCACTCGTCGCTGTGAGAGCGTTCAAAGCTCTCTGAGCTACATGTGTATTCCAAGTGTTGTTCTCAGCAAGTGAAACTGGCTTTGGTGGTTTGCGATAGGTGCCGAGATCGCAGATCAAGCGAAGCTCGTTGATCTGTTGAATGATGCTAGTGACATTGAACGCGGCGTTGGTATTTGCGCCTAGCACCGCATCGATAGATCTCGCAACGTTGTTCTCTGCTGTTGCGTAATGCTGCCGCTCTTCTTCGCTGAGCTGCAGCGTATGTCTCAGGTCGGTCCTTTCCGGCAACTGAACAGATCCCTTGCTGCGCCGCAGGAGGATGCACTGAAGAAGCCGTTTCAGCCGAGAGATAGCAGTGTTATTATCACCGGCCTTCCAGGGATCGACAATGTCTTTGTTAAATGTCTCTCGATCGTCATATGGATGAACGCGTAGGAATTGGCATAACGTCGCAACGTCTCCGAGCCTATTCTGCAGCGGCGTGCCAGTCACAGCCCAACGCGCCTGAGCCTCAAGACTACATATAGCTTTGCATGTATTGCTTTGGTGGTTGCTGATGTAGTGTGCTGAGATTCTTAGTTGCGACCCATGTAGCCTTCTTGAGTGCTTTTCCACATACCTTCATCTAGAATTATGCGCCGCCAATTGATCGAGAACAGAGGTGACGATGCTGAAGACGAATGTCCCCTCCACTCCGTTTCCACTGTTTGATACGTTGTCAAGACCAAACGATAAAAATGAGCTTCCTCGATAGTCGTGATCCGGCTGGGGCCATGATGTCGTCTTATTCTCAGCAGAGTAACATCGCGTGAATGTCTAACACATTAGTCGTGCGGTTGTTCACACTGTGATTCGACTTACTGTTGTAGTTGTTCTTCCCATGTTTGCAAAACTTCCGCTGTTAGTGTGCCTGAAAATAAGACATGTTCCGCGATGACTTACGAGAAGGTGGGACGATAAGTAATGTCGCGTCGACATCGCGGCGACTGTTAAAAGTTGGTTTGGTAGACATTTCCCTCTCGTTCAGCGAATCAATGCCATGTGTGAATAACGCAATCATGCTGAGAGACTTTCCTAACCCCATTGTGTCCGCCAGTATGCCACCCTTGAAGGAACACGGCTGGTCTGTTTGCACATCACCAGTGATATTGTTGCGATATCTGTTTGCATAATGTCAGCCAAATCTCGCTATACGGGCTATTGCTCTTACAAAGCACATGTGTCGTGCGTGAGCTTTGTCCACACATCGCAAGCTCTATCTTCGAGAGCCCATCCCATCTCCCTCTTGGTCATGAAGAACAGGGCTTGCCGCTGATGCCTGGTTTAGATCAACAAGATGGTTCGTACGAGGCGACATTATAACTTACAGCAACAGTTCGGTCTTCAACCAGCGGGGTGTTTCCACTTCACCGAGTACTCTTGGGGTGCTGAGGATATCCAGTGCATCTGAAACATGTAGTTTTGTCAATACCACGTTAGTACTGGCTCTCTGTAACTCGAACGTTGTACAGCAAGCACCATCGTCAGAGGAAAGACGGTGAGGGTTGCAGTATAGTACGTCTCGATCGCAACCCACTGGGTCCTGCAAATATATCTCAGAGTCCTGACAGAAAGCACCTATATCTTCAGAAAGCCATTTGGGGCCATATAGGATGGCTGATATCGATATCAGACTCCTTCTTCGATGAGAACGCTTTCCGTGCATCGGCATCAACTGTAAATCGACCAGAGGATCTTCGCAGATAGCACGGAGTGTTTCCGCACTTCTGTCATCGAAGCGCCCAACACGAGCCTCCTCATAGATCAATTGATCGGGTGATAAAAAGCCCAAGGATGCGCAGCCAGTGAGGGAATCTGAGACGTGAGATTGTACCTCGGCATGCAGATCCTTGATCTATCTCGAAGTCAGCGATAGAACACCAGAGATTGAGATTTGACTTACCATACCAAAGCATACGGGCATGGCCTCTTCGCCACTGATAACAGCGACATCTGGTGGGGATGCGCCTACGATTCCTGGATCGGATATCGCTGGTGGGAGCTTGGTGGGCTGCGCATCTCGACAAAGCAAGTGCTCATGATTTACCGAGTAACTTGGTAACGATACCTCTGTGGTGCGTGCCAATGTTTGCGGTAAAGCTGATGCATGCAAAGAAGTGCACTGGTATTGCCAATTGAACGAGACATCGTGAACTCCCACAAGTACTTCTCTCGAATTGTCGAATCGTTCATAGTGGATTGAGACGCTGTTTGCTACTGATGCTGGAATTCCCCAGGTCTCGGTTGAGCTATACCCATATGAATTATGACGACGCTGACGGCCTTCGATTCCAGAGATGGCAGATTCGTTACTAAGTCGAGGCCGTTTTGAAGCCCGTTGTTCGAAGCCGTCGTGAGACATGACGTCCCACCTAGGTTGGTGGGCTGTGCTGTCGTGGTACGGCAGCAATACTCAACCTAGGCACTGCTATTGTGTATTTGAGCAGGTATGATGCAGCCGGCCGGGTTCAGATCGAGGTGCGCCCATTACGCGACTAGAAAGATGATGAAGGGGGAATACGACAGAAATTACACATGGATGCGGAGAGCGAATGTTATCGCGACGAGGGAGGCTGAGTGTGGCCATTGTGGCGGCTGTGCTGGCAGCTGCAGAACGCATTAGTTGCGCGTCATGCGCAGCGGCTCTGCCTCGCGAGTCGCCGGGAGGTGCGCCTGATATGTGCTGTGATGCGTGCACATCTTCTATCAGCGTGCTCCTTTGTTGTGTAGTTGACCACAATCTCTCGCTCTATTGTCACTGTGTTCACGCGTCGCGATCGATGGCCGGGACGCGTTTGTGCGGGGCCCCGAAACCTAGCCTGCCCACCACCTCGAGGCCTAGCACACTCACGCCCCAGGCGCGGAGAACCTTCCAAGAGAGCTTCGATAGCTTCGAAAAGACGGTACAGCGATACTCACGCACTGACGATCGTGAGTTCAGCAACACCACACTGCGCGATGTACGCGATGCTGCGAAAGAGGTTGAGCGTCAGCTTGCTGCGCGACAGTGCATGCGGAACATGAAGCGCTTAGAGCCGTTTCTGGATGGCCTTGAAGCGTACTCCAAAGTCATCGAGGTGCTATGCAACGGCACCCCTTTCTTGAGCTGGATATGGGTGAGTTGTGACATCAAACTTTTCAGCAAAGATTGTGTTGACATTTATTTTCTGAAGGCACCGATCAAATTGATGATGCAGGTCAGAAGAGCCCTTCGTCGTCCACGTTCGCGATGTCACTCACAATGTCTAGCTCGCTACGGACCATATCAGCGCTTTTGAAAAGCTACTAGCAGCATACAGTCAGATCGCAGCAATGCTACCTCGATTTGATCGGCTAGGAACCGCTTTGCAAGATAAGCCTGACTTCCAGCAAGCACTTGCAGTCGTCTACAGTGATATCTTAACGTTCCACCAGCATGCATATAAGCTGTTTAGGCGTAACGGTAATCTTCCTTGTCTATGGTGCACGCGCTTTACTCCTCTGACTAGCTTTAGGCTGGATCTGTTTCTTTAAATCGTCCTGGGGCCAATTTGGAAGCAGGTTCAACTGCATCCTGGATAGTCTCTCAAAGCACGCCACGTTGGTTGACCAAGAAGCAAATGCATACCTCGTATCGGAGACTATGCAATGGCGCAGAGAAGCACTCCTGACGGTAGCAAATACCGAGAAGGACCGGTCAACAGCACAGCTTACAGCAGCGCTTGCTTGGTTGGGTCTCGAGACAGTTCCTCATTGTGGTCAGGCCTACCAAGACAACCAGCTTGACAAGCTCATCAAGGACTGCTGTGACGGTACAACTGACTGGATCTTGAAACACCAGCGTATGAGACAGTGGCTTCAAAACGGGAAGGGCGGTCCGATTTTATGGTTGAAAGGCAAGCCTGGGTCTGGTCAGTCGCGTCAAGAAACCTAAATATATCTATTGAAGCGAAGTTAACAACACATCAAGGCAAAAGTACACTATGCGCGAAGATAGTGCAATTCCTCCGTGCACCTCGACAATCGACAGTTTTGTTCTGCTTTTACAGCTACATCGTCAGCAGCACATACCCTGACCCCGTGGTTTTCATCCTCGCTACCCTGGTTTCCCAAATCCTTCGGCAACGCTTTGATCTTGCTACCTATGTGTATGAGGAGTTCGTCGCTGAGAGCCGTCCACTCTCTATTCGAAGTCTCCAAGAACTTCTTTCGAATCTACTCCCACAGCTAGCGATGCCACGAATTCTGGTTGATGGCATTGATGAGTGCATCAGATACGACAAAGATGGAAAACCATGCGATCTCACCCCCGTCAAGGACGTCCTTGTTTCAATACTACAGCTCGAGAACCCAATGCAGGCTTGGGCGCCGACAAAGATTCTTATTGTCAGTCGGGACATCCTGGAGTTGGTTGGGAAGTTATCAAAAAGGCCAACACTAGCACTAGACCAAGAAAGCGATGCGCTGACAGCCGACATTACACGATACGCTACCAAGTGCCTAGAAACCATCCGGGATAGGTTTGCGGACCTTGTTGGTGTTGACAACGTTCTCAATGATGTGAAAAGAAATGTAGTGTTAAGGTCCCAGGGTATGTCTGCTTCTCTATCATTTAGAAATGGCAATGTGCCGACGAATATGTTGCACAGGATAGCCTAGGCCGAGTGCGAAGAGATCATATGATACATACCTCAATTTCGGACAATGTACTGACTATCCCCAGGAATGTTCCTCTGGGTGCGGCTAGTGTTAGCACAACTAGAGTTTGACGCATACAATCTTGATGACTTGGGAAACGCAGTGGCCAACATGCCACACAGCTTACATGACTTGTGAGTAGTTGCTGATTCTTCCATTGAAGCTTCATACTGATCATGGGCAGCTACTCTCGCATTGTACACAGAATCATGCTTTACCCAACCCAATCGCGAGAGCGGACCATCAACATACTGAAGTGGATGCTGTGCTCAAAACGGCCACTGAGGGTCATAGAACTTCAGGATGCCATCGTGTTTGCCTCGGGAGCCGTCTCATTATCGGAGAGATCAAAACTTCCCCCAAACATCGTGGACCTCTGCAAACCCCTGATACAGACGGATGATAATGGGCAGATCTCTTTCTTCCATTTCACTGTCCAAGAGTGAGCTTCTTCATATGCTGCTAGGAGAATTAGCTGACCGCATCAAGGTACCTCACGAAAAGTAACTTCATTTCGCTACGGGATGCGGAGAGCTGTACTACCATCACTTGTCTGAACTACCTAACGTTCAGCCTCAACCTTTCCAATTCAAGCATACCGACTACGCAAAAAGCAGTCGATGTCGGTAGATGTTTGTACTCTCTTCAGCCATATGTTCACGAGCATTGGCTTGACCATCTTCTCGCCTTCGCAGCAGAAGTCTCACGTTCCACAGACCAGCAATTGGAAGCTTTCTTGGCGAGCTTCTTCTCCATCTATTCCCACCAGTATACACGATATTTAGATCCGACAGACGACTTACAAGTAGACATTCTCGCAGCGCAGACTCTCGAACCTCGTTTGCAATACCTTGAGCGCTATGAACATCATTACAAATTTCTTTGTGCTTATGTCGCATACCGCCATGCCAAACAAATGCACTTCGAAAATCCTGCCGATTACCGTAAGCTGTCTTTGTAGTAAGATTGACGGATGACTAACGTGTGTACGATAGGAGAACCTCTGGATCCCACGCCTCTTAGCGTCGTTCAGCTTGAATACGCTACACAGATCGATTATCTGCTCTCAGCAGTAACGGTTCCTGGACTCACACAAGAACAACTCAATACATTCAAAACATTCAATCGTTCATATGCCTTCGTGTGTCGCTTTCCTGGATGTGCAGGCATGTTGGCAGGGTTTCCAACTGATGATCTTCGTACACAACACGAAATGACACACAAACCGACCCTCTTCTGCACGGACTCTGGATGCACATACAAGCTTCCTTTCGCTTCACAGCAGAGCCTGGGGAGACATATCCGAACCTTCCACAACTCAGTGCCGAGAAGCGCACCTAAAAGCATCAGACATCGGCAAGCGACGCGTTCAAAGGATCGAGATGACCATGCTGGAATACCAAATGCTCCAGGAGGCCTTGACGTAAAATCTCAAGCAAACCCAGAGGCTCCTATTGAGGACTACTCGTCCGAGTTCATGCATCTCTATCGACAACCCGAACCACCCTCAGCTGATTCCAACTTGTACACCCGCATCGATGTCGCAAACGACATAGCTATGTGGCTCCAAGACCCGGAAGCCCTTGCCGAAGCAAGTGGAGCGAAGAAACCACAAGACATTTTCTCACGTATTGATATTACTATTCAGGAACTCAAAACGTCGATTGCGCCAGAGATCATGAAACAGACAGATGTCGACTCGGGTATACTAGCGCATGGCCTGCACCCACAATGGCACTTCATTACCGCCGAGACCCCAATACCAGACGGTGGCTACGTTGGAGAGCTCAACGGTCTCATCGGACGAAAGGCAGACTACTATTCCGATGCATCTAACAGATGGGACTTGCTCCGACACCCTGAACCCTTCGTCTTCTTTCCTCCTCACCTACCAATATACATTGACACCCGTCGGGAAGGTAACATTCTCCGATACTCACGAAGAAGTTGCAACCCGAACATGTCTATGAAGATTTTGGTTGACTCTAGCAGCGACTACCACTTCTGCTTCTTAGCGACGCGCGAGATCAGCCCGGGTGAGGAACTCACCGTTGGCTGGGACATTGATTCTGAAGTACAAAAGCAGCTTGCCAGAGTCGTCACTAACGGCGCCAAAGAAGGATTCGAGAGAATACAGTCTTGGGTTTCTTGCGTTTTAGCTAACTTCGGAGGCTGCGCTTGCGATACATCTAACGGCAACGAGTGCCTTCTAGAGCGCGCTCGTCGCAACACGACTACAGAGTAACATACGCTAAAGACTAAAGGCAAAGCCTTCCGCAGGAAGCCCTCGGCAGAGCCTCCGGAGGAGCCCGGCTGGCAGGCCAAAAAGCCCTCGGAGAGCTTCCGGAGGAGCCCGGCCGGCAGGCCATGTCACATTGTCGAACTCAAGCGATTTGTGTTGTTACCTCAACGCTGTCGTCTTCGTCGCCGTCGTCGTCGCCGTCGCCTTTACCTCACCTGCAACACCCTCGCCTCCTCCACACCCTCACAACTGCCTTCTCATCCGCCCATTTCCCTCACCGTCCATAGGATCAGTTGTGCGGCGACCGCGTCAGCTTGCAGAGATTTCACGGCCGCAAGATCCTGTATCGCCGCTGCCTCTACACCTGTATATAACAAGGAAGCTCGCAGTCGTCTGCGCGGTCGTTAGACGAGTTAGTGAGAACAGTGCGCCCCCGGTAAATTGCTCCGGTGCGGTATAGGGCCTACTCTTGCTTGCAAGACAAAAGTTTCTCTGCGCAGCTGCTCAAGACCTCGCTGTTATCCCGTATGTCTGACCTTATGACTGCTTGCTCTCCAACATGTAGAGGTGGTGGAGCCCGTTGTCGCAATCCCTGCCCCTTCAACACCAGGTTCCTGCCAGTTGCCAGCACTGCGCAGACGATCGACCTGACCTCACGGGCGTCACCTCACGGGTCGTCACCAACGTACACGGAACCAAGTGGATGGGCGAGCAGGCTTGGCCAAGATGATGGCAGCGGCAGAGAAGAGACGGCTGCAAAAGGCACGGGAGAGGAGGAAACGATTGAAGCAGCAGTCGACATCACTTCACAGGTCGTCACCGGTCGTCACCAACGTACACGGAACCAAGTGGATGGGCGAGCTGAAGTCATTGTGCGACAACGCAGAGCGGAAGCTGGCATCAACAGTTTCTGCTCAGCCACTTCGTGCTTACATGCCTGACAACAGGGTGTATGAGACGCGCTCCTCCAAACCATGACTACATTCCCATCCGAGAAGACCAGCAGCCATGAGGTCGGCGCTCCCCGTCTTGCATCTCAGTACGACGTCCTTTGGCTCGAGTACGACGTCCTTCGGCCACAGCACAAACAGCCAGAAAGACAGATCGCTCTTCGAGATCGCTATCACGTCACGTATATCCTTCAACCCCAATAGCAACACCAATTCATCACATCATCTTATCATAGCACCTATCGAACGTCACGTTACGTTGTGTACTTAATTCATACAGGACTCCTCGCCTAACGTCATACGTCACCAACTCCCTCAACACCAAGGACTCCATCAGCGCCATACGCCTGCCGGGTTATCGTCGGCGATACCCCGCTCGCCGGCAGAACTTTTGTGGCCCGTGTACGCCTTTAGCGAGGCCTGTAGAAGCTTCGCGGCTCAAAATATCGACTGATTTGGCCAAATCTTGGTGTTTTGTCCTCGAAATCTCTGTTTTCATCGTTCACCAAACCTCATTGCTCACCAGTCCCAGCACCCGTGCTCCAGCTGCCGGCAAGTATATAAACAACGGCTCCCTCCCCTCTACGCTCTCTTTTCTCCTTACGCTTACAACAACTCCCTCTCCAACAGCATCGTTATCGCAACTGGCACCGTCAACCCAAGGTGGCTGACCGCTCAATCAACCACATTCTCCTGCCTTCCGAACCCAATTTACCAAGGGCTCGTGCGGAGCGGTGGCGATATTCATGTTTGTCACAGGGTGGTGTCCAGCTTGCTTTATGCGCGCCTGTCACTTGAGGTGTTGTTGTTGCTGCGTACGACCTCTTCAACTAACCTTCCTTCACACAACGGGACTGATCACCCCGTTGCTGTGCGACAACTCCCTGGACTCCGGCACTGCGTGGACCTTCGACAACTACCTGGATTTCAACAGCTACCTGGATTTCGACAACTACCTGGATTTCGACAACTACCTGGATTTCAGCACCAGTCACTGACTGAGGGTTTGTATACTGGCCATTTCCTTTTGTTTTTGCTTTCTACGCTTTCATGTACCGGATTTCTTCATGTATCCTTTCCTTCCCCTCTACACACTCACTTACGCTCGCTCATCTGGGGGTTTTTTTTACGGCAGCCGGCAGCTCCAACTGTCGGACCAACTGCTACTAAGTCCACACCCTCAGTATGCCCACTGCCCTTCAATGGGATGCAGCGCTGAGGTGCTTTGGCACTTACGTCTGTCTTGATCCTGCTGCCTTTAAGCCGGGTGAGCCTGCTGCCTTTTGGCCGGGTGTTCCTGCTGCTTTGGCCGGGCGATAGCTGACACTAAATCCACGGAGGGTCCTATTTCTACTTGGTATCCTGAACACATTTGAGAGGTGTGTTTGGGGCCCTGCCGCTTCTTGCATACCTGAGCTGTCACTGCACTTTGGCGGAGCTGCAATTGAGCTTCGGTTCTTGCGGTCATGGACTAGACCTGGGGGCCGTTGCTTCTTCCGGCTTGCTGGTTGAGTGAAGGCACTTATGAGCTTTTTCGCCTTTGTTGTTTTGCTGTTACTGCCTTTGTGCTATTATTTTGACTCGAGTGAATGTCTTCCACGTGATCTCGCGTTTTGAGCTAGGTTGCAAACACTCACGCACAATACTAAATTCAGTACCCCTCCAACATTACTTCTGATATTGCCCTCAACTGCTGCAGTATTACTTCATCCAGCAACAACACCCATTGTAGTGACAACGAGTACCCTTTATTTAGTCATGGCTACCGCCGCTGCTGGTGGTAGTCCGCCGCCGCCGCCTGGTTACCTAGGCAAACCACCTCCGCCATCGAAAGGGCTGCTAGACCGTATATCCAGTGTTCTGTCAAAGAAGTGTCCTGTCTGTCATCACGCTATGGACTCTTCCACTGATAAGACTGGTGCTGGTAGATCGAAGCCGCGCTGTCGTTACTGTGCAACTGGTACCCCTCGTCCTCAACCTCAACAAACTACGTCGACATATCCCTCTTCTATCTTAAAGCGTAAGGACAATGTTATTACACCTGATCCTTTGCCGCCTGCAAAGCAAATTAACCAGAACATGACACCTCGAAAGATGGGTAGTTTAAGAGAGCTGTCGACTTCCTTTCGTGAGAGTGTACATGACTTTGGTCACAGCATTCGCACGCTAGGAGCTTCTAGGTCTACTAAGTCACATCAATTACGTCCTCACACTCGCCAGTCTCTGTTCGATGAGTATCCTGAGTTCGCTTCACCTCCTAGCTCCGGCAGTCCTCCAGCAGCGTTTCCAAATCTCCCAGGTAGCGGTCGACCTTTACAACCCTCTGGAGACTCAGCAAGGATAAGGCCTGGGTTCTTTGCTCGTCCATTCCCTCCGGCAACCTTTGGTCCACTCGGCGACGATGCAGAGGATGTACAACAAGGGCCATCCAGTTTCCAGTTTGCTACACTGCCAACAGCACCAAGCATCGGTCGTGGAGGTGATCGTAGAAGTCGGTCTCCTTCAAAGTCGCCACAACGTTCACCTGATCGTCTCTCCTCGCCAGTACGAAGCATTCGAAGCAACAGCTCTATACCGTCTTTGTCTGGCATACAGTTTGATCCACCACAACAGCTTGACTAGCAACAGCAACGAGAATTTCCTGATCCTGGGGGTGACTCAGACAACGAAGAAGGATTGTGGTTTAAGTGTGCTGTCTGTGAGTGCGATCGAGCAATTCGACGCAAGGGCAACCATTTGCTGGATTGTTGCATTTACTGCGAGGATGATATACCTGTTGAGCGCCGTGGCATGTGGTGTCAGTATGGTATACACGAGCAAGCCGAGTCATCCTTTGCAGGTGTTGCAACTGATAGCCCAGCCTGCGGGTATTGTATGGGTGGTCCTCTTTAAGATGCCGTTGACGACCCTTATCCTGCAAGCCCCCTACGGAGTCCTATCTTAAGGGCTGTTGATCTTTCCGGAACAAGGCTAGTGTCTTATGGCTAGAGCCTACGTGGTCGTCCAGATCCTGGTCCTTCCTAACGCAACCTAGTGAGGGCGGTTGACTTTGATCTCTAAGCAACTGCTTATGTACGAGTACCTTTCCGCTACGAAGACGTTGACCTAGAAGGACCTGCCATCATAGAGGAAGCTTGGGAGCTTAATAAGGCGTTTCACAAGAAGCTTGTAGAGGAGAGGTTAGAGACGTGTAGTTATTGCAATGAGCGTTAGTTCCACATCAAGCTCAACAAGGATGGCTATTGCAAGTTCTGTGCGAAAGATCTAAAGCATCGTTCAGGGATACCGCTGTTCAGTATAGCAAATGGGACTGATCCTGGCGATGTCCTAGCTTATCTTCCAAAGCTAAGCGTTGTAGAAGAGATGCTTATTGCTCGTGTACACGTTGTTGTTGATGTGCGACAACACTGAGGGCAACAGTACAAGTACTTAGGGCATGTTTGTTACTTCTTTTGTAACACTAGAAAGGTCTTTAGGTCTATCCCGCTGCTACCTGAAGACCTGAACATTGTTGTCTTAAAGCCATCGAGGAAGCATTAGGCGAGTGATGAAGATGGTCGCATTGAACGCTAGTTTGTAAAGGACTACCGCGTGCGCTGTGGAGCTGTCCTGCAATAGATGAAATACTTGAAGCAAAACTATTCTAGATACTAGGACGTTGAGTTGTCTAACACTAACTTGCAGCAATTGCCTGTCGACGGTAATGTTAGCAGTCGCTTGCTGAATGTAGAGTACGATGATGAGCGACTAAAGGACACTAACGCTGACAGCGATGACTCTGGAGATAGAGATAACGAACCTATAGCAGAGGAGAGTGCGATTCCTGATCTTCTCGCCGGCGACGTAGACATTGATAGGATCCGCGAGAGTGTACGGGGTGTTGGTAACGCTAGGTTATTAATGCCTACTGTTGCGTCTACTCTAATTAACGAATTCAATAACACGCAACTACTTTTAGCGCTCGCGTTCCCTACGCTCTTCCTAAACGGAGTAGGCGACTTCCTTTAGCTACGTCTAAGGTCTATTGACTTCAATGTACTCATGCGCTATCTCCTTCTGTACAAAGACGGTCGATTTGCGCAGTATCTACGCTTCTGTTATGTGGTATTTAACACCT
Organism: Alternaria tenuissima; assembly: GCA_004156035.1. NCBI lineage: Eukaryota > Fungi > Ascomycota > Dothideomycetes > Pleosporales > Pleosporaceae > Alternaria > Alternaria tenuissima. The sequence continues at coordinate 2,797,050 of PDXC01000003.1, forward strand.
AAATGCGTAAGAGTATTAACACTAAGGCTGGGTTCTTTGTTAATAAGCTTTAGAAAAGCAGCAAAGATATCACGCTTAAAGACCTCTAGAATGCTTTTAATAACGACAGTGCTTAAGCTTAATCTCTTATTAATTCTATCATTGCTTACAGTGGTGGTATGCGTGGTACACGACTATTCTGGTATAGGAAGTTAAAGGGTCTTAAAGCTATTGTTCGTCTGCTTGGCTGTCCAAATCTGTTTATTACGCTGTCGCCAGCGGACCATCATTGGGAGGACTTCATGCGACACTGCCCTCAGTACAAGGAGTGGCTTGACGCTGGCCAGGATGCACGAATGCGAATTGCGCGGGAGTACGTTCGCGACAATCCACTTATTGCAGCTTACTAGTTCTATCGCTGGGTTGCAGTGTTCGAGAAAGAGGTATTGAAGAAGTACTTCAACGTCCAGGACTTTTAGTTTCGCTTTGAATGGCAGAAGCGAGGTAGTCCTCATGTCTATGCGCTCTACTGGTGTCGGGGGATGCCTGAGCCTGAATTGCCTCGTGGTACGATCCTTACAGCGGAGCAACAGCAGCAATTGGCATCATTTGCTGAGTTCTTCGGGATGCACATTACAGCGGTCAACCCTCGTCGTCGCGAAGCTCCTCCCCGAGACCAGCATACACCAATGGCGCTGCCCTTTGAAGATCAAACAAACACGATGGATTTCATGGCCGAGCTGTTGAACTACTTTCAAGTTCACTTGTGCAGTACAACCTACTGCCTTGTGGTTCCTAAGGGTACACGACGCTAAGGAGAGGATATAAACTATGAGTGTCGATTTGGCTATGAGAAGCCTCTTAACTAGACACCTTATGTTGTTGTTCCGCCTGGCAAGACATATCATCGCTTCGAAGCAGTACGCAATGATGGACGGCTCAATCCCTACAACCCCTTGCTTACAGTGTCATGGATGGCCAACACTGATTGTCAACCCTGCACCGGTGCTGCTGGCGTCCTGGCATACATTGCTGGGTACGCTGCAAAAGGGGAGAAGCAGTCCTTGTCTTACAAACAACTTATGAAGGCCCTAGTGCTAAACCTTGATGAGAGCGCTCCTGTCCAGAGTATGGTTGCTAAGACTATGATGCGACTAGTTGGAGAGCGAGACTGGTTAGCTGGTGAAGTTGCATATTTGTTGTTGATGTTGAACCTTTCTTTATCTTCTCGCGATATCGTCCACGTTGACTGCAGGAGTGAGGAGAACTAACCTACGATGTACTTCAACGATCTAGAGAGTGGTGAGCTAACTGCAACACGTATATTGTTGCAGAAGTATAAAGAGCGACCTGATGATCTTAAAGGTTTGACTTATTTTAAATTTATTCAACGCTACGACTTTAATACTTACAAGTTTCGACTACGTGCATCTCCGCGCGTACCGAAGTACTATCCGCATTACGATTAACAAGAGCAGCAGGAGGATTGGTCACGGGTGAAGCTTATGCTCCACCATCCCTTCCGCGACGTAGACGACTTATACATGTCTCTTAATGGGTTTGTTCAGCATGAGACTTTCACACAAGCCTTTGACGATTGCCTCTAGACTTGCGGTGTCAACAACCCTCATCCTCACGATGCATACACCCTCACCTCAGTTGAGGCAGAAGAAGAGGAGGAAGCACTAGACGCTGACGCTTCTGATGATCTTGCTCCTGAATGGGCTGAGTTATCACGTCGCCTTCCTGGAAGAGGTCCTGAGACTGTTGTTGTGGATGCTGATCGCCTTGGTGCGCGTCCTATTGATCGACAGTACGATTGGAGCACTTACATTGGACACCATAACATTCAAGCTGATTGGCTTCAACAAGCTAAGAGGGACAACCTAATGGAGCTACGTTTAACTGTTGGTGGAGAACGATTAGCGCTCAATGATTAACAAAAGCTGTTTTACGATACTATAATCTTTTATTACTTCGCAGTCCTTGACTGGCTAAAGACAAACAAGACTCTAAAGCAGTTACTTTACTATCTCGATGGTCGTGCTGGAACTGGCAAGACCCACGTTGTACTTATCGTGTGCCGCGATCTTGAAGACATGGCCGAAGCTAAGTATGGGAGTGGTGCTATCAACCCTGTTATTCGTGCAGCACTATCAGGTATTGCAGCATACAACTTCAAAGGTTGTACTTTGCATACGCTCTTCCGGCTGCCAATCCATTTCACTCGCGATTACTAGCCCTTAACTGCTGCTGCTCGAAGCAGTCTTCAACAGCAGTTCCAGGGTGTACAATATCTTATTATTGATGAGAAGTCTATGATGGATGTGTCAATGCTGACCTATATCCATTATCGCTGCCGCGAGATCTTCCCATTGTCGTCTGATCAGCCATTTGGGGGCCTGAACATTGTACTTGCTGGCGATTTCTACCAGCTTCCTCCAGTCCTTGGTACTGCGATGTTCTCTACGCAGAAGGCGAAGACGGTTTATGCGGCCACTGGTCAACAATTGTACAAGTTATTTAACAAGACTATCGAATTGACTGAGCTTATGCGACAAGGTCCTAATGAAGCACCCTTCCGGCGAGCACTTGAGGAGCTTCGCAACGGTAAGGTGTCTATGCAGAGCTGGCAATTGCTTTTAAGTCGTGTGCGCAGTACCCTTACTATCGCCGAACAGCAGACCTTTAAGGATGCTGTGCAGCTTGTGCTAACTAGGAAAGAGTTCTATGAACGCAACTATGAACGTCTTCGCGACCGTGGTGTTGCTGTTATTAACAGCGTTGCTAGTCATCAGGGGAGCGGTGCTGTCAAAGCGAAAGATGATGTTGCTGGTAACCTGATGGCTGTGTTGCTGTTGAGTATTGGGGCAATGTACATGGTGACTGAGAACCTTTGGACTGAAGCTGGTATTGTTAACGGCACAAGGGTCACGTTGATGGACCTTATGTGGTATTCTGGGCGCGACACTAGCAGAGATCCCCTAGACTGCGCGTTGGTCTAGATCTCTCATTACTTTGGGCCCACGATTAGTTACGACTACACCCCAGCACAGCAACTAGAGTATGGCTCCCTTGGTACTGAAGTTGTTCCTCTTTTCCGTGTGCGACATGAGTGGTACCGCGGCAATGTACTGCTGTCGCGCACCTAGTTTCCCCTTGTGCCCGCATACGCACTTACTATACACAAAGGCTAAGGTCTAAGTGTTGATTAGCTTCGTCTTAACTTAGGCAATCGCGAGTTTTCAACAGGTCTATCCTACGTTGGTGTGTCGCGCGCTCGCACCTTGGGTGGTCTCCTCTTTGAGTCACCCTTTGATCTACAGCGGCTTCAACAAGGTGATTCGCCTTACATTTGGATGCGGTTATTCGACAGTCGTACACGGATGTCTCAGCATGTCACTAGTGCAGCGCCGGAGTTCATGACGTCGCCTCTTCAATTCGAGACCGGGGGTTTGCCAGACATTGCTCCAGGCACACAGTCTTCTGGTGTGGATGATGAGTATGATAGTGAGTTTGAGGGAAGTGAGGATAATGATGTCGAGGGCTTTGAGAATGCTGGCGTTGGCGGTGAAGGAGGTATATGGAGTAATGTAGCCAGCGGCTCTGAGGCAGGCGAGGATATTGCCGACGACGAGGATGAAGCTGTTGCTGCTGCTGGTTATACAATGACGACTTCACAGGAGTTGTATGAGGAGTAGTTATGCTATGTACTGTACTGTTAGGTAGCATGTAGCATAAGGAGAATACAATACAAGGTTAAACAATGAGGCTTATATGTTATGAGACGAATAGTCGTGCTTCGCAGGGCTTTTTTAGCCCCTTGTGCAACTATCTAAATAATAAAGCACTGCGGGCTAAGCGGGATTTTAGTCGTGCTGGTAACGAAACTGCTAACCGTGATACAATCGACGAAGACTAAATAGACGCTCGCTCTACGTCTAGCTCGCACAAGTCGAGCAGCCGCGACATTACACCAGCAACCTACTTCTCGTTCTTAGAAGGCGATAAACTCTCTGAGCGCGAAAAGAGGAAGATCTAGCATTAAGAACTTTTGTTCCAGAAGCTTAATCACGATGAGCATAAGGGCAAGAGGAAACGAACCAGTGCTGGATTAAATCTGAATACTCCGAGCATCTCTTCCTCGGTAAGACGCTTATCCTCTTGCCAGATTCCTATTGCTAATGCAGATACTCAGAGACGACTCGGACACCCTGAACCTTCACCCTCGGCTTGCCATCGCGAACATAGTGGATAAAGTGGCTGTAGACTGATATGGCACCGTGAATGAAAAGCGAATATAACAAGGGTATGAGGAGCAGCTTTTGCTGTTCGATTTTGGAGTAATAGTATCTATCGAAGAGGTGTAGGAGGAAGAAAAGAATTTGTCATGCGAGATCTTGTACTCAACGATGACTAGGATAGGACGAGGCAGGATACTTTCCGTCATATTAGAGTCATCTTGACTGGACAGAAATTTCAAGGTGACTGTTCGTCGCTTCAACATTAATTCACAACACCCGTCCGTCCCAAGTCGCGTAGATCTGCTTGAGACGGGCATGTTCATCCGGACCGGTAAAGATTGAATCGATTGCGCGCTCGCAAAGTGATCTGATGTCGTTACGGCTCAAGTCAAAGTGCTGCGCTGCAAGATAATACTCCTGCGAGAGCGGACTGCAAAAAACACCAACATCGTCAGTCTGCACTGCGTCAGTCATCACCAGGACGTTACACTTTCCGGAGCAGCACATACACTCAGTGCGACCGGAACACTGGATTGCCGCCACATTCCAAAGTGGTGGTCGGAGTAAGTACCCGTGATCATCTTAGCATGCACATTACAGCTGAGGCACAGCTCAACACCGATATCGTGCTGTTGGATAGTCTTTCGAAACTCTTCTTTGACATGTATGACGTGACCTATTCTGTCGGGCTGCCATGATAGAAGCGTCTGCAGCTCCAAGTCTGAAGACGAAGGCTCGCTCTCGGCAAAGTGCAGCGTGATCTTCAGTCCTGCAGCCTTTGCTCGCGCGAAGCTGTCGCCGAAAATGCGCACGTCACCTTTCGCCGGGTCGCCGCAGAGGTCAACACCGACGACTCCGGCAGACCGATACTTGATGGCGAGATCAATCACCTCTTCTGCCTCAGCGACGGTGTTGCGGCGGTCGATGGACAGTATGAGGAAAGCTCGCATCGTGTTGTTAGCATCGTCGTTGTGGGCCTTTAGTATATCCAAGATGGTCTTGACGTAATCTTCCTTGGTTACATTCTCTGCAGGAATTGCTCTTGGGGTTGTTCGAAGCTCAACATAGACGACACCGTCATTCTGGAAGTCTTGCAGCACAGCTTTGGTTGAATACCTGAGTCGATCAACCACAGCTCGCCTTGGACGTTTGGTCTACACGTACTGGACACTGGGCAAATCGCTGCAAAGGCGGTATATGTACGAGGAAAACAGCGGGAAGAACCTAACGTAGCTGTCAGACGTTTGCTAATGTCTTCTACGTTGGTGGGCCGGTGGTTCGAGACGACAAGCGGGATGCGACCAGTCACCATTTGTCAGGAGAATATTGGCTACGACCTCGCTTCCAGGGTAAAGTGCTGGATCGTCTTCCCCAACGGCACGCCGGTGTTACAGGGACAATTCCGGCAAACAGGCAAGGCAGATCGAATCAAGCTAGGCCTACGTTTTGATATCATAGTCGACCTTTCCCGTGGGAATAGCTACCAGAGGATCTTGCAGGTCGAAGGCAGGATGGCGCGCTTTCTTTGTCTGCCATATGTCGTGTAGGCACTGGCGACTGATGCTGCCGGTCAAGTGGGCATGAAGCTGAGTCGCGGGATTAGCAATGCAGCGAACGGAAGTCTGAGCGTCGCTTGGCGCTTTGACTCGGAACCAAGGAGGCTGGAGCAGTACCTCAATCTTAGGCAGTCCCTTGGTGAAGAGGGCGTCGACGGGCAGGCGTGCAGTTGCGCTGGGCTGTGCAGCCATGATGGAGGTGCACAGCGGTATTGGTGGCGTGGGCGACGGTTCTCGAAGCGATAATGGAACGATGGATAGACTTTTGGGCGGGCCAGGACATGAGGCATTCGCGGTATAGCGGCGGACGCGGGTCATTGGGGCTCCTCGCCGCTGATTCGTCCGTGGCTCGGCAGCCCCAAAGGAGGAGGTGCGCTGCAGGAGATTGCAGAACGCGCCTTCTTCGTCAGGAGGAGCAACGACAGCATTCGCCGGCGTCGCGTTCCATTGTACAGACATTGACGTGGCTACGAAGCATCCCAGGCGTTTAGCATTCTGTTCACATTGTAATAGTCCAAAAGTATACGTCACGCGCTTTTCGTGTGTGTGCGTGTTGCATTCTCTGCCGGAGCAAGGCCCTTGATCTCCAGCGCTCGGCTAGACCAAGCTAAGCTCACCCCGGGCCGCTCCTGTACCTCACTCATCTCCAGAGCACTCGCAAGCAACCCTTCCATCCTCAAGCCCCCACGACCGTTTGCCTGCCGCTGTTCTCGTTGCGCAAGCAATTGCATCTGCTCTGCGCGCCTTCCTCGCCATTGCTGCTTGTCGGTCGCTTCTCCCGCCGTTTCCTCGTCCACCCGGCTGTCGCACTCCCTAGAAGGCCCCTGGATTCGCCTGCCTCGCCGTCTCGCGCCTCTCGCGACCTGCACCTCACCACCCGGCACCACCTGGATACATGGCCGATATGAACCAAGAAACCATCCAGCAAAAGATCCAGCTCGCCCGACGCGACGCTGAGGCGCTCAAGGATAGGATAAAGCGCAAGAAGGATGAGCTGGCTGACACCACCCGTATGTTCTTTTTCCGCCGGGCTGGCACACCGCAACCACACCCCGTAGACGGCTAACACGATGCGCAGTTCGCGATGTCGCCAGAGACCGCGTCGAGGCTCTGCCGCGCCTCACCATGAAGACGAAGCGCACCCTCAAGGGCCATCTTGCCAAGATCTACGCCATGCACTGGTCGACCGACCGCAGACATCTCGTTTCCGCTTCGCAGGACGGAAAGCTCATCATCTGGGACGCTTACACGACGAACAAGGTCCACGCCATTCCCCTGCGCTCATCCTGGGTCATGACGTGCGCCTACTCGCCGTCCGGCAACTACGTGGCCTGCGGTGGTCTCGACAACATTTGCTCCATCTACAACCTGTCGGCTCGGGAAGGCCCAACACGTGTGGCGCGCGAGCTGTCTGGTCACTCGGGCTACCTCAGTTGCTGCAGATTCATCTCCGACAAGCGCATCCTCACATCGTCGGGTGACATGACCTGTGTGCTATGGGATCTCGAGACCGGCTCCAAGGTACACGAATTCGCCGACCATCTCGGCGACGTAATGAGCTTGAGCATCAACCCGCTCGACCACAACCAATTCGTCTCTGGTGCTTGCGACGCTTTCGCCAAGCTGTGGGACATCAGACAGCAGAAGTGCGTGCAGACCTTTGCCGCGCACGACTCCGACATCAATGCTATCCAATTCTTCCCCAACGGTAACGCCTTCGGTACCGGTTCTGACGATGCCTCTTGCCGTCTGTTCGACATCCGCGCCGACCGCGAGCTTGCGTCATACCAGGTACGCACAGTGACATCCTGGACACGTCAGATATTTGGATTACTAATGTGTGCGACGATAGATTCCCGAGCCAGTGTGTGGTATTACATCCGTGGCCTTTTCCGTTTCCGGACGACTGCTATTCGCAGGTTACGACGACTTTGAGTGCAAGGTAAGCATAGAGCGCCATGTCTGCTTGTTCCTCAAGCTAACAGTATCCAGGTCTGGGACGTACTTCGCGGCGAACGCGTAGGCACATTGCAAGGACACGACAACCGAGTCAGCTGTCTCGGCGTCAGCAACGACGCGCTTAGTCTGTGCACTGGTTCATGGGACTCGATGGTACGTGGTGATTTCCTCTCTCTTCTTCTGATCTATACCGTGGATTTTTCCGCTAGAATTCTGGTTTTGATATTGGTGTTTGAAAACAATATGGATACACTCCGCGGCCTTTGTTTCTATCCTCCCACACTGCATTACACAGACGGCTGACTTTTCAATAGCTGCGCATCTGGGCATAAGTGCCGTCAGCCTTACTCTTACAACTATGACGCCATGTAACGACGCCAATCCGAACGTGTGCGCCCTATCACTCCCTGTAATATTGGCAAACTACACCTACACCTACGACAGCGATCTCCCAAACCTCCTGGCAATACCATACCCCTTGCTGCATCTCATCAGTCAGGAGAGAAATCGGAGCGCTGCCTCACACTTTTTAAAGAATATAATACTCACACCTCACACACGTTCTGTTGGATGTTGGAAAGGGACGGCATCGATGTGGCTACGGGTTGCGGTTGCCTACTGATGTCTCAGGCGCCCCGGTCAAATGGTCTTTATTTTGTTGCGGCTTTTTCCTTTCCATACCACTTGATCTATATTCCTCTTCTTGTGTCTTTCTAACCACGAAAGCCTCTTGTTTTCTCTCTTTTTATATATCATGTCCGGGCTGGTGACGGGGGAATGTAACTGCAGTAGCAAGCACGATATCTCACTTCCAAACCTGTGTGTCCCATTTCACATGTGTGTACTTGTGTGTTTGTGTGTTTTTCCCTTTGCGTTGTTATACTTGCTTGAAAAAGCAAACCGGTTTTCTTCTCTCTCTCTTGAACCTGCGGGATGGACATGGATGGGGGCGATGTTATGCAATATCGAGGCGAGGAAGCTTTACATGTGCATGTTGGATGGAAGACGGGTAATGGCTTTTGGCGCTTTGGGGGATGGGAGATTCTATGTGTATGATTTCGATGGGACTTGTGCGAGGATGAGATGGGGGGGTTTTTGAAGGGTAGTCGGCGAGTTTGTCTCTATATAAATATAACCTTTCATTTTGTAAAGTTTACGAAGCGGACAAGGTTGTTGTGGTGTGATGTTGTGACATGGTGTTTCTACGAATGATATGGTCTGACGAGTGCGTCAACGGTCCTTGCCTGTGTGTGCGCTGGACGATCTCAGCAGGTGCTGTCACGACTGTGTCGGAGGTTTACCAGACACGTCTTTTTTTTTTTTTAAGTTTTGTGGATGAGAACGGCTTTTGCATGACATGATTGTGACGACTTGTTATTGTCCTTTGTTTTCCTCTTTTCCACTAGGATTAGTCCCGAGGAACCTTGCAACGTTTCGAGCGTTTGAGCGCTGGCCAGGTCGGTTCCAGCAGAGGAGGACGCTGTGTCCAGATCAGCTGAGGGAAGAAGGAAATACGCCTCAACGTTCCGGACTTGTAGACCTGGTTGTGACTGTCACTGTTGGGTGTGTCGCATGTTGATATGTTTTGCGATGTGTTGAGTGGATGGGGGAGGTGGGGAGGTGGTGAAGTCTCATGTCTGCTATGGGTGTAGATGGAGTTGGTGTGGAGGTATGTGGTAATGATGCCTATTCACCTTGTGCACAGCTTTCACTCCGAAACTGGAACCTGTTGTGGGACGAAGACGACCTAGATACACTTTGGACATCTCAGGCGCTCCGATCAGGTCATTCTGGCAAAGAAAGAATTACGCTCAACGTTCTAAAGTTCTAGGTCTTGTCGCGATCGTTCCAATCTCATGTGGCGCTTTGTGCAGTAACAATTGGTGCTGTCATTTGTGGCTCGGGTTAAGCGGGCGGTAGGAATGCCATCTCCACGTATATCTATCTATTCACTCCTTTCGAGCCTAACGAACCCAGCGAGCCAATGTAGAATGAGAACACGGGACTTCCTCCCAATGCTGCGCTTCTAGACCTCGTCGCAACCATCATGCCGCGCTCTCAGCGGTAACACTTTGTTTTGGCGAATCCAGCCCAGGCCCGCAGTATTCTGTGCGAGGCATTAACAGCACCGAGATGATTATCTCTTCTGGGATATACGCCGTTCGCGAATCTAGTGGCGTGGGCATACCGTTATGCTATACTTGCCGGGATGCGCAAGACCAGGGATGACCTGGGGACATCAATGGGTCAACTCGGATGTCACTCCGAGAGCGTCGTGACAGGGCAGAGCAGAGCGGTGAAGGCACTGGCGGTTGGAGCTTATTGTGATAACAGTGACGTGACTGTGTGTTAACGTTCATCGCGAGGCGGGTGAGGATCTTCGTTTGAGCCGAAGTGGTGGCCGAGCACGCTTCTGCTTCATTTCAGGAGGTGCAGGAGCCATGTCCCACGGCTCGTATTTTGCAGCACGTGGCCATGCAAACGTCTATTCTCCAATGGGGAGATTCAATGCGATTTGGTTAGCATTAACATGCCTCAGCTATTGCCATTCTATTTTGGAACGGAGATTCGATGAACTGGAGCATCGTCTCTCTGTGGCACTGTAGCATTAACGTGCCTCAGCTATGAGCGCCCCCAATCTTAGGCTGCAGTGCATGGCTGCTGGACCCTGAATTCGCAAAGCAAGCAATGGAAGCGCCTCAGCCGATGCAGGAGTCAATCGGAGAATAAAAAAACACACATCATGATTAATGCTTCTAGAAGCGATCATGGAAGGAATCCTTCGCATGCAATGCGACCGGGGGACTCTGATCAGGGATATGGCCGGGACGAGAATATCAAACAAGACCGAAAGCAAAGACGTCCGTCGGCCCCTTTAAACTCAGGTGTTGCATGACAGCTGCTGCCTCGAGAAGATTGAAACAGCCAAAGCCAGTTGCATCGACCGATATGCGCAGTTACCGTGATGTGTAGCCTTAAAACATGCAAGACGAGGACAGGGCAATTTGGTGCTGCGACATGTCAACGTATCGAACGAGGCGTGTAGCAAGATAGTTCGGCATGGTGTTTCAGCAGTGGACAGGCCCAGGACGCCATGGGGCGCCACCCGCAGCGCCTCGATTGGGCGGTGTAGGACGGGCGAGCGTGTTTCGAAGTCGAGCATGCTGTTTCATGAGGCCGACATGCCTTTGCCCCATCGCCAATCGAACACGGATGCTAACCTATACCGGCCTCGAGCGCATCACGAGTAGTACCGGTCAGCATCAGCCCTAAGCCCTAAAACAGGCACAACCAAGCGCATCCCTACCCACCGCACCGCATCGACCACGTTATCCACGTAACGCACGTTGTCGTCGTCGAGGCCTCCTCTCACCAATCTCCAGGCGCCCTCACCACGCACAGCCAATTGCGAGCCTGAAATCCACGAAAATAGCCCTGCAAGCCCGCGCGCCAAGCCCTGCCCGCTAGTTGGATACCCATCATCCCAGACAGACCGACACGACACCGACCCCAAACCCGAACCACCGTGAACCTTGCAACGCAACGACTCCCTTTCCTTTTTTTGCACCCTACCCAACGCGTCACCGGACACAGACACCTTTACAGCCGACACTCCCCTTCTCCACAGGACCCTATATCAGCCGGGCATCCCACCGTCGGGTCCCGCTTCTTTTTTCCCTTTCGTCATGACGACTACCGCCGCACAAGACGAATTCAACGACCTTATCCGCAGAAACGAAGACCTCGGCGACCGTAACCCACATCCAGAGGACATTGACAACGACTCTGACATCAGCGACCCTGAATCCCCGGGCCGCGCAAACGACTACCTCGAAAAGGTCGATACAGACGACGAACTCGACATCCCAGCCGACATGAGGGCAAACTACTACATGCCGAACCTGCGCTCGGAAGCAAACACCGGTCCCAAAGGTGTCATTGCTGATGCGCAGGCGTTTGAGCAGGCCAAGAAACAGGCGAGGCGGTTCACGTGGAAGAGCAAGAGTGCGGCGCAGCCTGCGCAGTATAGTGTTAGTGCGTATCGGGATGAGAAGAGCGCTTCGTCGGGGAGCGAGGATGATATGGATGAGGGCTTCATGAGGCAGTGGCGTGAGGCAAGACTACGTGAGCTACAGAATGTTGGCGAGAGGATACGGTCGAGGACCAACAGTCCGAGTAGGAGGATATATGGCGGTATGCCGCTTGTTGATGGAGAGGGGTATCTGGATGCTGTTGATAAGACGGCGGCTGGGACTGTGGTTGTTGTCTTTATTTACGATGCCAACGTAAGCAACGATGGTTTCCCAGCATACTTCACTTCAACTAACCCATCTACAGTCCGACATGAGTCGTCAATTCGAAGAGTGCATGCTCCACGTCGCTAAACGCAACGACACCGTCCGCTTCGTCAAGATGTACAACGACGACGCAGAGATTGAGGACGCGGGTGTGCCAGCTGTACTAGCATACAAAGGCGGCGAGAAGTTTGCGGATATCATTCCGCTTGTTGATGCGCTGCCGGATGATAGCGAGTTGAGTGCGGTTGCGCTCGAGACGTTATTTAGACAGTGAGTTCCCTTCCTCCACCTGCAGCCAAACATGCATAGATTTACTAACATCTTCTAGACGTCGTATCCTCTGAATATTTTCAGATCATGAGATATCCCCGCTTACCCACTTCGCGGTCTCTTCCCACTGTTCACCTCGGTGAAACATCGGCGTTACTATGTCATCGGATCACATCAAACCTCCGACCCTGGTAGTTTCAGCACGGTACAACAATGCTCGCCCTGGCCCCTGCCTTCATCTCACTCCGGCATGACGGCAGGATGTTCGCATAGCTTGTTGCAGCGATGAACCTCATCTCTTTTATGTCCTGATATATATTTAGCGACGCGGTACTGTTTATATGCATTGCCGTGACTGGCGTTTCCGGTTAGATTGGTTGGCCCCGGGGCTTCTTGGTTATGAGAAGACTGTGAATGCGATGAAGGGTGTTGATAGATACCCAATATGACATTAGTTTTTCGAGATTCATTCTCGACATTTCATGTTGTTCTTTTCGATCCTTATTGATGTTCAGTATATACTGCCTTGTCTGCGTCTCCGACTTCATCTTCTGCACGCCTCTTTTTTCATTCTTGATACCAAAATGTCTCTGCTACGATTGCCAACTCATCAAACCCTTGTGGTTGAATGGTCATCTTTGAAGAATTTTCACCTCATATTCGTCCACGCAAGATGCAGATGCAGATGCAGAAGTGGGCGTGTTGCTGTGCCACACAAGCGGCTCGCTCATTGGGCGTCTAGTAAGCGCCCACCCCCTTCAGTATGCTCCTGGGACGATCATGCCTCATCGAAGATACAAGAAATTGCGTATAAGTAACCATAAGGATAAGATAGGGCTTGTTGTGTCTCATCTCGTTTTTCTACCTTTAAGTGTATAACTATCCATGCCTTCGTTCATGTCGTTCCGCCGTGATCCAGCGTCCTCACACATTTCTTCTTCCACCCCATCACCAACACGCAAGACATCAGTTCCTCTTCACGTATTATGTGAAAGATGTCGCAAGTTGTCAAGAGAATGCAGTGCTTTGGATTGGTTGCAGAGACCCCATGGACAACCTCCTTCGTCGTGGCCTGCCTTGAGCTTATCTACCGTCGCTCAACTTTCACAATCAGCGCTGTCTTGCCATTTTTGTAAGATGGTCTTTGCAAAGTTGCAGCTTGGAGCTGAACTCGGGATACGTCCTACCGGCAACGTAGGAGTGTATTTCCGCCCGGAAACGCAAAAAGGAGCAGATCTTTTAGTCAGGATGGTTCTTGAGAAGGGGAAAACGAAGATGGCAGAGGAAGGGAAATCTTTTGCCACGTTCAGACTCCGGACTTACAATAGTGGGTTTAAGAGTTGCGTTTCCTGTGCTTTCATAGGCTGATGATCGAGAGTAGACGCCAGCATAGGAGCATTCGACAGCCACGTTATCGCAAAGGAAGCACCGCTTCTTGCAAGCGATAACATGTCAAAAGCCAAACAATGGCTTCAAACCTGTATTGGAGGCCACAAAAACTGTAAAGAATTTCACAGGAGAACAATTAACACTCCCCAGCAACGACCAACGCGAGTCCTTGAAATTACAAAGTCCACTATCCACCTCCGTTGTAACATGCAAAACGAACGCTTCGACTACCTTGTCTTGAGCTACATGTGGGGAAACAACCACAGGCAACAGCTTCGCCTACTGCGATCCAACCTCAAAGACTTTCAAAAGGAGATTCCACGTGCGGAATTTGAAGCCTCGGATGTGTATAAAGAAGCGATGCGCGTTACTCTTGCCCTTGGATACAAGTACCTTTGGATAGACAGTCTGAACATCATCCAAGACTCACCCGAAGACTGGGCCCACGAAGCGCGTCGCATGGCCATCGTGTACGGAAATGCAACGGCCAATCTCGCATTTCTCTTCCCGCCGCATTCGCCCACTAAACCCAACCAACGTGACGATCCGCGGGTTTGGAACCCATGTGTCTTCCGCGCTCCATCTTCGCAAACACCCGGTATATACTTAGAACACACAAAATCTTCTTTCCGCCGAGATTACGCACCAGAGGAGAAAGCCCAAGACTGGCTCGTGCAACGCAGTTGGCCTCTTTTCAATCGCGCATGGACATTTCAGGAATACCTCCTAGCACCACGGACTTTGCTTCTTGGCCACAAGAATCTCATGTGGCAATGTTCGGAAGGTTTCTACGATGAGATACTCGGTCCAATTACCGAAATGCATGCCACCACACTTCACGATCCCAAGCGCAGGGACAGAGGAAAATCGCGATACTTTCCCGAAACTATACATGAGCTGAGTGCCTTGACGAAGAAGAGAGGCAGTCTGAGTGAACCTGCGGTATTGTCCTTTATGATGGATTGGCAAAATCTAGTTGACGAATATCGGTCACGCAAACTATCTTTTGGAAAAGACAGAATCGTTGCTTTTGCTGGTATAGCGCGTGCATTTTCCAACTTGGGACAATTGACTTATCTAGCGGGATTATGGTGGGAAGTGATACCCATTGCACTCCTCTGGTATGTGGACAAGAAAATGGTACCGCTTGTTCGTCGTGAGAATGGACTGCAGAATGGTGGGTTACCTAGTTCGGTGTGGACAACTGAAATTGAAGAAAGTGTTGTCCAACCAGAACTACCGAGCTGGTCGTGGTTCTCGGTTCCCATATGGAGGTACTATCAACTGTACTTTCTATTTGGAGATGACGAGTTGGCGGTGCGGTGTAAAAGTTATAGCGAGCCGAAGCTTGTGTGCTGGGACGATGTCTTTTGGGCAGAAGTCAAGGGGTTTAGGTTTGCGGGACTGGCGAAGGATCGTGTACCGGAGGGAAGTTTGTTTGACTTTTCCGGCCTGCATGTCACGATTGCGGCGTTGGTTTTGCCTGTCAAGGCGGATTGGCCAGCTGATCTGGCGACACAGATGCGATGGCTGCAGCAACATACTGCTAGTTCTTCCGGAAGCAGTTTTCGTTGGGAACCAGTCTTGGAGTATTACCCTGATGATCCGGCTGGTCGTCCTTCGCCGCCTCGAAACGCAATCTATGCGTTGATGGCGGAGTTCCAGGTTGTGAGGACAGCGGGTAAAAATAACGTTCAGCGGCGTTTGGCTGGGCTGATGTTGGTGCCTGGAAGTAAAGAAGGAACGTGGAGGAGGGTTGGAGTGTGGAAGCTTAGAATTAATGTGGTCGATGTGCAAGTTAGCGGGGAGAATATCGCGGAGGTCGCGAAGAGGTGGAGGAAGTTGAGTGTGGTGTCGAACAAGTGGCAGCATGTGTTGATTACTCTGGCATAGCCTTTGCCGAGAGATGTATGTAATGAATAGATGAGCAAGGGAATAATGAACATCCACAGGCAAGATACGTAATCTGATGTTTGAGGACGACAAAGGGCGCGTGGGCGACAACACTTGTACCTAAAGTTTGACTAGAAACCTACATTACCCTAGCTTCGCTACCGTTGCCTTGCGTGTGCTACTTGGATACCTCCAAGCCCTTGCATGACCTGGTTATGTACCCAATACCACCAAGTTTTTTTCCATTCGGGAATACGTACTCGTTTGGGCATCATCTGAAATACGGAAACGATGGGTGGCTCGGTCCTCGCTACCAAAGGAGGTGCCACTGCGGTCGAGTATATAACTACATCCAAGCTTTCCCATCTTTTCTCAACACACCCACAAAACGATCCTCGCACGAACTTCGGTTAGCTTCAGCGCACCCAGATACTCACGAGGACAACATCTCAAATTCTTGTGCCATGCCGCTTCCAATAGTGACGCCTAGATTCGACAATGCGAATGGTGATGGCCTGAATCTGATGCTCGACTTACCGACTGAGCTGCGATGCTATATCTTGGAACTGCTCATTATCGACGAGCAGTTCGAAGCTTACTACACACTTCTTGAACATCCAGAAATCGGAGAGGTAGTGCGCTGCAACTTCAACGCGCAGTTCAGGGCAGTCAAGCAACACAGCAATCTCGCTGCTCAGCTTCAGCAAATCCTGACGACTACTGTCTTAATATCAGCGCACACGAACAAGTTACGCTCACATGAGCTAGCGGAATTCCTCGCAAGCAACCTCGTCGATGAGAAACCATACGTGTCCGTGGATAGCTCCAGCCAGTCTGTCGCCGTTCTCCGCAACTATCAAAAATACTTGGTCGATGCAGAAACCTTGACGGATCAATTCGCCAAGATAACGATAGGTAATGCTGCAGTTCGGTATGTCTCCGGAGACCTTCGTCGATACGGTGCCGACACCCTGTCTAAAGTCGAGCATCATCGTATACTCCGTGCCTTCCTTCGACTACAGCTATACATTGAGATTCGCAAACTGTATGGAGTGAAGAAAAGCCTCAAACGAAAGCTTCGAGGCCTGTTCTTCTTATGGACGACATGGGAATTCGACGAGGTCAGAAGCCTTGTCGAATGGATCAAGATCGAACGTTCAAGTCTACCAAAGCATTACGCCAGAAGTATTCGCAAGCTGTTTGCCTTAGTCGATGCCCACTTCTACAACGACATGGCTCCGTATGTCAAAGCTCGGCCAGACCCTATGCGCGACCGGCATCGGCGTTCTAAATTCGCCAAGAAGTCGAAGAGATGGAACGACACACCTGCGACACTTGATGAGGGTAGAGCCGACGCGCGTAATGAAGACTGGAGACCTCTGGGATATACATCCGGATGTTATGCTGAGTACACTCAACGCGTATACCGAGAACACTTCCTCGCCGGAGGTTACCCATTCTGGTCTCGCTTCACTACCTCAGGATATGGGTGGTGGCATGAACGCAATATAACCTCCAATTTGCAGTCGCGATTTGGACAGGTATATGTTACGGAAAGGTTTTGGCGATCAAGATATGGCTAAGGTGTTCATGTCGAACTTTCGCAATCCGAAGATCTGGTGTTAGGGCTTCATCATGGGCGGAACACGATGTAAATACTCCGGTGTTCGATAGGTTTCCTAATTCCGTGAATGAGATTGTAAAGTGGCACTTGGGTTAGGTGCAGCTTGGCAATCCTCGCAATCTCTTAGCTCGCTTACATAACCATGTATGGTGTGGCTGTCAACCTCCCCGCGAGTTCGCTCCTTCGCATCAACGCATCAACATTCCATCTCAAACCGTCTCCTAGCGGAGCGGAGGCCGTGATTTGCGGACGAACATGATCGGTCGTCAGGCAAAGACCCTGAGAGTCATGGCGTCTTTCTGCTCCAAGTTAGGTTGGGCCCTATCCGCCCTGCCATGCCACCGTGAAACAGCTCAATCGCCGCATCGCTCAACGGCCCGACTGTGAACAACGCAGAAACATTGACGCACAATTTCCACGCTCATTCAGCGTGCGGACCGAACGCAACATGTATATGATTGCCCAGCTATAACGGGCTTAATATGTTTCGAACGCTTCCATGAAGATCCGGAGGGGTAGGTTTATATGGCCACTATGGGTATGGAAAAAACGATGCCACAGTCAATCGTTTCTACATTCGTTTTCTTCAGCTTTCGTGCCTTTGCGCACGTATCCATTCTTTCTTGGAGCACCGCTCATCCACATTCATTCCTATTTGATCAGTATTCATCTTGAAGATGAAGCATTTTCAACAATTACTCGCCGCCGGAGCGGGCTTCTTTTCGGTAGCGCACGCCGTCAACACTCTCGTCGATGTTGGCTACGCGAAGTATCAGGGAGCCGTCGTCGACTCAGAGCTCGGTGTTTCTGCTTGGAAAGGTATCCAGTATGCTGCACCACCTACTGGCGAGCGCCGATTTGCGGCACCGCAAGACCCTATTGTCTCCGGCCTCATCAACGCCACTAGACACGGTGCAACATGCCCACCTAGCCGTCCCGACGACTGGACTGTTTCCGGACCCAACGACCGCTTCACCATTGCTGAAGACTGTCTTTACCTGAGCGTGTATGCGCCTTCCAAGGCCCGCGTCGACTCGAAGCTGCCAGTTGTGGTGTTCTTCCAGGGCGGTGGCTTCTCGTCGCAATCTAGCGCGAACTGGGATCCCACTGAGATCGTGGCAGATGGCCAGGTCGTCTTTGTGCAATTCAGCTACCGCGTCGGCTTGTACGGCTTCCTCAGCAGCGAAGCGGTCAGAGCGGGAGGTGGCGATGTCAATGCTGGACTACGCGACCAGATCAAGCTCCTCGAGTGGGTCAAGGAGCATATCGACCAGTTCGGTGGTGACCCAGACCATGTTGTTCTTGACGGAGTCAGTGCTGGTGGATCGTCTGTTGCGCTCATGATGGCGGCCAACACGGGCAAGAAGCTATTTGCTGGCGGTATCATGGAGTCGGGTGGCTGGGTCACGATGCGCACTCCAGAATTGGGCGAGGAACAATACCAGTGTTTGCTCGAAGACAAGGGTTGCGCCAATGCGACGGACGGCCTCTCCTGTCTACGTGCGTTGAACGAGTCGGCTATTCGTTCTTCCAACTGCTGGTTCAACCCCAACATCGATGGCGACCTCTACACCGACTCGCTTGTGAACCTCTTCGACCAGGGCAAGTACGCAAAGGTACCGACGATCATGGGCACCTGCGCTCAAGAAGGCACCAAGTACAACGCACCAGAAGACCTTAACACCACAGCCGATGCAGTCAAATGGGTAGCCAACCAAGACCCAAGTTTGAGCAACTCTTCCATCTCGATCATCGATGATCTCTACATGAAGCCTGCGAAGCCTTCATTCCCCGGTAAGGGACTCTACTGGCGCCACGCTGCTGACGCCATCGGTGATATCGGAACTCACTGCCCAACCCGCAACATCCAGAACGCGATCGCACGCGACGACATACCCACGTACAACTACAAGTACGCCGTACAGGACCCGGCCGATGAGGCAGCCGGCTACGGCGCTTGGCACACCGTCAACGCATACGCCTTCTGGGGCGTAAACCGTACCGACGGCGGCGAACCACCCAGCTACTTCACCACCAACGCGCCAATCATCAAGCAAGTGCGCAGCTACTGGACCAGCTTCATCCGCAACCTTGACCCCAACACCGACCGCGCCAACCGTGCTGTTGAGTGGAAGCCGTACACTGGTGCCGATTCGCGCGAGAGGCTCTTCATACAGACGAACAACACGAAGATGGAGCGTATGAGCCCTGCGCAAGCGTTGAGGTGCGATGTTGTTAGACCGATGAGCGACAATCTTGGCAAGCCGGTTGGAAAGGGTGTCGTTACGGAGTTCGATGCGAAGTTGGCGAAGAAGGTTAACGGGACGAGTGAGAGTACCGCGTGGAAGAAGGGGAAGAAGCAGGCAAGGAACTTTGCGCTGCACTACTGAGTGACAGACGTTCGATGAGTCTGACCATCTCCAAATGAGCTTCATGGCATATTGTCTCGTCGCTGTACATATTCTTTCACTTGTGTTCTATTCTACTTTTCTTAGCTTCAACAATGGTCATGTAGCTATCTTTCTTCCCTTGTTCGTACATGGTCTCGCGAACTTTGTTCAACGACTGGAAAGTATATTGAATCGATATTGGCAGAATGTGATCCTCAAATCCCGAGTTTCTTACCTGTTTCCTCCCTAAAAACTCGGTAGGCTCGCCAATGTTAGATGTTACTCTAAAAGATGTTACAAACTAGAGGTTGTCAAGAGAATAGAATGCTTTCGCTGGAGCATGCATCTCTTTCTCTACTAACCACAGCTTTACAACACATCAATTATGTACGCTCAATCATAACTTCATATAGAAGAAAACACAACATGCTGTGTACCTTTGGGGTAGACTTTACTCGTTTGTTACCGTACAGCTTATCGGAAAGCAACCACTTCATAGTTACATGTGGACCCATAATTTCATCCACGAGAAGAATCAAGATCCCTCAACGCGCAAAAGAGAAGTAGTCTTCTACAGCCAACTACAAAGTCTCTACCTCTGCGTACCAACGCTAACAAAGGGAATGTCATGACCCTCTGGAGTGAATCCCTGATCCGAATGCATGCACTGGACAATATTCACACCAAGGTAAGGTTTTCTATCTTCGCCCCTTCAAGCCGTAGCATAACGGACTCTCGGCCCGATTTGGAAGTGCTGCTTTTTGGAAGAGCTTTCACTGGAGTTATCACATCTGACAAGCTGTGATATACATTCCGAGACCGAAAATCGCCTTTGCAAAGGCCCAATCGCTTCCACGTGTCTTTTTCTGCTGCAGGCTCTAACGTCAGCGCTTCAAAATAATATGTTCTATCCGCCCAGCGCTCCTCGACAAGAGCTATGCGGACCTCAGTCGGATAATGATCGCAGTCTTCGTCATCATCTTTTTCGAAGTCGACGGACGCCCACACGGACTTAGGATTTTCGCTAGCTCCGAACAGTGACACCAATTGCGCTTTCAGACTTTCACAGGATCTGGGGAAACCTGTGTAACCTCTCGGCAATGAAACGTCAATGGTGATGAACTCGAGTGTTATCCGTAAGCCCACAAAGTCATAGTAAGCTGTTGGAGGGCTTTGATTCGCAGGCGTGTTGGGCCACGTAAAATGCAAAAGCGTGGCTGAGAATAGGATGCTCTCCTTAAAGCGACCCAGGCGGTGGCTGTGAGCAAGAGGTCTGTGCCGGTTGGAGCGGCTCGAGTAGAGAGGAGTGGCGAAGAATGACCACGTCGGCGCAGACTCTACTCCTGAATCCTGAGATACCAACGGTAGATGATTTGCAAGAGACCTCCCACCTATGAACCACAGCAGTGACCGTGGCAGGTGTTCCTTCCACGTTCCAGCTAGATAGATCAGCCCGTGTTGGGCTTGGAAAGCTCGTGCTATCCCAGCAAAGGCCATGATTCTATCACTTGCCTTCGTCAGGTCTCTTCTTCTATAACCGTTGATCAACGTGGTCCAGTTGGAGAGTATTTCCTTTCTTTCCATTAGATTTGGTGGTGGTGATGGCTCATTTGGTTCACTAATGGGTCGCGGAGACAAAAGCGCCTTTTGGGTGTAGTGATGGGACCTCGCTTTCCGTTCATCCTCCAAGTCACCAGTCAACTCGTCAGAGAAAGTCTCCACACATTCCCACTTCATAGTTTGATCTCCGCAGAAGACTGTGCGTGGGCTCAATATCTGTTCCTGCAAAGTCCATGCTCTCGAGGATATGGGCCAGCCCTGTTGTTCCAATTCGGGAGTCTTCGAATGTCTAAGAGAGTAGGCAAATACACCTACCCTTGCTTGGGCGGGTTCGCGGATAATACAAGGCGTTGATGCTCTTGGGTCTTCTCGATGTTGAGTGGAGTCATGGCTGACATCAGGTGGCATTACGAATGCAATAGTACAGATGGCGTTGTTGTATACTGCAGACATCATGTTCGCTTCTGCCGTCCAGTCAGATTTGGAGTCTTGTATGATGCAGAGCGAATCGATCCACAAGTATTTGAAGCCAAGGTAGCGGGTGATCCGAATGGCTTCGGTGAAGATATTTGAGAGCATATTCAGAGGTATAGCCTTTTGAAAGTCCTGTAGTGTTGAAGATAACAGTCTAAGTTGGTTTGAGGGATCTTTACCCCACATGTGGCTTAGAGCCAGATACTTGAAATCGTCTATGGCTTGCAGGTCGCACCGTAATCTGATACCAGTGTCACTGAGCTCGAGAACTCTTGTCGGCTGATATCCTTTTGTCCCAAGCCCTGAACACCAATTGTTACACATACTATGCTTTGAGGTGCAGGCATCTAGCCATCTTTGGATTTGGACTAAGTTGTCTGCCGGTTGCCGTGGAACATGCTGTGCGACGAATGGAGCACCGAATATGTTGTCCGAACTTCCTGACAATATGTCAACTTAAGCATCCGGATATAATGAACATGACGTACGGGTGAAAGATGTGATGCAGATATCAAAATGGGCTCGGGAATCGTCTATCACCCATACATTCAGGTTTAGCGTGCTTGTGGCGTAAGTAGCTCCATTTTCGGGTAGTCGAAATGCGACAGAACAATACGGTGGCAAGTCATCGTATTCTTCCAGTCTCGACGACAGGATCTCGCAGAAATGACAAGACTTCCGGTTCTTTGCCAGTTCCGCCAGGGTGCATGACCCAAGCTCGAGGGACTTGAAGACAATCCTTATTCGAGACTTGGCTCCGTCAAACCACGCATATACGTCTGTAAACCTATCAAACATCCGTCGGCACCGATCGCAAAGCCGATGCAGCGGTACCGACCCTTTCGGACAGAGCTCTTCATCTGACTTCACTAACAGTTGCTCCTCATCAGCAGGATGTCCATCATTCTCCCTCGGGCTCCGTGGCTTCGCTAGGCTCTCGCGCGCAGTATTCATCCTCGTTGGGTCAAATCAAAGACAAGCATGTGAAGTGGCTTTAAACAAGGAAAACGAACACGCAGTGCACAAGGCTGAAGTTGACATGCTAGATAATAGCTTACTAAGCTGCAGGGGGCTGAGCTTAGCGACATGTAATTGGTATGCACCACCACATGCTAAACCCCATCCAGAAGGTGACAATGCAGAATCGTACTTATATGGCATACATTACGAAGTCCCAACTGCTTATGATCTTAAGAAGCCGAAATCAAGTGTAGAACAGATATGTGCGCACGAAACCGTAACGTTGTCCAAGGAAATGCGACAATTCCCATGAGGAAGAGGTACTTATTCTGCTACGTCGTCTTCACATCCCCAAACCCACGACTCAATATCCTATTGACATCACCACCATCCTGCGGCCCAGCACCACCATCCTCCACCCGATTCCTAATCAAGTCCTTGATCTCTCCCTCCCTCCTCCTCTCCTCATTCTCCCTCTCGACCTCACTCAGCCCAACCTCACTTCCCACCTTCCCACCCTTCCCCTTCTCCCTATCCCACCCCTGCTGCAACTCCCCAGCGGCCGCCTCTTCAAACCTGCGCTTAACACCAGCATCCTTCTCCAGAGCCTGGAAAACATCTTCATCGCTCGTCCACCACGCCGCCATGCCGCTCTTGACCGCCAACTCAAACACCATGACAGAGAGGAGGATGAGCACGAGAGCAAGCCACCACGACCAACTCGCGCCGAAACCACGCAAGAAGGTGTCGCGGACGTAGTAGATTTTGTTTTCGGGATTGTACAGCGAGGAGAGGATAATGTTCCAGAGGAACCAGCCGCCGATTGACAGGATGAGAGCGACAGCGTTTGTCGCAGTTTTGGAGTGCGTTTCTATGAATCTGATGCATGTTAGCAAGAAAAGAAGAAGAAAAAGACAAACTTCTACCAAGCTTTGGAGGAGTAAGGAGGGAATACATACTGCATCTTCAACGCAATCAACCACACCGCCGCCGTATACGTAATACTCCCAAGAGCAAAGATGGAGTTATCCTCGGTCCACAACGCATCCCCATACAACCCCAACATGACGTAATAAACCACCATGGCCTCCGCACTCGCCATGAACATCCAAGCGAGATAAACGCGAAAGTTGAACCCGCCGTTGCGCTGCCCAATCGAATACAACTCGGGCACCGCCAACAGCGTACTCGCGCTCAAATCCTTTTCAAACACGCCCATGAAGATGACGGGTAAACTAGTAAACAGGGTATTGAACATACTCAACGACCACGACTCATACAGACTAGTACCCGTATAACCCACCTTCATTTGAAACAAGGCTTGCGTGAGGTAGAAGAGTAATTCCTTCCAGAACGTGCCGACGGTATACTTGCACGTGCGGATATAATTCCACCTGCCATGCACTAGCAGGAGCTTGACGAGGAACCTAAACTGCGCGATGCTGTAATCCGACGTGCGGGCTGCTTGGAGACCTTCTTTGCCCGTGATGCCGATGCCGACGTGGGCTTCTTGTATCATGGCGATGTCGTTTGCGCCGTCGCCGATGGCGAGGGTGATTGATTTCCTGACGCGTTTGCGGATCGACTTTACGAGTTGGGCTTTTTGGCTCGGGGACGCGCGACAACAAATGACCGAGTCGGCGAGGATGGCGAGTTCGTGGAACAGCGTGTCGAGCAGGTCGTTGTCTGTGATTTTGGAAAGCGTTTGGCCGTCTACGACTACGACGGAGTGGGCGACGGTGCCGGCTGTCATGGCCGTTATGGCGGAGCTGATGGCTTGTTCGACGAGTCCGGTTTCGTGGTCGAGAACGGTGACGGTGCTGAATTCTTTGATGAGCCGGCACGAGTAGCCAATGTTGATGGCGGTTTCTCGCTTGTCGCCTGTTAGCATCCACATTTTGATCTTGGCCCTGCGCAGCTTGTCAATCGCCTCCGGTACGCCCTGCTGCAGTTTATCCTCAATAGCGGTAGCGGCACATAGATCGAGGTCTTGTTCGATCTCATCACCTGCTTCTTCGATGAGCCGCGTCCGGTCTACGAGACTGGTTGTTGCGTCGAGGTACCCTTTTTTCCAGGACTGGTACTCGGATTCGTGGAGGAAGCGGTAGCCGTAAAGCAGGGTTCGCAGACCTTCTGTGGCAAACTCGTTGATGTGCTGGAGACAGCGTTCGATGACCGCGGTGTCGTCGCCCGCAATGCCTTCGTCGACCATGGCTTCCATGTCTTCCCAGCCAATCTGCATCGAGCTGCGTGCTGATGAAAAGGCCATGCTGAAGCGGTCCAGACCTGATTGGCGGGGTGTCTGTGTTGGTGTCTGGTACGGCGTATCTTCATCGAGAGACGACATGTCCATGCGGTCATTCTCACGCTCACGTAGCCACTGATCCACTTCATCTCTCGCTGACACGGAACCTCCTCTGCCCACACTGGGGGCGAAAGACGGGCGGCCCAGATTCAAACTAGCCCTCGCAGCCTGACTGAGCGTCATACTCCTTCGGCCACCAACGCTGCTCAGACGACCAGCCACACTACTCCGCCGCTCAGCATGTTCACTCATACGCGCAATCGCATGCTGAGCCTCCATGCTCTTCCGGATATTAGCCCGCCGCTCAATCTCGACCATCTTCTTGTTCGCGAGCGTAGCTAGCTTCAACCGCTGCATGACGATAGAATCTGCGCCCTTACAAATGATGCATATGCGGCCATCTGGGAAGCGGAGAATAATCGACATGCGCTTTCGTTTGCTCGAGAACTCGATAACGTCTAGTATCTCGTAGACCTCTGAGACAGACTCGCCATCGGGTCCCGTCGGCATAATCTTGAGGGTGATGGTGTGAACGTCGCGGTTGATGAGTATGAAGCCCATGTCTTGTGCTGCTTGTACGAGGGCGAGTTCGTCTGGAGAGGAAGCCATGAAGTGTGTCTTACCATCCTCCTGAATCTCAGGCAGACAAGTGTGACACAAGGCTAGGGAAAGAAGGAACATCCTCGCTTTCTTCGAGAACGGCGTATGAGGTTTCCTCTGGATATACCTCAGCATATCCTGTGTACGCAGCTCGCGGGACGTCTTTCCCGGTTTCGCGCTCGATCGCCAATTCGACGGGCCGCCTTCCCCAGGGCTTTCCAACTGCTCGACTGTTTCAACGACGGGCTCCTCGCCCGCTACATCCTTGGCGGATCTCACACTCTTCCTGTTCTTCACGGGCTGCTTCCCCTTCTTCCTCGTCTTGTGAATCAACTTCTTCTTCCCCTCTTCCTTCAAGTCTGCATCATGCAACCAGCTCACGCCCGCTACACTCAACTTACGGAACTTCATCGAGTTATCCGTCAGCGTGCCCGTCTTGTCCGAGAATATATAGCTAATCTGGCCCAACTCCTCGTTGATGGTCGACGTGCGCGGTTCACACGGCGTATCGGAGACGGGATCGTACATGTCGATATCCGTATGTAGAAAGAACATTTGCGCCAACTTGACGATTTCCAGACTGACGTAGAGAGACAAAGGAATCATGGTGTTGAACATGATGATAAAGGAGGTGAAGCTGGGGAAGAATGCGACAGAGGAGCCACGTAAATACCACATGTCGTCTTCGTTCCTCTGCCAGATCTTGTAGGCCACGGCATTGAAGATTGACAAAGCGATGACGAAGACGACGATGAGGATGACGATGCGGTTGACCAGGCCTTGTAGTGCTGGCGCTTTGATCCTAGGGTTCTTGTTCGAGTTCATGCGGATGCGACATTCTTCTCCAGAGTAAATGACCATGCCAATCGCATCTGGTGTGTTTCGCAGGATGCTACCTCGGAAGATGATCTCGCTGAGTGTAAGTGGCGCTTGCTTCCCGTCGACCACGACGCGTCCTTCGAAGCTGTACAAGTCGCGGTTGGGATCCTCGACAACGAACTCGGCATCGGTTCTCAGGACGTCTTCCTGGTCTATAATCGTCTTGGAGATCGAAGCCGTCGTCTGCTTGCTTTTCAGATTCGTCTCCCCATCCAGCGCCATCGTCTCAACAAACGCGACATTGTTCTCCCCGTTGGTATGGAGAAGTGCCAGATCGGCAGGCGCAGCGTCGTTTCTCTCAAGCTTGATGACATCTCCAACGTTGATATCCTGCCACTTGATCGTCTCCCAGCGCAAACCCTCGGACTCTGGTGAAACAACACTGCCACCATCCACGGAGTGGCCTTTCACCCCACCAACAGCAGCAGCGACATTGGAAGCACGACTCGCTCTCAGGACCTTTGCTTCTCTCTTATTCTCCTCCTGGTCCGCTCTCCACCGTCTCAAATCGTCATACCCTTCCTTTGCAATACTCAACGTAACAAAAAACAGCAACGGAACAATCGTCGTAAACTGGCCCGTGGTACTCAGCCCGGGTATCATCTGCAGAATCGAAATCACCAAGAAATAAAAGTTTGCCAGTTTGGAAAACTGCGCGACCAACTGCCGCGGGATAAAGTTCCATGCCGAGTAGCGGGTGGATCGGATCCAGTTGCTAGTGTAGGGTTGGGAAGTGCGTTCGTCGACGAGAGGGTCGGTCGAAGGGCGAGTAGGGTCGAGGGCGATGTGCCGGCCGTCTTTGCTAGGCGGCACGTCCTTTATCCTGAAGATGAATTTGCGAGCTTGTTCCGCCACATCCTTCATCTCCCTGACCAAGTTCGCTCTCCGACTAACCGTCTTGCGGTTCTTCCACGAGGCATAGGCCGGAAGCGTGATTGGCCCTTCTCCCAGCTTCTTATTCGAGATATCCGAGGCTGAACTCGCATAATCCAAATGCTCGGGCGTGACGGTGATGACGGCATCTCCGCTCTTGGGCGACGAAGCATAGCCGCTGGTGACTTCTGCGTGATGTCCCATTCTAGCCTGCGATTGCGATCTTCCAATCCCTTCTTCTAACTCGATATGTGTATCCTCCTCCTTTGTCGTATCGTGAACGTTCTTCCGGAACAGCGCGCTGCGGAGCGAGTATCCGCGGTTCCTCGACGTCGGCGACAGCGGCGATCGATTCGCGGCATTGCGTGGAGAGCGTGAGGATGAAGCTTCAGCTTCAGCCTGCGCCAGAGCCAGGTCTTGAGGAGAAACTTCGCGCGTATTCACCGTCAGATCCGGTATCCCAGGATTCTGCTTCTCGCCGGCGCCTCTCCCAGCTCGTGTGCTCTCATCCTTGCTATGTGCATTGCGTTCGACGTCAGTCGAGAACCGTACTCGCGGTGACTCGTCGGTTGTAAGGCGCGCAATGCTCGGTCGCGCCGCATTTTCTACGGCTGAAGTCCTGGAGCGTGGCTCGTCTCTGGTATTCTCAATCGCATACGGTGTGTTTGTGTTTGCGCCTTGTGCTGCGCTTCGTGTCGTCGGTGCGAGATCGTCTTCATCGTGCGATGCGGAATGACGCCTTCTTATTCCTCCCCCGACGTTCCCTCCTCCACTCGCATCCCCACCTCCACTTCCGCTACCTCCAATCCCAGCATTCGATGCATCGGGCGCATGCGACATGGTATCCAGTCATTCCCCTATACGTCGTGTGCGATTGTTGTCCTTGGGCAGCGACAGATGGAGAGCTTCTAGCCTTGGGGGAAATCCCCAGCCTTGCCGCAGCACACGGGTCTAGCGTCTTGTCCAACACGGGTATTACGACGTCAATGCCTCTTGGTGCGCCTTGGAAGCGATGGAATTACGCGGCGTCGGCGACACTGCGCATTGCAGCAGACAACGCTGCTTTGCGCCCAACACACGACTGTGGTGATGTGAAAAACAGCTGGCAATCCCAGTCCTGGTGGTTACAATCCGTCAGTCAGTCCATGCGCCAGCAACGCGGGCTGGGGGAGGACCAAGGTTCAGCTGCTTCTGCCACCCATGCAATCAACCCAGGCTATTTTGGGATTGACGTGGTATATCGGGCCAACTCCGCTCTCACTCCACGCCGGGTGGCCGCTATGCCTACGCGAAGTGCGTTGCCCCTCCATGTGGGCTGAGGGCTTGCATATGCGCGAATGCTCGGGCGCTTCCCCAGAATCATGTCTGCTTTTCTTGTAGCTTAGACCAGCCGGATCAGCAGAAAAGGAAGACCATCCCCTGTACAACGCCATCCATGGGGCGCGCTCAGTCATAGGGCAGAATCAGGCACCTTTCCTGACAAGCGCTCTATTTGCCCCTCTGCAGTAACACAGTAGTGGTTCCAAGATCTTGTCCTAAGATATCAGAATTACTCCCGAGGACCTGTCATATCTCTGGATATCATTATTAACGTCCTAGAAAAATCCTCCTCGTGTTTAGCAGGAGTGCAGCGTGGTAGACAATTTTGTGTTTCTGTATTCCATGACCCGAGCGAGCGCAATCGTCCAAACCCGCAAGTGACCAGAACCCTAGCCGCTCACCTGCTCAAAACGTACTCTATTTGCACACAGCAGGATGTCTGCTACAATTCGCAGTAGTCCCACCATCCATACAGCCTTGGTACTCTCCGTCCAGCCCAGCTCGACTTCCCCCCATCCACCCCCGCCCACCCATGCATATGCGCGAATAGCTCAGCCGCTTCCCCCAAAAGTCATGGCTACTTTTCCCATAGTTCTGATCAGCGACGCGGCAAAAAAAAAAAAACGAAGATCCCCCGCATACTTCCAGATGCAAGTGCAGGTGGGTAAAAAAACGCCTCTTTGGTGGCTGCATGCGCGCCAACGCAAGTCATATCACAGGCGATCGGCTCTGGGACAAAAACACCCAGTCCTGCTACTGCCAGCGAACATCATCGTCACATTTGGAGTTGAAAGAGAGTGCGCAGCTGCCAACGTTACCCACCACCAATCGGCCGCTAGTCACGTGACGGAGATGTAAATATAAAGAGAATGGTGAGATTAGAAACTCTATGGAGAGTTTGATAAGTCGCTAGTTCAGTTGATATGAGAAAGAATTTGCTTCAAGGGCGTGCTTGAAGATCATGGAGTTAAAAAAAAAAGGCTATACGAATGCAACTGTTTCAAGCCATTTCAATTGCACACCATGCATACACACACACTCACACGCACACAAAGAACGCAACTAAACTGACTATACTTTGCTCCCAGAACCGTGGCCCTTTTTGAACCAACCTATGCTAATAATGCTGCCGACTCCCAAATGATATGGTATAGTTTCGTTGCCTCTCTCTCTCTCTCTCTCTCTCTCTGCCTTCCCACACCGTCTCTCCCCTCCTCTCTCCAAAAGTGATCCAACGCCCTTAGATTTCCTCCTCGCCCCCTCGCATTCTGTGGTATCCGGTATTCGTATCGCTCATTAAGTTCTGAAAGATTATGATTGGAAATAAAGGGAAAAAGAAAAAGAAAGGAGAAGACAGGAACATAGAAGATGAAGAAGCCCAGCGCCATGCAATATGCAAGCCAGAAAAACATTTCCGACAACAAAAAGGATGATATGATTGGTTAAAGGAAAATTGGGAAAGACAGAGGGGCGGAATTATAGAATAATGCTTTCGTGACCCCCTCTTCAACTCGCAGCAACACACCAATGCCGATGGAAAACCCAAGCACTCTTCTGGCATTCTTTACTGCAGTACTTTGTCCTTCTGCAGCGGCGGCACTTGGCAAACTGACGGGTATATTCTTCCCATCGGCCGCACTGGTAGTATGCACACTGCCTGATACCGCCCCTCGAGTCGTCTTTCCGACACAGGTTGCGCATAACAACGCTTGCCCAGTACTGCATGTCGGATGTGTGGTGTCGGACGGTGAATTGCTCAACGAGGGGGAAGATGTTGAAGTCATCTGGGAGTTCGTATTCTTCGAGTTCTTCTTCCTCTTCTTCTCCTTCTCCTCCTTCTGCGGACGCCTTTGGTGTCTTGACTTCGCCGTCGAGGAGCTCATCGGCAATCTTTAGTTTGGGTACGAGATGGGATTTCTGGAAGTAGGTCCGGAGGTTGCAGTATTTCGACACGTAGGCGAGGAGCTGGAGGGACATGAGGACGTCTTCGTCACGAGGCATGGCTGCGAGCACACTAGCTGATGCATTACGTTCTTGCTGGTACCGTGGTAGCCAAGGAGGCGGCGGGTTGGTGTTTACGACGTTGATCGTCGGTTGCATAGGAGAGAAGCCAGTGATTGGGTTGTTGGGCGGTGTGTTGGTGGGGTTGATTAGACTTCCATCGAGAGCAGGACGGTGCGTAATGTTGAACGTCTCATTGTTCTCGTCTGTGCCTTCTGAAGGGGCAGCGATAGGAACCGGTGTGTTGCCAGCATCCAGCATCTCTGCATTATCGACAATGTCAGCCATGTTGATTTCGTTATTCTGTATGCCGACGATTGGCTCGTTTACAGACGGACCAGCCGCTGTGGCAGCCTCTGCGGACATGTCATCTTGTTGTGCCTCCAGGTCCGACTCTCCAGATACAGACAATTGGTGTCGGATGGATGGGCGGCGACGTGTTCGGGCCAGCCCCGCTCTTGGGCTTGTCTGGCGTGCCTGTGGGGCGCTCGGGGTTGTCGGTGACTCTGGTTGGGAAGTGATCTCCCCTTGCAGGGCGGGGAGCATGGAAGGCAGTCGATCAGCATCTCGCACCGGCCGTAGCGCAAAAGCATCGGGAGCTGGTTCCATGGAAGGTAATGCGGTGACCAATGGCTGACCTGGATTACGCGTGTTGTTGCCGGGAGCGCCAAAGAGCTGTGGCCGCCCTTCGTGGCTGCGATGGTGGTGGTGGTGGGCAGGTCGACCACGTGTAAATGTCGTCCGTTCGGGAGGGGAGCTCAGTGAGAATGCAGGAATGGGGTTCGCGTCGCCCAGAGATTCAGCTGGCTGGGGTATCTCAATCGGAGGGGGTATGATGCGTCGTGTTCGATCAGCTCGGTGTCCGGAGCTTGACGCAACCTCGCCAGTCCGCGACGAGTGGTGTCGGCTCGATGCACCGAGACGTGCAGACTTGTGGATTTCGGCTTCGGCTCGTGCCCTCATCTTGTCGACGACCTTGATGTAGTTGTCGAGAATGGATGCGATGACAGGCACCATGTCGGCTTCGACGACACGCGTCCTGACGTTCTCAGAGCCACGCACGCCGATGTTGAAGATGCACTGGAAGGCCAGGTTCCACTTCCACATGTCCATCATGTCCTTGCTCCGGCCCTCTTTGAGGATGCATATCAGGCGTTCGATGCCGCCATCGACGGTGAGAATGTCGCGTATGCGTGCCGAGGATGTGGTGAGGTAGGCGAGGTGGTTCAGCGAGTTGATGAGCGGGAGAGTCGATGTGCAGTCGAGGGCGCGGCGGTCGTAGAGGGCGGTGGTGATGCCAACCGAGGCCTTGTTGGCGTTGGGGATGCTGAAGTTGACTTCGCGCATGTTTGGTGCTGTGCGGTGCCGTGGATGAGCGGATGGGAAGGAGCTGGGCGGGCAGCAGCCAGTTGTTTGTTGTTGGCTCCGGCTCTGACTGAGGCTTTGGAGGGGCCCGTGTGGTGGTGGTGGTTGAAGAGCCGCTCGAGGGTGGGAGAAAGCCGACGGGGTCGTATCACACGACTAACGACGACCGGACTCGGGCGAGACGGGGCTGATGGTTGAGCAGCCAGTCAGGCAGGCAGTGATGGGCAGCGCAGAGGGATGGCGATGGTTGTCGAGGGCGTCGACGGGAGATGAGGCTTGTTTGCTGTTGTTAGGGGGACCAGGATTGCTTCACAGGCGCTGGCTGGCTGGGAGGCAAGAGCGCTCTCTCGCGTCGCAGTGGGAGGCCACGCAACACTGGCTGTGGTGGGCGACGTCGTCTATGGGCTGTCGTGCTAAGGCTGGACTATGCTATGTTGGATGAGGCTGTCGGCGATGAATGGGGTGTAAAGAGGCGGTTCGGGTGAGAGGTCATGGGCAGTGGAGCAGCTAGTCCCACAGTTAAGGATTGGCACGCCCGCCCAGAAGGGTAGCCTCGAACCGCTAATTTCATGCGCTACGGGCAAAGAGAGCACCGAAATGACTGCTCACCTGCCTTTGACACCGGAGACAGCTTACCTGCCTATGTTACTGGAGACAGCTTACCACGCAGTACTCCCAATGATTGGAAATACAGTCGTCTTCAAGTGACAGCCCGACAGTCATCTCTCCGACGCCCAAGCACTTGCGCAAAAACTCACGCCACAGGTGGCGCGCTTACCTCTGCCAATGCCATGTAGCCATGAAACCTCTGCACCCACAGCTTTGCCAGCAGACTGTCGCTATTAAAGGCTCATCTGCAGCCGCCTGCATGATTCGGCGCCATTCTCGAGGCTGCGTGGGGCGCCGGCCGACTGCACGATGCTGCTGACAAAGGCGCACCTCTTCTTCGGCGCCTGTGTCACCACGAAAACAGTAACTCGGCACGTCTGACTAAACACCTTTCTGAACGAGATACATGTCTCCTTTTGGCTGAATTGCATGCCTTCCGACGTAGATATACGTGTATACAAATCACCTGAATTGCTCTGTGGCGTGCAGGGCCTTTACGCAGCTGTCCCGTAGTGATGGAGTTCATTGGGCACATGAAACTTCTCCGCAGCCCAGTGGTTGTGATTCCACAACACGTCTGCAAAGGAGAAACCCCAGCTCTCAACCAATTCGCGCGTCGCTGCCAATGGCTGTCGCATTCTATTCTTCACTCTCGTTAACCTGAAATATTCGCCAGGACTTATACAGCACAAGTACAGCAGCAGGCAGACGTCGCCATGTCGTCTCCACACGAAACCAGAGTCCAAGACTTTGCATCCGCTCCACCCGCTCCCGACCAGCCAGAGCGGTCTGCCTCAGATTCGGCCGCGCCTCCACATTTGACCATCGATACACAGCTCGACGAGCAGAGACGTCGCGGCCGCTCTGCAACTGCCACAACCGCGACTGCGGCACATCCCAACCCAGAGGAACTACTTTCCCCTGATCGCTTCTCGGTAGACTCGACCCTGCGCCGACGCATAACGCGCTCGCACACGGTAAAGCACTACAGTCCCCACCAGTCCCCTACGCGCCCATACCAGCACCAGGAGCCAGGCGCTGAGCCGGGTGTCGACACAAAGAACGAAACCGAAGCAGCCAACTACCACCACCTCTACGCACGATGCCAAATTACCGTTGTAGACTTCTCCGACGAGCGCGTCGAGTGCCATGAACTGGATAATGATACACTCGAGGACTTTCTCAACTACCCAAAAGAAGACTGGGTGGCATGTCGGTGGATCAACGTCAATGGCTTGTCCTGGGACGTGATTCGCACCTTGGGAAACCACAAGCAACTGCACAGGCTGGCGATTGAGGATTTGATGAGCACCCAGAGCAGGACTAAGGTGGACTGGTACTCTGACCAGGCCTTCTTGCTCCTGACTCTGTCTAAGCTTGTCCGGACCCCCATGGACGAGGACTCCGAGAGCGACTCTGATTCCGACTCTGACGACAGCGAACGACGACGGCACAAGGCCCGATCACGGTCCCGCTCGCGCCATTCGCATAAGAAGAAGCCCAAGAAGCCATCGCTGTTCAAGACGGCAAAGAATCTGCTCTTTCCAAAGAGCGAGGCCAACAAGCAGACGCGCCAGGATGAGATGATGAGCACACTAGACGGCCTGGAGAAGCAACTTGACGGCACGCCTTTCGAAAAGGTCAAAATGTCCACTCCCCCAGCGACCACCGCCGTACGCACCCTCCAACGATACCGCGGTGGTTACAACCTCGATCGGATTGTCTATCTTGAACAGCACTCGGCCCTCACCGAAAAACACCTCACGGTTAGCGTGGAGCAAGTCAGCATCTTCTTGCTAGCCGACAACACAGTAATCTCCTTCTTCGAGCACTCAGCCGACGACGTCGAAGACATGATTCTAAAACGTCTCCGAACAGAAGACACCATCCTCCGCCGCAGCCAAGACAGCAGCATGATTGTGCAAGCCATCATCGACGCCATTGTCGATCTCGCCATACCCGTGGTCGCCGCCTACGAAGACGCAATGGGCGAGCTGGAACTCGACGTCTTGGAGGACCCTGAATTGCACCACT
This sequence comes from Alternaria tenuissima, assembly GCA_004156035.1. NCBI lineage: Eukaryota > Fungi > Ascomycota > Dothideomycetes > Pleosporales > Pleosporaceae > Alternaria > Alternaria tenuissima. Next base: position 2,831,632 of record PDXC01000003.1, read on the forward strand.
CTCAGCTCCTCTACCTGCTCACTTCTGAACTGTCTATCCTGAGAAATACCATTCAGCCCATCGTCTCGCTGATCAACTCTCTCCGCGACCACAAGGCTGATCCCATGGCCCAGGCTGTGCAGGCTATGACTATGAATTCGCATCCGTCGTCGAATAATCTCGCTACTCGCAAGACAATGTCTAGCATCAATATTAGTCCTTTGGCACACACATATCTTGGCGACGTGGAGGACCACTGCATCATGATTACGGCCAGCCTTGATCAAATGGTGAGTTTCTTCTTATCAATCATCCTAAGCCCGGCTTTGCTGACTTGATCTTGTAGCGTCGCGCAGCCGACAACCTCATCGACCTCATCTTCAACGTCATGGGCGCCTACCAAAACGAAAGCATGAAGATACTCACCGCCGTAACCATCTTCTTCCTTCCCCTAACTTTCCTCGTCGGATACTTCGGCCAGAATTTCGAACGCTTCAATGGCGTGCAACACCACTCGGACGCCTTCTTCTGGATCATCGCTGTGCCCGTCATGGTTATCACGCTGCTTGTGCTCATGGCTGATCGTATTGCGAGGAAGGTGAGGGGCTGGATGGGCAAGCTGAAACGTCGCGAGGCTAAGAGACGAGCGGTTAGGAAGGGGAAGGTGGGTGGGAATGGGATTTTGGGCGATGGGATTGGGTTGAGCAATAATGGGTTGGTGGGTGGGAATGGACTGCTGCGTAAGGATGGAAGTAGGGGGGTGAGTCAAGCGCAGGGGATGAGGCAGGGGCAGGGGTTGAGGCATAAGAGGAGGCAGACTATGTATAGTAAGGGGAATATTGGGAGTTTCTAGACGGGCGTGTGTGTGTGTGTGTGTGTGTTTTGCATATATGTTGATCTTGTACGGCGGGATTAGAAAGGTGCAGCAATCACTTTGACTGCCGCGGTATGGGCATAGACTAGAGTTGTGTAATATATAGATGTTGCAAGATGAATAGGTGTACCATATACTAGAGACAACCTTACCAGATACAGAATTAACAGGCTCTATCTTGCAGCTTACATTAGCTCCTAGTAAGAGAAGTTTTAGAGATGAATAGCATTGTAGACTTCTGGGTTTTCCACCCATGTCTACATACCTCTTGATACGCTTTGTTGTAGCATGAATAAGCACGCTGCTTTAAAACGATCTCCTTTTTAGCTCTTTGACGTAGTGGCACAGAAAATGGCCTCTACTATCTCTCCCAATCTTTTATGAGCGAAGGTTTCCGTTGGCATCACGGTATGGGCAGCCCGAGTCCTTATCACACCTATTCTTTCCCTTGGGGCAAGGCTGTCCATTTCCAGTCTTGATATCGCAGCAGTCCGCGCTCTATCGTATCTAACATCAGCCAAGTCCTTCTATCCTGTCAAGGAAGGGGTTGAGAGGGTAGAAGAGAAAGAAGAGGTTCCAAGTCGGACTTACACATTTCTCAGTGGGAATACCCATGTTGATACAGAAGTTTCCGGATTCTGCGTTGCCAACTTGAGTGCATGCTATGCCGCCTCGTTGCCTTAGACAGGCGTCTGCGCCTTGGTCGCCACCCCAGCAGCAGTCTTTGTCGCCGGTAGTACCAAAGCCGCTCTCGGTGTAGCACTAGAAGAAGGAGGATGTTAGTAGTGTATTTCTCCTTTCCCTCATGGACATCCCGAGGTCGTGTATGAGAGGTCGGAGGCATATACTTCAGCTTGGACGCTCACACCTAGAGCTAGGAGGAGGATGGGGGTGGTGAATTTCATCTTGGTGGTGCGAAGATGGTGAATTGATGTAGAGAGTGAATGGCTTTGATGGTGCTTGAATTTGAGGTTGTGGTGAGTAGAAAGTGGTAGACACCATCTTGTCTTTAATAGTAAACACTTCAGATTTGGGTCCGCCCACGCCTTTGTTCATGCGCTATAGCAAGACTATCGTTGTTCCAGCCCCAAATACTACGGCGATGAGGAGCAATAGAGAAGGTCCGACTAGGGCTGCACATCATTGTTCAGTCTTTGCTCACGTCACCTTTTAGCGTCACAACATGGGTATCTTACGTTGCAATGGTTGCGGCAACAAAAGATCGGGTGCCTAGGGCATTCGTGTGTATGCTAGCAGGAGTTTCATTCGGCACTTTGCCTTGTCATGATTCACCCAATGTCGCTTTGAGTATCATCTTCCTGTCGTTCACTGCAATTTTCCTACATTGGTCACTGTCATATCACCTCAAGAAGTACTCAGGTTCTTATTGTTCGATTGGCAGCAAATCATGCATCCGGCTCAGGCTATCCTGACTTCTTAGGTTTATTATTGTTCCAGACGTGTTTCCGCTAGGCATCCTTTCTTGTTCGGTGTCAACGTGGTACATCCTCATCTATGCTCCCTGTTGAAAGCTCTTGGTATGCGGTATGGATTACTATGCATCCTGTAGGGTTCTTGGGGGGTTGATCTTGATGTTCGCAGATCAACCACATTAGTCTTAGAACTACATAAGCGCCATGGCTTCTATCCCTAAAAGGCAACCTAATTCGAGGCTAGCCGGAACGCGGCGCAAGCAAGATGGGCTAACTAGGGCTGGAACATGGATGTTGACAGAATTGGGATGTGAAGAGGTATCCCACAGACACCCCATCTTTGCGGGCCGTTGAACGGGGCCATAAGCCTCATGCACTAGCCTTAAGCCTCATGCACTAGCCTTGAGCCTCACGCACTAGGTCTGAAACCGCCTTGTTCCTAATCTTTAGCTAACAGTTCTTCCAAGGTTGTGCCGAAAATTACTCAAGTAGGAGTAATGGGTCCCATTTACACCGAACGGTGGCACTTACGCAAGCTCAATCGCGAGCGGGAACTACCCAGGTTTCTGACCAAGTGTGAAGCTGACCTCGAATCGAACCAAAAGTGAAGCCGACACCAAGAAATCTCCATGAGATCGTCTTTCTTGCGTACAAGACGCAGGCGGTGAAAGTAATCATCCAAACAAGCACAACCCCTTATTCATAGCACCTAGTTAGGTCAATCGTCTTTGGTCAATTGGCGATATTTATAAGAGCGCCGGCCGACTTCTTCGTCTGGAACAACCAGCCTCTTGTACCGATCTTGTTCTCTATACGACTCTCCATTCCTTCGCACAACTTGTCCTATCCCGCACCTTTACAATGCAAATTACCTTCCTCCTCAGCGTACTCGCAGCCACTGTAGCTGTCCAAGCTTCTGATGTCTACAACCAGGTAAGACACGTGCTATGTAGAGGATCTGACCAAAAGTGATTAACATGCTCTCTCCAGTGCGTACCAGACAAAGATTGCTGCTTCTCTACAAAGGGAGCTTGTCAGCGACAGGCCAGCGTTTGGATAGAGAAATACTTTCAATGCGGACAAGTCAAGAAATGTCCTGACTATGGAGTTTCTCTGCAAGACTGCGTAAGTATATTCCTGCTCTTTTGTTCTGTTCGTTTGCGTGCTGACGTCTTCTCCTCCAGAACGCGGATTGCTGTAGCATATCTACGAAAGGAGGTCGTGGTTGCCCTGGTAAATAAATGGGATCGATTGTCATGGTACCGCAATACCTCGCTTTGGCATTTTACCGCTGCGTCTTTCCAGTCGATTGATCATACTCTTGTTCATACACCGCCTAATCTGACCGTCACGAGCGTGTCTATCTGAGCAATTGAAACTTTTTAGTATAGCTCTTGGTCTCGTTATGGTGTCTTGCAACATTCTACTAGAGGCTCGAAGCTAGAGCATGCATTTTGCGTCTTTCCAGAGGTCTCCTTTCTGACTTGCCACCTGTGAAGAAGCCTTGGAACTTCAAGGGCACATGTCATGTTGTTGTCGGTTCGCCTGGCGAGGTCGGCACAACCATAGCGGATTAGCTTTTGATAAACTGTTGCTGTAGGATGTACAAAGAATACCAGTACTGTCTTTGACATTTTTCCCCTTCAACTCACTCGAATGACGGTGGTAATCTAGGGTACTCCCGGTATGTCTATCTTTCTCGAGTCGTTTTCCTTTTCTTATCGGATGGGATGGTCGTGGTTGCTATTGAGGTCGTGCATTGCTGTGCGGCGTGATCGTGATAGCTTAAGTGTGTTTGCCTAGCTGATAAGCGATGGCGTAATCATGTGGCATCTCCCGTCCAGCCGCTTCGCTAGGCGCGCACTTGGCCCCCTCCCCCAGAACTGGGTATCGTACGATCCAAACCCCAATAACTCTCGACGAGCACTCGAACGTGCTTTTGCCGCGCTAATCAACCTTGCTGTCGACTGTCGTTCAGACTTCGCACTGTCGCATCCAGCACCGCATTTCCGTATCGTAATGCGATGACACCAGCCACTTTTCCTGGGAGCTTTATGATAAGTCTCATCATAATCATAGGGCTGCTTACGGTGATGACCAGTTTTGCCGTCACCTTTCCGGTCCAGAAAGCCGCGGATCGTGCTAGGCTTGTGTGCTGCGCAGCCACGCCAAGCGCGTCAGGCTGAATCTCTCCATCAGCGCAAAACCTACGGATGTTCATAACAACGCCTGCTCCTTGGTCGCAGCACAAGTAACGCATGGTATCGGACCCCATCACAGCATCGCTCCCTCACAGGTCTACGCCCTGTGTATCACTCACTCGAAACACAATGCAAGGAGTACCGTCAGCTGCGGAGTTCAAGCACGAACCCCTCCCGGATTCGACTACACACATACGACTGCTAGAAATCCAAGGTATCGATGCACATGATCATATAGTTTGTCTTCTTACCGCTTGGCCGGTTGAACAAGCTCCAGATTACTATGCTTTGTCGTACGTCTCTCATACGCATACACAGCACGCGCAGCATACTGACCGATCGTCTGCGGTATCAGCTACACCTGGGGCTCACCTTATGATAGCCATGAGATTTTTATCAATGGACGCATCTTCATGGCGGGCCGGAATTGCGTCTATGCGCTCAGACAGGCGCATTCATCGAAGGCGAGCAGGTATTTCTGGATGGACGCTCTTTGCATCGACCAAAGCACCACACAGGAAAAGAGTCACCAAGTGGGTATGATGTCACAAATATACGCAAGATCGGTACATGTATTGGCGTGCGTTGGACCTCGCCGCACTGAAGTCATCGAGTATCGGTCGTCTTACAAGGCAGACGGCACGTACTACTGGCCTTACAAGGACGACGTCGCGTACCCGCCTTACCAGGACGATAGCACGTTATTGTTTCGATTCATCGATAGGCACAGATTACTTTTGGCAAGCATACACCGGCTTACCCTCAGGCCTGGCTTTGAGCAAAGTCGCAACTGGGTAGAACCTAATCCTATTCCGAAAAGCTCTTGGATCGCGCTTCGATGCCTATGTGCGTTCAGTCCTCGTCTAAGACAAACCGTTGCAACCAAGTTCTTTACCTTCATGAAACGCCCATATTTTTCTCGAGTTTGGGTCTTGCAGGAGCTTCATTTGGCCCCAAACATCTCGCTTTGTTGTGGCACAGACGTGCGCTCGTTTGACTATCTGCTGGCTGTGAGCATGCTGGTGGATTTCTGGATCAATATCTCCGACTACGGAAAGTCTTTGTCCTTCACTGTCTCGTTTACGGAAAAACTATTTTCATGGCAGCCGTGGTTCTGGCGCCGACAGGAATCTTGCGCGACGGATACATTCAAGGAAAATTTACGCGCAATTCAGAATCAACGCGATTGTTTATCCCTCGCTTCTGGTACTGGAGGACGCCGCCGATTGGCAGTGGTCTTAGACGTCATGCATAGTTTCAACTGCACTGACGCCCGAGACAGGCTGTTCGGTGTCTTGGCTCTCGTAGACTGGGGTCGTGGTAAGACTGTTATACCGGACTACGAAAAAGACAGTTATCAACTTGCCGTTGAAGTACTTCAACTCTATCTCGAAAACCCCAGAACCAGACCAGTTTCTGGTATGGCTATTGAGTGGTCTCGCCAACTATGGGAAATCTTTGGAGTCGATATTCAGGGGCAGGCAATACAAAACGCGAAATTGAAGCGATACAATGGCGATCCGATACCGTACCATGATTCGCCATTACTTATCGAATTCGATCCTCCCCATATCAGCGAATCATTCCGCGGTGTCAACGGCAGACTTGTCAACAATCAAGCCAGCTTGATCGCTATCAAGCTGGCGCATCAAGCTGGCTAATCAATCAAGCCAAGCTGGAGTAGAGGTACAAATCAATCAAGCCAAGCTGCTGTAAGCTAGCTTGATTGTTTGGCTTGATTGGCTTGATTGGCTAAGGCCTACGCGTGAGGTTGTTGGGTTTGCCGTAGCAGCGATCACACGATACTTTTTTGGTGTTGAGGTCAGCAACCAATATACAAAAAAAAATCCTAATAACGCTGTATATACATATATATATACAAAAAAACCTCACGATAGAGCTATTACTGCCGCGATTCGAATACAGCAAAAAAAAAAATCTCCTAATACTACAGTGTGTCGCTAACGGCTGCCTGCTTCGGGCGACCGTGGGCGACACACTGTAGCACCAGCAAGTACAAATACAGTGGCTATTATACACCTCTACTACCGCTTGCTAGGCGTAGTAGAGACGATTGTAGGCCTAATATTACTGTATATATCTATGGTGTTGAGGTTGTTGCTACAGGTAAAGGTAGATGTTGTGAATAACGAAAAAACGCGTTGTTTTAACTGCGCAATTGTACAACTACAACACAATATTTACAGTATATTGCGCTGCGTATCTTACAAACAGACAACTAAAATTCAATTGCTGCTGTTGAATTTAATTAATTGTTGCGTTGTTGTGGTTGCTTTTAGTAGTTACGATAGAGGGTGCTAAGCAATACATCTCGTGCTACTTGGGTAACTATCTTATATTGTAACCGTACAACTCTGTATACACAACGCTACCTACAACACGTACTTTTCAGCTGTATTACGTACCGCCTACGCGCCGCTGTATTGCCGCTGGCTTTCTGTATTTATTGCTATATCCTTGTCGCAGTTATGCCGCAGAAGAGACGCGCCAAAGACGCTGTTACAGCGTCAACAACAAAGCGTCCTAAACCTACACCTGGCAGCACCTACAGCTAAGCTATACCTATCGAAAGCCCTCAATTGTCACCTCGTCCGTCGCCCCGTAAAGCCCTGGTTGAAGCGTCCTAGGTATTAAGTTTCGAAGCGCAATTGCGCGAGTCGCAAATAGAGGAGTATATCAACCCACCCACCGAGGGCAGCGAGGAGGCAACGATAGCAACCAGCGAGTCCAACAATACAGCTTTAGACGAGGAGTTAGAGGATAACTTCAACGGCATTGATTGGGATTGTCTCCCTTGGTTTATGAAGCCTATAGCGTCGCAGCGTTACAAGAAAAGCTGGGTCTATAACTACGGCTGGCGCGTCGCGCTGCGAAGCAATCCTCAACGCATATATTTCGTATGCCGCTATTGTTACGAGCATAAGCTTATTGACCTCGGCGTCACGAAGGTATACGAGACAACAAACTCAACGTCTTCTGCCTATTGACACCTTGGAGAGAAGAGACGCGGCTATGGCCACCAACCACCTCACGTAACAGCTCGTTCTACAACGATAAGTGTCCTCCAACAAGTACTTACTGGCAATCGGGTTAGCTAGAGTATCGCGAACGAGCTCTCCGGCTTCAACTCCCAGCGCTTTCGGCTTAACGCAGTTAGCTGGCTTATTGAAGCTAACCTCCCACTGTCTACGTTTGAATCGCCAGCTTTTCGACAATTAATATTGTTAGCCAACGTCCAAGCAGAAGCGGCACTGTGGACGTCCTACAACAGCGTCTCTCGTTACGTTATGCGCCTGTACGACCACTTACGGCCGCAAGTCGTCACAGAACTGTCGCGGGCACAGAGCAAGATACACATAAGTTTTGACGGCTGGACGACAAAGGGTGGCAAGCGTGGGTTCTTGGGTATCGTTGCCCACTACGTTGACAAGCAAGGCGATATTGTAGACTTACCTATCGCGCTGCCGTAGTTGACAGGCGCCCACAGTGGACATGGGATGGCAAAGGTTGTTATCTAAACGTTGAAAGAGTTTGGTATAAACGCTTAACGTATTGGCTACTTCGTACTCGACAACGCAAGCAATAACGACACCGCGATAGACGTAATTGCGCTAACAATGGGCTTTAACCTACGCCATCGCCGCCTCCGTTGTAGTCCTTATACAATTAACCTTGTCGGCCAGATGCTCCTCTGGGGAGAAAACAGTGCCTCGTACAACAACGATACCGCTGAGATTACTGCTGAAAGCGAGTATATGAGCGAGTGGAGGCGCGATGGGCCCTTAGGCGTACTCCTAGGTATTGTTAACTACATTAAAACACTACAGTAATACGCTCTTTTTGCTGACTTTCAGCGCCTTGCCCATCGCGAGCTACTAGCTGACGCACCTCCTGATAAACGCAAGATCCTTGAGCCCGTTAAGCCTGTTATTACACGCTGGAACTCCTTCTACTCGTGCTTTGAGCGCGCTGTACAGCTTCAACCGGCGATTAACGCGTACGCTAGCCACTATATAAAGCGTATACGGGACGAGGATACCTACGCTGAGTCGCGGCGCAACAAACTGCCTCACGCGCCACACTGGATGAGATCGGACGGCCTTACAACGCACGATTGGGCGGTAGTTACGGAGTATATGGACGCTTTGAAGCCGCTGAAAGCTGCTACAAAGCGCCTTGAGGGGCGCGGCAACAGCGGGAGGTTTGGCTGTATCGCTGAAGTCATCCTAGTATTTGAGTATATACTTAACTACTACGAATCGCGCGTACTGGCTTACGAGGCCGTTGAGTATAACGCCTACGACGAGGCGCCTGAGGACCACCTTGCGATTAACATGCGCGCAGCGTGGGCGAAAGCCAGCGAGTATTACTCTAAATTAGACCTATCGCCCGCCTACTACGCAGCTACGATACTCTACCCGTATTACCGATTGTATTGCGACAAATCCTGGGGTACTGAGAAACCTAGCTGGCTTGAGTCTAACAACCTCAGTTTCCGCGGCTTGTGGGCTCAATACAATACTAGTCAACCAGCTGTACGACGCCTAAAGGTACTATCGAACGATATAGACGACGAAATCGACAGCATTATTGATCCTACAACTGCTAGCAACAGCGACGAGGCAGCTGACGACGAGTATACCCAGTGGAAGCTGTGCGAGCGGCGGGTGGAGAAGGGCAGCGAGTACGCCAACAACCCAATAAAATACTGGTTATTGATGCGGGATCGCTATCCTCAACTCAGCAAGCTTGCGCTTGACGTACTGTCTATCCCAGCGTTGAGCTGCGAGTGTGAGCGTATGTTCAGCGAGTTGGGTGATCTCCTAGAGCCTCGCCGACGAGGTATACAACCACGACTTCTGGCGGCAATACAGTGCGTACGACGGTGGCGTACAGCTGGTCTAGGCGACGATAAACTTAACAACAGAAACTCTATAACTGACGATGAGATAGAGGCGTTGTACGGCGTAAGCGCGTGGGACGTTGGAGACAGCAGCAATACTAACAGCGATTCGGAAACTCAACTCTAAAAAAAGTCACGATATAGCTAATACCACCTATTTGTATAGCCTCAAAAACGCTTTGACTATCAAGCCAATCAAGCCAAACAATCAAGCTGGCTTGTTTTAACCCACTAAGCTAATCAAGCTAAGCTGAAGTAGAGGCACCCAACAATTAAGCCAAGCTGGGGTACCCAGCTTGCTTGGCTTGATTGTTGACAAGTCTGGTCAACGGTACTACAATGTACCCTTCAATGTACCTTGACGATCGATCAGTACGTTCGAGAGACATCTGGTACGGAGTCAGGCTGCTTGAGAACCCGGATATCCGCAAAGCCACAGTAGATTCAGGCGATTCACCGCTGCGTTATCTTTGGTGCGAGGAATATGATTCACCGTTTGCGTCCAGAGTCATGCCTCCGCTTGTAAAGATCCTCGATCAAGAGAAGAGATCATTCGCATGGGCACCAGCAAATACGAAACCGAATGACTGGCTGCTGTTTAGTGGAGCAAGTACATGGTACAATCGATCTCCTGCGATGGTCGTGGTTAGAGACGGCGATCCGAATCTTGGCACTTTCGATATCGTCGGTCAAGCGTCAAGGAACCCTGGATATCCGTATGGATATGAATACGAGAAATGCATCCTAGCATCCCTCCAGTGGCGATACTTTGAATCCAACTGGCACGCGGAAGACTTGTTTTTCTTCGACTGGAATCATAAAAACCGTTCATTTGCTTTAGTTGCCTGCAGGCCAACAATGGTGGAGACGTGGAAATGGCTAAAGATGGAAGTTTGTGCCTACAAAGGCTCATCATTCTTCAAGGGCCCACGCAATTCATTATCAGATCATCAGGAGCATGCGGTAAAGGTGGTTAATCAGTGGACAGGGAGGTACGCGTCAAGACAGCATGGTGGCGCTACACCGCTACCCGCGCGGTTAATTACGCTAATGCGATGATGGTATACGAGTGTGTATCTGATCCCGACACCTCAGATGATGAACTGGGAACCACCAATGCTTTATCAACGTTATGATGTCTCACGAAAAGCCCTATACATAAGACGAATGAAGAACCTTGGATAATGATGCTAAACTTCATCGTTTGACATGTTGCCACAACTACAGGCTATAGAACGACCCACTGAAGCGCTTTCCAGTACTTCTGCTTACTGAAGAATACTCTTCTGAGTAACGTACTGGCTGCATATAAAACAACGTTCTCGACTCAATCGTGCCAAAAGCATGTACTACAAAGACTATGGGAAAGTCAACTACCGACGACCACTTTCTCTTCAGCAACGCACTGCTCATCTATCATTATTCCTTTATTCATTCTCTTACCATGTCTCTTACCATGTCTCTTTCAGCCAGGGTAACGACAGGCAAGATGACTTGAAGATACAAACCTAACTTGTGCAGCTACCAAATGAACTTTGGCAGCCCTTTGAAGCTGCGCAGTAGTCTGCAGTGCCACCACAGTTACCGTACTTGCTGCAGCACAGGCCAGTCTTGCAGATGTAGCCAGCGTTGTTACCTTTCCCAACGTCCCCACAAGTACCATCAGGAGAGACACTGCCCCTTACAGAAGCGGTATCGCATCTTCCAAAAGCGCTTTGGCAGACAGTCGCAGCACAGTAGTCTGCCGTCGTACCGCAGTTCCCATACTTGCTACAACATGAACCGGTTTTGCAGATGTAGCCTTTGTTCTTCCCGCTTCCCTGGTTTCCACAAGTGTTGTCGGGCGTGATACTCCCTGGTCCGAGGGGTGTTGCAGCTGTATTGGGTGAGGTAGCTGTTGCAGTGTTGTTGGAAAAGACAAAACTCGATGAAGGTACATTGGTAGCAGCAGGGGATGAAGGTACGTTGGTAGCAGCAGGGCCGGACGTCATGCTGGCCTCGTCGCGGTAGGAAGATGAAGATATTGGGGGGTTGCACAACCCAAAAGCTGGCTGGCAGACATTCGCAGCGCAGTAGTCGCTGGTGCTTCCGCAGCTTCCATATTTACTGCAGCACCGGCCGCCATTTGGAGGGCAAGTCCAGCCCATATTGTTGCCAGCGTTGATGTTGCCGCACCTTCCATTGAGGGAGTAAACTACAGTCGGGCCAGCATCAGCGCTAGATATCTGTGTCTTTGTTAGTATTCTGCTTCATAGTACTGGAAATCCGAACTACGCACCGTATTGGTGGATTTTGGTTGGCGAACCGAGCGGTACCACTGTGAGGTCGATGATTCACCTAGACATTCTGCAACAGTCACAGTCTTGATGCCTCTGCTTTGCACTACCGAGATCATGTAGTTGATGAGCTCGTCATGTGTCCAGACTTCTTGATCGTGAGCTTCGACGATGGTGTAGCCTTGGTCAAGACCATCGATGAAAAGCTGCTTTGCTGTATTGATCCCGGTTTCCGATTGGTACTCCCAATCTTTGGTATTTAGGTCACCAATGATAACGTGGTACTCAAGGTCTTTGAGAACACTAAGGGCATTGGCGTTGAGTGATAGGAATGGTGGTCGCATGTAGTATGGAAAATATCCTAGGATATTCATCATAGCGTCCTCGAGTAACGTCATTTCTTGTCGTACTCCGTCGGCGGTCAAAGTTGCAAGGTCCTTGTGGCTCCAAGTGTGCGAGCCAATTTGATGCCCCATGCTAACCATTCTCTGTAGAGTTGAGTTATAGTCGTAGATATTGCCCTTGTTGGCTCCGTTGATGAACCAAGTCGCCTTGAATCCAGCGGCTCCCATCCTAGATGTCGTCTTAGTAAGCTCATTGATCGCCAAGACCTAGCCACAGGTCGCATACCTGTTGAGGATATCCTCGGAATAGATCCATGGCCCGTCATCGAAACCCGGAGCAATAACCCCAGGCGTAGTACACGAATAGATCTGCAACCCGAACGGAACGGCGGAAGCGAGGGAGACTAATGCGGCGAGAGCACTCAGTGCTCCCGTTACCCTACCAAATCCCTGGCTCATTTCGAAGTTAAAGTATAGTTCGGTAAGTAACAAATAGTGCGATATTGAAGTTTGGACCGAGTGACAGCTAAGTGATCGGTGTTTGGAGGCTGAAGTTTACCAATGCAAAGGTCATGCAGATCTGGACTGACAGCGCAATTTAACTGATCCCAGACCATTGTATTTAGTGTAGACTCGGTGCAGCCGAAAGGCCACCAAGCTCAGCCGCAGTCGAGACTCTTCGTAACAAAAGCCATCTCGTACTGCTTCGAGCCACTCGTTGTGGCGAGTCCACGACAGCTCAGCGGCATGGCTGGCTGGAAATTACTGATTTGGCTGAATTGGCGCTGCAAGCCTTGAACTCTAGGCTGTAGAGGGCAAGCGTACACGTTGCAAGAGTCTGGATTCATGCTGGTTCTGGCGAAAAACACTAATTCTGAATCTCCCCGCGTTCAGCTGACCACTAAATGGGGTGAACTAGAACGAATCTGTCACTCGCTGCAAATGTTCTGCTAGATGATACCAAGTCATATCTCAGCTCGATCTCAGCAGACTTGGTAGCTTGTTCGCCACGGATTGCACTCAAAATCATACGCAGTCTCTGATTTGGAGAGCACGCGGCATGTCAGACACCCATGAATTGCCAGTCTGACTCAAGACGAGCAGCTGGAAGTATAGGTATAAAGGTGCAACTAAAGAGGTACGATCTATCAGAATTCGTTACGGAAAAACTCTATCGAAAACAACAGTTGCAACATCATCGTCCCATTCCAATCGTGGCCTCCTCATCGTTGACAGTCACCGTGTGAGGGGCCTTTTCATCAGCAGCGTCGTTGCTTGAAGCTTCTTTACCTGAAGCGTCGGTATCTTCCGAGATCACCTGCCGGGTTTTGCCCCAGGAGAAAGCGTCCAGGTGCCACATAGTGTAGAAAAGAACAAGGATAGTGAGGAATGGTCCAGTGAAGAAGTATATGACCAGACCGACCAGAAACTGGCACTTGGCCTTGCGGCCCTTTGGCATCCAGAACACGAGGGTAAGCATGTACATGTATGGCACAATGACACCCCCTAAGAAGGCGACAGTGATATACCAGGGTACACTCCGGGCAGCGTGGATAAGTCCAGCGATCGAACCCATGATGAAGATGTTGCAGAACCACGTTTGACAGTTTGAGAAGGCGCGTAACCGTTCGAACCACTGAGTTCCTTTGGCGAAGACAAGGCGGAAATCGTTGACTGTCGCACCCATCGACCAACGTTTGCGTTGCGACATGAAGACCGAGAGCGAAGTCGGGACATCAGTCCATGCGACAGATTTGATCGATTGTCGGGTTTGAACATGTGGTGATGCAGTGAGAACATGGCAAACGTGGTTCCGGTCTTCGCTGTACGCACCACGAAGGTGCTTAAGCATGCCATCCGTCGGGCTCGGACAGTAGCCGAACAACGTTCGCAGAATGTGATCACCGTTGTTCTCTTCGCACACCTTCAGAATCTGGCAACATCCGGGAAGACAGGAAACCTTGTGGGTGACGGTAGACTGGTGTAGACGAGGCAAGCCTTGACTGATGGTGTAAGACGCATTCTGCATCAGGCGCCACATGTTCCACGGACCGTCCTTGAAGTCCACCCAGACGACACCGCAAACGCCAAAGCACTTGGGATAGCGCGACTCAGAGATGAGGTAGTAGATGCACCACGGATCAAAGACGGTGTCTGCATCCATGCCGACAATCTGGTCAAAGTTGTTGATACCACAGTCGTCGAGGACGAACGAGGTCATCTCCCCAAACAGCCTATTCGACATGATCGTTGTTGGTCTCTCGTGTCGCTGGTTGAACTTGTATGCTACGCGGCAGATTAGTTTTGCGACCTAGAAAGAGGTGGGTTGTATCACTTACCGAACGAGCGGAGAAGAATGAGGCCATCGCGCTTTCCCTTGTTCGTCATCTTGACGATGCATAGGTAGTTGAGTCCTCTGTATTGTCCCTTCTGCATGATAATGTCCATAGGCTCTTTGTCCCAGGCCATGTATGCGTCCTTCATGTGTATGCGCGATGTCTTTTCCGTCAAGATCGTGTCGAGAAGACATTCGCCAGTGGTCTGCGTCATGCCTGGACCGCGAGCGCGACCATCACAGATGATGAAGACACACTGCTTGTGGTCCTCGATGCCTTTCTGCTCAACGAGCGAATCAAGAGATTTGCGAAGCTCCTCTTCGTTCTCGTTGTAGCATGGTATGATGAGCATGAGTGACTCGGGTGTCTCCGGCGCGGGGTTTTTCTTCTCGGGGCGGAAGAATCGGATGGCTAGCCATAGGAGGAGGGTGATGACAACCGTGAAGTTGATAAACACACCATACGTGATGAAGGGAAGGAAGACGTAATGGTAGCCTTTGAACCACCAGGAGCCAAAGAGCAGGAAACCGCTACAACGGGTTAGCAGGATAGGCGAATGATCTCTCCAAAAGGACTTACTTCAAGCCAAAGATGCAACATTGGAAAGCGAGCTTCCGCAGCTTCATGAGTCTTTGAGCTCGTCGGACCTTCATGCCGTCCGGGTCTGAAAAGTCTGGCTTCTCGTCGACCATGTTGTTGAGTTCGCCCAACTGCTTGACTCTCTCTTCACCGCGTTTGGTGCAAGTATCCCACATGATACGGTCACACTTCTCGTTGGTGAAGACCTCATTGCTGGGTGTGCCGGGGAGCGTAGTCCCTAAAGAGAGGGAACTTTGGCGGTTGATGTTTCGGGAAGTGTTGTATCTCTCTGAAGCAGTGTCCCACTCATGCAGGACGTTGCTTAGATCTGGTCTCAGAAAGACATTCTCGGGCTCGGAAGGAAGGCTTGAAGCGAGAGGACGAGCTGACTCATTGGAAGACATCGTAGAACTTTTGGTACCTTCGAAATGAGGCAAAGACAAAGAGATGCTGTACAAGCAACATTGAAGGAATCCATCACTGATGTATCAATGCCATCGCTTCGTAGATCTGCAAAGAGTATAGACACATTGCAAGCTCCAAGAACTCCATGGCATTGGCACCAGTGACCTAGACCTCATGGAAGCCATGCAAATCTACACCGGAGATCGGGATGCACCGTTCAGCAGCCACAATTCTCCGGCGTCTTTGGAACATGCTTGTTGGATCGCAACACGTCGTTGCGGCTGAGAGCCTGGAATCAGTGGATTCAGCTGGACATTTCGGCGCCGCCGCAGCTTTGTGGGGTGAATTGAGTTAAGCAGTTGTGTTTGAAGAGAATGGTGATGGCCTCGGGAGACTGGGCTTCGGCGAGGCGGTAGTGTACTAGGCCTCGGCAATCACGCAATAAGCGTGACAAGGCTGGAGCAGGGTCTCCCACACCACAATTGCCAAAAGGTACTGCCGTTAGTGTCGCCTTGCCCATACTAGCCAGGAGTTCGTCGATCTTGGCAATACTTGGCTCTCCCTCTCAAGCCTCGGAGAAGTCTCCGCAATGCTTGGCCTTCCACTTTAAGCTTCGACGAAGCTTCCCCAGCCTGACGCTAAGCTTGCTTGGACAGAACAACAGCACTAGAAGCTACCCACTCACCGCACCCACAAAAGGTCCCGCTGGGTTCTGGGGTAGCGAAGCGGGTTAGCAGGTGGTGGGCCTAGGCTTGATGCTTGCTTCAACAGTGACATATCCTAACACATCCGCATCTCGCCCCCACACCGATCAACAACACCATCACGCAAGAATTTGCGCTTCAGGTTTGTTTCGCTAAGCGACAGCAGATCTTCGTAAGTCATGACCCATGTCTGTGATTGATATTTCCATGATTTTTGGGAATACACGGTTCCTGGGCTCAGCACAGTTGCCAGTCGGAAGGTAATGTCTCTTCTATCTCTTAGGTAACGACTTGCAGATCACTGAACCTTCTTGGAATAGGTCGCTTCAAAATGGCCTGCGTCTTGCAGTGCGGAGGTCCGCGGGCTAGATATCTTGGCAGGGACACACGATCGCAGGCGAGAGCGACCTTACCAATGACTGCACGCTGGCTTGCGCCTGAGGGTTCGCTAACCCCCGGCACACCAGAGTGCAAATTTACTGTCTAGTGTGAAACCCCAGTCGAACAAAAGTCTGGCTTGGAGGCGCTTACTCTTTTTGTCCAGTCCCCGGCATGCTGGCATTCCGACCGGGGTGGAGCTATCCAAGGTAGGGCTGATCTGCGCAGATCAGCCCTGCGCAGGGCTGAACGAGTCAAGGCTGAAGTTCAGAGCTAAACAAGACAAGGCTGGTATGGTGCGTCTAGAATATGGAGAACAAAATCTAGTTGCGGCAATCTTTCTGTCTACGCTCGAACAGGCCAAATCGTACCCATCTTACATTCCAGCTTTGCAATGGAGGACTTTCAATAGTGAGGGAGTCCTTTTGATCATGTCATGCGCGTTCGTTGTGTATGATGGTGGTAAGCGTCGTCACCATCAAGAATCTTTGCTTCAGTCAAGGCGTGAACAAAGACCAACTGTGCAGAGCAAGGCTCCGATGATCGGGACATCGCGATAGACTCACACTGCCTCGGCTACAGAACCCTACATGGACGCTTGTTTCGCACTACGCAAACATCTCGTTAGGCGCGATGTCGTGATTTCTTGGTGTTTAGAAATTCCCCTCCGCGGCTACGGAACGTCCCCTGTACCTTTGTGCATACGCTCACACGTGTTCCAGCTAGCAGCACCCAGCCGTCTGGACCTCATGCTATCGTGCACATACTCGCACCCCTTTTGGTTAGAAACACCCAGCCGTCTGGACTCCATACCACTTGTCAACATCCCGGTCAGTAAGGGCCCGGCTTGTAGGGTAAACCATTGTGGCTCTCCGAAGCGAGTCGCCACCAGCTGTAACAAATCCAATAGATTTTGGATCCTTGTGGCGCCTTCGATGGAAAGCTGAGAAGTGCTTCTATCAAGCCTGACTAGTTTCCATGTTAGGAGAGCCCGAGCAAAGGCCTGTACCTCCTGCAAGCCACAGTGCTCTAAACCTTAACGGATTTACAAGCCAACGACTTCTGCACGTGTAGGCCTCGATCGCATACTGTCGATGGGTTGAGATCTCGCCAGACGGGATGAGAAAGTGCCACCCATCGTCGAGGCATGAGCATCTAGATCGAATCAGTGAGCACGGAGTCTGCGGAAACTTCAGCATGTCAGCCCTGGCTCGAACGTCGGTGTAGCCGTGGAGAAGAATGCTGCTATCTACATTCAGCGAAGTTGGCTTGTATGAGCAGAAGCCTGGTGGAGCGGAGATGGAAGATAGTGTACAGTCTTTCTTCATGGTCTGAAGGCGAGATCAAAAGCTGTAGAGCCTACATGAGTATAAAGACACCACGAGTTCTATCCATAAACCAGCACCAGCCTTCGCAGCCAGCACTTCCATCTTTACACAAAGGCTTCGACCTTTTATCTCGATCGTTCCGTCGAACTTCTATCTTCTTCCTCTCAGCATCATCCTTACACATCATAAACCATCATGACTACCATCACTTTCAACGAGGGCATGTTCAACGACAAGTTCGCATTGCTTGACAAGAAGCCCGAGATCATCGTGACCGAATGCTCTCTGCCTCTGACTCCACCGCCAGAGGAGATCAACGAATCACCTTTCTGGACTACAGAGAACCCAATTCAAGTGGAAGAAGTACAGACACTCAACACTTCTGAACCTGAGTCCATCGTGGCCGTCATTGGTGTTGGTTATGTCGGCACCCACCTCGTCGAAGCATTCGCCAACCATTACAATGTCATTGCTTTCGATCTCAGCACCAAAAGGCTTGACGAAGTTTCGAAACAACTCACTGGCCTTCCGATTCAGTTCACGTCAAACGCTGCTGATATCAGCCAAGCTACACATGTTCTCATCTCCGTGCCAACGATCCTCACGGACGACAAGAAAGTGGACACTACATACCTGCGCAGTGCCATTGCTACTGTGGAGAAGTACGTCAAGCCTGGATCCACCATCGTTGTTGAGAGCTCTGTTGCTGTTGGTATGACACGAGAGCTCGTTGGCCCACTCATGGCATCAAAGAACTTCAAGGTCGGCATGTCGCCCG
This sequence comes from Alternaria tenuissima, assembly GCA_004156035.1. Taxonomy (NCBI): domain Eukaryota; kingdom Fungi; phylum Ascomycota; class Dothideomycetes; order Pleosporales; family Pleosporaceae; genus Alternaria; species Alternaria tenuissima. The sequence goes on from PDXC01000003.1 coordinate 2,850,171, forward strand.
AGCGCGTTGACCCAGGCCGCACATTCCCTGCTTTCGAGGACATCTCTAAGATTGTCTCTGGTCTTGATGCCGCATCTCTAGAGTCTATTTCCACTCTTTACGGCCGTGTCTTCAACAAGCTGCTTCCTGTCTCTTCTCCTGAGGTCGCCGAGATGACTAAGCTGTACGAGAACTGCCAGCGCATGGTTTGTGCGACGTATGCCAACGAAATGGCCGATGCCTGCAGCAGCATCGGCATCGACGCCTTCGAGGTCAGCAATGCCGCAGCATCCAAACCCTTCGGTTACCTACCTTTCCGCCCTGGTCCAGGAATCGGAGGTCACTGCATTCCTGTCAACCCGTACTATCTCCTCTCTAACCTTCACATGCCACTGCTCGAGCATGCGGCCACGATATCGTCGTCCCGACCCAGAGATGTAGCCAGGAACTTCGTGCGATCTGTACTTCAAGAAAAGAACTACAGCGTAGACTCGAGCCAACTTCGACTGCTCGTCGTCGGTGTCGGTTTCAAGCGCGGCCAGAGCGTCATGAGCAACTCTCCTGGTGCTGCCATCGCTCATACGTTGAAGAGCGAATACAACTGCCATATTGAGTTCGCGGACCCGTTGGTTTCCACAGCTCTTTACAGTGCAGCGCCGAAGATGGATACGGAGACGAACTGGACTGTCGACCATCTCAGCACCTACGACGGTATCATTGTCTCTGTCAACCAAGAGGGTCTTGATATGGATGTTCTAGCAAACTTGCCAAGTAGTGTCAAGGTACACGACTTTTCTGGCATCTTGAAGAACTCTATTAGTAGTGTCCCGTCGCTAGCTGCCAAGAAGGAGATTTGCTAGGAGATTATCGTTTCAGTAACATTTTAGGCTCTGGGTTCATTGCAAAATGGTGTTTATGGAGTTCATAGAAGAATACGAATATCTCTTGTCAACAACCGTGTTTTCGCGTTTCATACACATGACGTCGTCTCGTATCTTAGTGCTGAGGAGCGACTCATGGCGGTAGCTCGCGGGTTGATAGAACGCACTCTAGCTGCGATGCCACCCGTCTCATGCTCAAGCTCTCAAAGTGTTATCGCCATCAACATACTCAAGATGTAACCCCGCGCCCCTCTTCATATCATCGTGCAAATCCGAGATCTTCCCATCTTTCATGTTGATCTCTTTCTGGTACACAGCAACGTCAGCCTCATCGCCAAATATCGCAGCAACCTCCTCCAGCGGCAGGCCGTTGGTGTTGGGAAAGAAGAACCAAATGACCAATCCACCAATCGTGCCGGGGATAATGAAAACGAGGTAGAATTTCCACCCGATGGTAATGAAGGCAGTAGGCGCGGCCTGTAGCCAGACGATGTTGGTGAAGGAGATTGTTGCAACGCCTAGCGAGATGCCCTTTGAGCGGAGGTGCGTCGGCCAAATCTCGCCGAGGTAGGAGAATTGGGTACCTGCTGGCGATTAGAGTGAATGAGGCATGGGGTTAGAGTGTTTGTTTACCGTCGAGACATAGACCGTATGGGACTTGGAAGATGTAGAACATGGCGACGGCCGCGAGTAATGCCGGCTTGTTGTTCGAGCTACCAAATTCCGCGACTAAAGCGGCTTCCACGATCAGTGTTGCCATGCAGCCCAGAATCCCACTAGCGATATATTTGTTTCGTGGAAAACGGTCCACGAGTGGAATTGCCATGATGTTGGTACCCAAGCTGAACGTCAGCCACGCGGCGGGGTACAAAAGCTGCTTGACCGGCGAGAAGCCTAGATTCTTGTAGAGAGTAGGTCCGTAGTCTATGAGATGTTAGGGGATCCTAATCGAGGTAAGCATAGCAACTCACTATTGATGACAAGTACACCAGAGCACTGACAAAAGAACGTCAGGCCCAGCGTGTAGAATGCTCGTTTCCTATACGAGGGTTTGCGAAATATCGTTACCCAGCTGCTTCCCAGTGTTCTATCAATCGCGATCTGCTTGGAGATCTGGTAGAATTCTGACCGAGCATAATCGTTGTCCGGATCCGCAGGGTCTCCATGTAAGCGATCGAGAATGACACGCGCTTCATCGATGCGATCTTTCATGATCAGCCACCTGGGCGATTCAGGAATCCAGTACAGCCCGCTCAGTAAGATAAGCGGCCATGCGCATTGTAGTGCCAGCGGTGGTCGCCAGGTGTTCTCTCCGAGTTTCGTCGCGAAGAAGAAGCCAAAGCCAACCCATCCTTGTATGCAGTACCCAAGAATCAGAAAGACAGCGTGTATGTCGACAAGACCTCCCCTCATCTTGACAGGTACGACCTCGTTCATCCAAATCGGAATGGCCGCGAGGATCATGAATGCGCTGGCACCGGCAATAGAGCGGAAGAAGATGAATTCTCCGATGTTGGTGCTGCCGGCGAGAAAAGCGCCAGATAAGATAGCTAACATAGCACTCTGTATATTCATCAGCCTACGACAAGACGATGAACGTGATGGAACTTACAATCGCAATGCCCCACTTTCGCCCATACCGGTCAGAGATGTTTGGAAGCAGCAAAGTGCCGACAACACCGCCAGCTTGGAACAGTCCGTTGGTCGTGGAGATGAGGTCAGTGCCGTTCTCTCGTGTATCAAGCTCAAAATAGCTGATGAAGGATGGTTGCCCGAGTGTAGTGCCGATGATGGAGGCTGTGTAACCGTAGCTCATTGATCCAAGACCTACAAACAGGAGGATTAAGACATTGAAGGTGTTGACGCGCCCTTTCCGCTTGCCAGGCATAGCCATGTTCGACTGATGAATTCGATGACACTTCAGTCACGTGACTTGTTGAATAGAGTGAACAGGATGTAGCGAGCTTCGAATACGAGATTAAAAAAAATCTTGAGTGCTTATGCCAGATTTTGGATACAGGATTTTAGGATCGCAACCAATTCCACCATAAAGGTGGTTGGTGTAGGCCTTTCATGAGTCGGCAGCTAAAAAGCGCTCGGTAGCGACTCGCTTGGCACGCATCGTGCGAAGACATATTGTGCGGAGAAAGGCTGGTGGCGTTATATGTCGGGTCCGAGTAAGACCGGACTAATTAGCCTATCGAATTGGAAAGTCAAAAAGATCTCGGATAGCTCAAGATCTTCGTCTTTCAGCGCCAGCCGCGCTGGGGACGACTCGCAGTGACGACGTCGTGAGCAGACAAAAAATAGAGGAGCGTAGACACGCAGTCTAGGCTTTTCGTACCTTTAATTTCTTTAGGATACCTGAAGTCGATTCATAACCACCCAGATGCTGAACCATCGCACGAAGGAATAGTCGGGTAGCGAGCTCGAAGCGATATTCGTTGTACTCTGATCGCATGGCAGTGTAGAATGGTTACGTTTGGCCTCCAGGTTCCAGTTTTTATGAGGCTTTGTCTGCTTCGGAACTAGCTCGTAGGGGACAATATTTAAGAAGTCTGCCGGAATACTGGAAGACGCTATCAGTCGTGTCCTCTGACCAGCAGCTGAAAAATAGCTCTACTGTCTTACACCAGTCTCACCGAGAATCAAATCTCAGGATCCGGTTGAACGGAAAGACTGTTGAGCTGCGAAGGATGTGGCTGTGTGGAGATAGCAGACGCGGAACGTTCCGATTCCGATAGGAAATTCCGAAGAACACGAAAGTCTCGGGGCCGTCACGTAAGCTAGAACCTGAGTAACACTTTGCGCGGTAACACGATCACTATTTGGAACTTTTTTAGTACATGAAAAGAAACGAACTCATTTCCTGGTCATCTAAAGGACTTCATTTTCGCAATCGGGGTGTCAGATCGACGCACCGCTACTTACCTGTCTTGCGATCGTGCAGCAAGATCTGCTAGTGACCCGAAAAGCCAATAGACGAAACCGGTAGTGCCTCGTTCACTGTATTCTGAGCCTCCTGAATCTCATGCTTGGCCATGAGAGAAAAGAAATGATGTCCTCCTATGTACGGTTCGCGTGACCAAGGACGACGGAACGACGGGATGGCCAAAGCATGTAACCTTGGGTAGTGTTGACTAAGTAGAAGAACGATCTTTTTGTTGTCAAGAATATGATTTTGGAAATATGAAATTAGTAGCTCTACTCCATCAACAGTGCGATCATTTCGTACTCCTGATTGCGTTTGTGGGATGACTTCTTTTTTGGATTGCGTTTCATTGTACTATGTTAAGATGTAGATTGGGATAGCGAGGGATCAAGCATCTGACACTTGGGTCTCACAATCGAAGATGATTTTGAAATTATTGTTCGAAGATCTTGCAGCGTGCTGAAGGGCAGTGGAAACGTCGACCGTTTACTAGAGTGCCCCCCTCCTTACAAAACGATACTTCTTAGTCTGCTCCTCCTGGATTGCATCACATCATGTGCGCGTGCAGAACATTACGTGCCAATCGTCGTTGGCAGATGTCTTTCTTGTCTTCCACCGAGGTATGTATCTGGTGAATCTATTCGAAACCATCGCCTTTCATATCATATCCTCTTTCCACCGCTCGTAAGACAGATCGAAGACTTACAGTGCGACCTTCAAACTTGCTCGCCACCAATAGTGCTCATCGGCGTGGCAGCCCTGGGTTGTCTGTCTCTCAAGTTCCCGGAATCCAAAGAAAATATACTTCGAGCACGTATTAGCGAGCCGAAAATGTAAAATAAGAAAGGCAAGGGCACGCATGCTAATGGCAAAAAGGCAGGTATTGTAGAAGCCCAGCGTATGCCCAGACTCCTGTATATCTGAGTAGTGAACAAAGGAAATACAGCTCCAAAGATGGACCGCAAAACCGCGTTCGCGGCGAGTACTGAGGCAGCACAAACAGTGTAGGAATCAATGAGGTAGTTGGTGATTGAGAGAATCACGAGTACAACCCCAAATTCAAGCGGTACACCAGCTGCAATACTAGCGAGCCAGTGTATGCTGGCACTATTAGTCCATGCGAACCAGAAAAGACTGATAGGTATCGCAATCGCTCCAATAATACTAGGAGGCAGGCGTGCTTCAGGTTCGGCATGTCCTGAGGCACTTTGCTCCAGAATGCTGTTATAACGTCGATTCTCGAAGATTGAGTAGATGACAGCACCCATCATTCCGACTGCCAGGCTGATGAACGCAAGTCCGCCGATGCTGTTCGACCACCCACGAGCTTCCCGGTAAACGATGGGGAAGGCTGGAAAAGAGCATGTAAAGTATTCCATACAGGATCTGGGATAATTTCAGTTGCTGTCCATCGCCTCAAAGCGATAATGACTTACTGCGACATAGATGAAAAGCAGAAGCACGATCGGCTCTCGAAACAGTAAAGTCCACTGCCTGGACAGGGCCTTTTGAAATGCTTCTTTAGCACTTGTTTTTCCTCGCCGAACATCCATATCGCTTTTATAGTGTTTTGTTGTCAATTTCGAAAGATGAGCAGCTCTTCGACGGAGGAGGACTGGGGCATAGGTCTCGGGAATCAAGATGACCCCTATTAATCAGACGGCACCGACGAATATCGCCATCACACCCTGAACCCAGCGCCAGCCTAGATTCTGATCAACAAAGCCACTACCTGTAAGGTTTTAGAATTAGCAGTGCTTGTTGGAACGCTCTCATATAAACGTTAGGGTTGGATACATACCGATTGGGCCAATAACTGGGCCGAGGAACGGAGCAGCCGCAAAGATGGTCAGTGCCAATCCTCGCTCTCCAGCTTCGAACATGTCTGCAATAGCTCCACCGGCATCAGTCTGATACGAAGAGCCAAACGCGCCAGCGAGGAAGCGGAAGATGATGAGACTTTGTACGCTGGGCGCAACCACGGTAGCGACACTGAATATATCAACCACGGCGTAGGTAAAGGAAAACATATATTTCCGGCCGTAAAGCTCTGACCGAACATCAGTACAGAAGTTGACAGCTGCAAAAGAGTACCTACCGCTCAAGGGACCCCAAAGTAGAGGTCCAATGGCAAGCCCCAGAACAAACAAAGAAAGTCCCAGAACGACAACATGCTGTGATGCGTCAAAGTCAGAGATGATGCTTCTGTTACCTCCACTATACGCAGAGGATGCAAAGGCGACAGAGAGCGCTGAGATCGAGCTGATGAAGGTGAAGCCCCACTTGCGAATGGATGTGAACTCCAACGGATTGACAGGATCGCGTAACATCCAATCGACGATGAACGGGTCACTTCCGATCCCAGAACCTTTGTATTCGACATTTGTAAGGAAATCATAAGCCAGGTCCTTATTCAACAGCTGGTCAACCCGTCGGAATAAGGCTCTTGTGTTGTAACCTGCCATTGGTTTTTGCAATGATAGCTGATCGAATGTCAGGTCAATCGTTTATAGAAAGTCATAACGCTGTGCACTATTAGGGAGAGCGTCTCCGTACGCTGAACATACCTCTGCGTGTATCGAACAAGTATGGTGATGGGACGCGATTTAGACTAGGCAACGTGCGAACTTTGCAGAGTGTATCTGTGAGAGCGATGCATATAATGAAGGTTAACAAGGGCTTTTGCCCATGAGAATCAGTCAAAACGTTTCTCAACTAATTCTTGCCGCAGGAAGCATTGTTTGACGGAGTGCAGAGACGCCAGGGGCACCGACTGCAATGTCCCGCCAAGGTGTAAGGGATTAGGACGATCAAAGACGTTTTTCATCATGTTCGCCTTTTAGATGAGCTTAGGTCCGATTCCACCACTCTTCGAGGCATTCTGTAGCCCTCATATGACTCGGAGGCGGCACGCGCGAACTTAATTTCATTCCTGATACGCGTGCCAGCTTACTATGTCAATTCTCCACGTACTGCGTCTGTTGTTGCTGAGTAAAATCGTGAACTTTCAATTGAGCCGCCCCCTTGAAACGTGGGGAATAGACCTTCGTGGATGTCGGTCTTTTCCTCTTTGGTATCCCATAGCCGCTCCGCTAGTGCCGCTAAAGAAGGCCCTTTGCTTGTCCATGCTTGATGATGCGTAATGATGCAGATGATTACACGATGCCCGAGTCGGTTTCTACATGAACTGAATGCTTTCCTTTGAGCTATCCACATCTCAGCTCCATTCCCCGTCGTTCAAAATTTATTTTCAGACACTTCGAACAATGGCTTTCAATCAACCAGTTCCTTCTATTCTTCAATCTGACGCTACTGTAACGGTTCGAATCATTGATACTGGTTCAAGAGCTAGTATTTCTGCTTCTGTATTCTTCGAGCCTACCATACCTGGCCATGAAGTTCTCACCAATTCACCTGCCTATCCTTTTCTCATCGAACACGGTTCAGGCCGCAAAGTCATATTTGACCTTGGTATCCGCAAGGACTGGCGCAACTTTTCTCCAGCGCTGCTCAAGATGTTCAAGCCTGCAGGCGTAGAGGTTCATGGAGATAAGGACGTCGTCGATGTTCTGGAGGAGGGTGGCGTAAAGAAAGAGGATATTAATGCTGTGATATGGAGGTAAGTTTCCCCCATTCCCACAATAAGATCCTTCTTTAATCATCTTAAATCGTCGTCATTGGCACTTTGATCACGTGGGTGATACCTCACGTTTTGCTCCTGATACAGAGCTTATTGTTGGGCCCGGCTTTTCCAATGCCCCCATTCCTGGCTACCCAGCAAACCAAAACAGCCCGATTCTGGAAACAGATTACAAGTTAGTTTCCCTACAACAATGGAAACACATGACTGATTGCTCTTTACAGGGATCGCCCACTCCGTGGGATCGACTTCGCCACGGATGGGGTTTTGAAGCTTGGGCGCTTTGATGCCTTAGACTATTTCGAGGATGGCAGTCTCTACCTGCTCAATGCGCCAGGGGTACGATATCCTGTCTCTCAACCACGACGTTTTCGTGTCGTCCTGCGTTCCGTTAGCAATGAGACTAACGTTCTGTCGACAGCACACTATAGGACACATCTGCGCACTGGCTCGCACCACACCAACGACCTTCATTTTTATGGGAGGCGACGTCTGTCACCATTGCGGCGAGTTTCGCCCAACCGAATACTTACCTATCCCGACAACCTTATCTCCATCCCCCATTACAAACCCTCCGTTTGCTCCAAATAGCTTCTGTCCAGGCTCTGTACTCCGAGCCATTCACCCTCAGAAGTCAGCCACAAAGCCATTTTATAGGGTCAAGGAAGGCCAGCATCTTCTCCAGGACTTCGTGGAAACGCAGAAGACACTGGAAAAGATGACCGAGTTCGACGCTGATGAGAACGTGCTTGTGGTTATAGCTCATGATCGTACCTTGTTGGATGTCCTAGAGTTCTACCCAGCCAATGCAAACTCTTGGAAGGAAAAAGGATGGAGAGAAGCGGGTATGTGGAGGTTTTTGGCTGATTTCAGATTCGCCATACACCGTAGCTCACTCTGAACGAGCTGAAAACTGCGCAGGAAGATTACTACTGATTTATCTCGTGAATCGCTCTTCCGCTTTTCTTCCGCCTTGCAAACTGATAACTGTGTTAAGTGATCCATTTCTATGTATGTCTCACAACGTGTACGACGTGATAGGATGTGCAAGCCATACGGAACATCTTGAGGATTCATCAGGGTACACTAGCATATAGAATATCGGTCTGATCGCCCCCCTATTCCTGTATCGTGAAACTCCGCTCGCCGACAGCCGATTACCAACAACCGAACAGCCGATGATTCCCCGTCTAGTCATGGAACTACATGGTTCTTGACCTGGGTTCTGATATGAGCAATTCTAGGTCAGGGTAGTCTTGATCTAACAAGAGACGAGGTAGCCGCAACGAATAGGTTATCGAAGTACTCGGCGTCCTAGCTATGCCGTCTGCTGTCCACCGATCAATTCTAGGGAGCAATTATGGTATGGTAATTTGTTGTAAAGGTTAGTAATTAATTTGAGTAGGCAGCCTAGACGACCGTAAGGTCCACATGAACGTCTTTCTTAGGGGTACGCTGATAGACAAGTCGGGTTTAGGTTAGGATTAGGTTACCTCGATAGGTAACGACTTGTCTTAGTAAATTACGACTTGTTCCAATAAATCGCGACTAGTCTAAATAGATCGCGACTACTCTCAATAAGCGGTGACTAGTCTCGATAGTCATTCGCTAGTCTCAATAGGGAGCGACTAGTTCTAACTCAGACTAGTCACTACCAGTCTAAGCAACAGTGAACGTACTTTGTGTGCAGCAGGAGTGTTCTTCAACAATCTGTTCTCTAGTTCAGGTGCTTCCTCTTGTCATTGACCAAGCAGATCTAATTTTGGACGTGGTTGTGCTTACCTCCAGCTTTTGGAAGACAGCTAACTAAGGTTGATGATCGACGACCGAAAACCGACAACCGATGACCGACCTCCGATAACCGATAGCCGATAACCGACAACCGCCACCTCTGAGCGAAAACCGACAACCAACAGCTCTGACCGAAAATCGACAAATAATAGCTCTGTGTGGAGATTGATAATCACTGTTTACTTGCACGTCATGTCAATTCGAGAACTCATTGACCAAAGGATGGCGCTGCGCTGGATTCAAGAGAACATTGCCGCATTTGGTGGAGATGCCTCGCGTGTGACAGTCCAAGGAGAGTCAGCCGGTGCTTTCTCAATTGGTGTGCATTATCTTACCCATGGAGAACAAGACGAAGAATTGTTTCATGCTGCGATTGCTGAAAGTGGTGGGCCAGTACTCGGTGCTCCTCTCACCGCATCAGACGAGCAAGACGTCATGTACGAGAGGATCTTGACAGATGTTGGATGTTTGGCTATGAAAGATGGCCGGGAATGTCTACGATCTCAAGATGCCAGCAAGTTGAACCAAGCTTTTGCTCGCGCGTCTGGTTCATACGTGCCCATCTTGGACGCAGATCTAGTTACCGGTTACACTTCTATTGCTCTGCACGAAGGAAGTTTTTCAAAACGTCCACTTCTTATTGGAACTTGTTACAATGAAGCAAGCTCCATTATCGTTGCGAGTCGCTTCGCTGCAAACACGTCTGCTGATTTTCAAGATTACGTTGCCGGGTCATGGAAAGGCATCTCAAGCACCACTATCGATGGCATCGTGGATAAATACGTCGACAAAATGTCAGAGGAAGAATTGAAAAAGAGTCTCGGCACGATACGCCAGTCACCGGGTCCTCAGTATGGATCTTTATTCGGAAACTTGGCTATGTACCAGGGTGATATCATATTCGATGCCACAAGACGTTACACTACGGAAGTTTGGGGACAATACGGGGTGCCCGTATACAGCTATCGTTTCAGCGTAGTTCCAAACGGTATCGATCCTAAGATCCTAGGCGTTCCCTATTTCCAAGAGATACCTTTTGTATTTTGGAATTTCGATAGCGTAGGACACGAAGTTAACAGACTTGCCTCTGCCTCTGTCAAACCCGTCAGAAGTACTTGCAAGTGAGCAATCTCATAAGCCGCATGTGGATCAGCTTTGTGAACGAGCATTCGCCAAACGGCCACGATGGTAAGTCCTTACTTCCTCGAAGATACGTAAAATAGGAACAACATGACACAGTTGAAAACTTTAATGTGACCTGGCTCACCTACAAGCCCGGAAATGCGGTGAACATGCTATTTGGCATTGATGAAACGAAGCTGGAGCAGGACACATACAGAACTGATGCTATCCGTTAATTCATTAAGTCTTTCGGCGATCTACGAGTATGATTGCGAAACATTGCACTGCGTTTTGGAACGCATAATATATAGCTAAGGAAGCCTTAAACAACTGCATGAAACATCCTACACCTCATGATTGCTGTCTAATGTTGAATGAACATATCTGTGTGTATAGTTGAAATACGCACGAGAATTTGTATATCAGTCTCGAGAAGCTGGAGGATATCGTCTTTGTGGTTGTATCTTGAGCGTTGGTATGTGGTCTTGCATTGCTACACGACATGTAATACATATTAAAAATAGATTTTGTATCGAAATAATATATTCTAGATTGAAGTCTCGGATTGCTCTCATTGGAACGGTATTCCATCGGGAAAGATTGCATGCCAATCGAAAATATCCATAAAACCATCGTCGAGAGGCATGTCTGCTGATAGAGGTATTAACGGATCACGTTCTGCACCAAAGGAATCACCATCTCGCGTTGGTGGGGTTTGCTTTTGTTGTCGAAGATCCACCTTCCTTTTGACCGAGTCCAAAGAAGTCCTCACTGCCCTGCCTATCCAAGCAGCAAAATTCCATGTCTCCTCCATCTTCTCCAGGTTCTCAATCAATTGAATGATAAGAGTGGGTAAGTCGATTGCTATATCAGACGCCGCAATAGAGCTTTTGCCAGCATAAAAGTTCAATAGCACAGCTGACGCATGAAAGAGAGCAGTGGTTCTATACACGGGTTAGATATAAGCAATCGGTGTGTTCACGATCGAAGAACCTCTGTTACTTACGTCCAACCAGGACAGATAGGTAGAAATTGATGCGAGTCAAGATAACGTACGACTTCACATATGTCAACCACTGTAACAAGAAGGGCTTCTTCGTCATATATCCGCTTCTCATGTCGAATGCGACCAAACACGATTCCACGGTAGAAGATCAACCGGTTGAAGAGAAGGCGCAGCCGAAGCAAAAGACTGAAGATTGGATGAGGTGAACTATCGTCAGGCGGTATCTGCTGTTGAGCAAGAGGGAGAGGTGTGACGATCGTGTTGTAGTGCCTCAGCTTGTCTTCGACGACATTCAAAGCTGCGCTTTGGGTTGTTACAGGCCGAGCTACGTAGACGGCTCTGAGAATTTCCCGAACTGCTTTGCTTTAGCGGATGCCTCTGCCAAGACCGTTGCTTGCGAATGACCACATACGAAACAACATGAGAGATAAAGAAGTCGTCATGAATTCAAGTTCAGCAGATTGGTATTGAGCTGCGGATGCCGTTATTGGCGAATTGACACAGCTTTCAAAATAGCGACGTTCAGCATGTAGCTGTAGTTCGATGTCCTCCTCTGCAAGAGTCATCGGACTGCCAACTCCTGTGGCGGTCATCGCGTCACCTGCCTTGCCTCCAGTATCAGCAAAGATTTTCTAGAACGGATCGCAACGCGCCAAGTGCGGGTTGTCATTGGCATGTACTCACCAAAAGCAGCAATGCAAGACGGCTTCGCTTCAACACGTCTTCTTCAGACATCCGCATCGTGTGTACCCTGTCAAAAGAAACGCCGTCAGAAACAGAACAGGAAAAAGAAAGGTGAGAGTTGGAACCAACCTTCTGAAGAGCCCCATCCCCACACCTACATTCATAGCCCTTCCTATCCAGTACCTTGGATTCCGCTCCACCGTCCACGTCTGCCACATCTGTGTCAGCAACAAAAAGCTCACCAACTGGGTCTCGTGGTCATGCTCTAGTCCAAAGTCAGCCAGGAGCCGCGCCTTTTGGACAAAATGGTCTGTCATCTCTCCCTTACTACTACCTGTCCCTACTCCAACGGCGATGACAAGACCCTCGTCGGCGAAGTGCGACGCTAGCGCAAACATACTGTTCAAAAGCAGGGGAGAGCACGTGCGTGCTGAATAATCGCGAACCAGCGCAGCTTTGTCAACTACAGGAACGTGTGGGTGGACATGCTTGAAGAATACAGCCAACAGAGCGTGTGTGATGGATCCTCGTGGTAGCTTTAAGACGCCTTGATCTGATAGAAAGATACGCGTTGACGTATCAAGCTGGGATATCGCTTTGGAGTACCTTTCGGGAGCGTTCGTGCTGTTATTCAGCGCATGGTCTGGCCGGAGGGGGAGATGATGATTCGGCACTACATTGTCATCGCCAAAGTTTGAGTTCGACATGCTGTGGAGGACATGCGGAAATGCGGCTTTCTCATCGAGGTGTAGAATCATGGCGTGACGACTCTGCATCCGGGGAGAAGCGCTCAACGATTGACTCTCAACGTGACTGATGGCTCGATCGATATTCTCGCTAGTTGTCGAGTCGATTGTAGACGTCTCAAACTCCATATGCACATGCTCAGCTGCTGGTTCGTTGCTTCTGTTCCTACGGCTTCATACCGGACTGTCGGTCATGTTATCACTCGATTAGTACCTCAAGTCTAAGTTATCCTACATGGTGTTCTGTCGACGCCGCGACGATCGTAGTACGCATCGGAGATTGGCATTTTTGCATTTTGTACAGGGGTATGCATCAAGAGCATCGCACTTGACTCTTCGTGAGTGACACATGGTACATGCTCTTGCTGCCCTCTGTGGACATGTTTTAGAATAACAGTACTAGAGTCATGATAATTTGGGAAGATGTACCTGCCGCGGATGACGATCCTCGTCAACAAAGTGTGAGCTTGACATGGCGATCGATATCAGGTAGAGCAGGTGTAATGCAGTAAACTACGGCTGGAACCGGCTGCTATTTGCTGAGGCCGTTTGTTCGTCTGAGTCCGCTCGATTCAGCCGTGTCTTTTGCGCAGCTGTGCCCGGTCTTGCCGGCGTGGCACCATTGATGCGTTGCGGTCCGATTCGTAGATACGTTCTTCCGTTCCGCACCACTTTATCTCGCCCATCTCCGACGTCACGTGAGGAACTTCAAAGCAGCGCGTCTTAACCTCGCGAAGAGTTTACAGCAGAATTTCTTAACAACAAAGCTTGTCTCGCGAGACAAGAATTGCAAGTCTATGTTTGTTGTGGGGGTTATGAATACATCATTCTATATCAACACCTTTGCGACTAGCCGTAAGTGAGTGAATCCGTCAAGGTTTTCACTCATTAGCACTACAACCCGAACCAACAGAACGCCAATCAATGCATACCACTGTGTACACTTCCGGGGTAATAAGGGATTGGATCGTTAATCACCGTACCGAGAATATTCCTAAATAGACGACAATCCTCGTACTCGTCTATTGCACCTGCTTAATCTTGCATTGCCAGCCCGAGTTCGCCTCAAGCAGCGGAAGACTAGTACGGGTTAGCACCATGGTCATGTTCAAATAGGATATACTGCAAAGACTCACCTAGCACCCAAACACCAGCCCAGCTCATTACCCTTGATCTTCTTCGCAATCTTGACCTCGCGATCAATCGGCATACCGTACCCACTCCTTAGCAGCTCGTACTGGAAGTTGAGATCCAAGCACCACTCAGGCCGGCCCTTCAACTCCTCAAGCGCCTTGGGGACAGCGCTGAAGGAATCCCAGCCCTTCTCGCCCGTGCACACCTTGTCGGCCAAGTCTTGCAGCTCGCGGAGCGTGAACGACTCGGGCATACCGAGGTCCTGTGTGCGGTCGTAGAAGTAGGAGAGGAGGTATACGGCTTCGGTAGCAAAAGTCTGCTCGAAAGGAGGTTGATGGACACCGCGGAAAGCGCAAGGGGCGATGGCGCACTCGTCGTCTTTGTGGAGTGTCTTCTCGGCTAGACCACGACATTGGGTGGGAGAGGCGGTAGAGGGGCCGGTCATGTTGACTGTGATGGAGTCGCCTAGTGCGTGGCCCTTGGGCATCTGTACTTCGACTTCGCGGGTCATGCCGGGTGCGATGCAAGGGTTCACAATGGGCTTCTTGAGGTATTCCCTGTTGTCCTTGTTTGTCTCGTGGAGGCCGGCGAGAACGGTGCTGTGCAAGTTGTTGCGGGCTTCCATGAGGCCGTAGCCAAGGTACGAGTGCTGGTAGAGATCGAAGTCGCGGTTACCGAAGTGGAGCGTGTACTTGTGGTCTCCCTCTGCTAGCTTGGTAGGAAGTCCGCCGCGAGGAGTATCGGGGAAGGTAGGCTCGAAGATGATTTGCGTGGAGCCACCACCAAGGTCGAGGACAGCAGCGGTGGGGTTCTTGTCGGGGCCGCCAATCTTGCCTAGGAGGTAGTTGACGGTAATCCATGCGTACACACCCTCCATCTCGCCCGGCATGACCTCTACACCTTTCCTCTCCTCGGAGACGAGCGGGAAGGGGTAGTCGTTGTCGAGATGCTTGCGCACGGCAGCCAGAATGGCGTTGCTCTTCTCCTCGCCAAGCTTGCGGAGGCCAGCTGTAGCCTTTACAGCGATGGGTGTGCATGACTGGTATTCCTTGGGCACGTTCTTGAGCGCAACGTCCATGAGCACGTCCAGACTCTTGGCGGCAGCCTCTGGGTTATCGCCGTATGCCGAGAGACCAGAGCCTCCCTCTCGCTTGGGTGTCATCTCGAAGTTCTCGCTCTCGAGTTCGGGGCTCGGGCCGCAGTTGTTGAACTTGTAGACGTGGATGCGCGAGCCCGTGCTACCGGCGTCGACCATGAGAGCATATTGGATGAGCGGCTTGTCCTTGGAGTAGGACTTTGTGCATTGTGCCTGTGCATCGCCAGCTGCTGTGTTGCCGCCTGATGGATGCGATGCTGGTGGGTGTGTTAGCACATGGCTTCCCAAGAACGTGTCCTCAACCTACCAGCCGGTCTGGATATGCCATCTCGCGGTGCGACGAAATACAGGACAAGCAGTATGAATGCGATGACGCCACCTGTCTTCAGGTAGCGCAACCGCTGCCCTTGGTTCATGACGGCGCTGCCCTTGTGGTCGTTCATGAATGCGTCCGAATACGTGGACCGATGTCGCGAGTGTCTGTCGGCTTTGGCGTTTGGGTCGCTGGTGTCGGCGCGGTTGGGGTCGAAGCTGCGTGGCAGGGAGACGGAGACGCGGCGGCGTGGGCCAGAGAAACTAAAGTAGGACCAGATGCCGGGACGTCGTTGGCTTCCGGGGACTTCGACGCCGCTGGACATGGAACTAGGCGACACAAGGGGAGAAAAGGGTCCACGGTTTAGGGCGTGGTCATTGAGCTGAGCTGCGTCGACAAGTTAGCCTGGGCTGTTGCGGCGGTTGTGGACACGGTGGATGGTTACGTACAACAGTGGTGACCCTTCGGAGCAGCAGGGACGTCTTTTCGATTGCGATTGGCGTTACCCAAGTTGGTTGCATTCGTATTCGTGTGCTTGTTAGGTGAGGTCCCTGAATCTTGGCACTAACATCTGAACTTCAGCCCTGCAGCGCCACCATCCAATGGGGCCGGCCTTATCTGCGTCGGCTATATTTGGCGTCGCATCACCTTGGACATGACGTGGCTGTTGATGCACTGTGTTACAGATGTTCTGCAAATCTCATTGCATGATTTCACTTTCTACACTATATGTTCTCGTGTACCAGGTAGACAGCCGCCTTTTGCGTGTGATGCGCATCGTGCGCTAGCTCTGCCGCTCGTTCCCTGGCTCGACGCCGTTTGGTCAGGGCGCACGGGTGGAGCACGGGGAAGTCGGGCAGCTGAGGAGCTGAGAGACTTTCGCATTAGGTCTTGTAAGGTCACCATCGACGCGTGCGATGGCAGCGGTGTACAAGGGCTTCGCACAGATCGTGCGGTGCGTTGTTCCGTGAATCGGTCATTCTAACTCTGGCGCTTTCATCCGAAAGACAACCCAGCTCTCTTCATGACACTCTGAAAATCTTCGAGGCTGACTCCTCCGACATCTTTGCCCTGACCTTTGACCCCGCCGTTTGCCTCAAGGATCATATCCTTCAAGACGTCGTCTGGCACATCTTCTCGCAGCTCCTTCGCAACCCTCCTCAAATGCCCAAGTGTTATCGGTCCCGGGGCGCCGTGAGTGAAGAGCTGATAAGCCGCACTGACTTCTTCTGCATTGCTCTCGCCTTGGTAGTCGTCGCCGTCTTCGTCTTCGTCGGACCCTTGCTCCTTGGAGTGTATTGCGATGGCAGCGTACGAAAGGAAAGGCACAAACTCGACGTAGCCTGTATTGAGAGGATCGATGGTAGACAAAATGGACGACATCTCGGACTTGTCAGGTGTGAGGTTCAGCGAACTACGCCATCCTTAGTATATCCACATTGACAAAGAGTTCGCGCGGCTTACATGAGACATCTGCGCACGTCGCTCTTCTTCAATACACCCTCCTTGGAGCCTTCGTGTTCGGAATGCGACACAGCGAAGAGGCCAAATGCTTCGCGTATCTCAGCCTCTTGCTCTGCCGTTATACCATTCTCTTTCGCGAGCTTCGAAGGGCGTTTGGCAGGCGGCGCCTTCGTGGGAGGCCCACGACGTTTCGACGACTGTCGGTTGTTAGTTCTTTTCCGAGGGTGTATTTGGCTCGGAGAACTGACCATATCGCGTACCTGGTGAGGTTGAAGCGTTCCCTCGTGCTGGCGCGTGCTGTGTCGTTCGTCACTCTACTAGCTTCGATGACGCGAATGCATGGACCAATGCCAAGCGAAACACAGACCCATTTCCGAACAGTCCAATTCTTCACTTTTTCTCAACTCCCTCCTCTCCAGCATGGAGCTATAAAGCCACCGCGACTACCCCGCTGTGCCTTTTCCTCTACACCTCTCTTGTTCAGCTCCTTTGTAGCTGTAGAGGCTTTCTCGACCTACTCATTTCATGACTCTGTTACGTCGACGCGTCGAACGCGAATCGTCGTCGACACCTTCAAACATGGTTTACCTATCATTTTGAACATTTTGATCCTTCGTCCATCGATACCAACCATACTATATCATATCATACCACACCACATCACGCCCTACCTTGTCTTATACCCGAGACAATGGAGTTCAAGCTGAGCCACGGAGGTCCATAAGACGCGTCTGTCTGACCGCCACGCGAGTTTCCACTCCCACGGAACGTGACAAGCACTTCCCCATCGAACGGTCGAAGTCGCCTCTGCGCGCGTCGCGATGCGCCGGTGCCTCCCACGCAACGAATCTACTCCATAAAATCCACGCGTGACTCTACGCAGTGGTCTCATGTTCACAAATCCACATGTGTTGTCAGACAGTGGTCCGATACGATTCGTACCGACTCGCGAACTTCGCAAGCAGGGATTTATCCCCGACACTGAGAGAGGGCTTCATTAGGCTAGGCCTCTTGACCAAAGATAGAGATACCGGCAGTCTTGGACCCCGATCTTGGAGGAAGAAGCCAACAGATATAGAACCGTCTTCGGACAGTTTCCGATAGGCCGCATGGCCCTTGGCACGTTTTGCTACGAAGCACTTGATAGTGATACATTCACCATCGGGAAAAATGACTAGTCTTCGGTTAAACAATCGTTGACGGTCATCGATTAAATAATCGTTGATGATCTTCGGTTAAACAATCGTTGATCTCTCTGCCATTCGGTCGCATGTACTGCGGTACAGCGATCCAGCGTCTGACTCCAACCTTGCGTTGTTGAGATCGCGCGTGGCCATTCCACTGCTGTTACTTGTTCTAACAGTGGGTTCCGCTGCGGCGGGATAGCAGATCGAAGTTGGACTCCGACTGATGGGTGCCATCCTGATATTAGGCTCCGACCCTGACTGTCATCACCATCGTCAAGATCTGCACGCATGGTGACTGTGGATGGGCAAAGCATCCGTCACCATTCAATGCGTGGTTACAACGTCTTTGTGATGTTGTTTGAGGGGTTTGACCAAAGGCTTCCTGTCGACCTGTCGGCATCTTGCCATATTGAGCTGCGAGATGTATACATCTCCGCTGCAGAGGGGACACGAGGGACTTTCGCAGTCTAATCTCTTATCCTGCGACGCTTCTTTCAAAGGGTTGTGTGGATTCGAGTGCGACTGGTATGGCATGGCTTCGGCCTACTTCCATTCCGCTTCTTCAAATTGCTAGAGCCCGCCAACACGATTTCCTACGTTGAGCGAGTGTGGACACTGAAGCAAGATTAAACAACCTCATCCTACCCCCTTCAAGGTGTTTGAGGCCTCTGTTTCTCGAATCGTTGGGTCGATCACTCGGCTCAGGGGTGAGGAATAGAGGAGACAAATTATCGTTTGCGTGACCTTTCTCGTGATCTTCCTTATGACCGCAACCTTCCAATATGTGGTTGCGCAGCTACTGTGCAGCTATGGATGGCTGTCACGATGTTCCATAACCACAGTTTCCAGCCACAGACTGGTGAGCTACCGGGAACCCTTCGAGGCACCGTCGGCCCGCACCAGCCATGATCACGTGACATATATATATGTCATCCCTCTGAGGCTTGATAGCTCCTCAAGGATTCGTCTCGACACAAGCCTATACCAATATCTCAGTGCCTGCCCAACTGCTCCGCACATGCAATTTGTCTCCTTCGAACATGACTTCTTGTTTGATTATTACTGCCGATACTTCCTCACCCATTTTGCTCTGGATATACCAATGCAGCCGCTCATTCGCGTCGAATGTTCCTCTTGTGGAGATACTCTGCTTCTGGCTCATCTTCATTGGTCGTGACCACTTTAGGCGTTCTGTCTGCCCCGCCCTGCGCAAGGCTAACAAACGTGTCCCTCCCTGCTAGTCATGCAGGGCGAAGTATCCCCACTTTGTCCCGTCTCGTAGCGCGCCCAATGCCGTGCGGCAGCCGCGGACTATCCTCTCTCCTCTTCCACAAACGCAGACAACAACAGCTAAAACAGAACGAGATTGATGCATTGAAGAGAGACATGGTTCATCCTATGGCGTCTGAACCCTCAGGGGTTGACACATATCGTTGTTATACGTTGCGCAATGACATGATACACTTCTTTCTCTTTTAGGCGGCGACTGCTCCACTCCTGTGCCGAGTATGATATGGGATTGGGTTACACTGCCAGTCAGCAACTATGGCTGCAGCATGCCTGTACTCGCATCACTAACTTACCGGGAACGAGAGATATTTCCGGTGGCGGCTCCGCAGGCACTAATCTACATGAGGCATGTATGCTACCATCGTGCGAGAAAACTCAGGTTCGGCTTGCTACATCAGCATGAGCCCAATCTTGTTCGAAGTGTTCTTTCCCAACTCTCTCCGTAACCCAGAGCTTCCACCTCCCCGCTCATCGTCTCGCACCTTGGGTTCTATGTGAACTCATATTGCCATGGCGTTCTTAACAACTACGTCTCTAGTTCTGGCGTTTGGTACACTTGTACTGTACGCACTCAGCCGCTTCTTGTCGAGCAAGAATCGTCACGACCTTCCGCTCCCTCCTGGACCTAAAGGTCTCCCCTTACTTGGCAACATCAATGACTTACCGAAGCCTGGAATTCTCGAGTGCCATCATTGGCTGGAGCACAAGGACCGCTATGGCCCTATAAGCTCGATCACGGTACTTGGCCAGACATTCATCATTGTCAACGATGCAGATGTAGCGGTAGAGCTACTGAGCAATCGTGCCGCTACATTTTCAGGCCGACCGCACATGGTGTTTAGTGGAGACATGTACACCTTCCGTATGCCTGGGTGCAATACCGAGATGTCTAACGCAGATGCAGGATCGGCTGGACAAGAACGTTGGCGATGCACCAACCCAATCAGACCTTCAAGCACCATCGTCGCAACATCGCTAGTGTAGCTAGTTCCAGCACCTCACTCAAGGTCTTTGATCGGATCCAGAATGAAGAGGCTGCACACTTTTTGTTGAACGTACTGGACTCTCCGAATGAACTTTTTGAACACATCAAAAAGGAAGCAGGTGCTGTGATCTTGAGAATCACGTATGGATACACGCCAAACGCCAAGGGAAGAGATCCGCTAGTGGATATGGCGGGCCAAACCATGGCCGAGTTTGCAGATTCGAGTGTACCAGGGAAATGGTCCGTGGATGTCTTGCCGTTTTGTAAGTTTCTCACTCTACTCGAACGAATACCGGGGGTATACTGATACGGAAAAGTGCGATTCCTCCCAGACTGGTGTCCAGGTACCAGCTTCAAGCGCACAGCTCGCCAGATGGCGGAACAATTGACCTGCACGGCCGAAGAGCCATACGCGTTCGTCAAGTCTCAGATGCAAGACAAGGAAGCAAAGACGTCTTTTCTCTCTCAAGCCATCGAATCACTCGGATCGGACGCCTCCATGGAGTACATCCATAAATGGTCTGCCGCATCCATGTACCTCGGCGGTGCCGATACAACCGTCTCATCGCTAATGACATTCTTCCTCGCCATGGCTGTATTTCCCCAAGTCCAGAAAAAGGCTCAAGAAGAACTGGACCGCGTACTGGGTGGAGAGAGACTCCCAATCACCAGCGACAAAGCAAGCTTACCGTATATCGAGGCCGTGATGAAGGAAACGCATCGATGGCATCCGGTCGCCCCGATGGCAATACCACACTGCTGTACCCAGGAAGACAGCATCAAAGGCTACAGGATACCGAAGGGTGCAATGATCTTGCCTAACAACTGGTACTCATCGTACTCATCCAGAGACTGCATATGATCAACGCTAACAGTATGCAGGTGGTTCACGCACGACCCTGCCATCTATCCAGACCCGATGACCTTCCGCCCAGAACGCTACCTCGACGGCTCCACGCAGCCCGACCCACGCACATGGACTTTTGGCTACGGGCGTCGTGTCTGCCCCGGTCGATATGTCGCTGACAATGCCCTCTTTACGACTGTTGCCCAGTCGCTTGCTGTCTTCAACGTTGAAAAGCCAGTCGTGAATGGGGAGATTGTCGAGCCCAAAGTGGAATTCGAAGCGGGTGTTGTTAGCCATCCGAAGCCGTATCGTGTGAGTATCACACCGAGGAGTGAGAAGTGCAGGGAGTTAATTAGGAGGGCTGAGGAGGTGTATCCGTGGGGAAAGAGTGATGCTGAGGCGTTGAGAGGGATGAGATAGCTGCTTTTGGTAGTGTGCTAGGTGAGCATTTTCTAGATGGAGTCTGTTGAGCTTGCATCGACAGGATTGGAATGCGCGTTCGATGTGATGACGCAGTGTAAACCCATGACAATTTTGACATCAACAGAATCGGAAAAGTCAACTACACTTACTCATGCGCATGCATATTGATCATACCTGCTAACATGCACAAGGGAGACGACCGATGCAACTTACCTGCATTGAAAGTAAATCCACCTATCGAGGCGTCGCTCAATGCCAAACGCCGTGCAGACCAGCGCAAGCCAAGGATAATGCGAATCGGTTGTTAAAGACGGGATTCTGAGAAGTTGTTGATGTCCGGGAAGTGGAGGTTGATTCGGGCCTTGATTGATGGAGTCGTCCCGAGGTCCAGCTAGCAAACAAACCAATCAGCGGGAAAGAAACCGCGCATCCATGCATGCGGCTAGCACCTGCGAGAAATCGACCGTGCGACTACCCCGGCTTTTACCCATGTACCCCGACTTTTTTTCCCCGCAAAACGAAGGATCGTCCATTGAGAATACCAGATTCATGACCGGATCCATGGATTTCAATTGCCGCATGACGTACTAGCCGAAGTTCCGTTGCCGGCGACGCCCATAAACGTCTGCGCGGATGGTCTCGATGATGACGCTATCGGACGACCAACATGGTACCTTCAATCAATCGCTCGCTCTTCCTCGGGGCTCTCGTAGCCTCATTGAAGGCAGAGGCTGCTCACATCTCCTCTTCCTCCAAGCCAATCGCCATATCCAAAGCAGCTCCCAACACGGCTGGCATTCCTCTAGACTCTTTTGTCTCATTCTCTTTCGAGTTCTCATCATGGCCCGATTTTGCTGGTATGCTTACTGCCATGTCAGGAATCATTATGGAAACCTTACTGACTCGCAATGCCTACAGGCAATCTGTCGCATCCGAACGCGTTCACATACAATCTCATGAGCAACCTTGGCAAACTCCAAGGTTCATTACCAATCGCTCGAGTGGGCGGCAATACACAGTACTACTGCACCTTGATCATGCCTGGAGACATACATAGCTGACTCAGGGTCAAGAGATATCGCCATCTTCGATGAATCGCAAAAGACTGGCCTCGTCGGCGTCATCCGACCAAACGTCTCAGCCGACTACCCGACCATCATCACCATTGGCCCGTCCTATTTCGAGTCTTACAAGACAATGCCAAAGGGTACAAAGTTTGTCCACGGCTTCAATATGGGCGCCAACTCTAGCGCTGCAAGAGCCGCCACTTGGGCATCTGTATCGTATGCCTGCAAAGCGATAGGAAGCGACCTATTGTTTTGGGAATACGGCAACGAGCCTGATCTCTTCCATGCTTCTGGCTATCGACCCGACAACTGGACCGAAGCCGACTACGTGTCTGAATGGCTAAACGGCACCACTGCCATTGAAGAGGCGACCAAGGCAGCTTGCCCAGATCTTGCGGGAACCAAGTTCATGGCACCGAGTTTCGCAGGCGTCGCGCGCAATGACTACTTCACTTTAGATCCAGTGGAAGTGTTCAGACAAGGTCTGGACGAGAAGAAGAATATTGGTCTGATCGCATCCCACAACTACATGGGTGTGTCCACGAACCCTGGCATTACCTTGCAAGGCACATTGATGAACCACAGTAGCGTGGTAGATAAGGCGAACGCTCAGCTCAATGTTTCAAGAGGTATCAACGAGCTGGGAGAAGCGCTCGACCCAAACGTCCCATTCATCATGGGCGAGCACAACTCGCTCGCCCGACAAGGACGACCGGGCCTGAGCAACAGCTTCGGTGCTGCCTTGTGGGGTGTGGACTGGAACGTCTATCTTGCATCGCAAAACCTTTCTCGCTCTCACATGCACCAAGGCACCAACTACCGGTACCAATCCTGGCAACCGATCGAAACCAACATCACAACCCGCGGCACCAAACCGCCTTACTATGGTAACCTCGCCGTCGCAGCCTTCATGCACAAGCCCTCGCACTCGTCTCGCCTGCACATCTCAAGCCTCGCCTCCTCGTCTATATACTCGACTCAATACGCTGCTCACGTTGACGACACTCTTGCCCGCCTGCTTCTCGTCGATTTACACACGTACAACACCACCGCAGACAACAACTACACCGACGCTTTCCCCCGGCCCTCCGAGACGTATACATTCCAGCTACCGCAGGAGTGCAAAGGCGAAGCCCACGTGCAGAGGCTATTGGCGAATGGAAGTGATGCCATTTCTGGTATCACGTGGGATGGGTACAGCTATAATTATGAGCTTGATGAGGGGAAGCCTGTTCGCTTGGGTAATGTGACGTGTGGGGAGAGTGTAAAGGTTGATGGGAAGGGTTTGGTGAGCGTAGAGGTGCCTTGGAGTAGTGCGGCGATTGTTAGTGTGGACTGCTGAGAATTTCTTGGCTACGAGGTTCGATAGGGAGGTGAAGACTACTAGCGCATGTGTGCTGGTTGTTTTTTCTTCTAGTAATGTAGCTTTCCATGAAAGGTTGAACAATCTT
Source organism: Alternaria tenuissima (assembly GCA_004156035.1). Taxonomy (NCBI): domain Eukaryota; kingdom Fungi; phylum Ascomycota; class Dothideomycetes; order Pleosporales; family Pleosporaceae; genus Alternaria; species Alternaria tenuissima. Next base: position 2,874,209 of record PDXC01000003.1, read on the forward strand.
GAGGACTACATCTACACGTTGTGTTAGCTTTCGCGGTTGAAGTGTGCAAGAATTTTACGATCACACTTTGGGCCAGTTTGCGTAAGAAACGCCTCCATTTTAACTCTCATCCGTACCGAGTACCGTTCTTGGCGTCACCGGTGGATATCGCCATTGGACATCCTCTACCCATCGCATACATCGGATAAACCTCTCGTATAGCAAGGTGAAAGATGTGACGACCCGGGTGTGTTCACATGGAACCTTAACATTGTGAAACAAGCATGGTGCAACCCTGACTCCGAACTGGAAACTTTCGTGAGATAACTGCTTGGCTCGGGAGTTAAAGTTGGAGTTGACGTTGAGGTGGCCAAGATCCAAATGCGACGGTCGCCTGTCGGTGGTTGGTGTGACCATGTCGGCGTTTGGTTCGGTGGGCCCAGCGATCGCGTCGCACACCCACTTGCCAGACAACGCCACCCTCCTTTCCAAGGTTGCATCAGCCTTCACAGCCGCCCACCAGCGCGCGCAATCGATCCAACTGCAGACCTTGGCTGCTACATGGAACGCGAAACTGTTGCAGCAACAATGTTGGAGCAAATACACAGCCCATCTGAGCAACTATCCGTGGTATAGCGCGGCACTCGGCGCATGCTGGCGTCTTGTTCTTCGGTCGGTGAACGGCGGCGAAGCCTGTTTATTGTCCCTCATACATTCTTTTGTTTCCCTGCCCTACGATCTAACTCGAACCTCAGCCGGAAGAATGCAGTCTGATCGATTTGCCCGAAAAGAAAAACGACCATGATGTGCGGATACATATAGAGCCACCCGAAGCGCATAGCATTGCAAAGTGACATCGCACCATCTACCCCAGTATCTGGAGCAGCATATCCATCTTCAATTGGTCCGACTGATATGTACACCACCGTCGCCTGACCTTTTCTCAATCCTCACAGGGAAACTCGAGGTTCACATTTTTCTGGCAACTCCAAACATACCCTAGCCACTCCCCATTCTCGTCCGTAGTTTTAGTCCACCACCACAGACATGGCTGTGAGCAGCGGCAAAGTAGTGATCTGGCGTCTGGATTAGCGCAAGGAGATTGTATACGGCATTGAAACTACTTACTCATAGGGCATGGCCAGGATCCTGGCGACGTCGGCTGTCATGTCGCGCCTTTCTCGAGGTTTGCCTAAGGGACAATGGCGGCGCAAAACAGGATTCCATGGGGGCAACTGGTCGCGCAAAAGAGGTTCCCATTTCTCGTGATTTGACTTGCCCACATGTCCGGAAATCGTGACCTTTTGGATGCCTCGAAGTAACTCATAACCCAACGTCAGAATGACGTCGATAAACTTCTTCTGACAAAAGCCCCGAGGGTGATCATGAGACCATGGATCCCACTCCGTGATCTCGTAATCAGTTGGATAGTGATGAGACCTCATTATCTGGAATTGAAGGTTCAGATGCTGCAAAGTGTGTATATGACTTAGCAAATTCAAACCGCTTAGGCGCCTGCTCCGCTTGTTTTTTCTGATCAAATCATTCGTCGCTCTGTACCCGACAAATTGGAGATACTCGCGATTGATAAAACTCAAGGGTATGCGGCTCAACACCAAAGGATCTCGAGCTTCGAATACATGCCCCAGCACTTGTTGATCTGTACAGTACTTTCGCAAACACCATACAGCCTCATCAAACACATCCAGCTTGTTGAATCGCTTTATGGATCTGCCCCACACGATTGGCGCGAATTCTTTGCGAATCTGACGATTGACACGCAGTAAACTCCTTGCAGATGCTTCTTCTGCCTCAGTCGGACCCAGGCCGACATGTGCATTTTCTGGCAAGCCATGATGGATCAACTGTGAGTCGCAACATTGCTTTTGGACTTTTGCGAGAGTCATTGGGTAGATGCCGGTAGATATGCCGTCGAACCAGGTCTTACGGCGCAACTCATTCTCCAGGTGAGTCCGGGCTTTGAACTTGTTGCGGTACTGCCCAGGATACCTTTCATGCCATTCAACCCGATCCAGACAACGCCGAGCGTGATTGTAATACTTAGGCCAGATTTGCTTGCCGACCACATACTCGTACACCATCAATCGTAGATCCAGAGGGAGGTCGAGGAATCGAAAAGGCTCTGTCGGAACGTATGGTCTAGGCTACTGTTCACCATATCGCGCTCTCAGCCATTCCCTAGCAGATGACCAAAAAAAGTCTTCGACTTCGCATTCGAGATCGCTCGATTCCGGACGTCGGAAACTGACGTTCCGATGCCCATAACGAGCACATCCGATACCGCTTTCTTCCGGATCTAGGGAGCTGGAGCTATGATGACTTAAGCGTAGCTCCAATTCAGACCTGTTTTCAAGACGTCCTCTACGGATTTATAACGTGAGTATAGTCTTGCGCACTGGAATGTACAGTTTGTACTTCTTGCTGATGTTAAATATGTCAAACGACGCTGACGTCCGGCATGGCATGATCACGTGCCCTTCTAATGCCGTAGCAAAAGTAGTGCTTCGCCTGCATTCCTCCTGGATCAAGGAGCGCAGAGAGGCAAGCATCGTAACCTATGGAGACCGGCGGGAGTTGGTTAAAGTTCAGCGAACGAAGGCTACATACAAACCCGTAAAGCTTCTGGTCCACGAATGAATTCAACGACGGCGTCTTGGTCAAAACGGTATTTCAACAGATGAGCGGTAATGGTTGCATTGTCCAAGATATAGTTGTGGCATTTTCAAAAGATCAGAATAACGAGATTGATGTGAAAAACAGGATTGAGAGGCATGGTGTTACAGGGTTAGAGTAACGAAGGAGCAGACTGAGGCAAAAGCTTTGGGTGGACTTGGAAAGATGGAAGGTAAATCCGGAAATGTTTCCAACACCGCTGCTCATAGCATTTAATAAATACCCTAACCCTAACCTTAACCCAAAGGAGATCGTAGTGACACATCATGAGATGGGGGAGACGGAGGACAAGGAGGAGGTGGCGGACGCGGAGTACGCGGAGGACATAGAGGACATAGAGGACAGGGAAGAAACGGAAGAGATGGATGACATGGAGGAGATGGATGTGACGGAGTGATTTCGTTTCGAAAAGGTGCCATTTTCGTGTATATCAGAGTCGAATTCTATACGTATCACCACCTACCGTACGTCCTCACCAAACGTGTTATGCCTCAAGCAAGCCCGTCACCTCCTTCACCATTAATCTATCCTTGGCAGCCTTCGCTTCAACCTTCCCTATCGTGCCCGCGGCATCCATCACCTTCCATGTGTCCCTCAGCTCACCTTGCAGATCGGCAGCATATACCAACCAGCCAACACAGATGATGCCCATCTTCTGGTTCTCGCTCCACTGCTCCTCACTACTGATGTTTTCCAGCAGCGAAGCCAGTAGCTCGCCCTGCTCCGCTTCCGGTAGCTCAGACTCCGAAGACAGTGCATGCGACACATTTGCGCTGTGCTTCTTCATCCTTATCTGATGATTGGAAGATGTTATGTTCATCGCCAGGCTGAGGGCCGAGGCTTTGAGCGCGGGGTGTTTTTCGTCGAGTAGGGCGGTCGTTAGGATTGAAATGAGCGTGGACGAAAGCGGTGGAGCGAGGAGATGTGGTACGAAGAGCGGCGATGTGAAAAGATTACATGCGAGATGTAGCGTCGTAAGTCGGAGCGGGTAGGGCGCAGATTCGCCAAGCTTGTCTACGTGGTCGAGAAGATGGTGGATGGTTGCTGGTGTGCCTGTGGTTTCTTTGTGTTCTTCTGCAAAGAAACCAGCTACACGAACGTCGATCAGCGATACTCTAAGCAGGTCGAGTGCAGTGAAGAGAAGCTCTGGTGGAAGGACTGAAGTGCTTCTCCTCAGGAATTGGGCAAGCTGCGGAAGATCGCCTAATGGCGCTTCCATGGCTCCAGATTGCTCGCGCATCTGGAGGAAGGACACAATGGATGATACCGCCGGATCTTTCCCAGCATCTCCCATCTTCGCGACCAGCTTCTCCATTGGCGGCACCTTTGCGAACTTGACTGGTCTTTGACTTTGCCGCAACAGCATTGGTGTGCTCTTCTCGAGATGAGGATGGGTTGGGAATGCAGCGTTTACGAGCATCTCCACATTGTTCCGCAGCTGCCTTGGATCAGCTCCACTCCACTCATCTCGCTTCTCGCCTCTGAGGTATGTTATGAAAGTTGGTGTCGCGCGAACGTTCGGATAACGGGTGCTAATCGAGCGCTCGGCGTGGCTGAAGTCTATCTTGATGAAGACACACTTTGTACCGTTTTCGGCGGCGAGATCGTCGTACGGCTGATATACCAGTTTACATGGCGCGCATGTAGAGCTCGTAAAGAAGATGATGGCACATCGATCCCTGGCTAGGTCGAGAAGGCGATCTACGTCTTTCAAGGCTGTTATGTTGTTGACCCTACCCGTGTTTATCTCCAATGCGCTTCCTCCAGAAGAGGCTCCGTTGGATGTGTTTCCATTCGAAGTCTTCGAGTTAGCTTGTGGTTGTACTGGCTGCGGCGTTGGTGCTTGCGTGATGGGTCGCATGGCGGCGTCGATTTGCGGCCGTAGCATCTGCCCGAACGGCGTATTGAGGACGGTCTGTGGGAGCGATGTAATGTGGTCTGGTATCCCCTTGCCTACGAGAAACATGGCGAAGTCGTTGGAGAAGTTGTTGCAGTTGTGCGCAAATAGATCGTAGGCCTGCATCTGCCGTCAGCGTAGTCTAAGAATAAGTGTTAATTGGAATAGTACCTCAGGGGTATAAACCTCCTTCAAAGACTCGAGATACTCCAATACAACTTCCATGGGAAGTGCGGTTTGCCCAAGCTTGATGACTTCCATAGGCCGGCCATGATGTGTAGCTCCCGCCTGACATGTCTGTACGCCTTGGCCGTAGTAGTACTCTATGCCATCAATCACGATGGAGGTATGATATACAGCATCGATCTGTATGCCTAGAAACTGCATCGACATGCTCCGTGCAAGACCCTGTATGCAGTTAGTTCTGGGCGATTCTAGAAAGCATCGCGAATGCGCGCGCCTGTACACCTGCTCAAAGCACTTACTTGAGAAAGGTCATACACGTATAATTGGACATCCATGTTGGAGACTGTTTGCGAACGTTTACGAAGCGGTATCGCGCTTTGTTGGTACGTGAAGGCGTGGTTCGAAGTCGTAGGCAGCTAACAAGGTGACGTAGAACATTCGAGATGTCGCGAAGGCTGACGAACGTCAAAGCGCCGGCGCGACCCGCGACCCGCGACATCGCGCTAGCACATGACCTACTGGGCGCAGTCCAAGTCAGTCACTGTCGTCATTCCATCGGTTGCTAGAATGCCGACATTGACTCGAGAATGTGTCTGTAGGTCTTGCGTGTGTTGGGGGGATGCGCCCAGGCCTTGGTGATCTGGACGGCCGACGTTATGCCGCCGCCATCTAGCGCCCGCTTCCCGGCCCCTCACCGAGCGCCGCCGTGGCCATGCAATGATACGACCCCGGCCATCTCCATCTCCCTGCACTCGATTACGTCTTATCTGATTACATGCTGCCATCGAAGTTGGTGCCACGGAGGTAGCGGCGCCTCAGTCAGGAACTCGCGCGGCTCGTGTAATGCCCATCCTGCTTCCCAGTCATTCGGCGTCCATCCTTCATGCTCTCGCAACAGTTGCTCAACATCGTAAGGTGCGCAAACAGGAAAATTGGTCCTGATGAGAGAACTGTGCAGTGAGATAGCGCCAACTGCTTCTGGAAAATCTTCATGGATGAATCCCGCAGTATGAAGCCGCTGCTCGAACCAAGAAGGTCGTGGTAAGATTCTACGAGCATAGCAAATGTCAAGAGCGGTTTGCCAAGCAGCATCGCGTTGGATGATCTTGAAGACCTGCGACGTTTGTTCGGGCAAGGGGTCACCATCAAGGACGAGGGTGAAGGAACCATGTGGCATACCGAGCGAAGGGAGAGCCCTAGCCTCCATTATCCATGTACCTACGCCCTTGCTGATGGAGTTAGCGTCGCAGCCGTCGAATGTCCGATACCCTTTGTCAAAGAAGTCTTGGCACCCACTGCGATGAATATGTAGATCAGCATCGGACATGGGAAGTGCATTTCCCCAAAGGCTTACAAAGCGCTCGACCTTTAGTTGAGGGTGATTTCGACAGATGTCGATGAACCCTGTACCGTGGCTCTGAGGAAATGCGATAGATTCGCGGTCTTCGATCAGCAGGACCTTCCGGATATTATCGCGCGCAGCTTTAGGCATAGATTGCAGCAGTCGGAGAGCCACGGAAGCTGCTGAGTAGGTGTACTTTATGTTGCGACCATAGAGACCAGGGCCCGTCGTGAGCTCACGTAGTTCCGCGAGTTCCTCCATATGTGTTATCTGCCAGGGCATTGGCCTTGCTTCGCACAACGAGAGAGTCCGATTGTCGTCATACAAATCCTGCTCTGGAGTTCGCGCTGGGAGTGATCCGAATGAATCTACAGGCATATACTCGAGTCCGTGTCCCCTGGCTTTAGAAAGGAATTCGGGGTGCTGAGAGACCAAGTTCAATGTGGAGGCCACGAAATCATGCCATATGGACGGAGTTACACTGCATTCACAATCCGTAAACAGCCGGACGACTTCCCAGCCCTTCCCGTGCGCTCGCCAATGATCTATTACAGGCGCGAAGTGTGGATGTAGCGACTTCATCGCCTGCGCCTGCTCCCAACTGAGAAAGTCCGGTGCTCGTGAGTTCAATAGTATTTCTTTCCTATGGCGTATACCCAGATTGAAGAGATGAAGGAGACTAGCATGCTCCTGTGTATCGTCTGAGTGGAATGTCGTAAACCGGAGTGTGTTGACTCGCAGAGCAAGACCGTGTGCTTCGGCGGCGACATGGCGGCAAGTAAGCACCAAAGCGAGCTCGATGGGGTGACCGTCAGCGCGCCGAAGCTTGTTGGCGGCGAAATCATATACGAAGCCTCCTGCACCGCGGAAGTAGTGCTCGTAAACAAGATCGCGTATTTCGCGAGGCAATTGGAGAAGACGCGACATGGTGGGGTTGGTCGGTTCAACGGCCTGCCGACAATTCGCTTTGGTGGCTGTTCCGGCGGTTAGCTGTGCAGCGCCGCTTCAACGGCAATCATGCTTACTATCGTTGAGACGCGGAAAATGTTTGCCAAGATGTTGTCGTCGTGGATGTATTACAGGATGGAACTTCCAAGCAAGGCATTTATCTAGCAAGCCGGGGGAGAACCGGAAAGACCCACGACTTTCTTGTACAAACGGAGGTGCAGCAATGAAAAAGCTCGGACACAGTTTGGTTGGTCGTACCAAGGTTGTTATCGAGCTTTGCCGTTGAGGCCAAAACGATCTGTAACGCAAAGGCGATCGCTTCCACGGAACGAGTCGCACGACCAAAATCTCAGCATCATCACTTTCGCAGCATTCTTTGTTCACATCCACACGCACATCCACAGTACACATGAGGGAAAGAAGAGAGTTGTTTTGTGGTGGGACGAGCTTCACCGGGTAAATTTGGTGAGTGATGAACACGATGAGGCAGCTGCGCTGCCGTCCACTAGTAAGCAACGAAAAAGGCGGGGTCTCGCTACCCTGCTACCACGAATGGCTTGAAACGATTGGCTAGAGACTTCAGTCAGCGTGGTACAGTGATCTGGTGTGTGGGCAAGACATACCTGGGAGCCGAAGCGAGCCACGAACAAAAATTTCAACGAATTGCTGGAGGTACACCTCCAACGCGGCTGCAGGCAGTGGAGGTTAGTGACGGATGGGTTTACGCATGGCGAGGCACATACTTCACGATATCTCCAATGGGCGGGCAATGCCCATTGGGAAGTTGGATCACGACCTACAATGACGTCAGCGAACCTGAATGATGCGATGAGGTGGTTTCAGGCTTACCAAGGTCGTGATCCAGCATTTTTGGCTCAGGTAGCGAACGGTGTGGCAGCACCGTGAGCTTTGTGCTAGTCAGTAGCCACACGGAGGTAATGTTGGAAGGCATGCAATCGTGACGCACCTCCTGAGGATAAAATGCTGCAGTTGAGACCGCCTGGAGCCGAAGCGTCAGCGGAACAATCGTGCGACGGGGTTGTGGAGCCTCACAATATCCTCCATACCACACCACATTGCCAAAGCCCCAAGTAAGTACTGTAAGATCAAAATCGGAAAGACCTGGCAGACAGCTTGCGATTCTCACCTCCTTGTTGACTTGTTCCAGCTGCTGACTCCAAAGGTTCACTATTTGCATGAGCTGTCTCATCCTCGTAGAGCAGCGAGGTCAGAACCACCTACCAATGTCCAGCAGACCCATCGACATCCACATCACCGAGGTCGCCCCAGCTCCCACGGTGGGTCCGTCAATCATTGAGGTACCCGGCTTCAACAGTCCAAGGGCATGCCTCGAAAATGTGTTCTTGCCTTTCGTTAGTACCGCTCATCTATAGTCGCGGTGCCACTAACCAGCTTAGCTCTCAACAATCCATCGAAGAAGGACATGAAGCGCCTTGTCCACCGAGTTGGACTCAGACACCTCCAGGTCTTCCACGACGGCTACAGCTGGTTCACCAAAGTGAGCCTGCTGCAGTATCTCCCTAGACAATATTTTTAAGCTCTGCTTGTAATAATGTTGCATACATGTGTCTTACTCCTCTTCATCCTAGGATACCGCACTATCCTATCCGCCATAGAGGAGAGCTGCAGGTGGGACCTTGGGCTTGCCAAGAGCTTCATCCAACAACAGATCGACGCGATCCAAGAGTTAGCAGCAAAGCAAGGGCGGCCTGAGAGGAACAAGGAAGAAATCGACTTCGAGAAGGTGTTGTTGAAGGAGCTAGATAGTGTTGGTCGCAGTAAGATAGAGTGATTGGGATAGCGTACGAAAACCTGGCGTGGGTGAGGGCGGTGCTGAGGCAGCACATCGATTGCTTCGAAGCAATCCGGGTGGCGGAGGATCGGATCTGTGCCTAGTCAGTCGCTGATTCATCCTGCGTCTCCTTGTCGTGAGTCGGTGTTGTTTCGTTGTGCGCTCAGTCTGAACACCAGGACAGTGGTAGAGGGTTACGTACGGAGATTGACGGTTAGCTTGGAGGTGATTGGCTCAGATCTGCATGTGCCATCAGTAGCTGTAGACTGCTGAAGAAGTTCGATACACAAGCACCACGTACAGATTGGGATGATGTGTAATGAATAATGTAATGAACGAATGTAAGGAATGGAAATGGATGACGCTAGGCCCCGCCGAGGGAGCAAGGACGCCTCGAAGTGTTGTAAGATGGACGACACAGCGAATTTAACCATAGCTTGGAAGATTGGGGGCCCAGTTTAGGACGCGAACTACGTCTTCTACACGAAATCTATGACTCTGTGAAGGTTGTGATAAGATGTAATGGCTGCCACACCGGCTGCAGAGATCGGACAAGAAGCGAAAAGATTTAGAGCTATACTGAGCCCAGCGGTTAGACAAGGAGGCGGCGATGGAAGACGCTACTCGCGGCGCTTAGATCTTACTCATTCTATCCCTAAATAGGGAAAGCGGCAGAGTAATGACTAAGCTTAGCGCTCAACTATGGCAACAACATACAAGGTAGCCTTTACACGACGTTTTCTTACCACGACATCAGCTACTCTTTACTCATACTACTACTCCACAACTAGAGTATCCTTCTCCTCACCATGCATCGCGATGCTATCTGCAATTTGCGAGAGCTTTTATCATACCCTTCCCAGTCTAGGGACCTCTATCAAGCAGTGTATATGACATCAAGTGGAGAAGAGCGGACTCCTTTCTATACCTACGTTAGCCCTAGTGGTATAGGTGGAAATATATCCCAGCAAGAAACAGCTTTCTCGATATTCAACCAATTGCCAGAAGAAATTCAGCTACATATAGTCGCCATGTGCTCCGTTAGCACCCTCTTCCAACTTATGCACACCTCTTCAAAACTCCGAAGAGAAGCTTCAAAGCTCTTCTGGGGACAAAAGACCACCTATTTCCTCGTTGAAGCTGAGTGGCTTATCGACAAAGCCTACCCAGGCCAGTCGTTCTGGGACATGGCTTTTCTCGCAAACGTGCAAAACGTTGAAGTGGAGTACGAGCCAGATATTAGCAAGAAGATATGTTGCCATAATCATGGGACACTTGTCATTCGACATGATCTTATTGATACCTTCTGGGCTTCCCTAAAGCATTGGTGTCCTAATTTGCAAAAGGTTATTCTGAACCAGAGCAAAGGAGATTATTGCCTTGAAGATGATAACGAACCATTTCCGCGAGCGCTACAATGCTTACTCCAAGCATGTCCTCCGGGCATCAAGCGTTCTCTTCTCTATCTTGAGCAGAAGCCCCAATCCTCGACTGGGATCCTGCAGTGGCGTACTGATCCCTGGCAAAGATGCTTATTCCAGTACACAGATGGAGGGGGATGGTTGAGGACAGAGTCACAACGTATGTGGAGGACGATTCTCATGCCACCTAAGCAGTTCAAAGGGCCAGTCGGGCATTATATGGGACTCCGGTATGAGGCTCATAAGAAAATCCCCCTACAAAGGCTCGGCCTGTGGCCGCTTATAGTAGAAGCGCTCGACTGCTACCATTTTGATGGAGTACGTGATAAGCCCTTCTCCTGCCCACTCTCTGGTTGTGTTGCCTATTTCAACGAGGGTGGGGAATGGTCAGTACATGCTGCGGAGGTACATCACCGCGAGAAGAAAAAACTACTAGAGGTTTTGCCTAGCAATCGTATAGGGGCAGAGCTAAGAGAACGTAGCCAGGCGTTAGACAAGAAAACAAAACAAATCCAGGAGAAGTTTAGGATAATAAGAGAGGCATGGGTTGCAGGCGATGAAACAGCTCAAGAAGAAATACGGCAATCATGGATAGAGCAATTGCATCATGATGCCGCGTGGGAGACTCAAGAAACTGGACTGAAGAGCATGCTCTGGGTTGATTTCATGCAGAATGTATATATGGTCACTGAGTAGACTAATACAAACATCTACATACCCTATCCTTAGTAACTCCACGTCATAGAATGATACTAAAGAGGAGTTCTCGTGATAGCCTATTCGTGACAGACGTTGTAGGACACTACTGTATAATTGTCTTCTCCCACTTAGCATAACACGTATCTCTCTTACTTTTATTTCCACATTGGTGATCGGTGTTATCATTGATCTACGATCCACCCCCGCCCCCACTCCGTTCCAGCCAGTCTTCGCCGCTCATTCCCCGTTCACAGCCATTACCTTGCTGGTGAACTGACGATTCCCTTGTTCTTCACCTTGTCGAATTGAGACAGGCCAAAGTACACAATATCCCATCTCGCTGCACAACCGGTTCCACCCAAAACCACCAGAACGCGGACAACTCGCTGCCGAAAAAAAGATATAGACTAGTGCAAAACTTTCGCAGACCTGTATATAGTACTAGACATCGTTTGCGCAATTTCATCACGACTGGTTGGGGCTCTACAAGTCCATCCATTTGAATATATTGAGTTGTTGGGGTGGTTCAACTGGCGACGTGGTTCATCTGGCGCACGGGCAGGCGCCTGCCCCACCAAAGAAGCCAGAAGCGACCGCGAAATTAAGATGCCAACGAGTCTTATCGGCTGTGTGCTTTAGAAGCCTGTACATAACAATACACCAGCTTTTTCTTGTGATTATAGCTATCTGAGGTGGCTCAATAACCTTATCTTTGTGACTATCTGATGTTGTTGCGGTGCCGTTGCACGATTGAGAACTCTGCTGATAAAGCACTCTACCGCTTTTTCATCGTTGCTTATTCGTGAACGGCAGCTCCGCTACCTCGTCGTGTTGTAATCCATAGATGAAGCATTTAACGGGTACCGCCTAGTAGGTTTGCCAACGACACAATTCCTTGACTGAACGTCTGCGGACAGGTGTTAAGAGAATGAACGATGCCTTCTTCGCCCTGTTCCTTTCTCCGAATACAGCAAGGTAGCAATAAAAGCCATTGTTGCTATTCCTAGTAGTTAAATCCGTCTGTTCTCCTTGCAAGAGAACGCTGCCAAACCTTTTTGCTTATCTTCCACCACGCAGGAATGCAGTGGTCGCTGCCCTCAACGCAGTACTCATAACAACAGCAGCAAGTCCTACCCCCGTCACTGTCGCGCCATCCTTCTCAATTCTGATGTTTGATCTCTTGATAAGATTGCCGCCAGATGCATAGCACTCGTCGGTAGTCTTGATGATAAATTCACCTTTCACGGCACCAAGGAAGCGCCTCATCTTAGTAACATCGTTGTTAGAAGCTCGTTGGGTTGCGCAGTGCCCGAGCAATCGTTGTCTCCAACAGCAGTTGTGAGAGTTTTGGTGGGTATCCTGTGTATTGCTATCTATCCTAGATGGTGAGGTACATGAGATGACCGGGGCGCACCCTTTGTAGCCTTAGCCTGCCAAGGCTAGTCATGTGACAGAGATCGCCGTCTCCACATTTTGCGGGGTTGTGAATTCTTTAGTGCAGTCATAATCAACAGCCTTTTTTGTAAGTTGCCTATTGAGGGAAGTGCGGGGTAGTGGGTGGGTTGCACGTTCTGTGCTCTTGCCGTAATCAACAGCTTTTTTGAAAGTTGCCCATTAAGGAAGTGAAGCTGTTGGGACTAGTGGGACCCAGCCGTATGGCCCTTCACCAAAGTACAGCTGTCTCTAGGAAATGCTAGCTATCGACACGAGCGAACCGTCTGGAATAATATCTATAGATTTCGGTAATCAGAATGATCCCGAGCATATCGCCTCGCCGGCTGACGACACTGCTTCAGGACGCAAGCACGACGATGAGGGGCAGCGTCCAGCCTCGCTTACGAGCAAGGGGCAGGCGCACACCACGACAATAACATCCCAGGAACGCGCCTATGGCACCAGCCATCAACTCCCAATGCACAAGAAGCGGTCAGCGCCTTGTCAAATCCTGCACCATTACCTCCAAACATGTACCTGCGCAAGCCCTCGCTCGCTCAGCTCCGGTCCAACGAGACCCTGATCCCGCGTCTCTCCACATACGCCTCACACCTCCACCTCTGCCTGTCCATCACGCAAGCAGTTCATTCGCTGCATCCCCTGGTCGTTCAGCGCAATCCTTTTCTGCCCAGAATGCGGCTCTACTCACGCGTTCGCCTCCTCCGTCGCGCAATGCGACGTGATTGGTCCCTCGCTAACGCCACTAACTTTGCCTTGCAGCCAATTCTAAGTTCGCGACGAGGGTTCGCCAACTACGCTAGGCACAACTCAACTGCGTGTGGCCAGCAGACACTACGATTTGGTCGGGATAGGCATGGCAAAGGAGTGGGGGTTGGTTGTTCTGGAAGGTGGAACATGTTGCGATTTGTGCATGAAAACCCCTCATGTTCTCACTATTGCGATCTAACAGCCCGGCATATCCTTTCTTTCTTGTTGTGCAACGCAGTCTTCGGTCGTTCTCGAATCTATTTACCTAGACCAATTCGCTCACTACTCTACTGTCGTTTGCTTTCTCCTCGACTTCCTTTCATTGTAACCTTCCGTCATCGTCAGCATCATTTGACGAACTACCATCGCTAGCAGCTCAAAAGTTGGAATTGTCCAATCAAAGACACCATCGACAGTATTCATTGCGCTTGAGCACCAAGATCAGCAGAGCTAGACGAAGACATCGAATCCTCCACGACACTACCAAATAAACAAAATGGCACCAGCGCCTACCCCAACCTTCACACCTGAAGCCCCGCCAGCCATAATCCCCAACGCCAGCTCCCGCAGCGACGGCTTCAGTCCCGGCGCTATCATCGGCATCGTGATAGCCATCGTCTGTCTTCTCCTCGCCGTACCCTTAATTGCCATCTGCCTTCGACGATATGAAAAGACACGTCTGCGGGAGACACCCAAAAGCCCAGGAAGCAGCAACATCAGTCTACGCAGCGTGCAAGAGCACCACAGCTTGAGCAGCATACTCGTGACGAAGGAGTTGTCGCGGTCGAGTATAAGGATGGAGAGGGTTGACTCGGGGATCAAGAGGCCAGATGAGGTTTATGAGAACGGAAGAGAAAGGGAGAGAGGGTGGAGCTGTACTGAGGTCAGAGGTGGGTGATAGGGTCGGGTTGGCCAAGGGCATCGCTTCCAATAGCGATGCGGACATCATACGGAATGCATGCAGGTAACGCTACATATGGCATCAGCGTCTCTGACATACAACACCTGCGACGGCAGTACACACGCATGTACTAGGTCGGTGCTACAAGAAGGCATCAGCCCACGATCGGGGACGGTAATAAAGCGTTATAACGGTGGTGGCTGCGGAACCGGATCGCGCCGTAGCTGACCTGGCCGTGCACGCCCATTGCAAATGCTTACGAAAACCATGATCGCAATGAAGAGTCGCAGGGATATGACGGATATCGGGATCCACATGTACCCACCCGCCTGAACATCGAATTTTCTGGAAGACACGCCATCGCCATGTCTGCTCGACAATGATCAAGAAAGTACATCCGACCAAGCGCGTTCCGCAAAGATCGCGAAGCTGATCTTATCCTCGCGACTGCTACACGACTTGTTGTGTCGCATGGAACAATGTAGTCCGATCCGAATGAAGATTTGGTTAGCTGGCACTAGCACCCCGGCGAAAAGAGAAAATCTGGCCGAGCTTTGGACCAATACTGGAACAAAGCAGCTTACAAGACGCTTGATAATGGTTGGATTCAGCAAAGAGGTCCACTTTCGTTACTGTTGCTAAGCTTTTGCTAAGCTCTCTCCTTTGTTACAGTGTTTGTATGCCATGCAAAAATCGACATTGTTATCCACGATAAATAGCATAGCAATGCGTCTCAAATTGCCCACTTTCACTTCCATGCTTTTCTGTCTTTGATTCAGTACCGAGAAACTCTTCTTTTCACGTTCTTTCCAAGATGTTCAATATGCAGATTACCCTTCCTACACCAACAACAACAGCACCAACTTCACTGGACTCGCCGGTTATGCAGCCTACTTCAACGTGGACGACGTTTTCGAATCCGATCTTGCTGCTTTCAACGCAAGCGTCGCAAGCGCTCTCAAGCAGTACGCCGACAGGACCGCCAACGCCAGCGGCATCATCGACAGCTCCGTGACCGAGAAGCTCTTCCGCATCCAGTACGACCTCATCTTCAAGAACAAGATTCCCATTTCCGAAATCATTGTCTCGCCCGCAGCGACTGGGCCCATTACTATCGAGTACTGGGGCCTTTTGCCCTTTTCGCGCGGCAGTATCCATATCAACTCTACCAATGCATCTGCGCCGGCGAATATCAACCCAAACTACTTCATGCTGGACTACGATATCCGGCAGCAGATTGCGACGGCAAAGATGGCGCGCAAGTTTGCCAACACAGCGCCTTTTTCCAACGCACTCTCTAGCGAGACGACTCCCGGCCTCGACGTCGTACCCACCAACGCGTCCGACGCCGTTTGGGAGAAGTGGCTGAAATCGACGTGTAAGCTCCCGCCTCCCCCCACCCTCCCTTACAACATGATGCAGTCAAAGTGAAACTGAAACTAATACAACATTGTAGATCGCTCCAACTTCCATTACATCTCGACGGCTGCTATGATGCCGCGTGAGCTTGGGGGCGTGGTAGACTCCAACCTCACTGTCTATGGTACCAGCAATGTTCGCGTCGTTGATGCTTCTGTTGTTCCGTTCCAGATCTGCGGTCACCTGACATCGACGCTTTATGCTATTGCCGAGAAAGCAGCAGACATGATCAAGGCTCGGTATGAGTAGAGCCGAAATCGGCATACGATTGGTAAGGAACCGCTCAGCCTGAGACTGTTATCAAAAGAGAGCCATGTAGTTGTAGTTTAGTGTTTGGCATCTTGCTTATATCCATTTATTTCTCGTTCGAATAACAACATTGCGCGCTTTTTACAACTTCCGATACAAATGGACTTGCATACGCATATTCTCCAATTCAATCGGATAACGCAGTCTCTCATCCAGCCTATACCACCTACTCCCATCTTCCTTTATCTTCTCCCACCTGACAATCTCATCTTTGCTTCCCCGATTCTCGGTCGCTTGTTCCAGCAGCGTGTGGTCCAGTAGCCACTGCATCGGGTACTTCTTCTCAGCTCCGTTCAGCGTGACTGAAGAGTAGCTTCCCGGACTGTCGACTACGAGGAGAAGCGCACCGGGCTGGAGGACCGATGTCATTTGGAGAAGAAATTTCTGGGTCAGAGGCATGGATGTCGAGTAGAGTTCGTTGAGGGTAAAAAGCAGCGTTACGAGATTTGCGTCTGCGAGTTGAGCAGATAGGTCTTCTGTCGAGGCTTGGAGTACATCTTGCTGCTTGAAATGTACCGAGATATCTTCAGGGTTGAGAGGTGAGACATTTGCGGCTCTCGCAGCTGCTGATGCGTATTTGTTGAGTGTCGGCGCGGTGGTGAGTTGTTTTGCGAGATTTTCCACGACGACGCTCCAGTCGGCGACATCTATCGCAGCGACTTCGACATGTGACCCCGTGCCCTCACTTTTCCCATCCTCTTCTTCTTCTGCGTTCATGCTAGACATCAACTTCTGCATGCCACCCAGCGCCACAATCTCTGCACCTGCTCCGCCACCGAGACACACGACTTTCCGACTTTTCGACTTGGTACCCTCTTTGCCGGCCTCTTCTCTTTCTTCTTCTCCTTTATCCATGTCCGCCCATAACTTGTCTCTCCACTCCCATATCAAATCTAAATACCCCAACGCACGACTGGGACTCCATCTCGCGGCATACACCTCCAAATACTCATTCTTTCCAAACGCAGTCGCAAAATCGCGGTTATAAAGATGACCTTTGACTTCCTGCAGTAGCGGCGCAAAGTCTGAACTCAGCCTTTCCGCAAACGAGTTCCGAAAGATGTTGAGTAAGAGTTGTTGAAGTTCAATGGGTATATACGATATGCCAGGCCCTTTGACTGGGGCAGTCGAACTCGGACGTTTGTCGCTCTTCGGTTTCACGGGTTTCTCTCCTTCTCTCTGCGCCTTGCGCTTCGCGTTGAGTTTGGAATTGGGCGCCATGTTCGTTGCTTATCGTCGTTGTTGTTTACACAGCCCAATGCAATGGGTCAGAGACTAAGTGGGAAGGAGGGTGGGATGAAAGTCTCATCGCGTTATCGATAGGCGGTAAGCGAAACGAGTTGTGTGTGGTTCGCCCCCGCATGTTCAGTGTTCGGAATCCTTTCCGAAACTGCATCCCGACCTCGGGGCATGTTGCGACGAGCATACGGCCTGACTCACTTTCCTACATTGATTGACTCACTAGCAGAATCTCACAAGTATATACAAGCAGATTGCATTCACGCAAGTATACATCATTGACACATCTCATAATGCGTCTTCCCTACGTCCCCGACCCTCCAAACTTCACGTCCGAAGAAGACAAAGCTGTCGAGCAGCGCGTGAGACAACGTCGAGGCGAAAAGGGTCTCATAGCTCTGGACAGAACATTACTTCATGCTCCTCCGGTCGCCGATGGATGGTAAACCATAACACCTCACCGAATAGCAAGAGCAAAGTCCTGACTAACAACGTGTCTTTTCACAAACAAAACAGGAACTCATTCCTAGGTTCCATCCGCACCAAAACCAGTCTTCAAACCGCCATCCGCGAAACAGCCATATGCCGCGTCGCCGTCCTAAACAAAGCATGGTATGAATGGGAATCGCACTCGCCGATCCTAGAATCCGCAACAGACGTCACGCAAGACCAAGTCCGCGCCGTCCTCGAGTCTGCTGCCCGAGAACCGCTGGACGAAATCCTTGGACCTCGACTCTCGGCCGTGCTAGCCTACACAGACGCCATGACGCTGGATGTGCGTGTCCCGGATGCTGTGTTTGAGAAGCTCAAGGAAGCGGGGTTCAGCGACAAGGAGGTTGTAGAGATTACGGCAACGATTGCCGCGTATAATTGCGTGTCGAGATTTCTAGTCGCGCTGGACGTTGGAGAGAGGAATGCGCAGACGGGGCCGAAGGAAGGGGGTAAGGAGTAGTAGAACAAGCTGTGCAGAGAGACATATTTGTCCGTCAATTCTAAAAGGACAACGGTCACGTCACATGTTTAACTGTTTTCTTGGTCATACATACGACTGCTGTCCTACACACCTCTCACACACATACACACACACTTCTCTCCCATCCCACCATGACCCGCTCTTCCAAAACGCTAATCACACCCTCTTATTCTGCCTCGCAATCTTCCTCCTCTGCGCCAACATATGGCTAAACAAGATATACGACCCCGGCACATAAACCGCCAGTATCGCCCAAAGCGCAAAGCCAAACATCTCATTCCTCTCCTTCGCCAGCGGAATAGCACTATACACTAACCAGCACTCACTCGCAATACCCAACGGATACAGAACCAAGAAAGTGTTGTACCGTAGCCAAGTCCACAGCTTGGGCACGCCGACGCCAGACAGCGAGAAGACAAAATACGAGTAGCGTATTACTTCTGTTACGCTCCAGGCAAGCAGCATGGTAGCGTAGGCGGGGGAGTGGCGTGTAGACAGAGGGAACGCGGGAGGCGAGGCGATGAGGTGGACGAGCAGGAAGCGGGAGGCTACTTGCATGAGGGTTGTTAGAAGCGGTGCGCGAACGAGGCCTGTAATTGTAGTTGTTAGCCGGTCGTCACATCTCTTCTTTATGGTGTAAAACGAGGGAAGAGATATGTTAGATGGGAGATGACAACACGTACCAACTAGACTGTGCAGGACTTCCAGTCCAGCGAGCGTTTGCACAGTCCTCGTGTATCCCTCCAGACTATCATACACCTTCCCGCTTGCCAGTCCTCGTCTCGTTGCGGTGAACCAGTCGTCGCTGCCAAAGAACGCGCCGGCCTTTTGTGCATTGACCACTTCATTCGCACCGATCGTCACGGTCTGGTACAGCACGCCCGCCCACAGTGCTGCAGAAGCGGCATTGTAGGCGAGAAGGTATGCATTCTTCGCTCCAGATTGTTTGGCGGGTCGCTGGTCATTTGGCGCGGCGGCCTTTGCTGGTGTGGATTTGGCGGACATTGTTTTGTGTGTGTGTGTGCTGCAGACTCGATTGCAGTGGATGGATTCGTTCGAGAATGGAAGGGGGAGATGCAGCCCTCGGAGGTAATGAGGAGGTGACGACGGTGTATGTGTACCTGAGGCTCTCGCGGATGGGCATGCAAGCTGGCATTTCTCGTCATGGCCTCGGCTCGCGTACCTGAGAGACCCTGACGTCTTGGCGCGGCTGATGCCGGCTTGTGCCATGTGGGATGAGATCATCATACGTCAATCCTCTCATAGATTTCCAGGGGTGCGATCATCAGACTCTATCATCTAAGCTGTAAACGCTGCTTGGGATCAAACAGATCAAGCTAAGTCAAAATATGAGTCACTCGTCTAGACATCGTCATGATAATGTTCACGGGAAGTGAGTCGTGTTGAGACTCAGCAGGGCAACGTCAAAGCAGTCGAATGACTTGGTAGAACAAGCTCAATGCAGACGCACTTCCTAAACACCTCGTCTTTCTTGTATTCAAGTTGTGATACTCAATGGAAAGATGGTGATCATGTTCAAATGCATACTAGACTACGAAAGAATGGCCATGAACCGAGACATCCCCCAACCTCCCTACCGCCTCTCTCACACTCTCAATGTACTCCGAAGCCCATGCAAGCCCATCAAGCCGCGGCTTTGCATCTTTGATTGTACAGTAGTAAGACCTTCCATATTCAACCCCGCCCTTCTTCTTCTCTTTCATTGGGATAACAAGCATCCCAGAGGAAGCAGACCACCCATGAACGTTCACAATAAAAAGGAAAAAGAAAGGAACGCCGTGCTATGCAAATGCAACAAATGCGAGTAGATATGATCGCGCAAACTGAGATGATGCAAGCAAGGGTATCGTCAAAACACCCAACCATGACTGAGCCGAGATAGGAGAGGATGAGAGGTTCGTCGAAGGTATCCGCCTCTGGAGTTGCAATGAAGCTTCCCAGTTACAAGAAGACCTGAATCATGCTCTTCTTGTTCGTCACATTCTTGTCGCAGCCATCAACTACGCAAGTCTTGAAAGGAAGCGTATTCGCCGGTCTCTCCTTGCCCTTTGCGCTGCGCTTTATAGATCGGTTGGTCGTGCATTCGCCGCAGTAAACCTGGTAAATCATCAGTTGGCTGTCTCTCCATCTCCGTCGTATTGAACTTACGTGGCCGCATCCCTTGACAATCCACACCTGCCTCTTTGTCTCGTCTCCCCCAACACACAGCTCGTCCTCGCAATTGGGACACACCAGCGCACCCCCGTCCTCTTCGGGACTCCTCGTAAAACCCTCAGGTGCCTTTGGCGGCGCGGTATACGTTGGTGGTGAAGGCGCCGGTGCCTCCCTGCCCCCACGGGGACCAATTTCGAACCCGACCATCTCAAAGTCCATGACGGGCGCCATGAAAGCGCCAACTCCGACTCTAATATGCGGTGCACGTCCCCTCGACGCGCTCCTCGAAGGCGCCACAGGCTCCTGTTGGTTCCCAAACTGCGTTCTCGTCCGATTGACCTGGTCGTGAAACCGTTCGATCTGTGCGCGGAGGTGTGTGAAGCGCCCGTTTAGTGTGAAGAGGTCGAGCACATTGTCCATTTGCTCGTTTGCTTGGCGACGGCGTTGTTCGTGCTCGGGGAGGGCGTTTGCGCGGAGGAATTCCACCTCTTCGTCACCATCTGAGTTGTCGCGGGGGAGGCCGTTGGGCAGGGGAGAGAGAGAGCTATGGGGGCGGCGGCCGCCCGGTATAGTGCGGGAGGATATGAATTCAATCTCTGGTGAACTCGGCGCTTGTCCTGGTGCTGGTGCATCGACATTCCACTCTTCGTCCCCGTTGTCCAGGTCGATGATGATGTCCATCCCCCGCGGTAAGCGAGGCGCGTGACGGCGATTACGATGGCTATGCGACTCTTGCTGTTCTCTTTGCCTCTCCCTCTCCCGTCGTGGTTCTCGCGCTTGGTGAGCTATTTGGCCGTCGTGGCTTGCACCGTAACCCGAATCATCAGCCGTGAGATCGATGACGTTGTTGTCCTGCCTCACATGGATGGTGTCGTCCTGCCTCACATGGATGGTGTCGTCCTCGTCCATGTCATCATCCCCTGTCAAGTCCACCGATGCTGTTGCTTGCGACTGCTGTGCCGAGCCAGCGGGCCGCCTGTAATCGAAGCCATCTCCTGCAAAACGCCGTGTTGCTGAAGATGCCATGTGTTCGACGCGCGGGAGGTACAAGCCGGCAGTACGTGAGCGTTCGGCACTGGCGCTGGAATCGGCGCGCTCAAGGGGTGGCCGGGCATGCGATCGCAATGCCGACTCAAAGTTTGGTGTTGCTTCGCGGCCGAAATGGGGTGCTGCTTCGAGGCCGAAATGGTAGCGTGTGGGAGGCTCGTAGTAGTTTCCGTTTCCTGGAATATGTTGTCTGTCGTCATCGTCGTCGTCGTCGTCGTCAATGTGGTAGGTTGGCGGTGGAGCTTCGCGATTGTTCCTATTGCCAAAAGGGTCGTATTCGAAAAAGGCATGCGGGCCAGAAGCTTCCTCTTGGTCCATTTGGGCATGTGAGCGCTACGTGACGTTCTCTATCAGCGCCTATTCTCCGCTCACTCGCTGGGTACAACCGCCAGCGGCACTCACCTTCTGCTGTCTGTGCGTATACCCAAAAGGCAGTGCTTCTCCGTCCATGCCGGATGTGAGGGAGAGTGTGCGGCCGTGGGTGGATGTGGGTGGAGTCGCAGTCGGAAACAGCAGCACCGAGCTGAGGTTGAGCGAGGGTTGGGCCCGTCTGGTGCCGTTGGGGTGCTGACTTCGGCGAAACTGTGGTGGCGCTGGGAACATTGGACATCTGTGCAACATGACAAACCGTCCAACGTCAAACCTCTCAACCCTTTCACCTCACCGTAATACCCGCACAAATCAGTCACCGACTGTTCTTCGACACTCTTCTCGCATCTTCTGCGACTTGATTGCTCCTGACGCCATCGCAATTGCCTCGCTTGCACATGTGAGATGGATCGTGACGTAGTGTTTTTCAGCATATGGAAACATGATATTCAGATTGATGGTCTCGGAGACGACCCGATTTTCCCGTCGTCTACAGTAATGCTACAAACCAATTTACGCCATATCGCCCTACATGCACTAGCAACGTCCTCAAATGCATGCGCATAGCTTCAAGATTGCCCCACACATCATGGAATACCCTCGAGGTAGTCGATCGAGTTCCCGCTAACGGAAGACTATTAAAAGTGATGGAGTATACCTTCAGACCGATTCTCTGGCTAAGGCGCTGTCAGCACAGCCAAACCACCCTCGGTAGTCAGCGCCACAACATTCTCGGCCCTGCCACCCCAAGCGACATCCTTTGCCGGCGCCGCCTTCCTGACAAGCTCAGCCCAGCTCTTCGTCGCCTTGGTGTACTGCTGCACCGAAACACTGCCAGTTCCACCAATTGCCAAGAACTGGCCAGTGTAATCCCAGCTAACGCTATTAACCGGGCTGCCAGATTCAAGCGTGTGGATGGCAGCCTGCTTCCTGATGTCCCAAATCGCGACACTGGACGAGTTTTCCTGTACGACGGCGAACCAAGTTCCGTTCTCAGAAAACTTGAGATCGACGACGGGAGCCGAAGTTGCGAGTTCGGCCATTTGTGTGCCAGTCTTGATGTCGTAGATGCGGATGTTGCCGTCGGAGCTTCCGATGAAGAAGAGCATGCCGTCTACGTGGAATGAGACGCATGTGATCTCGGCTTCGACGTAGACTTGCGAGACCGTCTTGAAGGTTGTAAGTTCGTGGATGGCGTATCGCTTGTCGGCGCCGGCGGTTGCGAGCATCTTGCCGCTGGGGTGTACAGACATGGACGTGACAGCTCCGGCGTGAGAAGCTATTTGCGCAACGTCATCCCCGTTGGAGAATACCTTGACTGTGCCTGCCGATGTTCCAACAAGCGCGCGCTCTCCCCACCATGCCACCGATGTGACTGCGCTGCCTGCATTGAATGTCTCGAGGACCTTGCCCTGGGTCAGTGAGTAGACGCCCGTGGTGCCATCCGCTCCACCGAACAGCACATTCTGTGCCTCGTTGACTGCAATCTTGGTGCTGCCTGGGTATAGAGATTCGGTCGTCTTGGCAACGTCGTAGTTGGAAATGGCGTCCCCAGAGGTCCAGTCTGCTGGCACAGGTCGCTTTCGTCGGGTGCCGAAGAGTCTGGGTATGTTAGCTCAAGTTGATGGCGTCGTTCGATTGCAAGGGGACTCACTCTTGCTGCGTCTCTTCCACAAGAGCTACAAGCTGCTGAGGCAGGCCCTGTCCGTCCACCTGCATGGCATCGCCCTGGCCGCCTCCACTGATGGTGACGTTGGACAATGCCTCGCGCGCCTCGTCTCTCTCCTTGGATATCCGCGCAATTACCCTCGTCGCCGCATCGTTCTGGTACAGCGCAGTACTCAACTCCTGCCTCGTTTGGGCCAAGTGCTGCTTGAGCGTGTGCGTCTCCAGAACCAGCGCATCCCACTCATTCTGGAAGGCGCTCAGCATGGCCGGTATCGAGGTGAAGTTGGGCGCGCGCGGAGTGACGACATTGGGCGACTTGAGCTCGATGAGGTCCTCCGTCGCGAGATCCTCGCCAGTAACGGGGTCGGTGTGGTGTTCTGAGATGTGGGCTTCGATGAGGCGCTTTTCGAAGACGTTGCCCGATTTGCGCGAGGCAACAGGTTCGCGGGGAGCTTCGCCAGAGATTGCGCAGAGCATGATTGCGGGATTGGCGTGTTGGTGGTTGATGCTGTCGCGTTCGTTAACTTTTCGGTCTTGGGATTGGAAGCGCGCTAGTAGTTTGGACCGTGCGCGTCCATGTCCAAGATGCTTCATGAGGGACTACGTAGAAGCTCTATTTTCCATCATCGAGAGTCTTCGTTCTGCGAAGGCTAGCATGTTGCGTCTTGTCTTATGTCTGTGGTTCTGCTTGCTCAAAGCCAACCATTTAGCAGCCGTCAGTGCATGCGCTCACCCAGGCTTTTCGTTTGTTTGTGCCGACAGGCATGATTCTGGAAGCGATAGCTGTTCGACTGTTCAAGTCACATGACTTGCTCCGAAGATTTGACGTCTCGGTCCGGCCACTCGTTCCATGCCACCAAACTCTAGTTTTCGCATCTCCAGCCGTCCTCTTGGCGAGCGGAAGCACGAGGGCGCGTCGGCATGCGAAGTCGGACCGGCATCTCCCACTCCCGACATTCAACGAATCAACGCCGACGCGCTTGCATCGCGCTTCGCATCCGAGTAAACAAACTGGATAATTTACCCCAGACTTTTTCGCCTCTCACCATTTTCAGCCCCAAACCGGAAGGTCTCCGGGCAATCAAGCAATTATAGTGTCCCCCTGCGGAACCAATGACCCCGCCTCGCTCCATCTTTGGCTCTCGCATCGTTGCCAAGCCATGCAAGAGCAACCTCCTCTATGACGGTACTGCGGGGGAGCGCGTCTTGGGTGCATATCCGCCTACTCTAGTTATGTAAACGGTAAGTCCGAACCGAGATCACGATGCATGCCTTGTTGTTGTAGTGCCACAGACTAGCGTACACGGGCTGCATAGGTTTGTGTATAAGAAGGACATCGCTCCCTCGACGGATCAGCATCCAACCAAGGTCCTGCTCTTCTCAATTCCATCAGGCACCATGATCACCAAAGGACTTTTAGCTCTTGGAACAGCGGTACCTGCACTTGCGGGTTCGCTTGTTCAACGACAGAGCTCGTCGCTTGAGGGATGCCCTGGATATACCGCCAGCAATCTCCAAGATGATGGCTCCAGGGTCACCGCAGACCTCAGCCTCGCAGGCGCCGCTTGCAATGTTTATGGCGAGGACTTGACTGACCTGAAGTTGGAGGTCGAGTATCAGACTGGTACGTCGCGTTGGCTTCGCTAATCATCGGCTCTATGCTAACAGTCCACAGCCGACCGACTCCATGTCAAGATCTTCGACGCCGCCGAACAGGTCTTCCAGATTCAAGAGTCTGTCTGGCCGCGTCCTTCCGGCAGTGAGGGTGTCAGTCCGGAAGACTCTGCTCTGGCATTCACCTGGACCGACAGCCCTTTCTCGTTCGCCATCACGCGTAGGGAGACCAACGAGACCCTCTTCGACACGTCGGCTGCATCTCTTGTCTTTGAGTCACAGTTCCTCCGTCTGAGGACCGCTCTGCCTCCTTCTCCAAACCTATACGGTCTTGGTGAATCGACAGATCCGTTCCACCTAAACACCACCAACTACACCCGTACTCTCTGGAACCGAGATGCCTACGGCACCCCGGAAGGGTCCAACCTTTACGGAGCTCACCCCATTTACTTCGATCACCGCGGTGAGAACGGAACCCATGGTGTCTTCTTGGCCAGCTCCGAGGGCATGGACATCAAGATCGACGACTCCGAGGGTCAGTACCTCGAGTACAACACCCTGGGTGGTATTCTTGATTTCTACTTCCTTGCTGGTCCTGGACCGAAGGAAGTCGCGACTCAGTACTCCGCTCTTTCCGGCCTTCCTGCCATGATGCCGTACTGGGGCTTTGGTTCCCACCAGTGCAAGTACGGTTACCGTGATGTCTGGCAAGTTGCCGAGGTTGTTGCCAACTACTCTGCTGCGGACATACCTCTAGAGGTGAGTTCTAAACCGCCGAATCGTCATCTCATATTTTCGCTGACATTATTTAGACCATGTGGACGGATATTGACTACATGGAGCTCCGCCGCCTGTTCACCCTGGATCCAGAGCGTTACCCGCTTGATTTGGTCCGCCAACTCGTTGATTACATCCACGCTCACCAGCAGCACTACATCATGATGGTCAACTCCGCCGTCTGGAGTGGTGACTACGATGGCTACAACGCCGGAGCTGCGCTTGACGTATTCCAAAAGCGTTCCAACGGCTCTTTCTTTGAGGGCGCTGTCTGGCCTGGTCCCACGGTATTCCCTGACTGGTTCCACCCCAACACACAGCAGTACTGGGACGAGCAGTTCGCTTCATTCTTCGATCCGGCAACTGGCGTTGACATCGATGGTCTCTGGAACGACATGAATGAGCCTGCAAATTTCTGCCCGTACCCTTGCCTCGACCCCGAGGCCTACTCTGAGGAGTCCAAGAACCCTCCCAAGCCACCACCAGTCCGCACCTCCGCTGACGGTCGCCAGATCCCTGGCTTCCCAGCAGACTTCCAGCCTCAATCCAACTCTAGCGCGGTTCGCCGATCAAGCGCTCAGCTCAAGAAGTTTTCCAACGTCAAGCGTCAAGCTTCTAACAACACCGCTGACCTTGCTGCGCACCCCGGTCTTCCTGGACGCGACTTGATCAACCCGGAGTACCAGATTGCGAACGCCGCTGGCTCCATCAGCAACAAGACGCTCGATACTGATATCCAGAACTACGATGGAACGTACCACTACGACACCCACAACTTCTGGGGTTCGATGATGTCGATTGCTTCGCACAAAAGTATGCTTGCGCGCCGTCCCGAGCGTCGTCCATTGATCATCACCCGCTCTACTGTAAGTTCTCACCATATCATCAGACGCTATGTAGCTAACAAGATATCCAGTTCGTCGGTCTCGGCACATACCTAGGAAAATGGCTCGGCGACAACGTCTCGGAATGGGCGCAATACCGCTTTTCAATCGCCGGCATCTTGAACTTCAACTCCATCTACCAGATTCCCATGGTCGGCCCTGATATCTGTGGTTTCGCTGGTAACACCACGGAAACCCTCTGTGCACGTTGGGCAACACTCGGTGCCTTCTACCCCTTCATGCGAAACCACGCTGGCGACACGTCAATCGACCAAGAATATTACCGTTGGCCATTAACCACAGCCGCAGCTAAGAACGCTATTGCAGTACGCTACAGACTACTCGACTACTTCTACACTGCGTTCCACCGCCAGACCACCACGGGTGTACCCAGCCTGAACCCCCTGTGGTTCCACTACCCCTCTGACGCCAACACCTTTGCCATTGAGCACCAATTCTTCTACGGCGACGCCATTCTCGTCTCTCCTGTATTGGAAGAAAACTCGACCTCCGTGTCCATCTACCTGCCCAACGAAGTTTTCTACGACTACTGGACCGGCGAGCGCATCCAAGGTCACGGCTCGATGATCAACCTCACAGACGTCGGTTTCGACTCCATTCCCCTGCACATCCGCGGCGGATCCATCTTGCCTCTCCGCGCCGAATCCGCAAACACAACCACGGAGCTCAGGAAGAAGGATTTCGTACTGTGGATCGCGCCCAATGCGACGAATCAAGCTGAGGGATCGCTGTACCTTGATGATGGTGATAGCATTGAGCAGCCGGCCGTGTCCATGATATCTTTTACGTACGACAATGGCGCATTCAGCATGAGCGGTGAGTTTGGTTACGAGACTGAGGTTGTTGTGAAGAATATTACTGTGCTGGGTTGCGAGCAGAGTCTTCAGGGTTCTGTTAAGCTGGATGGAAAGTTTGAACATGTCTTTGGCGATTGCGCAGCTGGTTATGCGGGTAAGGCGCCGAGGAGGGGTTTGGCGTAGCGGTGTTGTTGTTGAATTGATGGGATGGTGAGTTGACCATGCTTTCATTGCCATGTAGTTAAGGGAAGATGACATGGGAGCGCGATTAGCCGCCGCTTCAGAAATTAATCCAAGTGAGATGCTAAAGACGATATGAGATTTCAAACAAGATTTTGTGACTACTGCAGGATTGAGAAGGGAGGTTTAGGCTGGAACTACCGTGACTATGTGGAGGAGAGGAGAGATGAGACGAGGGTGAGCTGGAGCTGAAGTGGAAATCGAAAAGGTAGGAGTCAAGAATTGTTTCGGTAAAGACCCGGGCTCTCTAGGTTGGAGAGAGAGAGATAACACTCTCGCGAGAACGTCTTTATATTGATGCATACATACTCTCGTCTATCCACGGACGAGGCGGACATGTCTTGACCACCCACTGCCGATGCAGCTTCCTCGTGCTCGCCACCTTGGCCCAAAAGTCGTCCCAGTACACCGTATACGCCGTTTTGTTATCACGCGATACATATAATTTATGGTCACGGTTGCGCATATCCATCATCCTCTGCATGCAGAAGCGCAGGTTGGCGATATCAGCAACCACTTCCTTGCTCACATCCACCCACACATTATTTGGCTGTTGTGCATTTGACTCTGGTGAGGGTTGTAATTGCTGCTGCTGAGTGAGGATGTGTTCGTCCAGAGTAATTACTTCGAATGCGCAGCCAGCCCAAGGA
Organism: Alternaria tenuissima; assembly: GCA_004156035.1. Taxonomy (NCBI): domain Eukaryota; kingdom Fungi; phylum Ascomycota; class Dothideomycetes; order Pleosporales; family Pleosporaceae; genus Alternaria; species Alternaria tenuissima. The sequence goes on from PDXC01000003.1 coordinate 2,902,473, forward strand.
CCATGTATGAATTCTAGATACTTGTCGGGTGAGTGTGGGTCCTCTGGAGTAGTAGTAGTAGTCGCAGATGGCGCTCTGTTACCACCGCTACAAGTGAGAACGAGAAAGATGTTGGCCAGGGTAAACTGCTCGTCCGTCTTTGGCTCCGCGTGTTTATTTTCCCTTTTCGGTTTGTAGAGCACGCGTTTTGTGAAGGTTTTCCCGACTCTTTTCATCCTATCGGATAACAGCTCATAGGACCTAGGGTCGTCGCCCCAGTCAGGTGCCGGATCAGAATCAGGCTCTTCTTGCAACTGATCCGAGCGCACGTATTGTCTGGTGGTCAGGTTGCGGAGCACCCATACTCTCTGCCTAGAATATGCACCTGGTTTGGGACGCAGCATCAGATCCTGCTTGATGTTTTTCAGGTCGTCCGGTCTGTTCTTCAGGTCGTAAATCCACATTTTAAAGGCCTGCTGGTCTGAAGCTGAGGGACAGTCCTTCCAAACAGTGAGAGCTAGCCATCTTTCATCTTGATCATGCCATGTCCAGTCCCATTTCCAATCGTCAACTGAAGCAAGGGGCGTCTCGAACGTTTCTTCGATACCATAGTTCTGGCACTGCTCGCTGGTGAATCTCGCCTTGACGTGGTGGAAACCAACCTTCCTACCTACCCAATTCTCCCGATAGAGCCGGTGAATGCGGCTCAACACGAGTGGCCATATACGAGCGGAAGAAAGGCCTAGGGCGATGAAGTTGAGAGAGAGCTCAGCGATGTGATCGAGGGTGGCTTGGGCGTTACGGATCTCGTCGACGTATTTCGGACTGGGATTGCGGCCCCAGTCGAGGTGCTTCAGTCCGCGACGGCGGTCGAAGCTGTCCAGTGGCAATACGTGATCGAGGATCTGATCAAGGATCTCGTTTGGAAGACGTTCGAAAAGGTCCCCACCAGGAGGATAGAAGTGTTGAACACGCTGAGCATCCGACAAAGGCTTGATAAACGCGTAGTAGAACCAGTCTTCGTTCTTTTCCTTAAAAAGCGAGGCCGTGTCGCAGTTGTAATCATTGCGCTGTCCAATATGAATAGCTTGATTGAGCTCCGGGCAGACAAGCTGGTACCAATCAGGAAACCCGTTATTTGGGTTGCGGTCGAAAAGGTTACCCATAGTCTTTTATGGTCTTTGTGCGGCTCCAAGGAGATGAAGCCGTATCTTGGGAGTTGGAGAAACCATCTCGCGACTGTCTGCCCCTTGTTCATGTGATGTCGCGCCACAGCCTAGGCTATATCCAAACCGGAAATAGCAATGTGATGCAGTAGTAATCGAACACGCTTAGGCAGCTGCGCTTCCATCCACGAATGGAAGCACGAAGAAAAGCGGGCCCTCGCTTGCCTGCTACCACGAACGGCTTGGTACGATTGAACAGCAATGTAATTAATCCGTCGAATAGGCATCGTCAAATGAGGCACGCGATTGTCTTGCCAAGTAAACACCGCACCGTCGAGTGTCATGGCTCGGTGTTTGTCTGCAGTGTCAAGTTTTGGTCGCGCTTCGATTGGCAGCACTTCCAAGAGCCGTAGAGGTCGTGATAGAGTGATTAGCCTAAGCTGCATCGGGTTAGTCAAAGATCGATGCATAGCTACGAGGGATTGGACGAACCTCGGCATCTCAATTTGGTGAATAGCGGTCGGACTTCACTAACTATTTGTTGAATAATAGCGTGCGAATGCACTCACCACGCATAAAACACCATAGCTGAGTCAAGAGGACAGCGCCCAATTCACTTACTAAGCGCGCGGTCTTGTATGAATGAACCGGATATTCACTACCGTGTTTGAGCAGCTGTGACTACTTTGGAATGACTGAATGAAAAACGACGGGCGATTACATATACCTCTGCGTACCATCAGCTAGCCAATCTAACATACATACCTGCAGACTTGTGACCATCAAAGTTGTAATATACTCATTTACCTAGCCTATTCCTCAGCTATCCGCCCACTTGACCCATATCACAGCCTGAAGTCAGAACACACAACCACAGCGGCACCACGATGTCCACCAACATTGGCACCAACACAGTGCAACGTGCAAAGTCACCGCTCGAAGACTTTCTCCATCGAGCCAGCAACGCCGGCCTACACATAGAAGCGGAAGTAGAGATGAATCAAACGAGGGCTAATAGTAGCGGCAATTGGGAGGCTGTGAATGAATCGCACTACGTAGATGAACAGGACAAGGACGAGTGGGTTCTTGTCGGCAAGACAGAGGGCGAGAAGACGCAGGAATGTAACGCGAAGCAGGGGGCGGACGAGCGGACAAAGCAGGTCATACAGCACTGAAGGATTGATAGTTGGACCGTTAGCAAAAGTGCCATGGAATCGAGATCAAGCAAAGACAGCTTGGAAGCAGGATTGGGTATCTTCATTCCGTAGCCACGCGCAACATGCACTCTCGCCTTTATATCAGCAATTCAATTGCCACCGACATCCATATCAGTCTCATAGTGTCCGCTCGCGGCACTCGTGCTATGCGCGTCGCGACGATGCTCCCGTGGTGTCCAGCGTGTAAGGTAGTGTGATGGCACCGAGTCCCGGCTCATTTCTTTCCCTTCTTCTTCTTCTTGCCTCCCGCGCCGCCCGTACCAGCCGCAGGTACACCACCCATCTTGACGTCCCCACCCTCGTCGACCTGCGGTGTAGACGCGCCTTCTCCGCCAGCCGGCATGCTCAAATCCTCCATCGTCTCCGGCAGCGCTGCCATGTGTCTCCCCAATCTCCCCAGATTGCCAATCAGCCGGCCGACCTCGGCGCCCTTGTTCGTCTCATACTGCAGACATGTGCCCGACTCTGGATCGTACGTCTTGAGCGTAAAGAAGACGGTGACTTCCTCGGGGTTCTGCGATTGCGGCGGCGGTGAAGACGCACGCGATGTGTCGGCGGGTCGGGCGGCTCTCTTCTCGTCGTACTTTTGGCGCTTCTTTATCTTGGAGGATGTGGGTTTTAGGACCGAGTATTTGGATGTGATGCGTGTCTAGGAGGCATGGGTTAGATGAGGCCGTGTCGCGTGCGTGCGGCAGGGTGGAGCTTGGCATACGGATGTTGGTCGCGCTTTGAGGAGGAGCGACGACTGCTCGTACCACTCTGCGCTCGTGTCGAAGTATGGCATCGTGGCGGGTGTGGGTGGGTGTCTGGGGTAATGGGAGGGTGAAGGTGACGATGAGGCATGGTCGGTGCCCTGTGGGTTCGGTAGGCGGGCAACTTTTGGCGGGGTCGCTCGGGAGAACATCGGTCCAGGCCAAAACCGTCACTCCCACCTAGGCACCGTACCGCGCGACAGGTACCCGGAAAAAGGGCTGAAGCAACCACCGACCTATCAAGCAGCAGCATTCCTCGTTGTTCAACGGTCCCTCGAACCTTCCACGTCCAAGGTAGTTGACTCACGGCTCAACCGTCTCATCTCAAAAGTTCAGACTCAACTGCGATACCCCCCAAAACACGCCTTGGTCTACCTAACACATCAATCGCATCTGATATATTTGTGGCATCATGGATGACTCCGTTGCCCAAGACTTTGGCAACATGAAGCTAGAGGAAAAGACGGACAGTGACAAGATGCCCACCCCTAGGGCTGAACTCGAAATTACCATTCAAGGACTAGTGGCACGTGGCAACCATCTCAATAACGAAGTGGAAACCTACATCGCCGCAGTTCTAGAGAAGCAAAAGGTTGGAAAGGTCTACAATCCAGTCGAGTACGTTCAGTCATCGTGCTATCCAAGATAGCCTGGATGATCCCCTGGTATTCGCTCCACCAGTAAGCTTAGCCGCGATATCTACTACAAGAGTACCAAACCAACACGCTCGTTCGCACAACTAACGACAACAGATACGGGAAACTTCGCACCGATATGCGCTGTGAACTCGCCTTCCTGAAGAAACTCGCAGGCTCCAACATGGATGAAGAGAAGGCCCGTAACTACATTGTGTCTTCTAATCTCCTGTACTACGAAGCCCTATGGGCCGCCGCAAAACGTACATCAGGGATCCGAAGTTTCCGAAAATTATTCTTCTGGGACCGACACAAAGCTCCGGGTGGTAAAAACACAACAAAAGGCGTCAGCCTAGCAAAAGGAAGCCAAAGCAAGAGCAAAACTTCTGCACTTGTCGACATCGTCGCGGAAGAAGGCGCAGAATGGATACGAGTATCAACTGTCTCCGAGAAACGTATTCTATTCGATCTCGCAAAGCTGGGCTGGGTGAACGACTCCGACTCGGACGACGAGGACATGCCGCCGCGCCCTGAAGACGACGATGACGACGAAGACCAGATCGACGTGGTGCGGAATGCTCGCGAGCTTGCGCGAGCTGCGCGCGCAAATCCCGTGCGTGGTCGGCCGCCCAAGGTGCATTTCGTCCTCACACGAATCTCTGCTGGCAAAACACCAGCTATCGATATGATCATCAACAAGATACGCGCAACGGGTGCGCTAGTACAGTGCGGAGAGGACATACCGCCCGCGCTGTCGATAGACGCCGTGCTACCACGGCTGCTCATCGATCGATCGCGAGCGCTGAGCGATACCCTGAATATCGACTGCACCATTCTGCTAGCGCTCATATCGGATATCTCGCACAAGCCTTGCCCGATACTTGACTGGTATCCGGGAGAGGTGCGGGCTCAGATTGAGGAGGAGGCTGTAGAGCACTTGTTGCCAACACGTCTGTATCCTGCCATTGGCGCGCATCCCATGGTGTGCACGCGCGAAGCTGCCGACCAGATGAATCTTATCGTGCAGACTCTGGCGACTGATACGGAGAAGCTGAGAGCGGACATACTGCTAGGACAAGGCGATTGCGCCTCGTGGTCGCGAGAACGGCTTGTGGAAGAATGGGTACGTACTCGCAGGCTGCCCGCTCCACTCGCATATCGAGCACCGACAAAATCACCTCATCACGAAACCACTACATAGTTTCTTACTGACAATCCTCTTCCAGGCCGCCATATCGGATTACTCCTCACCCCCACACTTGACCCTCCCCATCGTCGTTAAAAGCCCCAACATTGACGCCCTTATCGCCAGCCTCCCCAGCGTAGCAGCGACCGTCGTTGCTGAATTACTCGAAAGTCCCTCTGGCCTTCTCAACCAATCCATCTTTCTTTACGGCTGGGCTGAGGGCCTCACGACGCTGAGCGCGAACCGTGGTCGAGCGAAACAGATTGATAATATTATTAATGAGCATGGATTGAAGGATGGGGAGGCGGGTCCGCATATTTGGCTTTGTGGTGAGTCGAGGAGTTTGATTGCTAAGCATGGGCGGAGGAAGTAGGTGGGATGGTAGGAGAGGGTGGGAGCAAGAGGGGAATGGAGAATGGAGATGGAACGTTGGCTAAGCAGCTTTGATATGATGAACGTGCTGGTCATAAGACGCAGGCACAACACTCTTGAGTTACACTGTATTGTATCGCAGTAGAAGTGTGTTCTTAAACACTTACTTAGCTTCACTATATGCAGCTGTATATATACTTATTTAGGAACTTCATTGATTGCAACTGAAGCCATTAATCTGATGCAGTTCTGGAGAGTGACCATGGCGCTCAGGCTAAGCAGCATTGAAAGAGATATGTGCTTTTAGAAAGTCAAGGTTTATGTTAGTATGTGTGAAGAGGTTACAGTCCAGTAAACGAATCTTCCAGAAGATCGCAAACCGGAAACGCGGGCTGCTGGTGATCCCGCGAATGCATTCAGAGGATCTAGAGACCTTGGCTCCAGATTCCCGTCGCTAGATGTTATCAAGATAATGAGTAATAATACAGCGATCGATGGTGTAAACCGGCTTGGCAATCGACCCCTTCGTCGTCAAGGCTATTTACCATCTCTCCAAGGCAATAGAATCTTTTCCAGCCCCATTTCTTTCTGTCCCATACTTCTGCCGCACGATCATATTTGTACTCCAGATCCATCATCGACATCTCGTCGCCCTCTTGCTCGTCTATAAACAAGACGTTGTCACAAGGCCAGGAATCTTGGTAGGTTGTCCCATTCCAGCTCGCAAAGTCGTCCTCTTCGTGGAGCACCACGTGAATTTCCGACGCATTCTCGAACCAGCGAAGGCACTCTGAACCAGCAGTGCCTAGGTTAGTCGAACGCCTCCACCATTCATTCACCTCATGCGTGAACTTCAATCTTTTGATGAGATGTGCAACACTCTCGAACTTTTCAAGATACCAACCGTCGATGTAAATCATGTCGATGTCGAGGTTACACCAGACATAGCTGCGTTGTCCATCCTGCCAACCGCCGTTACGGCGGCACTTTTTCTTCGTGTCGCCATCATGAGCACAGAGCTCGGAGAAACAACGCTGATATAATTCAGCATTGCGCGACTCCCGACAGGTCTGTAGTGGCCCTGGTATGGGCGTCGTTGAATGTAGGGTTTCGAACCACAGACTCCCTTCATATGTGCCTTTGAATTCGACCTTAACAGTGCGTGGCTCTACAGTCAGCTCCCATACTCGAAGACGAAGTTCAGCAGGGAGCCGTGGAAATAGGTGGAATGTAGCCATGTGTGGACTGGTTATGACAACACGATAAAGATCCCGATAGCGCGCTCGAAGGCCGAAGATTGGTTCACAGACGTGCTCGACGTCAACGGTCAGAACCTGGGTAAGGATCCTGGCAGTGGCAAGGGATTGGAAAGCAGTGGACTAGGAGAAAACCTGGAACGAAGCTATAAGCACAAGTGCAAGCAGGGAAGCCGTTAAGAACAAGAGCAGAAGCTTTCTCAATGAGATCTACCAAAAAAACGCAAAGGGTCCAAGGACAAAAGAAAACCAAAGCTGCGATGACTCACCGCTCAGTCATCCGGTCTTTCGAAAGGCACTAAGACCGAAATGTGCGCTGCCGCCGATGATCCTGCTGGTCAGCTGCGTCTAAGATTTCATGTAATTATTGTATCGAATCTCCGCTAACAAGTCTTTCCGAGTTTCGCGTGATTTTACCGCGACCAATGCTACGATTTTGCCCCCACGTTCATATAGTCATGCTAATTTAGGGGTCGCCCGTTGCGAAATAAGGTATTATGACCCTGCTTTCTGCTACCCGCTTCCAAGAGACGGTCATACTTGTCCTCCAGGTCCAGCAACTTCATCTCCTGTCCATCCTCCTCGTCTATAAATGTCACGTTCTCTGCCCCACAGTTCCAAATGTAGTCGTCTGAAGCCCCATGCCAGTTCTCAAAATCGCCGTTTTCGCTAAGCACCACATGGATCTCCGACACATTTGTGAAATGTTGAAGCTCGTCGCATCCTTCCCCACGGCACCAGAATTCATCGGTATTGTCGCACATAAATTTTAGTCTTTTGATCAAGTGCGCATAAGGTCTAAAGGCTTCAAGAAGGGTGTCGCCGATAGAAACCATGTCGATGTCCAAGTTTATCCATACATAGCGCCGCTCGGCGTCCTCCGGATATCCATAACGAATAGCCAGATCAGAAAAACAACGCTGGTACAGTCTAGCGTTCCGCGCTTCTTGACATGTCTGTAGCGGTGCTGGCACGGACGTTGACGAGGTTAAGACACTGAAGGGCTCCTGACCGAGTTCCCACTTGGTTTTGAGATCGACGTCAACGATACGAGGCTCAACCGTCATTTGCCATATCTGGGCACGGAGTTCCGCAGGAAGTCGTGGGAATGGATGGAATGTAGCCATGCCGTAGCGAAGAATTCGAATGACGATGATGTTGCGTGAATACTCCGGCGTGTGCACACATACGAGCGATGGTTAGCGGTAATGAAACATGACAACAAGAGATTTGTACCTGCATGTGAACAAAGTTTAATGCAGGGACCCGACCGTTCGCCAAGAATCAGAGGATCATAAGACTAGCTCATGTTTCTATCCACCTTCCGTTTCCGGAAGCGGTCCGGATCCTTCGTGGTGATTGTTGGGATTTGCGATATAAGGAGATCCGGACAGCGCCTGTTCGGAGCTAGAAATGGAAGCTGCGGTTCCTTCGCAGTACGCGAACCGCTTTTACCCGTTTATCCCAGGCCTCGGATCTCACGATGCTCAATGAGCATGCGGCGCGGTAGGCCACGACCTGGATCTATCAAATCCAGGGTCATTACTGGTACGGGGACATAATATCGTGTTGCTCATCCGAATAATGTGCTCGAAAGAGTCTTACAAGTCTCGTTGGTAGCATACACTCAATAGCTTCTCACCCGAATTATACCTTACTGTAGTACCACACGAAATCTTTTTAATCTTTACTATCGATCGCAGTTCTCTTGCGTCATTGCGATAATCTGTCATTATGAGATTCTCAGTCTTCATCTTTACGGCGGCGCTTGTTCAGCAGGTCGTTTGTGAGGCGTAACTGTAGGCAATAGTGCTTGCTTCACGTTACTAAGGATAGTGGGAGATAGCTCGTGTATTCAGACTACAGGTGTAGGTTGTAAAGAGAATAATCCTTACCTCGCTCTGTAGAGCGAGGCGCGCCTTATAAGCAGATTTAGCGCGTACTCTGTTCCTTCGAGGGACGTGTGTCTCGAGCCCTCGTTACACGTTTGTGGTCGCCGGCCAGTTCTTCAATGGGACCCTGAGACCGTCAAAGACTGTCTCGAGTGGTATGACAATGGTTTTGATGTGCCGTGCGAGGAAATTCGCAGTATGTTTGGCATCAGTTCAGAACTATTCCATAAATGGAACCCTTCGATTGGCCTCGACTGTAAGCCTTGGGACTTCCAATCATATTGCATTCTCACGCAGGAGAGGGTCGATACCGAGCCACCGAAATGGACGTCAACAATCTCTACAACTACGTCCACGACCACCTCATCTACAGTCACTCCTTCTCCTACTTCTTGGACCGAAATAGGGTGCTATGTGGAAGATCCGACATTCCCACTTCTCGACCAAAATATGAGCCCTGATGGAGACGCATCCTTGACCATCCCTGATTGCAAAGACACCTGCTATCGCGATACCTACAGATTCGCGGGTGTACAGGAAGGCAATCAATGCTGGTGTGGCACTTACGTCATCGGGCAATGGGCGAAGAATCAGACCGACTGTAACGTTCCCTGCACTGGAGACAAGACGACATATTGCGGTGGAAAGGGATTGTTGAAGATATTTCAAGAAGCAGGTTGGAAAGAGGAGGCTACACCAACGGTTGTCTCAGGAAGCAGCATTACAAGCACCAACACCGCCAGTACTAGCAGTGTGACAAGTGCCAACGTTGCCAGTGCTAGTAGTACTACAAGTGTCAACGTCGCGAGTACTAGCCACACTTTTGGAGCCAACAAGAACGTGGTCATATTTCGCGCGGTGCTGGCGTTCTTTTCAAGGTGTTGATAGTATTGCTGAAGTTGTAGACTGCTTTTGCGCGTAGCGAGCCAGCTCGCGTAACGAGCCACCGAGGGCGTGATGGTGCGAGTGCGAGTGCGACCCCGAGAACGAAGCTCTCGTATGGCGTCGTATGCACGGCCCCGGATCCGCGCCCTTTCCGATATACGACTAGTACCCCAGACTTGACGTCGCCTCGCGCTGTCCTATGCAATTAGAGAAGACCTTATTGGCCAAATGTGTCTGTGAAACAAACAATTCTGGGGCCGTTGAATTAAGCATATCTGGGATCGACACCGGAAGTGCGGCTGCAAGCCCTTTCCGCCTTGCATCGCCTAGGATACGAGTGCTTTGTAACTGACCATCTGGTATTCGTTGCGAAGCTGGTGCTGTAACCTAGCAACTACTGTTACGCGTATGTCGTAAGGATACGTGTGGATACTTTATGTTACTTTTGGAGCCACAAGTCATCTACGTGACAGGCTTCGAGAAGATATAAGGGATGGCACCGCTCTCATCAGTCGTAATTCAACCACAGCTACCACTGCAACTCAACTCATCTACAAAGCACCATTTCACGAACACAGCCATCGGTAACCTCATGATGAAGCTCACTGCTGTTCTTGCCGCCTCCACTTCCGCGCTCGCTTCTGCGAGGCCCCAGTATGGTGCCGCAACTCCAGATCCACACGCTTGGATGCCTGCCTCCACAAACGACTGTAAATGCACACATCCAAAAGACCATGCTATGGTTCAGAGCTGATACGCGCAGTCCGCGGCCCATGCCCGATGCTCAACACTCTAGCAAATCACGGTTTCCTTCCTCGCGATGGCCGCAACTTCACCCAGGAGAACGTCGTCAAAGGGCTGAAGGACGGCTTGAACTTCAACGTTTCACTTGGCGCACTCATGTGGCAGCAAGCCATCATCGCAAACCCCAAACCAAACGCTACGTTCTTCACTCTAGAGCAGCTCAACGTTCACAATGTTCTTGAGCACGATGCCAGTCTTACGCGTACTGATGCTGCCTTCGGTAACAACCATGTCTTCAATGAGACTGTATACAACACATCAAGAAAGTGGTGGACAGATGAGACCGTAACACCTGAGATGCTGGCCAACTCCAAGATATTTCGTCAGTTGGAGAGCCGCGCAACCAACCCAAACTACACCTTTACTGCTTCCACCGAGGAGTTTAGTTTGGGTGAAGTTTCGGCACCTATCATCGCCTTTGGCAGTTTAGAAGACGGTACCGTCAACCGCACGTTGATGGAATACTTCTTTGGTAAGTTCTTTGGCAACACGCAATCGTGCGAGGAGCGATAGTGCAGTAGCTGACAACTGGGCAGAGAACGAGCGTCTTCCTTTTGAGTTGGGCTGGACTCAGAAGACGGATGAGATCACCCTCATGAAGATCATGGCTACTACAGACATCATTCGCAACGCGACGAGTCTACTTACTGGTGGCGAAACCGCTGAGGGTTCTCCTCATGGAAAACGCGATCTCCATGGTGGAATGTTCTAGAGGATCTTCGGGACCAGATATGGTCCAACCGGCCATCATGAAGTGTTGTGCGCAAGATCCCATAAGACACACGTATTGCCTTGGTCTTGCACTGACAGCAGATATTCATACATCATCTCACTATCATAACCTCTTTCGAGAGAACCCTTTTGTCTCCGTTGCGTCCTATTGGAGTTATGATCAATCATCCGGTGGGGTTCCAAGCATTTTACTCCATACCCATAGCGCCCAGCAGGGAGCGCGTCATAGAGGCAGCGCAATATATGCCAGTCACGGTCAATGATCGCATTCCTAGTCGTGTACTAGCCATAAGTCTAAGGAAATGTGCCCACTGCACGAACTGAACAGTGACCTGGTCAGCAATACCTGCGCGCTCACTGTGCATATGGTCCGTACTTAACTGCGGAGCCGCCGCACGAAACGTACATAAGTGGACACGGGTCGGAGGCAACTGGTCTTCAATAGTATTTATCGTACTTGTGTGCTTGCTCAAGCAACGCGCCACCAACATAGAGCCGTAACCACCCACACACAGCGCCGCACCAGCAAATATCATCCACTCTCGCAATCCATGATACTCCGGTGTTCGCCATGGGCGGCTCAAATGTGCTTGCGTACCCATTTGAGTCATCTGAGGCACTTCCGAAGCAGGTCGTGCTATCGCCGGCCAACGTCCGATATGACTGGGAGCCCCAAGGCCCCCATAGCTGGCTAATCGTTCATCGTCCTTACCCATTGTCGCCGAATGACAGCGTACTATCGCGCATCAATGTGATGCTTGCTCAAGTACTCTTCAAGGACCTGAGCGCACGTGTATTGCGCAGGCCGTGGTGTGAAGCAATAACGGGGTGGGAGACAGAAGAAAATAAGATGAACATGAAGCGCATGGCTCTTGATTGGTGGCCTTTGAGCTTTAATCAAAACACGGCATGGAAGAACGTAGGTGGAACGTCCGAAGAAGAGGGCGAACCAGCAGAGGAACTCATCGTCTGACCCTGGATACACCGAATCAGACCCTGACCAGGAAGTTGCTCTGGAAATGCTAGGCATTCGAGGTTGTACCTGGCTAATGTTGTGTTCGTGGATACCTAGGTAGGCGTCATGGATGGACGCTGTCCAACAGGCGAACTTAGCGCATTTCGGCCCGCCGCGGTTGCCGCCAGTCAGCCTCCCCATTACTGGACACCACACCTCAACTTGACCCGACCACTGCGCATACAACCACTTGTTCACCACTTGATATTGCGCGACATCGGCACAGATGCTGATTGTACGTACCATGGATCAAAAGTCAAAAGTCTAGACCCTCGGTCGGTATTGTTCCGGTGCGGCCTTCTAAGTCATGGGAAACGAGTCGTCCATAGTAAAAACCTCCGCTCGCTTGGCGACGTTTTGAAACCGCATCCGTGCAGTCCATCAATCATGCCCACTATCATGCACACTACACGTGCGACATGAATAATTACCGAAGGCGAGGTGTGGGGTACATGCGGTCTTGCTCGATCAGGAAGTAGGCGTCGCCTTTTCTAGCCTGGCGCTTGTGTATGGGGCGAAGAGTCGGAAATTTCAGGCATTGGTGGAGCTTCGACAACAGCGCTTTCTCATCTATTATATCTTGGCAACTGACACGAGAAGTACATTGTTCATGACTGGTGACGGAGTGCTTGATGCGAAATGTCATAACGGAAGAGGCGGTCGTGGCGGGAGTATATATGGTACCTGGTACCTGTAGTTGTGGAGAGACAGTTTATCTTTGACCTACAAGATCGCATCAACACCCATCTCCACCATCAAGGTTATATTTACTATGCGCTCTCTTACATTTGCTGCTGCAGTTGCAGCATTGTCTACTGCCAACGCGAAAGACATCTACGTGTCGCCAACAGGCACGGGAACGGGAACCTCTACCGCCCCCTTCGGCTCGATTCAGTCTGCTGTCAACGCTGCCGTAGCTGGCGATGTGATTCTCCTTCGCGCGGGTACATACAAACCGACCACCAATATCCAGATCACCAAGAGCGGCACTAGGACTCAGCCTATTACTCTCCGTTCTTTCGAGAAGGAGAAGGTCATCATCGATGGTGAGGGTATGCCTGGAACGCCATACGCCTTAGACGCATCCCTACCGAATAAGGAGCGCGGTGCTTTCCATATCGAAAAGGCAAATTACTGGAAGTTTTACAACTTGGAGTAAGTACAGCCGGCTACCTTGGTATTCTCCCTCACGCATACTGACCCATGTCCAGAATCATCAACGGCCCCTACGGTGTGTACGCCCGCGACGCCTCGCACAACCACTACGAGCTTTTGATCACTCACGACAACTACGAGACTGGCTTCCAGCTTCAGGGCGCATCTTCGAACAACACTGTCCTATACCTCGACTCCTATCGCAACCGTGACCCGCGCAAGAACGGCGAGTCAGCCGACGGATTCGCCTGCAAGGAAGGCTCAGGTGAGGGCAATGTCCTGCGCAATGCGCGCCTATGGGACAACGTTGATGACGGGCTCGACCTGTTCATGTTCGGATCACCCGTGACACTGGAAGAGGTATATGCATGGGGTAACGGCTTCAACCGCTGGGGCTTCAGTTCTTTCGAGGGCGACGGCAACGGTTTCAAGCTCGGTATCACCGATAACCCGCCCGCCAACCACATCGTGCGCAACTCCATGGCTTTTGCAAATGCGAAGAAGGGCTTCATCGATAATGGAAATCCGGGTAGCTTGACTTTCGAGCGCAACACCGCGTGGAACAACGGTGACGTGGGCTTCAATCTGAGGAGCTCCAGCTCGACCATGAACAACAACATCGCTGTGGCAAATGTGGGTAGTTCACAGGTCAGCTTGACCGCGTCGGGAATCAAGGCTACAGGTAACTCGTGGCAGTCGGGTAGCTGGTCTAACTCGAGTTTCACAAGTGTTGACCCATCTACGCTGAAGAAGGCGCGTGGTGCTGATGGCAGGGTGCCTGCGAGCGACTTCTTACTACCGAAGAATGGTGCTGCTATTGGTGCGACTACGCGAACCGACGTTTGACTTGACTCTGCAGTGGAGGTGGTTGGACGGCTTACTGTCTTCTCTTCTTGTAAATATTCCATCGCACACGCCTGTAAATATCGTAGTGTCCTACTCCTTGCATAATCTTTCTGCTAAGAGCCTTTGACATTGTGTACCTATTATTGGTGACTTGGAGCGATGATTTTCGACATTGAAGTGACTGTTTCAGTAGCAAGTCTTCCCTGCTCTCCAAGACTGTTGCCATTGGGCGATTTCTTGGTAGTTGTGATATACCTCATTGATGGGTACCTTAGCGTACGTGCAAGGCATGTATCACGGAGGTTATGAGTGGCTCGTCCAGAATGGATCGTCGCTGTAGTTCCTAGGGTAGTACTGCTAACATTGCGGCTCCGCGAGTACCTTACATGGGAGCGTTTGACAAAGAAGGGGCACGCTCTCCCTGCATTCTTGTACAAGAAACGGACCGATATGGCTATGACCACTTGAGGACTTACCTGTGATTGAAGAATCAGACTGACAAAACCTGCATCAGATTTCCGCTCGGATCGATGATCCCGGCACGGCCACCTTTCCCAATTCTCTGTGCACCCTGTGCGATCTACCATCATGAGGCTTCTTGGATGGAAGATTGTTGAGGTTTTCAGGCACCTTCGGCCCGAAGGCTTGGCCAGCAGCCCCAGCTGAACCTGCATCGGCTCTCCTTCGGCGCTGAGTCTGCATCGAGGCGAATGTCGCGTCTATGCGTTCCCATCTCCGAATCGATACATGCAGATGCTTGAGTATACGTTCGCTCACATGTTCGTCAAAAGAATGATGTGGTGACAACAACTCCTTCACTCTGTCTAGTGATCACTTGATTGTCGTCGGTCCACGTGCAGTCGAACCTATATGCCGGCGGATCCGTTTACAGTCTCTTTTGAGGCGATGGTGGTGTAGATCTTGACGCAGAAGTCGCAGTCGTAACAGCACTACTGTAGTCTTCGTGTGCGCTAGCGTCCATCTCAAGGAGGCAGGGGTTGGCGAGAAAGCAAGGAACACCAATCACAACGGGCATCTACGACACTGCAACAACCGAACAGAGCCCGACAAGAACCCCATCCCTATCACCGTCCCCACTGGCACGCAAAATTCCGATAATTAGCCAAGGTCTGGACGTCACGAGAGTGATGCGATGCGCACGCAATGCGCGCCGTTCGTAGGAACTAAGATTGCGGAACAGCGGCAGGTGGGCGAACCGCCGCTCGAAGCTAGTAGTCTCCGTGCTCTATCGATGGGTACTTGCTTCCGCTTGCCGACTGTTACATTGGTCCACTTATCACGAGACGAACCGGATAATAACAGCTATAGCAGCCTTCTTACTCTACGAACAGCGATTCGAGCGCATGGCTCGTGAAACTTGAGTTCCACGACCCCGAGGCTACCTAGGTAGCGTTGAACAAGAATCCTCATCTTCCATGGACAGAGATGCATAGATACGGTACCGCACAATCATACCCCGTCTCGGCTATCACGAGGTTCAATTGAGTGCTGTCGCAGTCGCATCAGCAACATCGCTCCAGAACGTGGGGTATTCGAGCGTAGCGATTGCACTTCCCCGCAATTGCAGTCGCAACATAGTTCGCGCCACGACATGCAGGGATCAAATCGCCTTACCTACCGATCCCGCAGTCATCGAGCTAATCGTTCTGCGCTAGCGGGAGCGGAGACAAAATAGTATCAGTCGACCGTCCTGCATCATTGATTCAGGGACGCGCTGAGCTGATCTGCTTTACTATGCCAGACAACCAAGGATGTGAGAACAGTCGAAGATGCGTCCATTCGGAGTACAACATCGTATATCGTCAAAGGACGGGAGCCCCTTTTGAACAAGGTGCAGACAACGCTACTGATGATGCCTGGCAACGCTCGGATACGCACGTCGCGCGCGATGCGCCAGTCCTTCTATGAGCAATCCATCAATACGATCAAGTAGCCACGGCAAGCTTGTCGACAATCAGACCGATCAACAGGCTTAGTCGACTATCTAGGTTTGCAAGTTCCGACGTTCGGCTCGTGCAGAATCCAAGTCGAAATCACGCCGCCTATCGGGCCGCTTGACTCTTGACAAGTCCGCCTACCCACTCATCCGCCACATCCCCATACAATCATGACGTTCCGTGAGAACAAGAAATGCGTATCATCGAGTTACCTTGTCAAACGTTAAGTCTAGCAAGCTGAAGAAGGAGCGGAGCGACTGTTGTAAAAGCATTGGAAGATCGGACGTGTAGCATACCAGCAAGGCTGTTAAGGCGTCCCATGGTGCCAATGTCGCGAGGCCTGACCGCCTGTAGGCATGCCCAAAAACAAAAAGCGAGATACGACAGTAGTGTCACACCAGAACACCAAGAGTTGTATGATCAGCTCCGCGTGTCGCCTAAGTTACAAGGTGCCAGAGTCCTGGATTATGTTGTTGATGCGGCGGTCGGAACTTTTACATGGGATCGATGCTGCATCCCTGCCGGCATATCAAAGTTTAATCGCTGTAGGCACTCGCTTGTTCGCGCATGACCACTCATGTTCCAGATTGCATCCCAGCTGGTTGATTCAGGGCCTGTAACCTAAGAATGTCTCACGGCACTTCCACGGCTACCATCCCGGGCGGCACAAAACCCTCGATTCCGTGCAGTGCTAGCTCAAGTAATCTTCGAATGATTAACAAGTCCCCACCCCCTCTTTCCGCTTCTCCACTACAATACAAGAAGTCGCTCCCCAACCGTCTCCCGGAGGACTATCCCCTGTCAGTGTATCTTGTCTTCCTTTGACAGCGAGCATCCTGCCGTAGTATCCACGCCTTTTCCAAATCCTGTCCGCCGGTTCTGTCGTCGCAAAAGTCTTATATCGATTTTTCCCACTCCTAGACCACCTCCAATGCGAACTCGATAGCCAGCTACGAACGCCGCAATGGGTTTCAAGCCGGACGCTGGCGTGATGTGCGCTATGACCATCACGTTCGGTGTCGCTACGATCCTCCTAATATGTCGCATAATCTCTCGAAGGATGACAAATGTGGCGCTGTGGTTGGATGATTACTTTGCTATGGTTTCCTGGGTGGCGGCTGCTCTTTACTGTGGTTTTGCATTATACTGTAAGTTGAAACCTACCAAACGGCTTCAGAACTGTCCTTCAAGCCGCAAAGTACCAACATACTGACTCTTACTCGACAGGGGCGCTTGTAATGGGTCTCGGCCACGTGAAAGCAGACATTCCTCATCCTGCAGAAGAGGTTGACGAGTACGCTCGGTTTGGGCTTTTCATGGCCGAGTTCCTATATGCATGGTCGCTTGGAATGTCCAAGCTAGCTATTCTATGCTTCTATTGGCGCCTGTTCAGTGTCTCCAACATCCGACCAGGAATCTATATCCTCGGCGCATGCACCATAATCTGGCTTACCATTCGGACCTTCATGACTATTTTCCACTGCATACCAGTTCAAGCGTACTGGAACTTCAACATCAAAGACGCTGTGTGCACTATTGACCCCGGCAAGTTTATGTTCGGCACGACCCTGGTTCATCTTCTCCTTGAGATCTCAGTCTTGCTGCTGCCTGTGTTCCAGGTGGCCAGTCTTAGACTTCGCCCGGGTCAAAAATTTGCTGTTGTGGCCATGTTCATGTTCGGTATCTTGTACGTCCTTTTCCACATCTTGCTTTCTTCTTTGCTACGCTACCTTTGTACATCATTGGCTAACTCGTTCTTGTAGTGTCTGTGCTGCGTCAATCGTAGTACTCATTGTGGCAATCAATCTGAACGCTAAGACGACAGAAATGTCCAGGGATGTCAAAGGGGTCATAATCTGGGCAGGCACGGAATCATACTTGGCTATCATCTCTTGTGAGTATTTCCGCAATCCGAAATGGCCAGCGTTTTGAGTACCGATGCTGACTTCTCCATCACAAGCATGTCTCCCCATAACAAGACCCGTCTTCCGCAAATTTCTGTCCGGCTCCATACTTGGCTCCAAGTCCCACTCAACTGGCCCGAACCCTCTCAGCGATTTCAGCGGCAAGGGCATCAAACTTCGGAACAGTCATCGCACGAAAGAGCTCGACGATAATAGTTCGGAGCGGCAACTTGCTCAACACGAGGATGGGTCGTCTGGCCGTGGTGATATGTACTATGAATCTTATGCGGAGCGCGGAGGATACAACAAAACTGTTGTTAGTCGCGTGGACGAGGTACCTGACGGCAACGCTAACGCTCCGGGAACGTATGGCATTCAAGTCAGGAATGAGACTAATGTACGTTATGAATCCATTTGAATGAAAGAAAGGTTGAGGGCTTTTCAACTTGCTCTCGTCGAGTGATCTCTCTATGCATCATCATCATCATCATCATATATAGCTTGTAATAAGACTTACGGTTTCCTTTCTTCCCTCTATCACTCTATGAGCAGTTTTTGGTGGACGCTGTTGAGGACAACTCACTTAGTGATGGCCAAGAAGAGTTCGGCACTTATGTGTTCCGCTTAGTTTACGCAATAGGGAGTGCTAAGTCACCATTGAAGCAAAGAGAATGTTAAAACAGCATGGAGTTTATATCTTGGAGAACTACGGAGTCGGTATACCATCATCGAGGATTGGGAATCCTTCATCGTTGAAGTATACTGACTGGCCAGTGCGGTAAGAATGCTGAAGAGCAGTACATATCTTTCCTGCCTCAAAAGCATCTTCTGCAAGGCAAGTCAAAGGCTTGTCAAAGAGAACCGCATTGGTAAACTCAGTGATATCTGTTTGAAATGTCTCGGGGAAAAGCTTGAAGGCATCAGGCACGGTCTGCTTGCGAACGCCATGCTTGTCCCGAATCTCGACGTTGCTAGCGGAACTGACGATGCTGTGCCCTTTTGTACCGCACACGCGTGTTGAGTCCTCAAACCCGTTTGTCGTTGTCCTAGCGAGATGCGTTGTCCAAACCTTACCATTGGTAAACTCAACGAAGCCCCAGGCATTATCAGCATCTCCGAACGCGGCAAGATCAGTGTATACAGCTCGTTGACCGATAGCTGTAACTCGCTTGACTTGCTTCTTCGGGTTTGCGAGGTTGGACTTTACGTCCAAAAGATACCGTCCAGTATCGATCTGAAGGAGGTTTAGTAATGACCTCTCCAAATACAAGGAGGGCTTACGTGATGAATACCCATATCAAGGAAGATACCGCCGGAATGAGCAGCGAATGCAACGAAGTGACCTATGACTCTTAGCTTACGACATAAAGCATCTGATCCATATGCGTTCGCTTACCAGCAGGATCTTGGACGTCGCTCATCCAGGTCTCAACCGCGTGAATCTCTCCAAGTTCACCGCTCTCAATAAGGGCCTTAGCCTCACGATACGACTTATCATCTGAATCAGAGTAAGCTTTATCCTTTGCTTAATGGGAAATGCATCCGCTCATCGGGGCGGTAGACATACATCGGCGAGTAAACGGAACAAGGAATTTGAGATCTGGTCGAGATTGGGCCTTTTCTATCACAGTGGCGGTGGTGATAACATCTACAGAGATGGGCTTCTCACACATGACTTGTAGTCCTAGGTCGAGTGCTTGAACGATTAGCGGAGCATGTGTAGCTGTAGCTGTGCAAATCAGGACGGCCTGTGCTCCGCTATGTTTAAGGCACTCTTCTGGGTTTGTGAAATGCTTGACTGTTGACGGCAGGTTTTGCGCAGCCCACGCATCGGTTCCTGGCTTGGTATCGCAAACAGCAACCAACTCGACAAGAGGTTGCTCGTACGCTAGAATCCGGGCTCGGATGACACCCAGACGACCCAGGCCGAAAAGGGCGAATTTGAGACGAGGGATGACATCCATTATGATGATGTCTGTGGCTTTTATGGTATGAAGACGAAGATGAGAGATTTCGGGTCAAAGATATGTCAAAGAAGACGAGAAGGAAGGATACTTTAGACCTGCTCAAGAGGATGGGATCAAAAGGTGTCTCAAGTCGATTGTCTTCGAAAATTCACCCTAGTGACCAATTCGGCTGCGATTTAAGATGCTTTCTCTCTCGAACCCTATATATTCGGCGCGAGACTACCTAGGTGCCTAATTCACTTAGCATTTCGGCGAATCGCTCCCCGTTCACAACCCAGTGCAAGAATCGGCGGAGCATGTGCGACACAGTGGATAGCATCGGCTAGAGAGCTGTCCGATTCCGGGGCTGCGGTAGGGCACGATGCGGCTACAGCCCTGGGGTTTCTGGGGGCCCCACTACTGGTGTGGAGAGGCGCTATCCCCAACCTGGCTATTTTCGCCGACTGATGACCAAGATCTCCGAAGCAGGCGATTTCCCCCAGAAGCAACTTTACTCTCCGTCTTTCACCACCCTCCCCAAAACACCTCAATTCTAAGCGCTCACGTGCGCACCATGCCTCCGCAACGCCGGCCGAGAACCAGACCGTGCGAACAATGCAAGCGTTAGTGGAGACTTGGCAGGTTCTTATGATGCTCAATATGCTGACGATGACCACGTGGAAGTGAAACACCTAAAATGTACGTCGTGTATCGTGACCAGCATATCCCTTTTGATCGGTTTTCTCTGATTATGATCCCCTGACTTGCTAGGCAATGGTGAATGTCCTTGCGCATGCTGCCAGAAAGCGGGTGTCGAGTGCAAACCTGGCAATCAATCTCTGCGTCTGAGAGTGTATACGCCACCGACGAAAAGGGCTGGACCCGAGACAGATCCTCTACCTCCACCAAACCATGCTCGTGAAGTCGTGTCCACGTTCGCTGTCCCTATGTTAGGTTCAGACTCTGTGCCACCTCTTGCGTACTGTTCGTCGCCTCACTCGGGCGGACGGCGTGATACGAACATGCTTCCACCTGTGGACACCAGTCCGATTCAAAATTCCTTTTCAGGGGACTCGCCGCTGTCCCAATCCCAATCGGCTGGCGGCAGAGAGCGGGATGCTCCTCCTAGGACTATGGCCCGAGACCGCCTACCATATGATGGAGGACAGACAGCTCTGCTTGACGAGGGTTCGGATGGTTTCGGACCATCTCCAAGCATGCCTAGCTATTCCGAAGATTCGGATCGGGGCGAGGTCATTGCGTCAGACCTAGGACCAACGTTGCTTCCATCCTGGAGTTTCCAGGACGCGCCTAACCCTCCTATGACGCCTGGTCCATTGGGTCCACAAGAAGCATGCCTTATTCGATGCTTCGCACAAGAGTTGGCAACAACAGTAAGTGACGAAACTCATCAAGGAATTCTAGGTACATAGTTTTGACTTTTGATGCTTAGTTTGATACGACAGATAGAACCGGCCATTTCGCTACGCATCTTCCTATGCGAGCTTTGAGAAACTCCCTAGTCCTCAATGCTATATGCGGGATTTCCGCTCAATATCTGCTACGAATGTCCACGGAGTCATCATCACCAGGGATGGTTGAGTTCCAACGAACAAAGCTGCCACATCTTACCGAGGAGTCAGTGATGCAATACCAGAGCACATGCATTAATCTTCTTATCGATGCTTCTGCTAATCCAGAGGAACATGCAGATGGCGATATACTGTCAGCTATCACTATCCTTCGATTCCATGAACAAAATGATGGTGAGAGCATGACCCCTGCCCCCTCTTCCCGACTATCTTGCATCTGCATCTAGCAGTCGGCTTCGACTTTTCCAAGTTGGGAATCATGATCTAACAAAATTCTCCCAGTTTTGATGACCGGATCAGATTTCGAGGTCTTTCAAAGAGCGGTGCAACACAACTTCGAAACGCAGTTCGCACAAGGGCGTGGGTTGGGACAAGCTCTACCCAGCCTCTTCACCCCACTTCCCATCTTTCAACCAAACCATCTATCTGCGAATATCGCGGCATACCTAGTAGCTCTGCGGATGGAAATATGGGCAGTGCTGCTGTATCAGCGTCCCATAAGATTACCCCTCCCATCGTTCAAGGACTGCCGACATGTCCACGATGGCGAGATTGATGACGACTACTTGTGGACCAGGAGAGTCCTCGTATGGTGCGCGCACGTGCTAAAGCTGCATTTTGGTAGCGATGGGTTCGATGTGAGCGACAATGGTTACGCGAGCGCATCGGAGCTGTGGGGCGCGCTGAAGGCCTTCGAATTCGATTGGGATACGCGACCACCTTCCTGCTTCCAACCACTCTATTCCCGGCAGAACGCGCCGCAACAAGGACGCTATTTCCCCGAGTTGTGGTTGGCCAACCCATGTCAAGTCATGGCTCTCCAGCACATCGAGTTCGGGCGGATGATGCTAGCTAACCACGAGGCACAGCTCCAGAATCGGAGGCTAGGAGGCGGTGAGCTTGCATCCCAAGCTTCCGAGGCACTCTTCTTGCATTCCATGAGAACCATCTGCGGGCTCGCGGCATGCCACTCGGATCGACATGAGGCTCTCACGGCCGCTGCTGTTGCGATTTCCATGTGCGGTAAATACGTGCGCGACGCCGGGGAGCGATCAGCTTTGATGTCAATCCTCCACAAGCTCAGAACTGACTTCGCTTGGAATATCAGTCATGCTGTGAACGCACTCAATGGTGGGGCTGGGGATGCGACTCAAGGTGACTTACGTACGTAGTGCGCATAAGCTGCACGAAGACGTCGATCACCTCGTGTCATGCTATGCCTTTGATGAGGCGGTCGAACTGTTTATCATAGTGACACGGCTTACGTGAAGATGGTGAGGCATGGTAAAGGAAACCTTCCAAGACAGAGTCGTATAACCTTAGCGAACAGTGGCTTTTATGTTTTCTTGTAGCAACCCTATCCTAGCCCATCTAGTGGGAACTTGCTGAGGGATCATACCAGTCATCAAAGCCGAGATCCCATCCCCACAACGGTGTGTTGATGCGCTTTGCCTTGCCTTTGGCAGCCAGATCATCCAGTAGCGCTATATCCTCATCAGACAACTCAGTGACTGTCTTGTTGCTGATGATCCTCTTCTCATGTACAGACTTTGGCAAGACGACCACTCCCTTGTTAACATGGTAGCTGATCAGAATCGTAGCAGGGGACACATCGTATTTCTTTGCGACCGCCTGAATACTGTCGTCGGACATGATAGGTGCGCCTAAAGGAAGAGCCGGTGTTAGCAACAACTAAATAGATGTGTTCATCATGACATATCTTCCACTCACCTGCCGATCCGAGTGGAGAATATGCCTCTAGCAATATATCATGCTTTGCACAGTACTCCCGGAGCTTGTGCTGAGGCAGGAAAGGGTGTAGCTCCACCTGATTGACTGCGGGGACGACCTTCCAAGTCTTGCTCAGTTTCTCTAGGTAAGGAATCGACCAGTTGGCGACTCCAATGGCCTTGACTTTGCCAGATTTGTAAACCTCTTCCATCTGGCGCCAAGTTTCACTTTGGTCCCAGTCTCGGTCAACAGATCGTGTGCCATCCGGATTCACGGGGAGAAGCTCGCTAGATTCGTTCTGTGCCAGTGTTTCCGAGTTAGCTACTTGCTACATGGTCGACTGATCGAAGGGAGGCTCTGCACTTACAGGGACTAGGCGCACCGGCCAGTGGATGAGCTATCGGAGTATCAGATAATTGCTCCTGTGTGCATCCATCGAGATGAAGGATCGTTACGTACGTAAAGATCGAGATAGTCTGTGCCCAAGGCGTCTAATGACTTTTGTAGACCCTCTTTAACGTTGGGCTGGTGGGTGTTCCATAGCTTGCTCGTCAAGAATATCTCCTCACGAGGCACACCACTATCCTTGATACCTTGGCCAACCTCATTTTCATTACCTGAAGGAAGACGACATGTTAGCATTTGAATCATAGTTCACATATACCGCGATGGGCTGGTAGTTCCAGACGTACCATAAATCCTACGTAGCAATCAGTAAAAGCAATTTTCATCGTTTTTCGAGACGATAGAGACGTTACTACACCTACAAAGCTGCATCAATGTGACGGTATCCCTGCTTTAGGGCGAAAGATACTGCGTCGCGTACTTCGCCGGACTCCGACCTCCAGGTACCTTCGCATACACAATTAGCCATTCCTTCTGTGTTCTTTCTTCGTTCCTAGGAATAAACCCACCCAGGCCAACAGTAGGAATGGTTGCTCCTGTGTTGAGCTTGAATTGAGAAGCTACAGGGGCCATTTTGGTCGTAGTCGTGCTTTACGGGTTGATGAATGTGCTCTTCGTCTGGCCTTTGATTCCTTGAAACCAACGAATCGTTTACACACTCAATGAGATGTGCGAATATAGAGTGTATATGAAGAATAACAAAGTGTAGCAACTCGACAGATTGGTTGGGCTCGGTATTCGTCTTATCCTTGTCACGTTTATGTAGTGGCAAGATGCCAACTTGAAGGAGGAGAACCTGGTAATGAACCTTATGTTCGCCAAAATTCCAGCATGCCATCTATGCCGGAACAATGGGCCCGAAAAGAATGCTCCGCCGAAGAAGACCTGCATTTGCGTCCGAAAACAGCAATATCTGCCTTCTGGAGGAGTTTGACTATCATATTATCCACCATGACATAATTCCAGAGATGTTTGGTTTATCCCAGTGCCGTTTGCCTTGGGCTCGCTCGGATCACTAAACATGTGGCGCTTCCCCCCCAATGCGGCTCTTTCTGTGATGGCCGCGTAAGCAACAAAAGTTGGTTGCGTCGCCGAATATTGACTAATCGGGCTATGTTGGCCGGTGGCGCCGCCCGTCCCCGTGGAAATCCCCAGGTTATGCACAGATGCGACCAAATCACAGCTAGCTCGAATGGCCTCCGTTCTCAGACAGCGATCATCTTCGGAGCGTTAGTACCTTAGAGCCCGGCACCAAGAGTTGTGGGGTTCTGGCCAATGCAATCCTTCATGCAATGACTCGATCTTAGGCTCCGATTCATGCGCTTCCCATTCCACCCCGTACACATCCACGCCCCATGGGGTCGGTGATGCTAGAACCTCGGACCTTTCAAACGTTTCCAGGCTCTTCTCGTTGAGAGGCTTACCTCTTCTATCGCGGAAGACTTATAAAGCTCTTCGTTCTCTTCTGCAACCTTTCTCTCAGTCACCAACTCTCTCCACAAATATCTTTCTTCTTATCCTTCACTCACAACCTCACCATGGAGAAGAGCGATCCCTACGATGACATGTCGAAAGCAGCTGCAGACGTTGCCAGGGTGGAAAACATCGAGGACAATACGATGGTGGTAGTCAACGACGCCGACATCTCGTACGGAAAGAACGGCATTCCAGGACTTATTGGATCGCCTTACGTCTTCGGAGCAGCTCTCCTGGCGTCGTTAGGTGGCTTTTCCTTTGGTTACGACCAAGGAGTTATCTCTATCATCAATGTTATGCCACAGTTCCACGCCGTGTTCCCTAGGACGGAAACTGCATTCGGCAAGAGTTTTATGACTGGCATGCTGGAGCTTGGTGCCTTCATCGGGTGCCTCTTCATGCCGGCGTTAGCCGATAGGATCTCGCGTAAATGGGCTTTGACTGTCGCTGTCGTGATCTTCAACATCGGTGCTATTATGCAGACGGCGGCTCCGAATTACGCAGTACTAGTTGCTGGGAGGACTATCGGTGGTGTTGGTGTGGGAACACTAGCAATGGTGAGTGCTGCTCCTTGTTTTTCTGCTACTTCACAGAGCCACATCTCTGACTCGAACACGTTAAAAACAGGGTGCACCTATCTACATATCGGAACTCTCTCCACCGAACCTTCGAGGTACTCTACTAGTGTTGGAATCGATCTGTATCGTATCCGGCGTCGTTATCTCCTTCTATACTACTTACGGCACGCGTCACATCGCCAGCGAGGCATCTTTCCGACTTCCTTTTGGTCTACAGATGGTCAGTGCCACATTTCTCGGTGTCGGACTACTTTTCTATCCCTTTTCGCCTCGATGGCTCGCCCTAGTTGGTCGCAAAGAAGAATGTCTTCAAAGTCTGAGGCGCCTACGAGGTCTCCCGGAAACCGATCCTCGCGTGCAGGCCGAGTACAACGCCATCCTTACCGAGGTAGAGGTTGAGAAGTCTATCCAAGAGAAGCACCACCCAGGTGTTTCTGGTTTCAAGCTAGAGATCCTAGGCTGGCTAGATCTACTTAAGAAGAAGACATGGCGTCGCACGGCTGTAGCTGTAGGCGCCACCTTCTTTCAGCAGTTTTCTGGAGTCAACGGCTTCATCTACTACGCCCCAACTTTGTTCGCTTCTCTTGGTCAAGACCCAGAGATGGCGCTTACTATGTCGGGAATTTTCAACATCCTGCAGTTAGTAGGTGTGGCACTTTGCTTTGTCATCATCGATCACGTTGGCCGTAGACCCTTAGCCATCTTTGGTGCCCTTGGCGGCGCTATCACTTGGGGAATCATGGCGGTACTGACTGGAATCTACTCAGACGACTGGTCTGCCAACACTTCTGCGGGATGGGCAGCCGTGGCCATGGCGTTCATCTTCATCCTGATATTTGGAATGTCCTACTCTTGTCTTGGTTGGGTCTTACCAGCGGAGGTATACACGGGAAGCTCTCGAGCCAAGGGTGTCGCTATGGCAGTGTGTGTGAACTGGTTCTGCAACTTTATTGTTGGTGTCGCTACTCCACCAATGCTCGAGAGTATCGGGTTTGGTATGTACGTATTCTATGGGTCCATGTGCTTTCTGGCGTCTATATGGGCATACTTTCTGATTCCCGAGACGATGGGCAAGATTTTGGAGCAGATGGATTTTGTTTTTGGGGACAATGCAGCACAGGAAGAGAGGGAAATTCTTGAGACGCGTGTGCGCCGGGGAGTCGGAGCTGATCACGGAGTCGTTTGAGGTCGATCAGTGAAGTAGAGGGATCAGGCTAGTCAAGGCTCTATTTCCTAACATAGAGCTGTTGATGGGTGTACGAAGGTTGAGTTCGAGCCGTTCGTAGTGAATAAAGGACAGATCCGCCATTTCGTGGTAAATGCATTTGTGACGAAAGGAAAACAGCATCTCCGTGTCTATGTGATGAACAGTGATTGGAACAGCTAACGCTTATGAGGACTATCCTGCACACGAGCAGTATATGTCTACTCAATCGTATACTATGCTTGCTGTTCGTTCCAAAATCTGATACGGAATTGGATAGTCGTTCGCAGCATAGAGTGAATCAACGCGCAATGCACGTAGTGGCTATATAGCTGAGGCGAAATGTGGGACTAAGAAAACGGACGAAGCCTGCTATCCACATTACTGAGTGCACTCATCATCACCTGTAGTAGGCTTCATTATGGATGGAAAACCATGCGTATGGAGAGGAAAGGTCTTTGCGAATAGACGGAACAAGATGTAAGGTTGGAAGCCGCCCAAGAAAGTATCGATACTATCTCGTGTCTTCGGATCTTTTCCACCACCGGACACGCGATTCGCCCGAACATGGATATCATATCCCCTTCGGATCGCAAGCCGACCGTTATGCGGAGTCGGACTTTGGAAATATGGAGCTACATTGCGCACAAGGTTTCTTGCAGTATCACAGAATGTCAATCTCTCTGCATAACATGAGCAATACGACCCACCTTTCGGTGGGACGGGATCTATGGACGCTGAGTTACTTAGGAATCTCCATGGAATGTTCGGCGAATATTACTGTTTTGGGTAAAGCGTTGGTTGCGTCTGCTGTCTTCGGCGGTACCCCACATTCCGCCTTCCCGCTTCTCCAGCACCAACAACGTCAAGAACTGCAGACTGTAAACTGAACAGGTCATGCGAACGGCCACATCCGCCATCCTTGTCATTGGTCTTCCAAGTTTTGGTCCCTCTTAGCTATGGAGAACCAACCGCCGAAACTTGGACCCCACTTGAGCAGGCACGCAGTACTGCAGGGTTCAGACGTGTGTTTTCCGCCGATGCACGTCCCTTCAAGTAATGCTAGGCAGTCTTACTATCGCGGAATACACCTCTATCGATTGACCTGGCGATATAAGAGACCGCCATAACGCTCAATGCTGTCAGTTGTAATTGGCAGCATCAAGTCTGTTGTTGACCTTTCGTCTCATCTTTCACGCCTCCAAATACAACAAATCCACTGCACGAGACGGAACGATGGGCTCTATTGATACAATCCCTGCGCCTGAAATCAAGACCGACATCGTCATCGGCAAAAATGAGGTCCCGAAGCCTCCTGTGGCGGATGACTTCATGTACGACTTCAAATACAATCACCCTCTCCCGACGACCGACATACTAGGAATTGATATACCGGCCGATTGCAATGCTCAACTTGAGGCAGAGGGCATCGTGGAGAAACTCTCTACTGTCATGAGAAAGGGGGACGCTAACGCATTCGCCGATCTCTTCCTCGACTATGGTGAGTCTGGCTTCATTGTGTATCTTCCTAGTGCCCTACCCGACAGTGAGCATGGCGTACATTCTAGCTGTAGCTGACATCTACTCCTCAAATTCACAGGCGTGTGGCGTGATAAGTTGTCATTCACATGGGATTTCCGTACGTTCAATTGGCGACCAGCGATCCTGAGAGCCGCGACCGACTTATTCCCCCAAACTCGAGCTAGGAACTTCCACTTCCTTAACCCTGCGCCAAAGGTTGCTCGACCATATTCCGATTTCGCCCACCTGCAATTCGTCGTTTCCTTTGAGACAGATACTGTAGTCGCTTCGGCGGTCATTAATTCTGTTCTCACCAAGAATGATGGCTGGAAGATCTACACAATGCATACAGTCGCAGAGGAGCTCATCGACCATCCTGAAGTTCCCCCTGAGGATGGCCACATGACTGGTTTGATCAGCTGGGAGAAGCAGAGAGCACTAGATGTTGACGCTGCTGACCCTGAGGTTTTGATCATTGGTGGCGGACAAAAGTAAGCAACTTAGCCCAGCCCCCATATTGTCTCCTTCCTTTGGTTCTCATGTTCACGTGCTCTACTCGGCCGCGAAGTGCCCGTAGTAACAGTATGATTGGAATTATACTTACTGACCCGCGTGTTACAGTGGTTTAGCCATGGCCGCACGGCTGAAAGCCCTTGGCATGGACAGTTTGATCATCGAGAAAAGCGACGAGATCGGCGATATCTGGCGGAAGCGTTACGAATACCTCTCTCTTCACTTTCCTCACTGGCCTGATGCGCTACCGTACTTCCCATACCCTAAGGGCTGGCCGACCTATACCCCGGCCCAAAAGCAAGGCCTCTACATGCAGTGGTACGCTTCAGCACTTGACCTGAACGTCTGGACCAAATCCACTGTCACCAATGCCAAGCAAGATGAGCAAGGCCGTTGGACCGTCACTATAAACAAGGAAGGCAAGGAAAGCCGAGTACTTCACCCTAAGCAGCTGGTCATGGCTACCTCGCTCTGTGGTCTGCCCTCGATGCCAGATGTGCTTGGCTTGGATAGATTCAAGGGCACGATTCGGCACTCTAGTGCTCATGACAGCTCTCGAGGCTTCAAGAAAGTTTGTGTCGTTGGAACATCATCTTCTGCTTTCGACACGGCTTATGACTGCTCTCGTCGCGGCATCGATGTCACCCTCCTCCAGCGATCCCCGACCTATGTCATGTCTCTTACTCACTCCGTACCGCGTATCTTAGGAGGCTATGCTCCGGATAGCAGGACCCGTGATATCCCGAAACTAGAGGAGCAGGACCGGCTATTCTTCGCAACCCCCTGCGGTCCTGGTGAAGAGCTTGGCAGACGTAATGCAAAGGTTCTCGAAGACCTCGATAAGCCGCTTCTCGATGGCTTGAATGCTAAAGGCTTGCGGACATGGAGGGGTCAGCGTAACACAGGCAATGCGACATTAGGTCAAACTCGCAACGGCGGTTTCTACTTCGACGCAGGCGCTTGCAAGGAGATCATTGACGGCAAGATCAAGGTTGAGCAGGGTTATATCGACCACTTCACAGAGGATAAAGCGGTCTTGAGTGGAGGTCGAGAGAGAGAATTCGATCTAGTTGTATTCGCGACTGGTTTCACAAACACGATCGAATCTATCCGTGCTACACTTGGAGATGAGATCGCGAGCAGAGTTGGGCCAATATGGGGTGTAGATGAGGAGGGAGAAGCCAAGACAGCTTTCAGGGAGTCTGGTGTGCCAAATCTTTGGATTATGGTTGGCTTCCTCCCCATGACTCGTTACGTATCCAAGCTGCTTGCGTTGCGGCTGAAAGCACTCAAGGAAGGTGTCGCTCACCCGCCATATAAGAACTGAGTATCATTTGTAGTAGCTTGGGGAATATATCCCAGTAGACTTTATATCTCAAACGCATGCTCCCATTGGGCCGACTAGTCTATCTACTACACGTTAGATCTACGTCACACTTTGATCTTTCTTAGATCAAGTATTCAAATATGTACTGCGAGCAGAATCTAGTAGAACATACTGCGGTTACATAGAGATACGTAGCGTAGTAGCTAAAGTTGTATAAAGAAGAGCTTCTCCAATGTAGAAGTCAATGGCTCTCAATCTCTGCCCTGCCACGATTACAACTAAGAAGTAGCTATTTATCTATCGGCAGACGAGGTTGCCTCGCTTGGGAGTGCCCTTGTCGCACATGCACTGCTGGCCCTGAGCGCAGCGGTGGTTGATAGCCCACTTGCCATTCACGCAGTATAGCTTTCTGTTGTCAGACCTCAGATCTCCAATTCAGAAGATGCAAAGACTTACAACTACAGCTCTGTTCTTGATACCACAAGCATGCGGGTCCGATTCGCCGCCCCCAAACGTGCAAGAGTCGCCGGCTGCGCGCAAGTCGCTGCCGCAGAAGTCGATGCCGCCACGGGCTTCGAGAGGAAAGTGGTTGACAGAAGAGACGTCTTCGACGGCAAGTGGGTTGGCACCGGCCAAGAATGGCACAAAGGCGAGAACGGAGAGATACTTGGTAAGCTGCATATTGAGCGAAAGATTCGAGTATTGGTGAAGTATTGTTGTTGAAGTTTGAATGAAATGCTTTGATGAATTGACGATGGATCAAAGGCCCTTTATACATGAGAGGGTAGCTGTACTAAGCCTGCATTGCAATAGTTAGGAGCTGCGGTGGGAGGCCTTGATAGAAGCGTCTAACCATCTCGAGTTGAGAGATTACTTGCTTGTTGACGCTATTTGGCGATAACACATGGGAACGAAGGCTACACAGAGTGCAATGCTGTCTATACCATAGGACCGGTAGTGAGATCCGGATAGCCCCTGGAGATGAGTTGGTTGAATCGAGCTTAGAATAGATAAGCTAGGTCGGCATCCCAAGGTCGTCTGCGATAGCGGGAGGCCTGGGTTGTAGTAACTCTTTACACGATACATCTGAGCCTCTGTGGGTTGTGATACGACCCCTGTCCAACGAACCAATAAGGACGCTTCCAAGGGGCGGGCGGAGCGGCCCCTTCCTTACGGATCTAAAATATCGATGCGAGGCCCCACGCTAGCCACCGGTAGATGTATTATGTAAGGCCCCCAGACCCTGCATGGTTCTAGGCCAGTGGAACTGCTTGTAGACTTCTGAACGGCGACTTTACCTAGAGGCCTCAAATGCAACAGAGATGTTACGAAACAGTAAGCCAGAAACTATGTAAGATTACGTTACACAACCCGGGTGCTGGTATCTATGTCGTTGTTCACTGTAAGGCATCCTTTAGAGACTAGACCAGCATAACGTGGTGCCTTGATACTTCGGATGCAATGTATCGCCTGCATGGTCCAGAACTGGAAATAATCGAAGTAAAGTCCCTCATACCAGCCACCAAGGGCCTACGCCCAGCAGCATCAAGGACAGGAGGCACGGCACGGATGCGAACCTATCTTGATAGAAAGCGACGGTAGGCATCTCGACCAAGGCTTTTCTTATTGACCTTTCGTGCTTTTCCTGTGCAATGTACAGTAGCGTAGATTCGTTGTGCAATTCAACCGCTGGGGAAACCTTGGAGGCGTTCACAGCTATACTCCAGCTCCATACCCATGATATGCCTGTATCACAGCAATGGCCCTTCTTCCGCCTCTAACTACGGCTTTCGAGTTCATTGGCGGCAGCACGTATGGCCTGCAGCAGTTGTTTCACCATCTTCCCTGTCCTTTTCGTTGTCGGGGTTCCAGTGGTCGGCGACGTAACTGCTTGCCTGATTCTTGATAGTTAGCGTTGACCTCTCGCTGGTAGATGCACTTGATCCACTACTATCAAGTCATCGTTCCAAAAGCATCTGTGGCTATGTCGGCACATGTGTTTCCTAACCATGGGCATTAGACGCACAAACACGGTAGATCGAAGCTATCGCTCGGCAAACGCTTCAGAAGCTGCATCGGGCGCAGACATGCTTTTCCTAGGCTATAAACATCAGTCATGATTGGTAGATTGTGATAAGTATGGAGGTGCGAAGAGAGTCAAGGGATGCAGAGCATAAGCGGTAACTTTCGCGCATCCTGAATGCGCAGCTTCAGCCCACGTCGAGCAGGCTGTAAATGGGCGCTTGCCGGAGTCTGGGGTGGCGCAGTTGGCGCTCACCACTTCCCCGCGCCGCGTTCGCCAGCGGTTGATTGAACAGTGCCGGTGCGCGTAACGCCCCACCCACAACACAACAGATTCATGAGTATTGCAGCTGTGATGCCTGAGGAACCGGGTGACCCAGCTTTTGGAGACCTCTTTGCTAGCCAAATGATCAGCAAACGCCGTTCAGTAAGCGTTTCGATATGTCATACAAGCTCGGCTTCGTATTCTGGGTGGAGGAGTTGATGCGCAACGTTGCGGAGTCTTGTTAGGCTTTAGTCCTTTCGAACGAGCGTACTGCGCTCAACACCGTACTTGGCAGTGACTTTGTTATGTGAGAAATCATTTCCTTGATTGCGCGATTTTGTTTCTTCAATCGCTTCTCAATCCGACCCCGATCAGTGTAGTTGTGACGCGTTGAAGATGTGTTGTCGTGGGGGTGGGGCGTTACGCGAACCTGTGCACTACGCGCGCCGGCACGGTACAGTCCGTGCGCACCCAACGAGCCAGTTCAGTCAACGAGCCACCCCAACAAGATCAGACGACAAAAAAGATAAGGTTATTGAGCCACCCACAATAGCTATTATCGTGGGATTTTTTGGTGTATTAATATATTGACGCTACTAAAGCGTTTGCACTACTTGTATCTCGCTGGTGTCTTAAGTTAGCGCTCTCGCAAGCCAAATCTAGGTGGGGAGGGCGCCTGAGGCGGACTGGCAACCACCCTACTCGATAGAGCAACAACACGACAACGCTTTGTCGGTTTTTTTGCTAGCTTGTGTGAGGCTTCTCGCTTACGCTTATTTGCTGTATCGTGACTTTTTTAAGCGGTTGCAGCTTGTTGTTGCTGCTTTTTAAGTTCTCGCGCGGTAGCTTTCTTCTTACGCTGCTGTAACTGCTCCGCATCCTTAGCAATTTTGGCTTGTTGTTGAGCCACCTTTGCAGCTTCTTGAGAGCGCTTTTTCTCAGCTGCTTCTGCTGCTTTTCTCTCTCTATCACGAGATTTTTAGAGTTGTAGCTCTGCGGCTTCGTCTAGTTCTGCGGCCTTGCGCGCGCGGAGGCTGGCAAGCTTTCTGGGACTGTAGAATACAGCTCCGCCGTGCCAATTGTCGCCCTCTTGAGTAGTTAGTGTTGTTGATTTAGACGGTTGGGATCTTATAAGGTTAAGTTTAGCGCGTAGCTCCGCGTTTTGGAGGCGGAGAAGCTCGTTGTTGACCTGTAGCGAGTGTAGGCCTTAGGACAGCCGTTTAGCTTTAAATTTAGCCTTATTAGCTACTGCAGCGTTAAAACTTTTGCGTAGTTAAGGCTAGGTATCGCCGTCGCCTTGCTCCCTAATTCTTGGCTCGTTATCTTGTTGTTGTGGTTGGTTGTTGAAGCGTTGAAGTACTAGGTCAGCGTCTATCGGCTATACGCCTGTAGCTTGAAAACTCTTTAATATAAGATCGTGAGTTATTGTAGAGCTCTAAGCCGGCTAAAAGTTGCTGTAGAAGTCGCGCTTGGTAATCCTCGAGATGCCTTAGGTCCGCTAGAGGCGTTTAGTAAGCTCCTTGGTGTAGTGCTTTAAAAGCGGCGAAAAGAGCACAACATCTAACGGCTGCAAACTGTGTGTAGAATGTGGTGGATACACTATAACTATGATGCGTTTGGCTTTACAATACTCTAAAAAAATTAGGCGTAAGGTGACTAGCGTGGCCGTTAAGGATCAGAAGGCGCTATTGCTAGTGAGCTTTGGCTGCCGTAAAGCGTTTAAAGACCTGTTAAAGCCAGGCAAGTCCTAAATTATTATTTGACTATCCTGAAGCCAAGTAGGATACAAAGATTTAGTGTTGTTTAGCTAATAGGTCGTTAACCCAGCTTGATTAAACCCCGGAGATGCCCTAATAGATAAGAGCGGGCGGCAATGCCTCTCTAGAAGCGCATACGCAAGCCAGCAGCGTTACCCATTCTCTGTTGCTATCTCTTATCGCTGCGGTACGCTCCCCCGACTCATAAACTGCCTTAGAGAAGATCCTCTTCCTGCGGTGGGCGATGCCGACAAAGAAGCCCTTCTTATCTATATTGTACGTGTTGCGCTCTTCAATCTCATGTTCTTGTATCTTAGAGTGCAGCAAGTTAAAGTACAACTCGTATTTACGCTTATTGTCAGCCAAGTGACGCTCACGATCTATACTGGTGTCCTATTTAGAGATGAGCTTATCGGGATAACGGTGTTGAAACCGGGTAACCTAGCTATCCGAAACCTTATGCTGCGCAACCGCGCTGCTGAAATTCTTCAAAATACTCCTTGTAGGTGGTACACTGTCTCTTATTTGCCCTTCTACAAAGCTAATAAGCTTATCCTCTTGTTGTAGGTTAAGATTTCGTTGATGTTCGGCTGCCTCTGTGCCCTGGGGTTGTTGTGCGCCCCGGTGCCTCCGCGACAACGTCGTTCAATTAACTCCGAATATTTTTGCAA
Source organism: Alternaria tenuissima (assembly GCA_004156035.1). Lineage (NCBI taxonomy): Eukaryota > Fungi > Ascomycota > Dothideomycetes > Pleosporales > Pleosporaceae > Alternaria > Alternaria tenuissima. Next base: position 2,937,235 of record PDXC01000003.1, read on the forward strand.
CTTAGCGGTATAAGAATTTATCTTCAGACTCACGCGATTCGATATATTCAATCGCTTCTTGAATCAGGTCCATGGTTGTGGAGTTATGACGCGTCGCAGTTGGGATGGTTCATGAGGTTGCGGGCTTCGGGTGGCTCGTTGACTGAACTGGCTCGTTGGGTGCGCACGGACTGTAGTCCTCCCCAGCTGAGCGATCTCTGCTTCAACAACTGTACATGCCACAATGAGCAAACGTTGATATTTCTCACGACTTTCACGATAGCATCTAAACACCTACTTTCAGTTACTGTCTGCCAAGAGCTATTGACGATGAACGGCTAACTGGATGCATTTTGATGATCTTGTTGTTTGTGCGGCGGGTGAACCACCAGAATGCGCATTCTCGACTTCGAATTGACTTTTCAATCTGCAGTCTTATTGCTCTAACTCCAGCTTCCTCCCTAGCTAACTCAATTCTTCGCAGATACGCATTGACTGTCTCATGATGACGTGCGTGCCAGCACGCTGAGATGCACTTTGGACTGTCATTTCACGACTTAACGTCACAACACTGGCTTGCGGATAGGGAAGACAAAAAAGAAAATACAGGATGTGTTGCTGCAGGCTTATTGGACATGAATAGTGACTTCGGCTTACAAAGTCCCCGGAGAGTGCACTTTGTTGGTATTCTTCGCCTTGTTGCGCTCCCTGAGATCTAATTCCCTCACTACCGCTTTAGCCAATTTCCTCCTTTCTTCGCGATCCTTCTTCTTCATTTCATCAGATCCTATTTTGCCTGACTGCTGGTTGCGAAACTCTTTCCAAAGTTTCCCATAGAAAGTGAGATGCTTATCTGCTTTCTCCTCGGCCTTGCGCTGATGGTGTTCTTCCTCGTCCTCAGTGTCATAGAATTCCAGATCGCTGTTCTTTTCAGGGAGGCATCGGATGGTTTCAGGTGACTGTTTGTCGATGAAGTGCTGGTCACGACATTTATGCCAGGCTTTGGTACGTTTGTAAGCCTTGTACCCGTCTAGGCAACTGAAAAAGATGAGCAATATAAGGGTGGGGCAAAGTATAAAGGCCAGAATACAGCCAACAACGATGAAGCCAATGTTCATGATGAGATTTGTCCGAAACCTCGTGTATAGGTATGCAGAAGAATTGTTGATTTCAGAATAAGGGAAGGGAGGACTGCAAGGAAGTGGGTGGTTTTCTAGTCCTATCCGGGTAATCGGAGTCTCTGACGCAAGCGATGCTGTGCTTAGTCTTACCGGATAGCTCGGCCGTTTAGACAAGTCAACTATCGATCCCCGCACGGTAAGCAACGCCACCTTGCCCTGATAGGAAGGGACGCGACGTACTGTCTAAACATTGCTATTGGCATCGCACAACAACAAGAACAGCGGTATCAACAGGAGTTTAGTGGAATAAAGACATGCAGCGTATGTATTCGAGGAACAAACTCTAAAGCGGCAGAACGATGTCAACTTTCTCTTGTCCGCGCACGGTCCCCTCCTGACTCTATCTCCATAGCATATTCGCACAATCGCAGAGTCTAGCACCATGAGCTTATGACTGTTGGGCGACCGTGGTCGTTGAGGCTGCATGTATCTCCTGCTCCTTCAAGTCCATTTGGCGCTGTGGTATGCATAGCAAGGCCGCCGCAAAAGACAGCACAGCAGCTGATACCACTACACATCTAACGTCGTCAGATGAATTGCTGCGACTTTCGATCATCGAGTCTTCCATGCACTCTCAACATCCAGCCAGGTCTTGAAGTCCTTGAGCTCCGGATTACGCTCCTTCAGGCTAGGAATGTCTGCTCCATACCCAACATCGCGGAACCACTGAAACATGTAGCCTAGCTCCTTAACCATCCCGTTTATCGCCGCCGATATCAATCTGTACGTCGTCGGCAGATTCTGACCTGTCTTCTCCTCGAAAATCGTCTTGAACTCATCGTAAGTCAACTCGTCTCCTGCAATCGATATCCTCTCGTTGAGATACTCTTTAGGCTTCATGAAAGCCTCGGCTGCGAAGAAGCCAATGTCACTCGTGGCGATTGGCTGTAGCTTCTGGTCTCGGCGCAATGTCGTCTGCCAGCTTGTTGTAAAAACTTTGCCGAAGAAATTTGGCATTAGGTTTTCGAAGAAAGCGACAGGACGAAGGACGGTGTAGTTCATGCTGCTATTGCTGTCCACCTTGCTAAACAGGTGCTGCTCGATGTTGTGTTTGCTGATAAAGTGCGGACTGTTAGTGGGGTCTTTGTCAGATCTCGAGCCGCCGCGATCGACGGACGAGTAGACAAAGTGTTTCACACCGTGTTTGAGCGAGGCATCAACCAGGGCTTTGCCTTGACGCTCTTCGCTCTGGGCGTTTTGTCCACCTCCCATTGGAACCTGCTGTTGTCAGCATCTGCAATGTTGCGCGGGACAAGTCATCTCTCTAGATTACCTGCACACTGAACACCCCCCAGATGGGCAGGTTGGTTGCTTGTCTTGCTGAATTGAAGACATCTTCAATCGTGTCTAGATTGCCCGTAACGAGCTTGATCTTCGGAGACTTCTGGGCAAGCCTCTGTGTGGATGCTGACTGCGCGTTGCGCGTAAGGGCGAGAATCTGCAACTCGCTGTTGGCCTTGAGAAGCGCGTTCACAACGGAACCGCCTTGCTTTCCAGTAGCGCCAGTTATCAATACGGCAGCCATGTTGGTGCGTTTCAGAGGATGAAGGACTTGATGCTCAGAAGTGAGAATTGGATGCTATGTAATAAGCAGAAGGACGTGAATGCTAGTAAACACGTAGAGATATTGTGTTAGCTGGCGGGTGAGTGACAGAACAGTCAATTATTTGAGGTCTTCATAGCTTTATCACAGCTTTGGTGAGCACGTTTAGCCGGTGGCAGTGTAGCAAGACAGTGGACTTTGCGACCCCTACAGGCAAGAAGACATCTTTCGTTCGGCTCCCAAGTTGACGATATGTGACGTCACTATCATGTCTGTGCGCGAAATGAGGCGGGCAGCCTTACACATCTCGGCGTTGCTGAAGACGCGAGCGCGAACTCGTATGCCCGCGCCCACAAAAACACCGGTTCTGGCCTGTTGTATGATAACAACCCTATTTGCAGGAGAAGTTCATCGTCCGTAAAAGCACGCGGCCTACGACTTGCGTTATCTTTGTTATTCAATCATCATCATTCGTATCCTCATCTTCAGGCCCACAAAGTGCTGCTATATCCAATGCTACTTATCTAGCCTTTCTGTATCTGATGTCACCCCGGCTGATTAGAACAGAGCTGCATGCCGAGCAAGAGTGCCTCGATGTTTTCGCTTCAGAACGACACTTAGAAAAAGATGGTGATTCTGGAACTACAAGAGCCAAGACACAAGGCAAGAACGATAGGCGCATCTGAAGTTGACTTTCGCTGCGGAGTGGAGTCCAAAAAGAGATGACATAGGTATGGGTGTGTCGGCCTATCGAAAACTCCAAAGACGGCTCTTCCTAAATCAGCGACACTGCAACTGAAGCGCCATCCTGCTGAGCTGAACGATATCCCGCCTCGACGACAGACAATGCACGTTGCGCCTCCTCGAGACCGACAAGCGGCCGCTGGCCTGCGCGGCAACGAGCGAGCGCGTCCCGGAAGAATATGGGATAGAACTCGTCGGTGTTGTACTCGACAGTTGCGGACCGCGACACGCCGTCAGCAGACTTTACGACAATCTGGTCAGCGAATCCCTGGAGATATGCAGTACCGTGAGAGACCGAAAAGCCGAACTCGCGCTGGTCATCCGGCGTGCCAGAGTACAGATATCCTGTATGTACATGGGCAATTTGACCAGAAGACATGGTTACTGTGAACATAGCCAACTCGTCAATGTCAATGTCTTCGCGGAATGTCCTCGTTTGTGCCGAAACCGAGATTATTCGACTTTCGGTCAGTGATTCCAGAAGATCGAAAAAGTGCACGCCGACATTGAGAATGGACCCACCACCGGCCGTAGCTTTTGTAAGCATCCATTTGCAGCCATTTGTTTCGTACCGACTGGACGATCCGACAATAAAGCGGAATGACAAATGTCGAAAACCAGCAGGCGATAGCGATCCGTTTTGACTAAGTCGCTCACACGCAGAATAAACGGGACAGTGACGAAGATGCCAGCTTTATCCGCTGCTTGAAGGAGTGCAGCGACTTCGGCTGTGTTCAGCCCACAAGGCTTTTCGATCAGGAATGGCCGTCCTTTGTCGATGATCATTCGGGCGGTCGCCGCCATCTCCGAGTGCCGGCTGAAGACCATTGCAAAGTCAAAGTCAAGATTGAGCAATTCGCCGCACGACAGCAACGGGCGATTGAGTCGACGTGCCATTTCGGGGCCCGCGAAGCCCTCGCTATCGCATATTCCAACGACTGTGATGCCAGGGTCGGTCAGGACGGGGATATATAGCGGAAAATGCCAGTGGCTAACATCGAAAACAGTGATCCGCATAGCTGATGAATGTACAGGTAATAAAACAATGCGGAGAAAGCGCATGTTTTCATCCGACTATATCAAACCCGCAATGAAAGGTGTTGTCGGGTCAATTATTACTTCCGAAAGCGACAAGGCTGGACGGACCGGCCCGACCGGGTTCTCCCCGACTTCGTAACCTCAATTGCTGCACGATGAGGTACCCCGCGCGGGGTCGTTCTTCCTTATCTCGGCATCGGGCCGACAATATGGGACTGTTGGAACCCAATACCCTTGTCCAGCTGAGTTTGATATATACCTTCATTCCGAAGGCGGCTCTACATTTTGCTACTTGTGACTAGCCTACCTTGATTGCCTGCTCACACGTACGGAAACGTAAACAGCAATCTTCCACATCAACATGTCCAGTAGTGGTGTTATCAATGTCGCTGTAAGTTAATGTAGCAAGCACTGCGGATTGGCCATCTGACTAGACGCAGGTTGTCGGTGCTGGGGAAATCGCAATGTGCACACATGTAAGGTCATACATATCTGATGTATAGTAACGATCTCGTTCGACTAACTCTAGCATGTAGCTACCCACCCTAGGCTTGCTTTCACATATGTACAAGGTTACAGCAATAGTGGATGTTTCAAAACAAGCCGTAACGTAGTTTACAAGCGAGTCGCCCGTACAAGCGAGGCGCTCACCCCACCAACTTTAATCACCTACCTCGCCTTTGCGTACAATGCCTCAACCCCACCACATTATATCACGCTCATCTAAAGCTAATATACAGCTAACTATCTTATCTCTTAACAAGCATTAGATTAAGACTGTATAAGCAGCTACTTAGGCCTTTAATGTCCCTCGTACGACGCTACGCGACTAACGCGCTAGTAAGCCTTTACAACGCGATTGCTAGCCTAACTTAAAGAAGCTTACTTAGCTAGAGGAGGAGGTAATTGTTAGCTATATACTAAGCCTAGATTAACGTAGGTTTGCGCCTACGTATGTGATGGGCTGAAGCCCAGTTAGTTGGTTCCTCGATGGTATCTCGGTCACGTGCGTAGGACGCACTGTCTACAGAATCCGGGTGGCCCCCTGAGCACCCGGATTCTACACTAGCGCGCCGGCACAAGGATACTCCGAGCCGCCGCCCTCCGAACAACCTTCAGACTGTAGCACCCTGTAGTTCTCTTCTCTATCGAATACAACTTCAGTATACCTGTGCGATAGCTCCCTGAGCGTAGCCCCTTACATTTTGTATTCGATCCCAATCAGCAGAGCCTTGCCACAAGACTCTGTCAACGCAACGCGCGTCAAGCTCCTTGACCGCCTCTTTGTTACGTGCGAGTAGGTTAATCCACCGCACGGGATTGGTGTTGTTCTGCAGCCCGAAAGGCTTTCAGACAACAACTAGGCACAAGCCATCGCGAGATCGCTAGCCTAGGACTGCAGCTTCGTAGGACGCTCAGTCAAACGCGTGACTGGCCTCGCGCGACGCCAGCGCTGAACGTGTATCGGGCAGCTAGGAGACTCTAGTCTGTGTGCGAGATACCGTCCAGGGAAAAGCCCTACACGATACCTCAACAGTACCGAGGTGTAGGTCCTGCTACGTCGCAAGAAACCTCGCAAGACGTTGAGCGATAGCAGTTGAAGTCCTGTTAGTCCTCTAAGGTTTGGGGAACAGGCGACGACCTCTCGCGCTAGTTGGAGAAGCAACTACAGGCGAGCGTCGTTCAAAGTCCTATCGGCCCTCTATTGAACGAGGCATAGGCCACGATACTGAGTCAAGGACTGACCAGTGTAAGAATCGTGAGCGTGAGGTAACTGGGTTACCAAAAGTCGCGACCTAGACGACAAATCGAGACAGCTCGTTGTAGCTTAGGGACGAACGTCGTTCAGAGAAGCCTTGCTATCGAGAGCAAGCCATAGAAGCCCTGTACAGTGACAGGCCCCCAAAGCCCTACCAGTCCTCACCGCAGAGGAGTAGGCCACTACGCAGTAGGTTGCGAGAAGCTAGCTGCTAGTGCGAAGAGCGATCGACGAGCGAATACCGATCGGAAGCCCTGCTAGAAGACGCAGGCACACATACGGAGAGACAAGCCTCTGACAAGAGATCAGAAGATGGAGGACAACGTGCCCAACCTCAACGCAGATGAGTTATCTGCCTACGCGTCGGCAAAGCACCTAGCAGGAGTACCAGGCGACGAGATACAGTGGAGCATCGTCCGAATGCTCGAGAACGACGGTTGGAAAGAGGCTGCGATAGCGCCAATGATCAGCGAGATCGCAAGGCGGACAAAAGGCGTAACAGAGACAAAGGGATCGCCTAAGAGCCCACCAAAAGCAGCACAAGACTCAACAGCTGCAATGATGGCCGCCTTAACTCAACTTACACAAATGATGGCCCCAATAACTACCCGGCTAGCAGCGCTAGAACAGCGAGAGAGCCAACCACCTGCTCAACCACAGACGTCTGGAAGCCCCTCAGCAGCAGCTGTCACCCCTCTGTCTACGGAAATGAACCAAAGGACGAAATATCCTCACCCAGAGTTGTTCAACGGAGACAGAGCCAAATACGCTGCCTTCCGATACAAGACGAAGGCGAAGCTATACAACGACTACAGTGGCGCGTCTAGCAGAACAAAGATCGCCTACGTTGTCAGCCGTTGCTCTGAAAAAGCGTCAGATGTGATTCTACCATGGGCTGAGCAGAACCAGGAAGACTGTTCGATCGATGACCTGTGGCACTTCCTTAACCAGCAGTATGACGATCCCCACCTGAAGACGAAGGCTCTCGACCAGCTGTCGAACCTACGACAAGGGAGGCGCGCTATCCGAGACTACCACATGGAGTTCAACCGACTCGAGCTCCAGTCAAGCATACGCATTGACGACACTCAGAAAAAGAGCATGTTCACTAAGGGCCTCAACGCTGAGCTGCAGAAAGCTCTTGTTCTCGTCAATGAGGACCTCTCGTTCGAGCAATTCGCTCGCGAGGCTACTCGAGTGTCAGATAGCTTGTACCGAGTGAGTCTAGCAACGCGTAGTCAGAAGGGATTCAGCCCGCGACAGAATCAACCGAGCCACGCCCGTACGCCATCACCGCCGGAGAACATGGACTGGGAACCGACTAGAGTCAATAGAGCTAGTACGCAGGATCGCCGTCCGAACAGAGATCAGATTGAGTGCTACGCATGCGGCGGGAAAGGACACATAGCCAAGTACTGCGCCAAGACAACTAGGCCAAAGAGCACCAAGGTGAGTAGGGCAGTTCAGCGCGAACCCTCACCCGCTTGTAAATGCCATACGAAAGAAGAGAGCAACAGCGACTCAGAAGAGTCGGGAAAAGAGTAGCTCCGAGTCAGAGTCTCAACTCGGAGCCTCTAAAGATGGATCAGCAGACAAATAGCGAATGGAACCAGTTTCAACACCGACACATGAACACCCCACCTCTTACAGCCAACCTAATTGTGAACTCTGTTCACAACGCCACCGCGTTGATAGACAGTGGGTGTCTATGCTACGCACTGGTTAGCCGCAGGTTTGCTCGCCAAAGCCATCTTGAGCGCTTTGAAATCGCCTCTCGGATGATAGAGGGAATCGACGGCAAGCTGTCTAGGATTGAGGAAGTCTCTCGATTCGAGTTCGATATGCATGGGCACCGCGAGGTGGCCTATGCGTACGTAATCAACAACATGGACGAAGACGTCGTCCTAGGGAAGGGGTGGATGGACCACCAGCACGTTACAATTGCTCCAGCGAAAGGAGCTTGTTCATACACTCGAGAGGTATTCGAGTGAGATGCGACGAGAGTGTCGCAAGCCAGAACGTCGCCCAAGTAAGCGCAACCACGTTCGCAGGCCTCCTGAAGAGATCTCGCGATCGAGAGAGTGGGGTGCGCGTGTTCGCTGCGTCAATCGCAGACATCAACAAGGCGCTAGCGCCGAAGAAGGCAGTAGACGTCAAGTCGTTGCTGCCGAAGCATTATCAGAGCTACTTCGAGCTCTTCAACCCTAAGGAGGCAGCGAAGCTTCCCCCGCACAGAGGACCAGGAATCGACCACAGGGTCGAGCTGATGTCGAAGGACGGTCAGCAGCCTCAGCCACCCTGGGGCCCGCTATATGGCATGTCCCGAGGCGAGCTGCTAGTGCTCAGAAGGGAACTCACATCGCTGCTGGAGAAAGGATTCATCCGAGTCAGCAGCTCGCCAGCTTCAGCACCCGTGCTGTTCGCCAGGAAGCCAGGAGGAGGCCTCCGGCTATGTATCGACTACAGAGCGCTGAACGCGATCACGAAGAAAGATAGATACCCATTGCCCTTGATCAGAGAAACGCTGAACAATCTCAGCAAAGCGAAATGGTTCACCAAGCTAGATGTGATCGCTGCCTTTCACAAGATCCGCGTTGCAGAAGGAGATGAATGGAAGACAGCCTTCCGAACACGCTTTGGACTGTTCGAGTGGCTGGTAACACCCTTTGGCATGGCGAATTCCCCTAGCACATTCCAGCGATACATCAACTGGACCTTGAGAGAGTATCTCGATGAGTTCTGCTCCGCGTACCTCGACGACGTGCTGATCTACACCGACGGCAGTCTGCAGCAGCACCAAGAACACGTCAAAAGGTACTCAGCAAGCTACAAGCCGCAGGGCTGCACGTGGACATCAAGAAGTGCGAGTTTGAGGTGAAGTCCACTAAGTACCTAGGCTTCATTATCGACGCAGGGAAAGGCATCCGAATGGACCCAGAGAAGGTCAAAGCTATCAAGGAATGGGAAGCTCCTAGAACAGTGAAAGGTGTTCGATCCTTCCTAGGCTTCGCGAATTTCTACCGAAGGTTTATCAGAGACTTCGCGAAGGTAGCTACACCACTCACTCGCTTGACAGGCGATGTCACATTCGTGTGGGGTGACGACGAGCAGAAGGCGTTCGACAAGCTTAAGGAAGTCTTTATCACAGAACCAAACTTGGCAGCCTTCGACCCGGAGCGCGACACAGTGCTGGAATGCGACTCGTCTGGTTACGCTGTAGGAGGAGTACTGTCCCAGTACGACGACGAGGGGATACTACGTCCTTGCGCGTTCTTCTCGAGGAAGAACAACGCTCACGAGTGCAACTACGAGATCCATGACAAGGAGCTGCTAGCAGTGATACGCTGCCTCGAGGAATGGGACGCGGAACTACGCTCAGTCAAGAGCTTCAAGGTGATTACCGACCACAAGAACCTTGAGTACTTTATGAAGCCAAAGCTGTTGAGCGAGCGACAAGTGCGCTGGGCTGCGCTGCTGAGCCGCTACAATATGGAGATGCTGTATCGGCCAGGAAAAGAGAATGTGAGAGCAGACGCCCTCTCGAGAAGAGAACAAGACATGCCAGAGGACGCCGAGGACGAGCGCCTCCAGAAGCGCATAATACAGGTCTTGAAGCCTACGTCCCAATGCTACGAGGACACTAGCGAGGACAAGGAAGACATGGCCGGCAGCTGGGCCATGTCAGCAAAGATACGAGTAGGACGAACAGGAGTACGTCCTGATCCGGCTGAAGGACAGCTAGACGAACGAGACACCGTCAGTGAGGACGGCGTGGAACAGTGGGACGCACAGTACACCACTGTTAGTGAAGACAGCGCAGCGCAGTCTGAGCGTGACGAAGAGACGCTCACAGAACAAGCTGAGTCGGCGGACTTAGTTGTAGCAGACACAAGCTCAGCGCAGTTGAGCGAGCTAGAGAGACTATGGCTGGAGGCCCTGAAGGACGATCGACAATACCGAGACGCTAAGCAAGCTGTGGTTGACCAGGAACGAAGGTTCCCACCGAGCATAGGTGTGAAATGCTCTATCTCAGAGTGCTCGATAAACGACCAAGGAGAGCTGTCGTATCGTGGCAGGAGGTGGGTGCCGAGCAGCGAGAGCCTGCGCACCCAAATTATCAGCGAAGTCCACGACTCCCTCTCAACTGGTCACCCAGGAAGAGAAATCACCTATCGAACGCTAGCTCGCGACTTCTTCTGGCCAGGCATGACAGAAAGCATCAGACGCTATGTGAGAAACTGCGACGTGTGCGGAAGGACAAAAACATGGAGGGAAGGAACACAAGGACTGCTCAAGCCGCTGCCTATCCCCGAGCGCATCTGGAAGGAAATCTCGATGGATTTCATCGAGAAATTGCCTATCAGCGAGAACATGAGATGCCTTATGGTCGTGACTGATCGCCTAGGGAAAGGGTCTATCTTCATCCCGCTACCCAACACAGAGACGGAGACAGTAGTTAGAGCGTACATCAAGCACGTGGTCGCCTACCACTGGCTGCCAGACGCTATTACGTCTGATCGAGGTAGTCAGTTCGTGAGCCTACTATGGGAGCGCCTCTGCGAGATTCTGAAGATCAATCGGCGACTGTCCACAGCCTTCCACCCACAAACAGATGGGTCAACTGAACGGATGAACAGTGTGTGGGAAGCATACATCCGAGCGTTCATCAGCTGGGCGCAGAACGATTGGGCACAGCTCTGCCCCATGGCCCAGATAGCGATCAATGGCAGAGACGCAACATCGACAGGAGTATCGCCATTCTTCCTGCAACATGGTTACAACGTAGACCCGTTACAGCTAGAGGTCCCTCAAGGTGCTAATCGCAGGAAATACTCAGCAGAAGAACGTTCAGACCGCGAGAAAGCAGAAGCTATTGCAGCCAAGTTCCGACACGTGTTCGAGCTGGCTCAGGCCAGCATGGCCCAAGCACAAGCTGAGCAGGAAAAGCAGGCGAACAAGCACCGCAGAGAAGCGAGAAACTTCAAGGTCGGCGATAAAGTCTGGCTCAGGCTCGACAAGCAGTACAGTACAGGCCGCGAGTCTCGCAAACTCGATTGGAAGAACGCGAAGTACACGGTGATAGAAGTGATCAGCAGCCATGCAGTAAAGCTAGACACGCCTCCAGGCCATCACCCTGTGTTCCACGTCGACAGACTCCGCCTCGCGAACACTGACCCATTGCCGAGTCAAACGCAGGACGACTATCAACCATTGCCACTACAAGTCAATGGCGTGGAAGAATATCTTGTAGAGGACGTTGTTGCAGAACAGCTCAAACGCCGAGGACGAGGATGGAAGCGGTATTATGACGTGAAGTGGAAAGGATACCACCAAACGTCACTCGAACCAGCAGAGCTGCTAGAGGAGACAGAGGCTCTAGAGCGATGGTTGGCCTACACGAAAGACCTTCGAGACGACAAAGGACGCCTGCCTGAGAGCTTTCGACGGGCTACACCCCTCAAGCGGAGGGGGAGGAGGGGGTAATGTGATGGGCTGAAGCCCAGTTAGTTGGTTCCTCGATGGTATCTCGGTCACGTGCGTAGGACGCACTGTCTACAGAATCCGGGTGGCCCCCTGAGCACCCGGATTCTACACTAGCGCGCCGGCACAAGGATACTCCGAGCCGCCGCCCTCCGAACAACCTTCAGACTGTAGCACCCTGTAGTTCTCTTCTCTATCGAATACAACTTCAGTATACCTGTGCGATAGCTCCCTGAGCGTAGCCCCTTACAACGTACGCAGCTGTACGTAATATAGCTAATAAGCTGCTAGCTGCGCGCGGCGCAGGCTAAGTTAGCGTCTACTAGCCGCGCAACTTCGTTAAGCGTACAGATAGGCTTACAATATGTTTTAACTAAGCGTATAATAGGTAAAGAGCTCTATATAAGGACTCTATATTAATTAGAAGCTAGTTTAAGCTTATAGAGTAGATAAAGGCGAAGTACAGCATCTGCGATAAGGACGTCTACAACTTTAATAAGGCAGGCTTTATAATAGGCAAGATTAAGACCTAGCTTATTATAACAGAGTTAGAGAAGAAAGGCAGGCTAAAGGCTATCTAGCCTAGCGACTGTAAGTAGGTAACAGCGATAGCTGCGATTAACACTGCTAGCTAGTTAGTCCTACTATTCCTTATCTTCGCTAGCTAGTATTACCTATCTGCCTAGTATAAGGAGGCAGATATCTTACGTAACTAGGCGATTGCAGTTAGCGATAACAGATAGACAACTAATAAGCTAGGAATTAAGTAGTTAAAGCACTTTATTAAGTATACAGAGAGGAAGGTTATTAAAGCACGTTAGCTGCTTATCCTTAATAGCTACAAGAGCTACTAGTCTCTTAAGTTTTAAGAGCTCTGTAAGGAGAACAATATCTATACGCTCTGTATACTACTTTACTTATCTTACTTACTTTAGCTTCTTAACGTTAGCTGCTTCTTGCTATTAAAGCGAGCGTACAGCTGTAAGATTAAGAGCCTAATCTGCTATTAGATTAACTATATTACTAAGCTTAAATTCCTGCTAGCCTTTAAGGTAGCCTTTAATTGCTTGTTTACTATAGCTAATATCTACTTAGCTTTTTAAGGTGCAGGCCTTGTTCCTTTTTAGCTAGACGCTGTCTTATTAAAGCTAAACGTGCAGCTGCGTACGCCTACTTTAGCTACTCTACTAGAGGCTCTCTAGGAGGCTTGTACGCTAAGAAACATACGTAAGCTTAAGGCTTAATTAATATTAATATGTAATCGCGTGCGATAGCACAAGAGCTTATTATTAGCTTTAATTATTAAGGCGATTAACTAGCTTAAGAAGGAGGCTAAGGTAATAATACTCTTAGCTAAGCTAATACGTAATTAGATTGCTAGCCTTAAGAAGGCTAACAAGGCAGCCTTAGCGCGTAAACAGCGTAAGAAAAAGCGTTTACAGAAGCAAGGAGTCTTAACAAAGAGAGAGAGAGAGGATATACTTGCTTAATATAAGGCTAATTAGCAGATTACTTGTAAAGAGCGTTAAGAAGGAGAGCGATTAGGCCTTAGCCGCTAGGCTTAGGCGCGCTGCAGCAGGTGCAAAGAGACTAGGCACGACTTACGTACATGCAAAAAGAATACTTTAGATACTCCTTAATCTACTCTATTAAAATCTATACATAATCTTAAAGGGTAGTTGAGTTGCATAGTTAGATAGGTGATCAAAGTTGGTGGGGTGGGCGCCTCGCTTGTACGGGCGACTCGCTTGTAAACTACGTTAGAGCATTGTTCACGAAAGTTCAACATCCCTCGCACCTTCACTGACGTGTAGGTCCGGTCCTATCTAGTCCATGCCCCCGTACTCACGTCTCCAACAGACCCCAAATGCTGGCAGCGCGCTCCGACGTTGACATGGTATTGATGTGTCATTCCGAGTGAGTCGTACTTTGCAACTGGTGTCAAGTCTGCACGATTGCTGATATTAGGGTCCATCTTCAGCGAGTTTCATGGCATCCACGCAGTACAGTGTCTGAGAGCCGGCAAGCATCTTTTCATCGAAAAGCCGATGGCTCAGACCTTGCGAGAAGCGGACGATATTGAGGCCGCACGCCTCGCCTCCGGCAAGTTGGTATTCGTCGGTTACATGAGACGATACGCGACCGCGTTCTTGAGGTTCAAGGAAGCTGTGCGAAAACTGGATCCAGCCCGGATCAACTATGTTCGATTTGGCAACTTCACATCAAGGGTCAGGGATGGAATCATCAGTCAGAGCGGGACTTACTCACAACGGTTCTCGGATATCCCTAGAGAAGCTTCGTCTGAGAGGCTTTAAGTCGCCAGAAGCCAATTTGAGGAGTATACGGGCCTCGACTACGAATCACCAGTCGCACAGTACATTCGGGCTTGCAAGTTTCACATCTCTCCGCACGATCTAAGTCTTATGCGAGAGCTGTTCAGTCATCCTCGCTGTGTTATTGCTGCTGTTCCTAACGCCCGAGGGAACTTCCTGTCTATCATGCTACAATACGACGGCTTTGTTCTTGCGTACGAATCAGGCGAAGATGCTGTATTGTCTGTAGACGCGACCGTCGAGGCCCTGGCTCAGCACCAGCGACTTAAGCTTACCTTTGACTCGCCGTATATCAAAGGTTTGCCAATCACTGCGACAACGCTGTCCAGGCACCCGAACGGCGACTTTTCGGAAGAGACGATCCGGCCGACATATGAGGATTACTATACGTTGATGTTCAAAGAGCTGTATCGCTGCCTGAGCGGCGACGCAGAAGTCAAGACTACTGTGTTAGACTCTCGGGAAGAGATTGTTATGCTAAGCACCATTTTGAACGTCTTGGCAGAAGAGTTCCAAAAGAATCAGTAGATTGATAGAGATTGAGAAGGCATATTGTTGTCTGCAGAGCATATAATTACGCAATCACCATAGTTCTTGTTCGTGTTGTCGTCGATGTATCAGGCGAGGCCGAAGTCTACGTGAAAATATGGTCGTTCTCATCATCCAGGATTCTACGTTTAGCTTATTGCCATGATGGGCGAGCCTCAAAACCACGGCTGGTTTTTGGATATGTGTGATCGGGTTCGTGATAGAGCGGAATAAGGCTGAGGAAAGGAACTGTAGAAAAAGAACGACCACCTCAGTACGAAACGATTCATTGATTGGCCGGTGGTTACTTAACGCCATATGAATTATTCTCTTACGGGTGCTAGGCGGGCTTCGCTTAGGTTGATACCCGCTCATCACTGTAGAAGGGCTTTTCGCCGCACTCTGGTTACATATCGATGCATCATCGCCTAGATAAGGCTATCATCTTCCATCAACGACTTTGGCAACCATGATACCACGTCGCTGCCATGTCCACGAGACCCAAACACCGTCTTCGTCATCATCCTCCGTGGGCGTCAAGCAGGGGTACCTATGATTGATGGTCAGCCAACCAACATCCTCTCAACCCATCAGCTCGTCAACGAGATTTCCTAAAGTACTTACGAGAACTCAGCTCTTCCGTCATTCACGATCCCCGTTTCCAGCGCAATAACTCGCTTGAAATCATCAGGCGGAGGCGCATCCTCCAGCGTTGCCCAAAGCTTCCAAGTCTTGCCGTCGTCCTCACTAATGGCAAGACACAACGGTGTTCGCGGACCCCAGTTTTGCGTCTGATAGTTACCGGCCCTTCCGTTGCGTTAGATCCTGAACATTGATGCACGCTCAGGATGCAAACTCACCAAACAACACTTCCGTCCCGTAAGTTTGTCACGCAATGACCCGAGTTGTTGTTCGGCAGTAATGTCCTATAAGCAGGCCCCCACGTTCGACCATAGTCTGTAGAGTCCGCTTGGATGATGCAACCAACACTGAATCGCATCGTCATGTGACAATGGCCCGGTTTGTCTCGAGATTCCCATACACCAGGTTGGATAACACCCTCTCCTGGGAAGCTGCCGTCAGCCTTCCCGCGATCAGAGGGGAGCTCTATGAGATCAGATCGGATCCACTTATCTCCTTGCTTAAAATTGTCTCCAGGCCCAGGTCTAGGCGCTGTGTCAGACCAAGCGTCCTGCAAGTCAGCGTGAGCCATCGCGTCGACAACAGACGAGAGAACAGAGGAAAGAGCGGAGGAGGTAGCAGAGAAACACCAAACAAGGACGTACCCATACACCAAAGGACTCACTACCTGGCGGATTGGTAACTTCGTACAATCCCACTGAAAGCCAATCGGCGTTGCTCAATACTATCGGCGGATTCTTTTGCGGCCCTCTACCTCCTTTGCCGTCTGGTCCAGGAACGAGCTCTCTCGCTACAGACCAGGTCTCTCCATCATCACTGCTGCTTGTCCAGAACGTGACCCAGACGGGAATAGGCGTGAACTTCTTGAAGAAGACATGAAGTTCCTGCGGCCGGGAGCGATCAGGAATAAAGAGGACCGGATTCCAATATACGACTTCCTCGCCTTCTTTGTTGCCGGCGATGTCACGAGGCTTAGTCCACTTGCCATCAACATTCTTAGAGAACCTGCTCACATCCTTTGGTCGTATTGCGAGTAGCCGCGAGCTTCACAATGAGGAAAAGAGCACTGACCAGATCTTTGTGTCTATCGAGCCCTCATAGGACCCTCCGAACCGAGTCGAATATCTAACACCGCCAGCCACGGCAATAATGGTGCGGTGAATTGCTGGAGCTCGTTCGTCATCTTTGGAGACACACTCAGGTGTAACCAGTGCTGGTATGCCGGTACGAGCGCACTGGGCATATATTGGTACTTCTGGAGCGCCCGCCGCGGACATTGTGGGTATGCAAACAAGAACAATAGGAGTCAAGAACATGGTTCGAAAGTGTATGACTGTTGTTCATTGAGACGCGTCACTGCCAGTTTGTACAGCTTTATGCTTGCGGGTCAAATTAGTCATCATGTGTCGCAGGCCAAGCGCTGTCGGAAACCTTGTTACTAATAACGCCGTGCGATGACCTTTTATATAAGCTCAGCTAGGAGGTTACAAACAATACAACATACACTCTCTCCTAGTTTCTCTGTCTACAATACCCGCACCCAACCGTGCGACATCATGTCTCGGGCCGGTCGGAGATCCCGAATTGCACGCAGCGTCATATGCAGATTACTGGTGTTCGAAGGGACGGGTGGAAAAAGCAGAACATGTCAAGTCTCTCAATTGGTATTTCCAACCAAACATACGCCAGCATACTCGTGAGCCTCCCTATCTGCCGTCTCAGGATCGATGCGGACTGAAATGTTCATACAGATTCGATCTCCTCCCGCTCGTTCTTAACCTTGTAGTCATACGAAGGTGACGATGGCCGATGCGCCTGGATGTATGCCGCTTCGCCCGCCGCGATATGGTCAGGAAGAGGTGGAATACCGTTCGGTGGAAAGAGCTTTTCGGCTCGCCAGGCCGCATGCCGCATCTTGCCAGAGAACAACGCCTCGCAACACTCGATAGGCACTGCCTTGGTTTCGGGGACCCAAATGAAGGTAAATACAGCAGTCAAGAAACAAAGCGCGGAGAAGAAAAAGAATGTCCCGTTTGCGCCCACGTCAGAGGCAATTATATACGGGAAGACCAACGTGAGGACAAAACTGAAGAACCGTTGCAAGGAAGCAGCACAGGCACCGGTGATTGGCCTAAGTCGGGCTGGAAAGATCTCTGCGGCTACTATCCATGGTAGACAGTTTCCTCCAAAACTCCAGAAGATTCCGTAAAGCATCACCATCGCGGTTGCGCCGGTACCGGCAGCGTGAACCGAGGCAGACGGAGCGCCTACGGTTGTGTCGGCCACCGTTGTGAAGATCGCGATATACAAAGAGTCAGGGAGCATGCTGAGGCGGATATCAGCCAGGGCAGTCGACGACCCATGCGGTCCACGACGAAGGCATAAAAGGCAATAGCTGCAGTTGAGCGGCAAACTCCGTATATCCCAGTGTATAGCGCCACGTCGCTGATGAGAAGGGAGCGAAATAGGATCGGAGAGTAGTAGTTTATGCCTGTTGAGAGAGGTTAGTGCTGTGGTGGCAGACATAGGAAGGAGAGTGTGTTTACAGATGGAGCCAGACCAATTCTGGAACATGAACATTCCAACTATGACGGCGAGCCGGAATCGAATGCTCGGAGTCTTCATATCGGTCATCGAGCCACGCAGTATAGCCAACCAACCTGTCTGACCGCCCGATAGACGTTCTTCT
The DNA here is from genome assembly GCA_004156035.1 of Alternaria tenuissima. Lineage (NCBI taxonomy): Eukaryota > Fungi > Ascomycota > Dothideomycetes > Pleosporales > Pleosporaceae > Alternaria > Alternaria tenuissima. The sequence continues at coordinate 2,955,152 of PDXC01000003.1, forward strand.
TCTTCTAGCCTGGCCTCGATTCTGCCAACCTCTTCCAGCATATATTGATGGTCGGCAGGAAGTTGGCGAAGGTAGCAGAGGTTCTTCATAGCTTGTTCCCTCTTGCCCTTTCGCCATAACAAAGTAGGCGACTCTCGAAGAATGAGCGTCCCCAAAGCCAAAAGACCTCCGGGGATGATTTGAATAGCCAAGGGAATGCGAAAGGTGATCGCCGCGTCAACTCCCATGTTCTGGTTGATGCCGTAGTTGATCCAGAAACCAACCAACGAGCCGACTTGGTATGCTACCTGCAGGATGGGGAAAGAAATAAGCACAGCATATCTTGAAAGTAGGTATGTATACATACGTCAAAATACCCGGTCAACTGTCCACGAATAGCGGTGGGAGCCACCTCCGCAATGTAGGATGGGATGATACCCGTCAAAGCACCCACACCAAAGCCAGTCAAGGCTCGCCCGGCATACATCATTGGCAAGCTCGAGGTTGTAGCAGTCATGAGAACAGCACTGACCAAAAAGATAGCACAGCTGACCTGCATTGCCCGAATCCGACCAAGCGTCTCGCTGGACGGCCAAGCAGAGAGTGATCCAAAGAAACCCGCGGCGAGGTAGCACGAGGTGATGTTTGACGTGTTGGATGTTCGAGCAGAAGCGGACATATCCTTAAAGCCGAAATGCTTGAGTTCGTCAGCTATAGAAGTAAAAGTGATTCGCCGCAATGCTATTGACTTACCTCCTGGAAGCTGGCTCGGGCGAGCGTCGTTCCGAAGAATGAGCCATCGTAGCCCTGATGACAAGAGCTTAGCTTGTTGGATCTCGATACAGATATTTCCTTTAACTCACGAATGTGAGAGCTCCAAATGATGCTACGATTGCGAGTGTGTAGATTCGCCAATTGTAGACCTCGGCTGTATGTATCGTGGTTAGCAGTAATACGACATCTAGAAGTGGATTGGTAGGAACTGACGAGGTGTAGGGCGGTCTTCGACGATTCCAAACCCCATTTTTGATTGATGTCTCAAATCGTATAGTGTTCTGATAGTTGTTGCGATGGTAGGCCCGTTCTGGACATTCGGGAAATTGTTACTTATGGTGGTTGGACTCAGCTGCCCGAGCCGTATCCGACACCGATTCGGACCGGTCACCGGCCCGCTCCGATGACGTTGGCACAAAGTCGCGGTACTCGGCTGGGCTGTATAGGTCACATCGTCGCTGATTCTTGTTTGAGGTATTATTCTTGTTCTCTCATCACCGTCAGATAACACAGTATCTGGCTCAGCATCCGCGATGCTTGATCTCGAATCATTCGGCTTGTCCTCGCTGTTTTCTGTCGAGGGGAAGGTGTGTAGGTCGCAACGTAGAGCTACAGCTACTGAAATTCTTAGACTGTCGTCGTGACTGGAGGAGGTTCGGGGCTTGGGAAAGGTATGTAGTTCTATACGGTGGTCGCTTTAGGCCTTGCTCACATCTTCCCTTAGCCATAGCCGGCGGTTTTGCGTTTAACGGCGCCAAGGTCTACATTGTGGGCAGGAGAGCTGATGTCCTCAATTCAGCAGCAGACGAAATCAATGCAGCGAGTCGTGGTAAGGTCATACCGTAAGTCATTCTGCCCCACCAGTGCCGTACCTCAACTCGACCATCTCATTATAGCAAGAATGCTAACTCTATAAGACTACCTGGCGACGTCGGGTCTAAATAAAGAGTCGATGAGCTGGTGAATGGGCTACAAAAGCTTGAGGATCACATCGACGTGTTGATCAATTGCGCTGGAATAAATCATCCTTGGAAAGCTGAAGCATCAGAGTTTGATGGTCGACACAACGATCCTGACGCAGTCGAGAAGTTGTTGTGGCACGGCCTTGATGATGAAAATTTCCAGTCGACCTATTCAATCAATGTCAACGGCGTCTACTTTATGAGCACGAGGATGGTTCCCCTTTTACGCAAGTCACCAGCTCCGACGGTCATCGTCATTGCCTCTATAGCAGGATTGATGCTACAACGGCAAGTCATCACACGTTGTCTGCTTGCGAAGCTCGAGCTGATTGTATCCTAGCACAGTTGGAGCATTGTCGTATCCAATATCCAAAGTGAGTTTGTCTGTCTCCCAGTCGGATCAACACTAATGATAAGGCTGCGACACTGCACTGTGCAAGTCTACTCGCCTCGCGATTCACACCGTAAGTCCTTCATTCTAGTGATAGAGGCTTCATGGACTGATGGATCCCTTAACAGCTTCAAAATACGGATCAACACGATTCTCCTGGGTATCTTCCCTTCCGAGATGACTGGCGTCTCTGCGAAACCTGATCTCAGCGATCTGATAGAGTCCAATCCCCAAGCGGCAAAGGCAGTGGCACGATGCCCGGCTGGGCGAGCAGGAGCACAAACAGAGATCGTTGGGCCTTGCCTCTTTTTGGCTTCAGCGGCAGGTGGTTACATGAACAACGCGAGAATTACCGTTGATGGGGGACGCCTGATGGCGGCCGGATCGAATGACGGCGTTCGCATGGAGGATTGGACGTATGTATAGTATAGGCGCATTCACGTCTTCGTATAGGGAAAACGTTGAATGCATAGAACAGGGTCATGTAGTGACGAACAGAGAAGAGATTTTCAGCTTGATATCAACTACATCAATTGGACTTCGCTTTCGACTAGGTCATACACGAGTAGGGTATTGAGTAATACGAGTACCACAAATTCTACAGCGAAACGCGCTCGATGTCATTCTTCGCTGCGTGCGATGTAGCTTCGAAAGGAAGCGTCTCCTGCAGCGCCGCAAAGTTCTTCTCTGCCTCCCAGTTCCAGATACTATCCGATGCGAAAAGCAGGTCAATTTCCTCAAGCGTGCGCTGGTTTGTCTCAGGGTACAGTGCCCAAACCATGGGGATCGTAATCGCGTTGCATGCGGCGAAGATGTACAGCGTCTTCTCACCGAGAGCCTCGAACATGATTGGGCAGAGTAGCGTGAGCCAGCCGTTTCCGATGGACCATCCGACGACGCCCCAAGCGTTACCCTTTGCGCGTACCTCTAGCGGGAAGATCTCTGCGGGATAGAGCCACGGCACTGTCAGCCATGTTGCGCCGAAGATGGCTGTGAAGATGAAGACCATAGATACCGCCGCGTTGCCGTATGAAGATGCCGCGCTGGTGTCGCCACGTTTCGTGGCTTCTTGACCTAGGTAGGAGAACCCTCCGGCGAGCGCCATTGCGATTCCTTGGCCTGCCGAACCCCAGTAGCAAGTCCATCGGCGGCCAATACGGTCCAGAGTGAAGACGCAGATAAGTGTCGCGAACATGTAGAAGATGTTGTTGAGGCCTGAGATCCACTGTCTCTTTGCTGGGCTCATGCCTGCGATGCCAAAGATGGTTGGAGCATAAATCGTAACACCGGCGATACCGACCCATTCTTGCATGATTTGTAGCCAAATCACAAGCTGGACGCGGCGACCAGTATGCAGCTTGCCAGAGCCGATTCCAAACAGCATGTGAAAGTAGCTCTGCTTACGAAAGTTGGACCGCTCCAACTCGCAAGAAGCCACAATCTCTTGGAACTCAGTCTCCGCTCTCTCCCTGTCTTCCCCAGCGTCGCCTCGAAGCCGACTCAGCACGTACCGTCCTTCGGCCTCGCGACCGACCTTGACAAGCCAACGCGGCGACTCCGGGAAGAACATGACGGCAGCCATGAGTATCATGAGCATCGGGATCTGGAATGCGATAGGGAAGCGCCAGATAAAGGACGAAGTACCGTCGCCGTAAAAGGAACATGCATACTCAAGCCAGTATGCGATGACAACACCGAGGATGTTGAGTGTGAATTCGATGGCGATGAATTGGCCGCGCGAGGTATGTTCCGCAGTCTCCGTGGCCCAGACGGGGATGATAGAGTTGAGAATGCCAGTACCCCAGCCGTTGACGAGCCGCGCGCAAATCATCCACTCGTGATTCATCGCTGAGCATTGCAAGCATGCGCCGACGGTCGCGACAGCAGCTCCGACGAAGATGGTCTTGATGCGTCCGAAGCGGTCGCCAATGGAGCCTCCGACCAAGCAGCCGGCCAAAGTCCCGAGGTAATACACTGAAACAATGCCGCCCTGGAGCAACGTGTCGTCAACAACAGGACCACCATCCGCACCTTTGTGGCCGAAGCCCATGAGTGTGTAATAGTCGTAGGCGGTATTGACACCTCCCATCATCCCTTGGTCGTAACCGAAGAACAGAATTGATAGTCCGGCGATGCAATTGATCCTGGTATCACAGTGAGCGAAGTCTACAAACTTCCATCGGGGGAGACGCACGCGATGAGCAGGCTGCGCTTCTCATATCGATGAACGACGTTGTACTTTGATATTTTGTCCATGATCGGAAATGGCGTAGCGCGATGTCGGACCCAGGATTGGGTGTGTAGTGCCACGAGAGGATTCGTGTGGAGGCTTCACTGCTTTCTGGAGCTCAAAACGCGGGCATCGGACGTCGCACGAGCGACCGGACGTCTTTATAGCATGCTGCCGTGAGCTCAACCAGGTTACATCGTGGCCTGCGCGCGTGGTCGTTCAACGGTGTGGAGACTCTGCTCCCGTGGGGCCCCAATAGCTGGAACGGCGGCCCCTCAGCAGTGCTAGACGGCGGGAACGTCTCCAGATGCAACCATGGTAGTGCGGATCTTTCAGAATTTCAGGTCTTCAAACTTGCTAGCCGAAGCAAAATCCTGTGCGGCCGTGGTCGAGCGATCCAAGGCTTACTAGACGCGGTAATCCGCCCAGCTGCACAGACGCCGCTGCACTTGCCTGAAGCTTACCGACACCAAGCCTTGCGCCGAGTAGACCACAGCATTATAGAAGCTGCTTGAAGCTCTGCAATGCCAGACTCGGCGCCAAAGTGCATGCGAAGAGTTACGTGTGACCAGACTGCGGCGGCCGAAAGCTGCGAGTTATTCATTGTTATGGAGAGGAACGAGTCGTGGTCTGCTTGGGAAAATTGCTGGTCGGCGGGAGTCCCGAAGCCGCCGCTTCAATTGCCGACAAAGATGCGTGACAGGGCAATGCTGTGCAATGACGTTTTGACCAAGTTCACGAGAAATCGGAGGCTCTCCAAGTCGGACGCTTTACTTTCCCAATACGAGGCTCAATGCTCGAGAGCCTTTGCTTTTTGTGCAGCAACCGGCTAATGTGTGATTCCAATTCACCACCGGCCAAAGACTCATGGCGAGACGATCATGCGTCGCAATGCTATTTGGCGCGTACGGAAACCGCGCGATGCTTTATAACAGATATACCTCAGACAGAAGCTGTATCGATAGTATGAGGCTGTTGTGGGCTGCGGGTTAGCACAAGTGCGACGTGCGCAATATGTAGACCAGACCGATGCGCCTGGAGAAGGTGGGCATGCGGAGAAATCAACAGCCGTGGGGCTCAAGATGCGCGTAGAAGTGGGGGACATATGGACGAGTTGTTCGGATAGATTGCCGAACGGGTGCCGTTCCATGGAGTGTCACGTGAAGGACACCAAAGCTCTTATCGATAAGACACCTTCGCGCGACAACGCGGGTCAGCAACTTTCCGGGTCGTCAGCCGGGCGTAAGTGACAACACTCCAAGTGCCGCTCACCATGCGCATCGACGCAAACGACTCACTGAGCCATGTCTGGAACCGCAGCCTGGCCGCCGTCTAACGGTGTTACTTCCAAGATCGTTCCGCGAGAGAATGCCGTTTTCCAGATTTCCTATTCGACCGTCGTACGCGCTCCGGCACCGCTCGTTTTCGACACGGTCCTCCACGCCGCCAACTATCCGGCATGGAACACTTGGGTCCCTCGCGCGGAAATCCTTACACAGCCCTCGTCCCCCGAGGGCCCGCAAGATGGAAAGGCAAGCGATGACGCCGTACGACTGCCACGTGAGACAGATGCTGACTTTGTACACATATCTCCAGGCCCAAGATCGTATGACCATCGGCTGCACAATGCGCTTCACCGTCGTCATGAACGCAGAAAAACCGGACGCTGTCACTTTGACACCACTCAAAGTCGCAGACATTAGCACCCCCTCGTCGCCGACATCGTACCTTACGCCCGAACAACTTGAAGATCCAGCATTCACGGCTGATCTCAGCAAGGTATACAGGGCGAGTTGGACTGGCAATGGAGGCATGTACGCGTTTGGCATGAAACTGGAAAGATTTCATGAGGTCATCGTCACTGGTGAGAATGAGTGCGAAGTTAGGACCTGGGAAATCATGGGTGGCATGCTTTCGCGGCTTGTCAAGGTCATGTACGAGGACACGCTGAAAGGCAAGGTCGGCCTCTGGTGCGAGGATCTAAAGAAGTACTGCGAGAAGGTACATAACGAGGCGATGACAAGAGGAGAGGCATGAAAGGTATGGCAATCGCTTGACGAGATGCCATTGCAATAGCGCAGGGAATACATCGCCTGCGATCGGTCGCAATGGCGTGAATATGTTCCCATACCTCCCTAAATCCCACAACAACACCCTGGCCATTGCCATTGCCATGTTCGCATGCATCGACGGCTGGTAAGATCTGGAATCGAAAGGCCGTCGCCGTGTTCTAACTTTGTGGGTTGGGGGTATGTGCAATGATGTAAACATTGGCTTCGGCTGTGGATATTAATCTGTTGAATCGCGGCTCCGTTGTAGGCATCGAGGTCATGATGCACTCAATCTTCTCCTAATACCCGACGTGATGTAACCCGCCGGCGTCATCAGCTTATAATATCGCAAAGTCTAAAGCACTTCGCGCACACCCAATACAAGTGGCGAAAGGTTCTACTTCAACTAGATGATACTCTGAGGGCGCAGAAACCAAGACTGGGGCCGAGTCTGCTGATGAGTCTGGAGTATTGCAACCGTCGCACCGTCCTGTACCCCATAAAACAAGATCGCTATACAATCCTAACGACGTGGGTTGCCACAGCATCCACTCCGGTCCAGGCTCATGGGTTGTGGCTAGATGCACTCTGGACTCCAGCGGTTTCAATGGATAGTACTGGAGACACAAGGGGCAGAAGTGAATTGCCGGATATTGAGAGATTGTGTGCGAGATCGCACGTTGATGTTGATCTCGAACGTGTTGCTTTCAGCTCGACGTTCGGATGGTGCCAGTGGCGGTGATGACATCTCAGCATGAAACCCAGACGATTCAGCTCCCAGCCTGTGAGAGACCGGAAGGACCGATGCACGGTTGGCTGTCATGCTGCTAGCTCGGAAGTGATCCCTCTTTATCAGACTAGCGTCATGATCTTCCAGAGCTAAGCCTCATTGGCCTGACGCTTTCTCCGCACAAGACCCTCGGCCCTTTCCCATCCCCAGGAAAACAACGCACTAGAGCCGCGATCCCACGCGTTGTTGCGTCACTGTTAGGCTTCAAATTTCCGACCAGATGGCGCAACTACCATGCTCAGTTTGCGAGGACCTCTAGACACGATGTTACGCGCAATACCCCGCTCAGCGCTCGCCAATGCCTGATGTCACTCCTTGACAGAATGGCTGGAGCCATCTGAGAGATGAGTAAACTTTTCAAAAGTGCGACCATAGGCGCCTGGGCATACGGCGGCCCCGGTAACCTTGTCGCCTTTCATAACCGACGTTATCTCGGGTTGGCGTGGACGATGTACAATGAGGCATTTCTCTGACTAGGATCAGATATCTCGGGAGAGGTGCCACCATTGCAGATTCGGTGTTTCATTCCGGCTTCTATCAGTTCGCCGCCCGGAACGATTCCCGGGGACAGCACGTGAGCGTTGGGACAGGAACCCGGCCTGTGCGTACCTTAGCGTTCATGGGGATCGCTGTGGCTCTTGACAAAAGTGCGATGAAGGCGCTCTAAAAGGCCCTGTGAATTACGTACCAGTATATGTACCCCAGATCGAACTACAGAAGGGAACCAGTTTTAGTTCATAAACACCAAGCGTTCCCCAGTTCAGTCCTGATCTAAACCTCATCAAACATTGATCGCACCAGTCCAAGGGTATCCACCCATCTGTACCGTCGGAATCTCGTCTTCTTTATCTTCATCCTCCATGCACCTGGTCGTACCACTCTAGTCTCATCATGTCTTACGAGCCAAACAGCAACCTTGAGTCGACTCGGTCGCCTGAAAAGAAAAATGAGTATGATCTTGAACCTCAGACGACACACCGCAGAGGCAGTGTGTTCAGCACAGGCGGACGCAGGGTTTCCATCACCGACGACGTCTTTGGTGAGATTACAGAAGAGGGTCCCAACTATCGCGATGTACGTCCTCGAACCTGCCCGTACGTGTCGCGCATTAGCTTACAATCCTAGGTTGGTTGGATGGGTTCTGTTGTCGTCATGATCAAGACGCAGATCGGGCTGGGTGTGCTTTCCATTCCGTCTGCATTCGACGCGCTTGGTGTTATCCCCGGAGTGCTCTGCATGATTGGTATTGGAGGTACAATCACTTGGGGTAACTACGTCGTTGGTAGATTCAGGCTCAATCATCCTGAGGTCTACAGTATCGTGGACGTGGGTGAGATGATGGGCGGCAAATTTGGCAAAGAGTTCATGAGCGTTGCCTTCATGCTTTGTAAGCTCCCCCGCCGACGTGATGAATAGTGAAGTACTAACGATCGAAAGGGTGGATCTGTGTGGCTGCGGCTGGCTTTTCGAGTATCTCCACCGCCCTAAACGCCCTTTCCCTGCACGGAGCATGTACTGCTGTTTTCGTCGCCGTGGCCGCCGTAATCGGCTTCTTGACAGGCTCGATTCGGACTCTTGGAAAGATCTCATGGCTCGCATGGGCTGGTGTTATATCCATCATCACCGCGCTGCTCACTTTGACCATCGCAGTGGGCCTCCAGGATCGTCCAGCAGCTGCGCCCCAAGATGGACCATTCGTTTCAGATTACAAGTTGATTGGAAACCCCACATTCATCGAGGCAATGTCCGCTCTCAACACCTTTGTCTTCGCCTACGCTGGCACACCCGCCTTCTTTGCCATCATGTCTGAGATGCGCGACCCCAGGGACTACAACAAAGCCATGTACATCTGCCAGGGTACGATGACCGCTATCTATATTATCGTCGGTGTCGTGGTTTACTACTTCTGTGGCTCCTACGTGGCATCTCCTGCTCTTGGATCGGCTGGCCCTCTTCTCAAGCGCGTCTGTTACGGCCTCGCTATCACCGGTCTCATCGCTTCGACTTGCCTCGTCACCCACTACCCAGCCAAGTATGTCTTCCTCCGCATAATGAAGGGATCCAGGCACCTTGTCTCCAACTCCAAGACCCATTGGATCACATGGCTGTCGTGCACACTTGGTGTTACACTCGCAGCCTATGTCATCTGCTCGGCCGTGCCAAACTTTGGTTCTCTCATCTCGCTCGTCGGCGCTTTGCTTGCTACATTTATGTCGATGCAACCGCTCGGAGCTATGTGGCTGTATGATAATCTCAAACGCCCAAACAAAGGCACCAAATGGGTGATTGGCGTTGTCTGGGCCTCGTTTGTGATTCTTATTGGGACGTTTATCATGGTTGCTGGTTCATACAGTGCTATTGTTGGTATCATTGACGATTACAACTCTGGAACGTCTGGTGCTTGGTCTTGTGCTGACAATTCCAACTCGGGCAGTAGCGGACACTAGATGATTGATGTAATCAGCATGTATCAACAGATCAGTCGTTTGGGTATTGAAACGTGTCCTTTTGTCAGTGGTCAGACTGTCCTGCGTTCAAGCATGTTTGATATTTGCAAATCTTGCGGTGTATATGACTAGCGACACAGGTATATTGTGGATATTGAGGTTGATCTTTGGAACTGTGTTGTTTGCACGATGAAACGGTTTGAAGTCTCCGATCTTAGCTATCCTCAAGGATAAATCTATCGCTGTGTGACGGTCAATTCACGAATTACCAATGCCCTTTTGCAGTCACAAGGTTCCATTCAGGCTACCAACGACATACATGACACATGTTCTCGCTATCGACTTCTCGAATTCTCCCTGTAGTGATGATCCAGTCGCATGATCTCAAGCGTTGTTTGACAGCCACTTGCCCTTCACTGTCTGCAACCCGGACGCGCTCAAATAGCCTGCCAGCTCTTCGGTTTGCTCTTTCGCAAGTAGATCAAACGGTCTTCGCAGGCCACCCGTCTCCCATCCTCGCAGCTCCATGCCCGTCTTCACCGCGGAAGGGTAGTTGTGACTCTCGAGGAATTTGCAGATGGGAAAGATCTTTCTCCACAGCTCTCGCGCGCCCTGAAGATCGCCCTGAACGGCCAGCTTGTTCCACAGCTCTACTGAAAGCTCAGGTATGATGTTGGTAGCGCCCCACACTGAACCCTTGGCCCCTGCAGCGAGGCCGTAGAAGGTGAGGGTATCCCAGCCGTTAAAGGCCGTGATCTTGTCTTCGAGCTCGAAAAGCAGCTCCGTCAGCGCCGGCGCGTTTCCTGATGTGTCTTTCATGTATTGAACGCCTACTTCTGACAAAGACGCTAACTCCGTGGGCGATAGGGTGATGCCGCTAGCAGAAGGGATGTTGTAGAACATTATGGGCAGTTTTGATGCCTCGTGTACCTCCTTCATAAGTGTCCGCAGCTGTTGATAGTTGACAGGATCATAAAATGGAGGAACGACCATCAATGCATCAGCACCAGCCTTAGCTGCATGGGTAGCTAGATCGACGCACTCCCACGTCGACAAGGCGCCAATGCCAGCTACAACAGGAACCCTTCCCGCTGTGTATTTGATGACAAGTTCCAGACCGTTCTTTCTTTCCTCTGATGTCATGGCTGTGAACTCGCCCGTTGTACCTCCAGGGACAAGACCATGGACTCCAGCCTCGATCATCCGATTGATGTGTGCTTGTAGCCTGCCCTCATGCACCGTCTTTCCATCGTCGGTGAAAGGCGTGATAAGTGCTACTAGGATACCGCTGAGCTCTCGAGGCGCCATAGCTTGTGAGATAAACAGAGTTCGAAAAGAGGTATTCCAAATAAAAGATTCGTAGGTGAGGATCGTACGTATTTCAAGGGCGTGCGTTGTGAAAGATGCTGGATACTCAGAAGAAGGACAATAGTGATATTTACTGGAATATGAGACTCTATTAACACTTCGAAAATCTCAGGAATGTAGGGATGTCAGGATGGATGTTGCGGGGCATCATCCACAGGAGTGAACTTCCGGAGTGAACTTCCGGATATGGTTAGTCTGACTGACTTGTTTCCGACCACGCTGATCAGCCACATCATGAGGGTCTAGATGTCGATTGTGAACTTGATCCAGTATGTTGTTCCGTAAGCACCACGCCAAATCGTTCCGGCTCTCATATCGGTAAATGTGTAGGACATGATGTCCAAGTGCGCTTCTAGATACCTAGCTTTTCTCGCCCGTGAGTGTCGCATCGCTCATAGCATCAGGCGGAGACTGTTGAGCAACAACACATAATTGGAAGATTGTCTTCAGTCATTGAAACGAAATCTTCAGAACTTCGCATTCATCGGTGGAGAGAAACTCCGCAGTGCGCAAACGAGCGACTCTAGCGCAACAGAACTCCTGCGACAGACGGCCACCTTACAACATCATACTTTCTGTTTCAACCATGGCAAACCGGGCATCGAATCTTGACCCTCTGGTCTTCTCAATCCAGGATCTTGAGAAGGAAGGCACAAAACGTCTTTCAGAAGAATATCGTGATTTCTACAATGGTGGCGCAATGGATATGATAACGTTCGTAGTCAACCTCTCCACTTGGCAATATCTGATGTGATTAGGCTGCGGGACAATGTTTCGGCCTACGACCGATACAAGATTCGGCCTCGCGTTCTTCGAAACGTCTCTCATTTGGACTCGACCACAAAAATCTTTGGTTACAGGGCGAGTTTTCCCTGCGGAATCAGCCCAACGGCGATGCATCGTTTAGCACATCCAGACGGGGAACTGGCGACATCGAGGGCAGCGGCGAAGGCGGGAATACCGATGGCCTTGTCCTCATACTCAAACGTTGCATTAGAGGATGTCAAAGCCGAAGGAGCTGGAAATCCTTACATGATGCAAATGTGCATTGTGAGAGACAGGAACCGTACCCTGCAGTTGTTGGAAAGGGCTGAGAGTGAGCGACCCATAGTGTTGCAAGTGCAGACTGACATATAGATAGAAGCCGGCTATAAAGCCCTCTTCCTCTCTGTCGACGTACCGGTGCTAGGACGAAGGCTAGGGGAAATGCGCACGAACTTCGCTCTTCCGAATGATTTGTCCTTCCCAAATATTCTCTCCAGTGGGGAGGGCGACTTTGGTGATGACGAGACCAAGCGCAACGGGCCCACAGCTTTCGATGATACACTAGAATGGGAAGAAGTCATCCCGTGGTTGCGGAAGCACACTAAGATGGAGATATGGCTAAAAGGGGTCTCGTCGCCCGAAGACGTTGAACAAGCCGTGACTACGGGTGTCGATGGCGTCATCATCTCGAATCACGGGGGACGTCAGCTCGATGGTGTGCCAGCGACATTAGATGCGCTGCGTTCCTGTGCTCCAGTCGCCAAAGGACGCATAAAAATCGCCATGGATGGTGGCATCCGGAGAGGTTCAGACATTTTTAAGGCTGTCGCACTTGGGGCAGAGTTTTGCTTTCTCGGACGAGTCGCGATATGGGGGTTAGCTGTGAGTTCTTCTAGGCACGTACCAGCCCTGCCACTAACATCCTTGCAGTACAAAGGTCAAGCGGGCGTAGAATTGGGTATCCGCATCCTGTACGAGGAGTTCAGATCAACAATGGCCTTGGCTGGCTGCCGCTCCGTTAAGGAAATAACGACGAACCATCTGAGTGTTTTGGAAGGCAACGGTATCCTTGCAAAGCTTTGATGTAGATGTAGGAATGGTATGATTGATGACTTCAATTATGCACGTCAACTAGTATAGCATCAGCCAGAATTTACCCTCTCGCAACACATCAACCCAGGAGTAAACTTTGCCTCTATTGGAGATGCCGCTCTCAGGATCTTGTATGGCCCCCGCGACGTCACGTTGCTCCCATACCTCTCGCATGACCTTTTGTGAGGCAGTGAAGCCATTACAAGCGGATCGACTTGCACCCTTCTCCATCCACCCCATTAACCAATCCCGGGAAGACGTTGGCAGCGCTTCACATCCAGCGATGAAAGCTGGCCACGGCGTACCTAAAGACATCATGTTTGTGGGACCTTGTGCGATATCGAAGTCGCGTAGTGCTGTGATGACGTCGTTGACATGCGACTGCAGGATGAAAGGATGGACGTTGCGAATCCTCCGATAGAAGAATATCACTAACGCTGAGCCCATTGCTCTCAACATCGCTCGACTGGAAATCGAATGATTGGGTGTAATCTCGTTATTGCTATCTGACGGCACGGGAGTCTCAAAAACGCTGTGCTTAGCGGAAAAAGAGCATATCATGTGCTCTAGTCGTGTCGTCTTCCTTTGTAGAGAGTCCGTGAAGGCCCGCGGCGTTTGCTCGGTCGTTTGCTCGAGAAAGGCAATGATGTTGGCGACTCTGGTCGTTTGCGATACAAGGCTGAGCCAGTCCTCTGGAATTCCATAAATATCCATATAGAGTGTCTTTGGCCATTCACGAGGATCCGAAAGGTGAATATCTCGGAGACCAGCCTCCTGGTCTTTTGATGTTCCCATGTGGAGATCGCTATCTGGACCGTGTGTTTCCACTCGAAGAAAATCGTCGAGTTGAGGGTGTTCATCTGCCAACACTGCGTTCTGCTCCGAGGCCGACGAAACGCTAGAAACTGCCGTGCTTTTCTGTATCATCCTTTCTATCTTTTCCTGAAAACCGGCGCTGGTGAGGTCATGCAACATAAAAGTGCTTTCGCCAACGATCCGGAGCCAGGTATACACGTGGTGTAGTAATCGAGCTTTGCGAGAGACATCTCGCTTGGCCAGTCCTCGTAATTTCAACAGGCGCTCCGCATCAATGATGTAGCATCTAGCGTCGGCCGAATTGCCGCTCAGCGTCTACTGACATTTAGCACGATCTCCACAACAGGGTGGGATGCATACCGCAAGCGCAACGAGACTGAAGAGAGCCATTAGCTGGTCTTTGTACTTGGACTTCCCCGGACCAGCTGTTTCTGATTTCAAAGACTCCTGCATGTGGCTCTTAGCATGCCGTGAGGCATAATCCAGGATCTGGGTACCTCTTTGGTACGAAAGAACGCCAGGATAGTTCTGTGTCTTAGTAATGGTGTGTGCAGAGCAACCGATAATAGCGAAAAGGTTAGCCAAGTTTGCGTGTTTGACATTGGAACTCTGGAGAAACGTTATATCGGCGAGAGTATGTACGGCATTGCTCCAATTGAGAATCTCCCATGGCGACTTTGAGTGCATCGGCAGCGGCGCGAACTGGAAAATCACGACATCTCGAAAGTGTTTTAAGAGAACTTTTGCATCTTCTAGGACCTCGGCACCATCTAATTCCGTTTGTGCATATGGAGGGGGTTGTGGACTTGTGACTGCTGCGAAAGTACTCATGCTTTGTCCATTCAGCAATGGTCCGGGTTCGAACGAATGCTGTAGAAACTGATCTCCATCATTGAATCCATGTGGGTGACTGGCAACATTCGCTAAAACTTCGAGCGAACCGTGATATGTTTCGTCATGTATGACAGGCATAGGAAGACTCGTCGTAGAGCCAAACAAGTCGTTCCACCCGAGGACGGCGGAGTTGTCGAGCAACGACTCCAAGTCAGAGAAGGATCTGGCAGAATGGTAGCTAAAGAGATCCGATTCGTTCATCTCGATCCCTGTGTCGCCTTCCACGTGGCGTAAATCCTCCAACGGAAGCATAGAGGACGGACATGCTGGTGGATGGCTGGGGATTTCAGCACTGCTCGACGCGATGTCCTGGAAGAGAAGCGGAATATTTGCTGGTGAGGAGCTGTGGGGCGTTGGAACGGAATCTTGAGGCACTTGGATGTCTTGTCGCGGGCCGTGGGGGGAGGCTGCTTCCCCAGACTGGTCTGACAGGCTGTTAGTGTGAATTTGATATCTAGCCAATGGGATGCAGACGTTGATTTGGTTGTGTTGACGATGCGTCCTGAGACGCCGTTGTGCTTTGAGACGCTGCTGGCTTCTGGGCAGATGGCGTGGGTGGCGGTATCTGGGTCGACTTTAGAGCTGGCGGGCCGGTAGACATAGAAGCCCAGCGGATCTGGGAGGGAAAGCCTTCACACTGCAGGCCAGCGTTACGGCAGACAGAGCAGCATGGCCGTGACTGATCACATTTGACATGGCGGCGCCGGCAGGTTGAGCAGCCGCCTAGTTTGTGAGTTCGGCGCGGCTGCGAATGTTTTCGCGTCGCGTTACGGCTACGTTCACTGCGCATGACGTCAGAAAGAGGTAGAGCCAAACAACTCACGTTCCATGACGAGAAAGAACGTACTCGACTGGGATTGTGAGTTAAGACATCTAGAATGGTTGTCGATAATGAAATCGACATGGGAACAGCGGGGTCTGCATGGTGAGCTATCTCGGAGTCTCTTTCCGCTCTTGGTTAGCCTGTCTAAAGTGTCCGTGCGTGCGATGACCATAGTTACGATCACAAGATCCTTCGTAGATCAATCCAAAGACCTATGCGACACTACTCATCCATCGATAAAACGCAGGTAGAGGTAGATTGTGGCTGCGACGGGCGGGTATGGTTGGAGCTCGCCTGGGCAGGCTTGCAGCGATAACACCATAGCGCGCAAGGGCTGCACCACAGACCTTCCGTACGCGTGGGTTCTATCGTTAAAAGAGTAATTCACCCTTATAACGGTGGATCCAGAACCGTGAAATCGATCTAGCGTCGCAAGTCAGCCAATCCATTAAGCATAGCTGCCGAGAAAATGCCCAGGTGCGGCTGAAGCAGGATAGAAGCTCACCGGCTTCAACATCATCTTGAAAACGCGGTCTCCAATACCACCTTGTACCGTTCAGTACTTATCCAATATATACAACATCGTAAAGCTTGCCGAAAGATCGGGTTCTCGTTTGCGCCATGGGAAACAAGCCTTCGGCCCCTCGACCGATTCTTCCTCTCCAAGCAACAACACGATTACTATATGATTCAGGACGCACTCTTAACGTATGCACGATCTGCAAGTCCTTCGAAAACCTAACATCCCGTTATCTGAGTATGGAAGTCTCGT
Source organism: Alternaria tenuissima (assembly GCA_004156035.1). Lineage (NCBI taxonomy): Eukaryota > Fungi > Ascomycota > Dothideomycetes > Pleosporales > Pleosporaceae > Alternaria > Alternaria tenuissima. Next base: position 2,971,306 of record PDXC01000003.1, read on the forward strand.
GGAGCACCATTTATCTCTCGGCCCGGCTCTGCGTGAGCTGTAACGTTATTGTACGAGGCTGCCGCGGTTGGCTTGACTGTCTTGGGAGAAAGGATTCCGTCCCAACGAAGCTGATATTATCGTTTCACTATGGTTACCCTCTAGACATTGACAAGCTCGGGGAGTGGCGTATCTACAAAGAAGGGGATGTACTTACCGACCTTGACTGTGATGATGTCAGAGCACAGTACGGAGGGCGTGAAGGAGAAAGGCAGGTTGAAATTTGGTTCTCAGATGATCCCACCGATCGACTGGTAGTCGAAATGTATGCAGCTACAGGTTTGAGTCCTATTGAAGCTTGATGACTAAGGCCGCTAAGTCACAGCAGATGCGATAGGGAACAAACAGGTTCCAACGCCCTGGATGCACTTCAAACCGGCCAGGCAAGCATGTGGGTCTACCGGATCTACCGAGGCATTCGGAATCATGAATGACTGGATCACAAATTGTGTTATGCATCATGGCCACCACGGAGGTGCGTCTGATCGCCCTCTTCCAACAAGATTGCTCGATCTGGGACGACCCAGCCACGAGTCTAGCATTGCACTTGTAGAGACGAGTGGTAAGCGAGGACGTTACGTTGCTCTGAGCCACTGTTGGGGGGGTTCGCAACCCTTGAATACAACCCGAAAGAATCTTTCAGCATTGAAAGAGCGCATTCATACTGAACAATTGTCACTCACTCTCAGAGAAGCAATCACCGTGACGAAAGCCCTGGGATTGCGATACATCTGGTCCGATACCCTTTGCATAATACAGGACGATCAGGATGACTGGGCTAGAGAAGCAATGAAGATGGCCACAGTCTACCAAGATGCTGTAGTTACACTCGTGGCAACCGCATCGAAATCCGGTGATGAAGGTCTCTTTCGACAATGGCATCAATTCGAGGTCACTGGCCGTCTTCAAGACAAGAGACCATATGGCTTTCTCTTTCGAAAAAGCTTCTTTCCCCATGTTGACGATTTGTCATTCAAGGGGAAGGCCTTTGACGCTTTACATCAGCTTTCGAGCCGGGCTTGGGTTCTGCAAGAACGCTTACTATCACCAAGAGTTTTGCACTTCATATCAAATGAGTTGTTCTTCGAATGCGTCAAGGAGGCTCGGTGTGAGTGTCGTGGCATTACTAAGCTTGAAAATCCCATATTGGCACCGAAGACTCTTATACATGAGGGGCCGAGTCAGGAGCTTACGAATCGATCGGTAATCTGGAAGAGTGTCATCACGATATATACAGAACTGCAACTAAGCTACCCCACCGACAAACTGGTGGCGTTGGGAGGATTAGCAAAACGGTTTGCACAGTCAGACGACGAATACCTTCCTGGAATTTGGAGCCAAACACTTATCGAAGATCTGACGTGGCTTACAAGAACACTTAGTGGAGAACCAAAGCTGTTGTGGAGAGCACCGTCATGGTCCTGGGCGAGTGTAGACGGTGCTGTTGGATTCTACAACGCAAACGTTGTGAAGCCCGGAATTCCTGATCTACCTGTTCCACGATACGAATCTTGTGTAGACATCCTTAAGTGCGAGATATCTCCCAAAACCATTAACAAGTTCGGAGAGATTTCTTCAGGGACGCTTCGTCTCCGCGATCGATGCGCAAGTGTCACACTGTACCAAAAACTTTGGGAACCAGGTTACATTGGACCAGAGGTATTGAAAGATGATGTTTGCTTCTCGAATGGATTCGAGCGTCCGATACATCCAGATCACCAGCCAGAGGTCAATGCTGTACGTATTCGTAGCAGGGCAGTGTTACAAGGTAACAAGGAATTGCTTCTTTATGCGGGTCGCATGAAGGAAGACCATCGGGAAGCCACGACAAGGGCTTGATGATCAAAGGCGGGGCCTGGATCACGTGACCGACATCCCGCCAAGGCTAACCATCCGGGATGGCAGAACCACTTGGGATGGCGGAGCCATCACAAACATCCCATGCACTCGGGATGGACGGGATAGCAGGAACAGATTGCAATGGGTATAAAGGATAGACGGATTTCATTATTACACTCGTTGTAGTTAACTTAAATAGTTTATCTCTTACACAGATTGTCAACTAGTTATTCTATTATAGAATTAGTATTGTTTATCCTTTAGTTACAACGATAACTCTTTTCTACCTAATTATTCTATACGATACCTTACAGACTACTGCTTTAGTCTACCTCGCCTTAGTACAGACTAAGCCTAGAGAAGTATAGCCTAACCCCGTGTAACAGGCAGCAGGGAATGAGTTGGTTTGCTTGCTATTGTGTCTACAGACTAGGGCAGACTTACCTTCACGCCAAGTGCGTGCTTCGCTTGTCCTTCAACGCCTACATCCAGATGCTCATATCTACGAACGCATCGGGCTTCTTCTGGAACCAGAGAGTGGCTTCGACGAGACAAGATCTGGTATGACGGACCTACAGGATATCGAGGTTATGTGTCCAACTGAGCGGACGGTTGTTAAGATCGTGTAGGAAATCCTCTCTTCTGAATTAGCAGTCATTCTACACTTGCGTGTGCTTGCAGTCGGTTAAGAACGAAGTCAGGTATGATATCACCGTACTGGAATTTCTTAATTCACGATTCCGGGTTTCCTTCTTTGTAGCAAAAGATATAAGAGATACTAAAGGCTCGCTTGTCTCTGGACACTGCTTCTACGAAAGACTTTCCTCCATGATTGTAACTAGTAAAGAATGCAGTAATGGGTATCTTCGCCTGATACGTCCCTCTACGCGTACTGAATCCTGAAGCTTACTGTTTCGGTAGTATCGTAATCGCTCTCCTTGGACGCATCGCCAAAGATGTGCAGCGCCTTCACGAGAAACTTGTACGTACCGGCTGGCGCAAACGAGCCGTCTGAGAGCTGCCCATTCCAGTCCCACCAAGACTGTCCACGTGGCACGTACTTTGTAGGGAAGTCGACGATGCTGCCCAGAGAGGACGAGTTGTTGCTGTCAGTGGGCAAGATCTGGATGTCCAGCAGTGAAGTTCCGAATGCGAGATCAGTTTGGACCTCCGGCAATACGACGGTAGCGTTGGACGCCGCGTTTACCGTGGATGGGATGGTGAAAGAAAAGTCAGTGGGGAGAGGCATAGCATCCGGATCATCAGGCCTCGTAAGGTATGTGTTGTTGATGTTGAGGACGGTCGCTTCAAGCATGCTGCCAACGACGCCGAGGTAAGGAAGACTCAGAGAGTCACCGTTGGTGCTATTGAGCGTGATGTAGCCGCTGAACACGGGGAGACGGGCCGCATCGAGCGCGGGCGGTGAAACGGTAACGCTGACAGCGACCTCGCTTCTGGCGGAGACGGTGACCTTGTCATCGCTGAAGGAGAGCTCAGCACCCTGGGTAGTGAGCTCGTTGGGGAAGTACATTGGAAAGATCGTGCCCTCTTCGAGAGTGTAACCGGACGCAGCAATCACATTGGCAATGCTGTATGTAACATCTTCGGTGCCAGTGTTCGTAATGGTGAAGTTCGTGGTTGCAATGTGGTTGTTGGTGTCATTGAATGAGATACTGGAAACACTCAAGACAGTCTTCGTGTATGCGGCGTCGTAGGCCTGGATGAGACCACCGCCTTGCTGAGCGACGGGAGCAAGATAAGTGTACGTGGTACTACCGTCATTGAAAAGATTCGGGTTTGCAGTCGCAGAGAGAACGCTTTCAAGCTCTTTAGGGTCGAACGTCCCACGGACCTCTGCGACTAGCGCGGTAATAGCAGCCGCAAGTGGAGTTGCCATAGAAGTGCCAGAGAGCACAGCATAGCTACCAAGTGCACGCGGCCAAGTGGACAAAATTATACCACCTGGTGCTGCGATCTGCGGCTTGACATCGATCTCGAACGTCGGACCCCAGGGTGTGGTCGTACTAGGGAATCCACCGGTAGCGTTATTAGATGATTGAGCGACGAATACCGGAGCAACAGTGGGGTCCAAGATGTTGACGGTGATAGTAATCCCAGCCGCCAGATCAGCAACCCACTCTTCACCCGTCTCGCGGGGCACCATACCTATAGCAAGGATGCCATCAACTTCTTCAACAGAAACGCCGATCACTCTGCTCAAAGATTAGCAACTAGCGCGATGAACAAGCTGGATTCATTTGTATACGCACGTCTCGACATTGCTGTACAGCATGATATATCTGGCTCCGGCATTTGCGGCATTGGTGGCCTTCTCGACAAAGGTGCAGGTTCCTCTGCGGATTAGAACAACGTATCCAGACAGATCGGGAGTGCCAGCGGGGTATGGATCGCAACCGTTCGCAGGATCGGTGGGATCATTGTTTATGTTCCACAATGGGAGACTGACGTTTCCCCAGTTCGCAGGGGAACCGTAAGTCCATCCGAAAGATTCGGGTGGCGAGTTAGCCGACGAGTTGCCTATGGTGTATGTCGCGTTCATTAAGAGTTGAGGAATCACAGTGTTATCGATGGCAGCGACCGCCGTTACACCCTTGCCGTTCGATGCCGTGCTGGTGTAAAACAGGCCTTTGTCGCCTTCATTGGAAGCAGAGAGGAGACATGGTACACCCTGATCAACGATGCGCGAGACAGCAACGGCCCAAGGGTCTTCAGTCCAGCCTGAAGAGTAGCCCATTGAACAAGTGATGATATCGCTGCCATCTTCGAACGCTTGATTGAATGCAGCAATCAGAACATCATTGGCCACCCGACCAGTATTGCACGTGTAGGTTCTGTATGCACCAAGAGTAACGTCAGGAGCGGCTCCAGTGAAGCCCATGGCGTTGGCTTGGGCGGCGACAATGCCAGCAACGTGCGTGCCGTGGCCTACGCACTCGTCCATCGGATCATTGTCCGGCACAGGGGTATTGGAGCCGTCGTAGTCGTCTCCCACCAGGTCAGATCCATAGGAAACTAAGTAACCTTCACCAAAGCCACCGCCCAGTGCAGGGTGCAGGTAGTCAACCCCCGAGTCGATGATCGCAATCTTGGTGCCCTTCCCAGTGATACCCTGAGCACGGAGCTTGTCGACTTGCGTCATGACATGGGTCGAGTATGTATCGCTGGTGTTTTCGCCTCCCTGCCGCTTACGGAGCGCGCTCTGACCCGAATTTCTATCCTGGCCTTCCCAGACAACTTCGTTACGAGGCCGAGCTTGAACGCGGACTGGCCAAATCTGCTTGACCATGTCCATTTCTGCGATCTTGGCCGCAGCAGCATCTGCATTAGATACGTTCTGAAGCTGAAACGAGATGCCTTTGAATAGCTTGTAGTTGAGATTCATGCGATGCTCTACATCACCCTCATCGATTTCGAGTGTGTTGTAGAAGGAGGCGGAGTCCTACACGAATTAGTTGATAAAAGAATAGTGAGAATGTCGTCGTGTACATGGCCTTCCGCTAGTTCGATAATATAAGCACCTGTGACTAACTGTCCAGTGGACTCTCTCGGGGGTATTGCGGCAGTGACAAATAATGCGCAACCCAGAATGGGAAAGCAGCACCTCCAATGTACCATAGTGAGCAGTGCGGCAGAACGAAACAAAGAGCGAAAAAAGTCCCAGAGATCCGGGCAAGAACGAACAAGTTTAGTGTGGCAGTTGTATCGTGCTTATTTATCCATAAAGCTCGGCAGAAGCGACGCAACGCGCCATGACGCCGATACGGTCCGCATGGGATTACCATACTATGCCAGGGGCGTTCTACATGACTACACCCGGTGCGAAAGGTGTTAATAAAAGGCACGAAGGGCACAGACGGCCTCGGTGAGATACCTATACCTGGATCGAGACGGTAGGCCAGATCAGGAGGTGTATGCGCAAGGGTAGCTTGAAAGATCTTAAGATTAAGATAAAGCATAGGCGTCGCCAAGATGCGCTTCATTTGCTCCTCGTTGTCTCATATGCAGGTACCCTCAACTTACCGATCAGAAGGGTAAAGCACGAGGCAGAGGTTGATTGGAGGACCGCTATGTATGGACTGAACCTGCCCCGTTCAGATATCCAGTGCTAGTGACGGTGGATGTGATGATCTCGAAGGATGATGAGGCCATCGGCGCCGACTCAATGATTACTGATCAAGTGTTGGGATTAGGTACACACATTTCTTCCAGTCGTGGCCAAGATGTTGCATTCGATGCACCAGGGTCGAATTCGCATTGGCGGAGTCGGCGAAAATCACACCGCCCAAGTCGATCTAGGATGCGTTTTGGAGTCCGACACTGTTCACCACTAGGAGTAGTTGTATGACTGTTCCTAGACGGCATTGTTGACTGCCGCTCGGTAGTGCAAATGCTCCAAGATCTTTCATGAGCGATCATGACAGATCTGGCCAACTTTTCGTAAAACAAAGATCTCTGCGTATCCGACCAGCCCGATGATAATAGGAAGCGCATAAGTCATTGCAATCTTTGAACTCAGCGTTGGAGAACGACGCAAGATTTGAGCTGCTCGAGGGTGCATGTATACCGCTATTCCGACGACGAAGATGGATAGTAGGAAGGAGGACGACCGATGTCTCCCCTGTGTATCTTGCAAGTTCAGTGGTTGTGCGCGCCACCTCGATCGCTTGGCATGCTCATGAATGAGAAGGCCCGTGATAACGGGTGCGCTCGGAAGTTTGAGGCTGTAATCGTCCGTGAAGAGCTAGCAAGTTGCCGGCGCGGCCGAAGACGGGGCCACTGCGGGTATCTTGGCACGATTCGAGCGTCAGGAGCCACAGTTGAGGTAATTGCTGTCGCTGCGGCTGATTCCTGTGGTATCCTACGGCTGCTAGCTGGGTGGTAGAGCTCGTCAGCGCGTGTTCAGGTGCTTAGAGTGCTGCGACGCATCATGGTGCTGCTGCTGCTGTTATTCTTCTCGCGGTGAATACGGTGCCTTGTATGCCATCGACGAAGTGTCATGTTGGCGCCTATGCCACTGAAATGCGCAGGGTCACGACCGTGCTGGGGTTAGGGCGAATGCGGTGGAGACGAGGGATGATGCTGTCTGGACGACTTCCGATTAAGTCGTGGCAGCAATGTTCACGGACTGGAGACACCAAGAGATGCGTCGCGATCGTGCGCATAAGTCATATTCGCAGAGTAAGCAGCTGGTTGTTCTATTAGAGCTTTTGTGAAGTTGTGGGAGGACTTGATTCGCGACTGAGCTTGCCCGCGTCCCCGCACGAGAACGAGTAAGAGAACGCGAACTTCCCCGCACGGTAAGCAACGCGACGTTCCACCAATAAGAACGCGCGCGCAACATTACTTGCCCTCTGAACGTCACTGTCGGCACTGCGCAGCAACACAAACAATAGCATTGCATCGGCAAGAGTGCAGAGCGACACAGACATGCGGCATCGAAATGCGAGGAGATAGTGACGACGACTCGCGAAGCAAGAGAGCGCGAACTTCACTTGAGGGGAACGCACGCGACATCGCGAACCCACCGAACGTCACGACTGGCACTGCACAGCAGCACGAGCAACACCATCACCAGGAGCGCCGAGCGACACAGGCATGCCTCCGATGCCGCAAACAAAAGCTTCGTTGCCTTGGTGGCAGGCCATGCGAAAGATGTGTCAAGGCGAGTAAGGAATGCGATTTTGGCAAACCTGGACAGGCGTCCGCTGACCCGAACTTAAACACGAACACGAACACGAACGGTGATGTGGTTGAGGATGGACATGGGGCGGCAGCTACGTAGAGCTAGCTTGGTGCGCTTGGAAGATAGCGTCACCAACTTGTTAGCTGGTTTGCAGAACACTGGTACCAACGGGACCGATCTCTTCCCTGCCCTGAACGCAGCTCCTGCTACAGTTTCGTCCGTGGTCCCCGTTACAGCTCCTGCTCCTGTTCCTACTCTTCCACCACTCGCACCACTCGCACCGTCGAGCTACCATGCTACGGCTCAAACGAATACTGCTACACCCGCTCTGCTCTCTACATCTCATCCTATAACGACTCAGGAATTAGGTCATGTCAGGTTCGGTGATTCGCCAGAAGTAAATTTCATATCCCCTCATTCGTACTCAAGCCGAACCGATTTGGAACAGAGTGTATTCCGTGCCACAATTACCTAAGTGGGTATTTACTTGTATCTTCTATCTTCTATCTTCTATCTTCTATCTTCTATCTTCTAGCTATCTTTCTTCTTCCATCCGTCACAACTTCCCCTTCTCCAGCACCGGCCTCAACATAACCTGCTGGCTCATGCACGCCACGGCACGACCCCGCTCATCCCAAAACCACGCCTCGCTAAACGAGCGCCCCTCGCCTCCCACCTTTGTCGAGATTTCCCTTAACGTCCACTCATTCATATCCACGTCCCCAAATATCCGCAGCGCAAAATCAAGACTCGTGCATGCCGCGCAGTCGTCGAGGAACATATGCTCGAAGCTCAGCGGGGTATAGGCCAGGGGGCCGTCGGTGTAGAACGCCAGCGCTGCTATGTGGTCGGCGCGCGTCTCCAGGGTTGTTGCGCTGCGGAACCAGTCTGCTGTTGCACGCTGCGTGATTGGTATGTGTTCCTGGGGGTGTGGCAGGGTTTTGGCGAGTCCGACCAGATTGTGCGCGAAGATGCCTTCGGGACACAGGCGGACGGTGAAAAGATCAGTGATGACGGCAAACATGGCGATGAAGGCTTTGTGCTGTGTGGGCGTAATCTTGCCGGCTGCCAGGAGGGCGTTTGCGTGCTCAGTTGTTGAGGGAAGCTGCGCATGCCCCGTGTACTGCCTCGTGGGCGTGCGCGAGTACACCAACACGCTCTCTTTTTCTTTCGAATGGAAATCCACCGTCGCGAACAGACACGTACGCGAGGTCCCGTCGTCCTGGAGCTGCGACACTTCGACGTGCCGCGTGGCAAACGTGCGCGTTTGTCGTACTGTGCGCACGTGCACAAGCAGCGGCCGCGCTGTCGACGCCGGGCTCATGAAGTTGCCCATCGCAGAGTACATGTAGAACGCTTCCGGGACGGAGAGTACGGCGGCCTTGCACGCGACGGCGAGAGCGTACCCGCCGTACGCAATGGGGAGCATGTTGCCCACGCGCTGCGGCGGGTGGACTGTTGTCCATGAGTTCTCGCCCAGCTCGCGGAAGGCAAGTTGCTGTGTGAGGGTTTTGGGAGCGTCGTCGACCATAGCTTGGAACCTTGACTACTCGTTTTCTAGGCAGGGACAGGCGTTGAGATGGGCCGTGGTATCTTGTATTTACGTGTACCTTTGCGTACGTGTAAACCCCAATACTCGTGCAATCCTGCTTATGGAAGCAAAAAGCGGCATCGACGGCGGAACCATAATTATCCGGTCGGCTACAATTCAAAGAAGCTTAGGTACAGCTTGCTCCTTATGCTTAGAGTCAAGTTTGGCTGGCTTTCCGACTGCTCGGTGTAACATACCCTCCGTTGCCTGGACGTAACGTAACTCCTATGTACGAACTGCATTTAATGCATTTGCTAACTTCGTACATCGGACTTCAGGTACGGCCGTAAGTAACATTAGTCACACTAGACGCATGTTTACTCAACACGTAGAAGACCCGAGCTCTGCCAAGCATAAAGCCGTATTGGCTACTCGACACGAACGCTGAAGCATTAAGAGTCTTGATAACCACCCAAGATATTCAATCACATTGTCACCAAGTATAATCTACAACATGAGCTCCAAACTTCAAGTCGACGTCTATGTTACCCCAGCTACCAGAGCTGTCACTGGCTTTACCGACTACGCAAGGTCTGTTTGGTCACCCATCAGCAGTGTTCTCATCCATGGACCCGATTCCGCCGCCCTCATCGACGCTCCTGTCACCATCGAGCAAGGCGAGGCTATAGCGAAATGGATTGCCGAAATCATTCCAGCGAAGAAGCTAAAGTACATTTACACCACCCATGCGCATCCCGACCACTTCATGAGCGTCCCTGTTATCCAAGAACAGTTTCCAGGTGTTGAGTTTGTCGCTACAAAAAACGTTACGGCCGGCATCCAAGACCTGTTCGACACCAACTATGAACAAATCTGGCCGGGCATGTTCCCAAACCAGCTCCCTTCGACAAAACCGGTCCCTAAAGCGCTTCCAGCTTCTGGGGAATTCTTCATCGATGGCGAGAGACTGCAAAGCGTCGAAGTTGGGCGTTCAGACACCGAGTTTTCTAGCTTTCTCCACGTGCCGTCCGTCGATCTTGTTGTCGCCGGCGATATCATATACGGCGACTGCCATCAATATTTTGCTGAGGCGAACACCCCAGCCTTACGAAAGGATTGGCTTGGTGCTATTGATCGCATCGAGGCTCTAAAGCCGCACATTGTAGTAGCAGGGCACAAGAGAGCTACTCAACTCGATGCGCCATATCTTATTCGGTCGACCAGGGAGTATATAAACACATTTGAAAGGGAACTGGCCAAGGCAGAAAGCGCCGACGCATTGTATGATCGGATGGTTGAGTTGTATCCCCAGAGGGTGAGCCTTTTCATCCTGTATGTTGGTTGTCAGCAGTCATTTGCGGCGCGGGAGAACAAAGCCTGAAGCAAAGCAGGCAGCTCTAGCTGAGGAAGAGAGTTGGAGGGCAATGCGCCACCTCGGCAGGCTGGCTAAAGGAGGCCCATGTGCTAGAATCACCTACATTACTAATATCATCAACATTGCCAGTGGCAGGCGGGTAGTTGTCTAGATCGCTGTCGCTAGTCGAAAGCGCATAACGAATTCCCCAAGCCTTTCCCGTGTGGGCACGAATCGTCTCCGTGTCTTGAATCAATGACAATTAGCGTGAAAATAAGATGATTAATCAAGCTTTATAGCCAGCCAGTATAAATCGAGATGCTGGAAGGAGAAATTGTCCACACCATCTCTTGTACACTTCTTCCAAACCTCACCTAAGTCACCAAAACGACCAAAAATGTCTCTCCCAAGCACAATGCGCGCGCTGAAAGCCGGAGACCCGAAAGGTCCAGTACTTCGACGAGTGCCGCTTCCACGACAGCGTGATGATTATCTATTGGTCAAAGTAAACACCGTGGCTTTGAACCCTGCGGATTGGTTAGTGCTAACTGCCACCTCCCCACCAAATCAAGCAACCACAAAAGTGGAACCTCTAATGACGGTTGGTGATCAGGAAACAATCCCTCATTCCTGCTCTTGCCGCACACGCCAACAATTGCACCGTCGGCGCCGATTACGCGGGGACTGTCGTCGCCGTGGGACCTAAAGTAAGCAAGCCGTGGCGAGTAGGCGAACGCATCGCGGGTTTTACGCATGGATGCAATAGTGATGAGCCGGAGGATGGCGCATTTGCGGACTATGCAATGGTCAAAGGGGATGCAGGTCAGTTGAAGGTGCCAGATGGCTTAAGTGATGAGGAGGTGGCAACGCTAGGGGGGGTGTCTGTAACGTGTGGACAGGCCTTGTATCAGAAGCTAGGGTTGCCGTTGCCTGGAGAGGCGAAGGGAAATGCGGAGTGGTTTTTGGTGTATGGTGGGAGTTCCGGGACGGGGACTGTGGCAATCCAGTATGCGAAGCTGTAAGTGCTCTGGACTTCGTGGGTGGGATGTTGGTTTTTCTTTTCGCTGACTTGACACGATGAAGATCTGGATGCAAGATCGTTACTATCTGCAGTCCACGGAACTTTGATGTAAGTTGATTGAGTGTCGACGAAAAATAATGCTGGACCTAACGCTGAGCAGCTTGTCAAGTCCCGGGGCGCGATCGAAGCGTTTGACTACAAAGACCCCGAGTGTGCGAAGAAAATTCGCGAGTATACGAACGGCGAGCTTCAGCTTGCTTTGGACTGCATTTCAGACGAAGACTCGGCCGCTATTTGTGCTGAATCAATCTCTTCTAAAGGCGGCAAGATTTGTTACCTTCGTCAACCGCCGCCGCAAAAGCGTAAAGATGTGGAGGCCTTGGTAAGCAGAGCCTGCTTACGCATCTTGTCATGTTTCTCTGGCAGCGACTGACACTGAGCAGCAAATGTTGGCTTACACAGCTATTGGAGAACGATTTTCTTTCGCAGCGCGCGGGGAGGAACACCCAGCGAACCCAGAGGACTTCGAACATGCAAAGATATTTTCCGATATCACCTCAAAGCTGCTGGCAGAAGGAAAGCTGATTGCGCATCCTCAGAAGGTAGGGCCGGACGGGCTTAAGGGAGTCTTGACCGGGCTGGCTCTTATTCGTGATGGCAAAGTCAGTGGGGAGAAACTGGTTTATAGAGTTGCTGAGACGCCGGACTTACTCTAAATGTAACTCTCGTCCTTGCTACGAGAGTGATAAGAAATAGTAGCAAAGGATACATAGTTGCCTACCCGAGAGGATGCCCTCGATCCTAGTAGGATCGAGCTGTTTTCTATAGTCACAGTTGCGGTTAGGGTTATAGGGTTTACTACCTACACTAATACTATAAAATCACTAAAATTGTAGTGCAGTATGCTTGCTATTATTAAGGCAAGGTATACTCTATACGATTTAAGATTATATTATACGTTGTTGTAGTGTTGTTAGTTATAAGAGTTGCGATATAGAAATCCTAATGCGGCCTAGGTGCTAAGTGCGATATAGAAATTTAAATTAGGTATAGCGCTGCAATATAGAAATTTAGATTTAGTATAGCGCTACCTAGCATCTCTTATAAATACTAGATCTTGCGCAGAAAGAGGGTAGAGTAATACACAGCTATATATCTATAACATAGCAATCTTCTAAAGTACCTTTTAAATAGATTTTAGTATAATAGAATAATAGTACTTCTCTCTAGCTCCTCTTTGTTTATTTCTTTACAAAACTTTATGTATATTACTAAGACTATTATAATTACGCCGCGAACCTTTAGTAATCTAAAGACCTCTTTCTAATTATAGACCTAGCTCTACTATTTTCTTTCTACTAGCTATATTTTGTTATTATATTATTAAAACTAACAAGCGTAGCTATAATAGCTAAGCGCAGTTACTTTAAGAAACACTAAACCTAAAAAAACGTAAAAAGCGCAGCTAATACTACTAATTAAGCGTCTTGCTAGCGACAGAAAGTAGCTACGCAGTCGCACAACTAATAAGCTAATAATAATAATAGCTTTTAAGTTAAATTTAATTTACTTTCTATACTTTAGTAAGTAGGAGCTAAAAGAAATGTAAAAGTTACTACGCTAAACTACAGTATCTAAGCAGAAAGCCTAGCTATTTTAGTAGAGTAAGAATAGCTGTAGTTCTTAGAGGTAAGTTTACGTTCTTTTTATCTAGTTTATTACTAAATAGGTTCTTAATAGTAAGTAATTTAGGCCTGTATTACTTTATACTAAATATCTTAGTCCTAATATTACGCTCTCTTAATATAGCTATAACCCTACACAAAGTAATAGCTTAGTACTACTTAGTTTAATAAGTAAAGGAGTACTAATAAAATCTTATTATTTATAGTATAAAGAGATACTTTAGATTAAACATGCATATAAAGTAATACTACTATTACTACTATTACTACCTAAAGATATTTAACTAACTAACAGCTTAGTATCTATATTAATTAATTTAGCTTCTACTAAACTACTCTTTCTATCGCAAACTATAACGCTTATTTTATTAGCTAGTAGGCTAATTAAGTCTAAGATCTAGCGTTTTCTAAGTTTATCTTAAAAAACTTATATAGCTATAGTCTCTATGTGATGGGCTGAAGCCCAGTTAGTTGGTTCCTCGATGGTATCTCGGTCACGTGCGTAGGACGCACTGTCTACAGAATCCGGGTGGCCCCCTGAGCACCCGGATTCTACACTAGCGCGCCGGCACAAGGATACTCCGAGCCGCCGCCCTCCGAACAACCTTCAGACTGTAGCACCCTGTAGTTCTCTTCTCTATCGAATACAACTTCAGTATACCTGTGCGATAGCTCCCTGAGCGTAGCCCCTTACATTTTGTATTCGATCCCAATCAGCAGAGCCTTGCCACAAGACTCTGTCAACGCAACGCGCGTCAAGCTCCTTGACCGCCTCTTTGTTACGTGCGAGTAGGTTAATCCACCGCACGGGATTGGTGTTGTTCTGCAGCCCGAAAGGCTTTCAGACAACAACTAGGCACAAGCCATCGCGAGATCGCTAGCCTAGGACTGCAGCTTCGTAGGACGCTCAGTCAAACGCGTGACTGGCCTCGCGCGACGCCAGCGCTGAACGTGTATCGGGCAGCTAGGAGACTCTAGTCTGTGTGCGAGATACCGTCCAGGGAAAAGCCCTACACGATACCTCAACAGTACCGAGGTGTAGGTCCTGCTACGTCGCAAGAAACCTCGCAAGACGTTGAGCGATAGCAGTTGAAGTCCTGTTAGTCCTCTAAGGTTTGGGGAACAGGCGACGACCTCTCGCGCTAGTTGGAGAAGCAACTACAGGCGAGCGTCGTTCAAAGTCCTATCGGCCCTCTATTGAACGAGGCATAGGCCACGATACTGAGTCAAGGACTGACCAGTGTAAGAATCGTGAGCGTGAGGTAACTGGGTTACCAAAAGTCGCGACCTAGACGACAAATCGAGACAGCTCGTTGTAGCTTAGGGACGAACGTCGTTCAGAGAAGCCTTGCTATCGAGAGCAAGCCATAGAAGCCCTGTACAGTGACAGGCCCCCAAAGCCCTACCAGTCCTCACCGCAGAGGAGTAGGCCACTACGCAGTAGGTTGCGAGAAGCTAGCTGCTAGTGCGAAGAGCGATCGACGAGCGAATACCGATCGGAAGCCCTGCTAGAAGACGCAGGCACACATACGGAGAGACAAGCCTCTGACAAGAGATCAGAAGATGGAGGACAACGTGCCCAACCTCAACGCAGATGAGTTATCTGCCTACGCGTCGGCAAAGCACCTAGCAGGAGTACCAGGCGACGAGATACAGTGGAGCATCGTCCGAATGCTCGAGAACGACGGTTGGAAAGAGGCTGCGATAGCGCCAATGATCAGCGAGATCGCAAGGCGGACAAAAGGCGTAACAGAGACAAAGGGATCGCCTAAGAGCCCACCAAAAGCAGCACAAGACTCAACAGCTGCAATGATGGCCGCCTTAACTCAACTTACACAAATGATGGCCCCAATAACTACCCGGCTAGCAGCGCTAGAACAGCGAGAGAGCCAACCACCTGCTCAACCACAGACGTCTGGAAGCCCCTCAGCAGCAGCTGTCACCCCTCTGTCTACGGAAATGAACCAAAGGACGAAATATCCTCACCCAGAGTTGTTCAACGGAGACAGAGCCAAATACGCTGCCTTCCGATACAAGACGAAGGCGAAGCTATACAACGACTACAGTGGCGCGTCTAGCAGAACAAAGATCGCCTACGTTGTCAGCCGTTGCTCTGAAAAAGCGTCAGATGTGATTCTACCATGGGCTGAGCAGAACCAGGAAGACTGTTCGATCGATGACCTGTGGCACTTCCTTAACCAGCAGTATGACGATCCCCACCTGAAGACGAAGGCTCTCGACCAGCTGTCGAACCTACGACAAGGGAGGCGCGCTATCCGAGACTACCACATGGAGTTCAACCGACTCGAGCTCCAGTCAAGCATACGCATTGACGACACTCAGAAAAAGAGCATGTTCACTAAGGGCCTCAACGCTGAGCTGCAGAAAGCTCTTGTTCTCGTCAATGAGGACCTCTCGTTCGAGCAATTCGCTCGCGAGGCTACTCGAGTGTCAGATAGCTTGTACCGAGTGAGTCTAGCAACGCGTAGTCAGAAGGGATTCAGCCCGCGACAGAATCAACCGAGCCACGCCCGTACGCCATCACCGCCGGAGAACATGGACTGGGAACCGACTAGAGTCAATAGAGCTAGTACGCAGGATCGCCGTCCGAACAGAGATCAGATTGAGTGCTACGCATGCGGCGGGAAAGGACACATAGCCAAGTACTGCGCCAAGACAACTAGGCCAAAGAGCACCAAGGTGAGTAGGGCAGTTCAGCGCGAACCCTCACCCGCTTGTAAATGCCATACGAAAGAAGAGAGCAACAGCGACTCAGAAGAGTCGGGAAAGAGTAGCTCCGAGTCAGAGTCTCAACTCGGAGCCTCTAAAGATGGATCAGCAGACAAATAGCGAATGGAACCAGTTTCAACACCGACACATGAACACCCCACCTCTTACAGCCAACCTAATTGTGAACTCTGTCTACAACGCCACCGCGTTGATAGACAGTGGGTGTCTATGCTACGCACTGGTTAGCCGCAGGTTTGCTCGCCAAAGCCATCTTGAGCGCTTTGAAATCGCCTCTCGGATGATAGAGGGAATCGACGGCAAGCTGTCTAGGATTGAGGAAGTCTCTCGATTCGAGTTCGATATGCATGGGCACCGCGAGGTGGCCTATGCGTACGTAATCAACAACATGGACGAAGACGTCGTCCTAGGGAAGGGGTGGATGGACCACCAGCACGTTACAATTGCTCCAGCGAAAAGGAGCTTGTTCATACACTCGAGAGGTATTCGAGTGAGATGCGACGAGAGTGTCGCAAGCCAGAACGTCGCCCAAGTAAGCGCAACCACGTTCGCAGGCCTCCTGAAGAGATCTCGCGATCGAGAGAGTGGGGTGCGCGTGTTCGCTGCGTCAATCGCAGACATCAACAAGGCGCTAGCGCCGAAGAAGGCAGTAGACGTCAAGTCGTTGCTGCCGAAGCATTATCAGAGCTACTTCGAGCTCTTCAACCCTAAGGAGGCAGCGAAGCTTCCCCCGCACAGAGGACCAGGAATCGACCACAGGGTCGAGCTGATGTCGAAGGACGGTCAGCAGCCTCAGCCACCCTGGGGCCCGCTATATGGCATGTCCCGAGGCGAGCTGCTAGTGCTCAGAAGGGAACTCACATCGCTGCTGGAGAAAGGATTCATCCGAGTCAGCAGCTCGCCAGCTTCAGCACCCGTGCTGTTCGCCAGGGAAGCCAGGAGGAGGCCTCCGGCTATGTATCGACTACAGAGCGCTGAACGCGATCACGAAGAAAGATAGATACCCATTGCCCTTGATCAGAGAAACGCTGAACAATCTCAGCAAAGCGAAATGGTTCACCAAGCTAGATGTGATCGCTGCCTTTCACAAGATCCGCGTTGCAGAAGGAGATGAATGGAAGACAGCCTTCCGAACACGCTTTGGACTGTTCGAGTGGCTGGTAACACCCTTTGGCATGGCGAATTCCCCTAGCACATTCCAGCGATACATCAACTGGACCTTGAGAGAGTATCTCGATGAGTTCTGCTCCGCGTACCTCGACGACGTGCTGATCTACACCGACGGCAGTCTGCAGCAGCACCAAGAACACGTCAAAAAGGTACTCAGCAAGCTACAAGCCGCAGGGCTGCACGTGGACATCAAGAAGTGCGAGTTTGAGGTGAAGTCCACTAAGTACCTAGGCTTCATTATCGACGCAGGGAAAGGCATCCGAATGGACCCAGAGAAGGTCAAAGCTATCAAGGAATGGGAAGCTCCTAGAACAGTGAAAGGTGTTCGATCCTTCCTAGGCTTCGCGAATTTCTACCGAAGGTTTATCAGAGACTTCGCGAAGGTAGCTACACCACTCACTCGCTTGACAGGCGATGTCACATTCGTGTGGGGTGACGACGAGCAGAAGGCGTTCGACAAGCTTAAGGAAGTCTTTATCACAGAACCAAACTTGGCAGCCTTCGACCCGGAGCGCGACACAGTGCTGGAATGCGACTCGTCTGGTTACGCTGTAGGAGGAGTACTGTCCCAGTACGACGACGAGGGGATACTACGTCCTTGCGCGTTCTTCTCGAGGAAGAACAACGCTCACGAGTGCAACTACGAGATCCATGACAAGGAGCTGCTAGCAGTGATACGCTGCCTCGAGGAATGGGACGCGGAACTACGCTCAGTCAAGAGCTTCAAGGTGATTACCGACCACAAGAACCTTGAGTACTTTATGAAGCCAAAGCTGTTGAGCGAGCGACAAGTGCGCTGGGCTGCGCTGCTGAGCCGCTACAATATGGAGATGCTGTATCGGCCAGGGAAAAGAGAATGTGAGAGCAGACGCCCTCTCGAGAAGAGAACAAGACATGCCAGAGGACGCCGAGGACGAGCGCCTCCAGAAGCGCATAATACAGGTCTTGAAGCCTACGTCCCAATGCTACGAGGACACTAGCGAGGACAAGGAAGACATGGCCGGCAGCTGGGCCATGTCAGCAAAGATACGAGTAGGACGAACAGGAGTACGTCCTGATCCGGCTGAAGGACAGCTAGACGAACGAGACACCGTCAGTGAGGACGGCGTGGAACAGTGGGACGCACAGTACACCACTGTTAGTGAAGACAGCGCAGCGCAGTCTGAGCGTGACGAAGAGACGCTCACAGAACAAGCTGAGTCGGCGGACTTAGTTGTAGCAGACACAAGCTCAGCGCAGTTGAGCGAGCTAGAGAGACTATGGCTGGAGGCCCTGAAGGACGATCGACAATACCGAGACGCTAAGCAAGCTGTGGTTGACCAGGAACGAAGGTTCCCACCGAGCATAGGTGTGAAATGCTCTATCTCAGAGTGCTCGATAAACGACCAAGGAGAGCTGTCGTATCGTGGCAGGAGGTGGGTGCCGAGCAGCGAGAGCCTGCGCACCCAAATTATCAGCGAAGTCCACGACTCTCCCTCAACTGGTCACCCAGGAAGAGAAATCACCTATCGAACGCTAGCTCGCGACTTCTTCTGGCCAGGCATGACAGAAAGCATCAGACGCTATGAGAAACTGCGACGTGTGCGGAAGGACAAAAACATGGAGGGAAGGAACACAAGGACTGCTCAAGCCGCTGCCTATCCCCGAGCGCATCTGGAAGGAAATCTCGATGGATTTCATCGAGAAATTGCCTATCAGCGAGAACATGAGATGCCTTATGGTCGTGACTGATCGCCTAGGGAAAGGGTCTATCTTCATCCCGCTACCCAACACAGAGACGGAGACAGTAGTTAGAGCGTACATCAAGCACGTGGTCGCCTACCACTGGCTGCCAGACGCTATTACGTCTGATCGAGGTAGTCAGTTCGTGAGCCTACTATGGGAGCGCCTCTGCGAGATTCTGAAGATCAATCGGCGACTGTCCACAGCCTTCCACCCACAAACAGATGGGTCAACTGAACGGATGAACAGTGTGTGGGAAGCATACATCCGAGCGTTCATCAGCTGGGCGCAGAACGATTGGGCACAGCTCTGCCCCATGGCCCAGATAGCGATCAATGGCAGAGACGCAACATCGACAGGAGTATCGCCATTCTTCCTGCAACATGGTTACAACGTAGACCCGTTACAGCTAGAGGTCCCTCAAGGTGCTAATCGCAGGAAATACTCAGCAGAAGAACGTTCAGACCGCGAGAAAGCAGAAGCTATTGCAGCCAAGTTCCGACACGTGTTCGAGCTGGCTCAGGCCAGCATGGCCCAAGCACAAGCTGAGCAGGAAAAGCAGGCGAACAAGCACCGCAGAGAAGCGAGAAACTTCAAGGTCGGCGATAAAGTCTGGCTCAGGCTCGACAAGCAGTACAGTACAGGCCGCGAGTCTCGCAAACTCGATTGGAAGAACGCGAAGTACACGGTGATAGAAGTGATCAGCAGCCATGCAGTAAAGCTAGACACGCCTCCAGGCCATCACCCTGTGTTCCACGTCGACAGACTCCGCCTCGCGAACACTGACCCATTGCCGAGTCAAACGCAGGACGACTATCAACCATTGCCACTACAAGTCAATGGCGTGGAAGAATATCTTGTAGAGGACGTTGTTGCAGAACAGCTCAAACGCCGAGGACGAGGATGGAAGCGGTATTATGACGTGAAGTGGAAAGGATACCACCAAACGTCACTCGAACCAGCAGAGCTGCTAGAGGAGACAGAGGCTCTAGAGCGATGGTTGGCCTACACGAAAGACCTTCGAGACGACAAAGGACGCCTGCCTGAGAGCTTTCGACGGGCTACACCCTCAAGCGGAGGGGAGGAGGGGGGTAATGTGATGGGCTGAAGCCCAGTTAGTTGGTTCCTCGATGGTATCTCGGTCACGTGCGTAGGACGCACTGTCTACAGAATCCGGGTGGCCCCCTGAGCACCCGGATTCTACACTAGCGCGCCGGCACAAGGATACTCCGAGCCGCCGCCCTCCGAACAACCTTCAGACTGTAGCACCCTGTAGTTCTCTTCTCTATCGAATACAACTTCAGTATACCTGTGCGATAGCTCCCTGAGCGTAGCCCCTTACACTCTAATAGAGTAGAAATAATAGGAAAGTAGAATAAAGTAATAATAAGAGGTCTAGAAACTTTAGAAAAACTTATAGAGGAAGTATCTAAGCTAAACTTAGTAGAAATAGTAGATATTATAGTAAAACTAGTAGAGTAACTTATATAATTCTATAGCTATAATACTTACGCGCAGAATAAGCAGGACTATAATAGCAGAGCAGGCTATACTACGCTTAATAGTTTTATATTATATTATAATATAATACTTAACACTTTTAGCGCTTTATATATGCTTATAAAAAGATAAGTATATTTTTCTAATATTAAAAAGTAGAAATATACCTTTCTTAAGACTATAGCTAAAGATATAAAAATACTTATAAAAGTATATATATAATACTTTTATACTAAAAGACTATCTAATACTATTTCTACTATTACGTATAACATTAATAGTATTATAGGGTTTGCACGTATACTTATAGTTGCAAAGTAAGGTATTTACTTTAATATCGCGCCTTATATTATATTAAATCTTAATAGCAATATCTACCTTACTTTCTTAACACTTACTAGTAATAACTAGATAAGGCAAGTCCCTTTCTATATAGTACCTTACTACTAGTTTAGTAGGGTTATAAGATATAAAGATATTACGCTTTACTTTTTCTTTTTTTACCTTTATAAGCAATATAAAGTAAATAACTACTTAAATTAAAATACTCTATATAAGTAGATAGATTAAGTTCTACTTCTTACTATATATAGCTAAGTGTTAGCGTCTATTCTATAGCACTACCTTACTAGTTATAAGTATAGTAAGCTCTCTAGCAAAGCTAGCTATACTAAAGTATATATACGTAAAGATAAATTAAGAGTATAGTATTAGTATATTTACTATTTCCTTTAATATAATATTTTATAGGAAGTGTAAGATATTATTCTTTATATAATTAAAGAAGAGAGCTTCTATAACTTTAGAGAGGTTTAGATATTTTTTACTACTAAAAATTTTAAAGTGCTTAGTAAGCAGCCTACCTAAGAGGATGTGCTTGATTCGAGTCGGATTAAGCTTGTTTGTTAGTAGCGATAAGGATGCGATAAGAAACGAGGAGTGGGATTAAGGTAGTGGGATCAAGGCTAGCTAATTAGGTGATCAAGCTAGCTACAGAAAAATCGAAAGAAGCTATTTTGTGCAGAAGCACGCGAGGATTTCAAATCTGTACTCAGTTTATCTATAGCTGCTCTTGTTGTTGAGATATCTGCATTAAAAGGTGGAGGTGAAGTTTTGATGTTCCTCACGTGACTGCACGCTACACAGCCACTATTGCAGCGCTCTAGCCACACAATTTAATACAGAATTACACTACGATTTCAAATCTGTACTTAGTTTGTTAATAGCTACTCTACTTACAAAGATATCAACATATAACGTTGTAAACTACTAGACCTTGCGCAAACTACTAGACTTACTAGCTTTGCGATATAGATTAGTATACTGCTTGTATAAGCTAGTCTATACTAGAAACTAGTATACCTAACGCAAACTACTAGACTCTATACTTTGCAGAATCGCTATATAGTTTGTATAGGGCTGCGCATGTCTATATAGTTTCCTATATAAAAAACTACACCTCTAAGCTATTTTCCGCTACCTTAACCCTACAACGCGAATTTTAAGCTAAATAGTGTTCCTACACTATATAAGAGGGAACCTAAATATTAACCTACGCTAATAAGTAGTTAAGACTACTAAATCTTAGCTTGCTAAGAGTAGGTTAATGTAAGGGGTAGGCTCTTAATCTAGGAGCTAAAATAGACAGAGTACTAAAAAGCAGGCGCTCGCCTTATAAATAGTTATTAACAGCAGTTAGGTGCCTAGGCAACTAGGCTACCTAGCGAAACTTTCTGCGGTTCTAAAGGATTTCGTAGTAGTAAATATTAGGCCGGCGCTCGCCTTATAGGTGGGCGCTAGTTAGGTGCCTTAATAAATTATTAAGGCGCCTACAAGCGTAAGTGCTAAGGTAACTAGGCTACCTAGAGAATTTAGTTAACTCCTAAAATAACGCGACTGTCTTTAATACAGGTGGCGTAGTTAAGCTACACAAAGCAAGCATTAGATTAGGCGTAATACTATCCTAGCTAGATTAACTCTGTCCTCTAGTGTTTAGTAGAGAAGGTTTAGTTAGCAGCTAGGAGACTTTAGTGTCTTCGCTAGCGAACCTTTTACGTAGTCTTAACTACATTATTTAAAATTAGTATTATACTTACAAGCCGAGCTTCTGTTAAGAGGTAGTAGTTAGAGACGTTAACTCTAGCTAGCGCGTTACTTAAGGCGAGGCGACTGTCTTAGATTTTGCAGGCAGCTAGTAAAAGTCTATTAAAACGCGTAATTCCTAGTCTATTCTAACAGATAATCTGTTTAGTATCACGAGGTCTTGCGGCCTTGTAGTAGTTCTTAGTCTAGGAGATTGTAGTCCTTACTTAACTAGACAACTAAAAAGGTCTATACTACTAGTTAAAGAAGTATAGCGCATCTTAAGGAGGGGGTTAAAATCTAGCTATCTGCGCTTTGCGTGCGTAAGCTTTTAAGTAACCTATCCCCCTAGGAATTAATCCTAGTTATGCTTGCATTAGGGGAAACGCCTTTCTCGCTATACTAGAGGATATAACTAAGGAACTTATATGCTTATCTTTAAGACTAAGCAATTTATACTGCGTTAAAACCTCCCTAAGGGGGGATTTAGGCGGTGGCCGCCTAGAGGTTATGCAGTAATGCGCATCTTAGTGCGGCTAGATTATACTGTAAAACTGCGAATAGCTTATTAAATTAGTTATTGTTTATTTAAAGATACCTTACTGCTTAGATATCCGTAGTACTTCTAGAGCTAATACATGCTAAAAACCCTAACTTTAGAAGAAATGCGTTTATTAGATAAAAGCCTAATGCCCTTTAGGGCTTTTAGGTGGTTTATTTAAATATTTACAGATTGTATAGCTATGCGCTAGCGATAGTTTATTTAAATTTCTGCCCTATTAACTTTTAATAGTAAGGTATTAGCTTACTATAGTTTTAATAAGTAATAGAGAATTAGGGTTTAATTCTAGAGAGGCAGCCTAAGAAACAGCTACCCTATCTAAGGAAGGCGGTACTGCGGGGAATATTATTAAATAGGTTTTTAGTATTTAAGCGGGTAACACTAATTAAATACTTGTAGTTCTAGGTAGGGTATTAACTTAAAGAGGGCATATTAGGGAATGTATAAGCTATAGCTAAGGCTCTACTGTAAAATAGTAGTCGCTAAACTAGGGTTAGTGCGATAAGATACGTAAGCGTTCCCTAAAAACTGTCTTAAAAGATAATTAGCATTTTACTTTAGTAAGATACTGCTAGGCTACACTCTTGCACATAACTAGTCTCTAAGAGACTAGGAGGAAATGTTGTAGAGTTACGCTGTTAGTTTGTCTAACGCTGTGCGAACGTAGTTTTAGCCCTAGCTAAGTTAGCAATATTAGTCTTCTAACAAAAAGATTATCTTAGCTAAATTAGTAATATAGTTTTAACTACGTTCTGTCCTGTTCTGTTCTGTTCTGTTCTGTCTTATCCTAATTACCTTCTTCTTTTAGGTTAAGTAGGTAATATCTACCTCTTATTCTTTATACTAAGGCACCCTATAGCTCGTTATAGGGTGCTAGATATTATGTTCCCTTGTCTCTAAAACCTCCTTGCAATTTAATTCTGTATTAGTATCTACAATTAATAGTTAGTAGGGCTAGTTAGACGTGCATCTAACTGTGCTCTTAGGGAAACCTAGCTAGCGATTGTATCCTGCTTTCTGTACCTTTAGGGGTACTCGCGAAGCGTTATGCATATATAGTAAAAAATCTTAGTTTCTTATAGAGACCCTGTCTTAGGGACCCTCTAACCTCTATAATGCTTTAGCAGAGCAGAAGAAATAGAGCAAATCTAACTCTATAGCCTATTAACTAGAATAGTTTAGGGTCGCTACGCTAGCAGTAGGCGACATAGATAGGTGCGCTAGTAGGGCACTATCCTGTTAAGCAGTATAATTACTGCAAGATAGATCTATTCTGTTCTCCTTAGCGGCTTATCCCTTTATAACTTTTAGCAGCGTAAATGTTTTAAAGGACTTTAAATTCCTTACTAAGATAATAACTATTCGCTATTTAGCTAGCGAGTAGGTAGAATTACTGCATTCTTACTCTAATATTAAACAGCACACCCTCGTAGCAAACGACTTATCTCCTCCTATACGTTAGACTAGGTTAAGACAGCTGCTAAGACAACTATAGCGTTGCTTATAATATAACTCTATTTTCAACAGCTGTGCTTTTATGCAAGCTATTAGAAATTCTTAGTTAGTATTTCTTATGCGTTCTTAACGCTGTTAAATCTTAGAAACCCTAGCTTTTTATGTAGAGTTTCCCCTAACCAATATGAGGCGCGGGTTGGAGTCCGAACCGCGCCGAGATAGGCTTAGCGTTAGGGTTACGTGTCTTAATTAAGCGATTTGCACCCCCCGAACCGCGGATTTCGACCCCCCCGAACCATTACGCTACAGTGCTCTTAAGCACTATGTTTCTATATAAAACTTTCTTGCGCACACTTGTTTAGCTTATTCGCAGAGTTTAAGCTTATAGCGATACACTTATATTATAAGATTAGGGTTAGGGTTAGGGTTACGACAATGGAGCTACTGGTCTGGAACACTCCCGCGCGCCCGCACCGCAGAACGCAGAGAGCAGCAACAGTAACCCGCCCGCACGCAGCACGACAAAAACGTTCCGCTAGATAACTACAACGATATTTTCTGCTTTCTCGCTGATTTTGGCGTGCTGGTATGCAAGCAGCACTGCAGCGGGGTTGTTAATCTTAACAAGCATCTAGCAGAGCAGCACGCAACGCCCGCTCAAGCGCGAAAAGAGATTATCCGACAATTTGCGCAATACAAGAGAGTAGACCCGAAGAATATAAAGCTTCCCGAACAACCCGCTCAACTAATTAAAGAGCTAGGAACGCCGCTAGATGGACTCTGTTGCAAGACATGCTTTTTCTAACTATAGACAAGAGCGTATTGCGCAAACACTTGAAAAAAACCACCAGCAAGCGTGGAAGGGGGAGAAAAGCAATTTGTTTACTTCTGTTAACGTTCAGACGTTTTTCCGTAACGGGGGGTTGCAGAGATATTTTATTGTTGATTTAGGTGAAGGAGAAAATGGTGAAAAAGTAGATCAAAATCAGGTTGTTCAACAACAACAGCGGATGGCAGAACGTGCGACAACAGCTTGAGGAGGATATGCAAGTGATGGCCGAGGCTGCAAAGACTGACAAGACTGGCTGGTTCAAGAGAACTGGGTGGTTGTCGTTTCTGCAGGGCCGAAATCTGGCTCATCTAGGCTATCAAGCCCGCTTGCCCGACCGAAACGAAGCTACAGCTAGCTGCTAAGTTGACAGAAGAATTGATAGAAAGATCAGTGTGCGGCTTAGCAACGCTTCCGCAGGAAACACGACGCTGGCTTCGTAGCGCGCAGCAGACGGAAATCGATCAACGGCCGCTGGCGCGACTACAGAACCCGAGAGTCAGGCAACGTACGCTAGCTACGTGATCCGATTTGTCTGCTTCTATCTCCGCATTGTTGCCGACGAAGAGCGTCGAGTAGATGAATATGTAGCACACAGCGGGATCAAGCTGTTGGCGTTGACAGTACAAGCGACGAGGATGCTAGCACAGAGAGCGAGTACGACGACAGCGACATAGAAGGCACCGTCGACAGCAACGACAACGACGGTGTTGTGCTACCGCGGCAACCGCGTCGCGTTGTACAGGCTGACAAGATGAAGGATGCGCGCGAGCTGTTCACGTGGAAGGGACAACCAGAAGGCGCTGGCAATCCAGCTATGGCTTACGCTGGGTAACCGCGACGCAGCTGCTCAGACAAACGCGCTGCTCAACTCGCTAGCTTCGTTTATTCTCACAGGCTATGGCAGCGATGAGTTTTCGAGTGGTCTAGTGCAGTATCTGGCTGTGCTGGGCATCGACACGCAGACAAACCGCTTGCGTACGGCAAAGAACTTCTCGTACATGCTTGCTGGCGTGGTCTACTGCGTTCGCGTACTAGCAGTAGAAAGGTTCTGCCGCAGCCGAGCGCAACGATCAGACGGAAGAAGACCGCGAGCGATTCTTGGCTATGCGCAGGCAGTATCTAGCGGATGGCTCGTATAGTCCGATGAGCATTATGCTGAGTCTTCTCGCGTACGGCAAGCACGCAGCGCTTAACGAGGGCAATGCTGGCAACGCATACTGGTCCCCGACAAGAAGGTGTTTTATCTCAGCGGCCGGCCGATTGTGATTGAGCGTTTTCCGCGCGATGGCGCAGAACATGGAAGCGGAGGCAGAGGACACGTTTTGGCAGATGTGCTGGGTTAATTGTATAGCTGACCGCTTTACGGTGGATCTAGCGCAGATTCAAGACGACGTTACATTTACGACTCAGGGCAGGTCGTTTGTTACTGCCCCAGGCAACCGTCTGTCTGATGGACTGGCCGGATGCTCAAAAGGGCGCGGAGCACAGAGAGCGGCATGCGACTACAGACGTCGGACGGCCGGTGGAGAAGCAACAAGGTGCGGGAGTATCTACGGCAGGTAGATCGCTTCTTAGCGCTACTGCTAGGCTGTGTGCACATGGAATCGGGACAGCCGGCTCGAGGCTCTGAGATTATCACGATGCGGCACCGCAATGGGCTGCTACAGGACCGCAATGTTTTTGTTGCCAGACGGTGCTGTTATGACGGTCGTGCGCGGTATCACAAGTCACAGTCGCAGTGGGATAAGCCGAAGGTGGTGCCGCGCTTTCTGCCGCCGCCGCGATTAGGGCAGGTGATGGTGTTGTACCCTTGAGCTACTTGCAGCCGTTTCGAGGTATCTTGTAGCAACCGTGCTTGGGGGCGGGTTGGACGACTATATCTGGAGCAATGAGCAAGGCGCATGGGGTACAGATCGACTCACGAAGGTGCTGCGGCGTGAGACAGGTAAACGACTTGGCGTCGAGCTGAGTACGCTAGGCTACCGTCACACGGCTGTCGGGATCGGGCGGGTGAAGGTAGGGGAGTCGTTTGGCAAGGGTTATCAAAGATGAGGTTGGCGAGATAGATGAAGCGGAGGTGGACGAAGAGGAGGAGGACTTGATTGAGCTGCAGAACTCGCGAACGACGGTTATGGGGTAGGCAACTACAGCGTGTCGATTGATATTGTCAAGCATCTAAGCACGCGGTCTATTGATGCGTTCCGGGCGCTAAGTACCGCTTGGCACCGTTTTTTAGGTGTAGATGGACAGGCTCAAGCGCCCGAGGGCGCCGACTGCCGCGGAAAAGGCCGATGCGAGAGAGTATCTCAGCGCTTCCGATACTGCCGAAAGAGGCTGTCCGGGTGGAAGACGCGCGAGCTGCAGCAGTACAGCGGGCGCTGCAGCAGGTGCTAGGGGAAACAGGACGTTGGGTTTCGTTCTATGGAGCAGGAGCAGGCATTGTACGCAGTGCTAGACAAGACGACACCGCTTGTTGTTGTGCTTCCAACAGGAGGGCAAGAGCTTGCTGTTTACGCTGCCGGCATGCATAGAGGAGAGTGGGGTGACGGTAGTTATTGTGCCGTATCGGGCGTTGATTGAGGACTTGGTGAGCCGGATCTGCAACTGCGGCATAGACTGCATAGAGTGGAAGCACGGTGAGAACAATCCGGCGTCTGTGGTGGTCGTTAGCGCAGACGTAGCAGGCGACATTACGAGCAACGGCAACTTTTGGAGTATGCTCGGCTGATGAAGGACAAGGGGCTGCTGCAACGAGGTTGTAGTGGACGAGGTGTCATCTACTCTTTACAGCGCAGCACTGGCGGAACCGTCTGCTTAAGGTAAAGAACTTGCGACTGCTTGGATGCCCGGTGTGTTGTTAACGGCAACGCTGCCGCCAGTGCAGGAAGGGGGAGCTTGAGGCAAGCATGCTGGTGCGCAACACAACGTACATCGGGCAAGCACAGCACGACCGAACGCGCTACTTTGTATCGTGGTGTCAGCACGCAAAGACATTAGAGGACACGGCGTTGGTAGTATGCAAGCGATGGGGCTGAAAAGCTGGGGCGGACAGGGCGGAAGGGGTAGTGTACTGTCTGAGCAAAGGTGCAGTGTGAGCGGATGGCGGAGGGAGGTTGGCTGTGCGTACTATCACGCCGACGTAGAGGGGCAAGGGCGAGCGGCTGCAGGGGTGGAGTGAAACAGGGAGGGCTTATTGTGGCTACGTCTGCGCTTGGGACGGGAGTGGACTATGCGAGGTTATTATTACGTCTTGCATGTAGGGATGCCGTGGAGCATGACGAGGATTTTGCTCGAACAAGCGGGCGTGGAGGGCGGGAGTGGAGAGACGTTTGACGTTGTGGTGATGATCGAACAGGGGAGGGGTGGAGAAGAAGATGGGAGCGGGAGAGCGGCGATATTGACGTACGGAGCAATGGGGGCGTTTTTGATTGGGAATGGTGTCGGCGGGCGCTGATGAGCTCGTACTTGGACGGGCAAAGGGGATGGGGTGTAGAGAACTAGACGGGGTGTATTGGCGACCCGGTGTGGGGAGGGGGAGGGGAGAGTGTGGTTGGAGGACACAGGCGTTGGGCGCGGGAATGGGCGGTAGTGAGGGGAGAGGTTTACGGAGTTGCGGGGTGGGTGTGCGATATGCTGGGTAGTTGGGCAGGAGTTTTGTACGAAAGAAGAAAGAGCAGTGGAAGAAGCACCGGGTGCTGGGGTGCACAGCGTGGGAGGGCGTCTGGTGCAGACGCGGATACGTTCGGAAGGGTGTGGATCGGACGGTGAAGAGAACAGCTGTCGGCGATGCTGGGTGAGTCAGAAGTACTGTGCAGCAGGAGGGGCATGGAGAATCGGTGTC